>CAJQZJ010001558.1:11763944-11778041 GCA_907164525.1 Lophiomys imhausi
CGCACACTCGTCCCTGTGTATTTACACACAGTGCTCACTCTCGGAGCCCTGCAGCGCACACTCGTCCCTGTGTATTTACACACAGTGCTCATCACTGCAGCATTGCCCAGCCAGAAAGGAAATCAGTTTAGTCTCTGTTGCAATCACATTTTCCTCAATTTTCATCTTTACTTGAAACTATTAAGACAATCTCAGGCAACTCATCTTTAGAGTTATTTGCAAGTAATGTAGTTCATAAATTTGATCCACATCATTCTTATTCCCACTCTAAATTCATATTAACTGCAATGCCATTCAAATCTGACAATGAGAAAAAAGTGTTCTATACTTCTCATCAAGAATTAAGTGACATTTCTTTAGTTACATCTTTCTTGATGAGGAAGGGACACCAGGAAGACAGGAAGAAATAAGCTAACACCGAGCCAGAGAAGCTCTTTCTCATGCTTTTAGCACAGGCTCAAGTGTTCAGAACGCGGGTCACATCTCTGCTGAAATAGCCAATATCTTCCTCAAATGGCGAACAGGTTACCTAAGACTAAATGGAACTGCATTGGTCCAAGTCCTGGTCCTATCACCACTTCACCTATTTACCATCCTAGGAAAAAAGTGGGGAAGACAGGCTGGCCAACACGGTAACCGATGAGCTGATAAGTACAGGCTTTCTGCCTCTGGCTCTAGGGAGAAGCATCTCGGTTCATGGAAAAACTGTGCAGGAATCTGTTGCTTACCCTCAATTCCTATATCCATGTGCAAGCTTTTAAACCCAGAAACTCCAATACTTCAAGGTAATTCACTGTCACCCACAACGATGACCTGGTACAGCCATCACTCTGGAGAACACCACATTATGATGATTTAATATCTATGTAGCATCAATGCATTTACATTGAGCCTTGGCTCTCAGAACATTAACAGGTCAATTTTTTATTACTTTTTAAAATAAAACTATTTCTTAAGGCTCTGTTCTAATCCCCATTCTCTTTGGCAAAGGACAGATTTGCTCCAAATCCCACCAGCATGGGTTCCCTTTGTTCTCCTCACATTCTTCAGGTAATATGTAGAGTGCTAGGCTCATGACAAACTTGTCTCTTTGGCCAAAGAAAATTAAACCCAGTAGTAGAAAGTCAACATACCCTGATAAAAGTGGGCTCAGCACAAGGAACTACTGACACCTTGTCATCTCTTATGTACAGCTGCCCCTCAGAGTCAAAGGCTGAAACTCCATCCTTAGACTGGTCTCTCGAAGGACACAGTCCATTGTATGGCCAAGCTATCAGCAGCAGAGTTTGATTCTAATACCTTAACCTCATTCCTGTCATGCCATGTCCTATAATCTAGCGAAGGTCACTGACCTCACCAGCCATCCTGGATATCAGTTATTGACTGCTCACAAAAGAACATCAGCCTTACTCTTCCTGAACTCTTAGGCTCAGAAACAGCAAGCTAACATGCAGGCTCAAACCTAGTCAATCATCTGAAGAAAAGGAAAAGAGAACAAAGAAAACGTATAACTGAGAAAGAGAATAATGTGAAAAGTGATACAAAGCAATGGCTATTTTCACAAATGCTGCTAGCTTTCTGGTTTTAAAACTATCGGACAAACAAAAACTCATGGTCACTACTGTACACTGAAACTCACTGTAGTAGCCATTCCTTTTATGCTAAGGTTTGTTAGGTGTAAAGGGGTTAAAAAAAAAAACCTTTAATTTTTTTTGGGGGGGTCGGTCTTGTGTGTGTGTGGTCTTTGGGTACAGAGTTCCGTATAATAAGACTATTTGTATTCATACTGGCAGAGTAAACACTACATGTTCATGCCCAGGCAGCTCTGTGCTTGTAATTTCAGCAAGAACAGAGTCTGTCCCTGTGGGACTTCACTATTCCCCTAGTCTCCATTCGCTCAAACACAGATGAGAACAGAGAGAAAAAAAGAGAAGAAAGATCATGGCAGGAGGTTTCACACGACATTGCAGTTAGTTTTCACATGGCCAAAAAAAAAAAAAAAACCTCACTTTGTGTTTTAATTATATTAGTTAAAACCGTTTTACTCTCAGCCTCATGTTCACAAGGGCACTTTCTATTCCTCAACAGCTAGTCAATGAATCAAGATTGCAGACTAGCACAATGAAGCTTTTCTTTCCTACTGAGGGGCTTGCAAGCAGAAGCCATACAGTAGGCACACAGCTCTGGTTCAACTTTGTGTGTTGATGCATTTACTACAGGCGACATCTGCCACCTCCACCCCATCTTCTTGTCCTTTGTTGAGGGACCAGATTGGAAGAACTCCTACAACTCAAGTCTCTCCATCTGGCCCAGAGCTTGTTTCCATCCTGATACTAAATCACCGTTCTAGCTGCCTATACTGTGGTACTGAAAAGCCATACACCTTGTACATAGAACAAATATTTTTGAAAACAATACTGGAGCTGGGCTTGGTGGCACTTGCCTTTAATCACAGCAGACAGTTTAGGCCAGTTTATTCTATATAGTGAGCTCTCGGACAGCCAGGGCTACATAGAGAAACCCTATTTCAAAGAACCAAAAAAGAGCTATGTAAAAAATTCACATAGTATCTCCAGTGATCAACTAGTTTGTTTATGGTAAATAACCAGATAAAGATTATTTTAAGAAATGAGTTTAGCTAGGGGTTATATCTGAATCTGCAATAAAAACATCTGTATTTTTAGGTGGGTTAATATTTTTTTATCATTGCTATAATTGTAACTTAGAAGCATAATCAAAACCTTAAGTGCCTTACAGCATGAAGAATATGAAAGGACACGGGAGAATATGCCTTTATGTCATTATTATATGGTACTATATGAAAAAGGTTATCAATCTTAGAAAATACTTTTTGTTTGTTTTTTGGTTGTGAGCCTAGCCTTTAACGGCTGAGCCATCTCTCCAGCCCAGCTTTTTGTTTGTTTTAAGACAGGGACTCACATGGCCCAGGTTAACTTTGAACTTCTAATTTTCCCGCCTCAGCCTCTAAATGCTGGTGTGCAACAAAATACATGGCTAGATTTTTTTTTTTTACTATTAGTTTTAATGACAATAATTTTTTAATTTTTATTATTTAAAACAATTTTTTTGTTTTGTTTTGTTTTTTTGTTTTTCGAGACAGGGTTTCTCTGTATAACAGCTCTGGCTGTCCTAGACTCACTTTGTGGACCAGGCTGGCCTCGAACTCACAGAGATCCGCCTACCTCTGCCTCCCAAGTGCTGGGATTAAAGGCGTGCGCCACCAACGCCCGGCTATTTAAAACAATTTTAAAATTTAAATATATTCTGATCATATTCCTTTTCTCCCTCAAGTCCTTCTAGATCTTTCCCCTATCTCTTTCCATCCAACTTTAAGTTTTTAATAACTATCAAAATCAGGCAGAAGTGCTGGCACACATCTCTAATCCCAGCACTTGGAAGGCAGAGGCCGTGGTTATCTGTGAGTTCAAAACCAGCCTGGTCTATGTAGTGAGTTCCTGACAACCCAGAGACCTTGCCTTAAAATAACTAAGTACTAACTAACTAACTAACTAACTAACTAACTAACTAACTAACTAAGTGGGTTCTGTGCTTCTTTTCTGCTAAACTGTTGGCTCTGACTGAGTCCTATGGGAAGAACTTCTTTATCTTGCTCATATCACCAAATCCAAAAATTTAAATATTAAAAAAATACATAAAAATCTCAAAATTTCAAACTTTTATAGAAAAAGAAAATAATCTATTCTCATATATCTTAAATTATGAACTCACCAATCTCGGTCCACTTAAATTCCTACCTTCATCTCTATTTTGAAGCAAATCATAGACATTAGACTTTTCTTTGATCTGTAAAGATGCTGGATTAGGACGTATACCCACCATAAAATAATACTCCTTTTTCAAAAAGCAAAATTGCAATACCATTACCATATCTAAAAATTTCACAGGAATTTCTTGACTTGGCCCATTCTCTCACTGAGGAAATCTACCAAAAATGCTGTTTTGACTCTGTCACTGGACTCGAAACTCCTACTGTGTGATGACAGTTCTCAAGTAGGCTGGTACTAGTGGACAGAAGCAGAAAGGGAGAAGGGCTTATCTACTTGCCTCATTTCCTCCTGGAAGCCTGTTCATATGGACCAGCTGGCCTTGATCATCCAACACCAGTTCCGTGTACGTCAGCATGTCAGAAGGCAGGGGGGGTGAGGGAAGAAATGCTTGAGTGGACATGGACTCCCAGAGTTTGATGAGCGACTAATGGAAGAAAGAAGTTTGACTTATCAGTGACAATTAACATTTCAACATGGATAAAAATCACAGTCACATTCAGTCACTCTGACTGGGCTTTCTTTTCCCAAGAGCTCTAGGGAGAGTGTGAACCTTGGACCAAATGTTCCAATCTTTGCTCTCAGCAAACACACACTTGTAGCCATTTTTAGAGCATTTTCAGTATGTTAAAAGTTAGGTACTTCCCCAATAAAGTCAAACTACTGAATGAGTCTGAAATAGCAGTGGAGCATTAACACATACACAGCCCTAACACCATCCCAGGGAAAGGCTGTTAAATAAATAAAAATTTCAAATGAACAGCATCAGCTGGGTGTGTGGCTCATGTCTTTACTCTCTGACTTAGCACACGGAAGCTGAGGCAGCCTTGTTTCTGTTGAGTTCTAGGCCAGCCTGATCTACATACTTCATAGCCAGTTTTAGGCCAGCCAAGGCTACAGTGAGAGTCTGTCTCAAAAAACAAAACAAGCCGGGCGGTGGTGGCGCACGCCTTTAATCCCAGTACTTGGGAGGCAGAGGCAGGCGGATCTTTGTGAGTTCGAGGCCAGCCTGGTCTACAAAGTGAGTCCAGGACAGCCAAGCATACACAGAGAAACCCTGTCTCGAAAAACCAAAAAAAAAAAAAAACCAAAAAACAAAAAAAACAAAAAACAAAAAACAAAACAAATAAAACCAATAAATATCATCATCTGTTCACAGAAGTATATGTATGTGTGTGTGTGAGGGTGGGGATCCTAGGGAAACCTGGAAACAGAAGATTTTCAAAAACAATAGGCAGGATATTTTGCTAGTACAAGCAAACCTGGGCAAGCCAGGGTCAGGGTTCTCAGGCAGGTTAAGGGAAGATCCCTTTAGTAATTTTCACGGCAATAGGCCCACACACAGGAATTAGGTAAGATGTGTATGACCATAAACACAGGTCAATTATTCTCAAATTTGAGAATACAGGCATACCTATGCATTTACAAAAATATTCACTATTTCCATTTCCTACTTCTTATGTAAATAAAACAACTTGTTTATGAAGTAGGAACTACTTCAGCTCTGTCTTTTTTGTTTTAAACACCTAAAGCTCAAATGACTCACATAGCTAGCTGTTCTAGACTGTGTCCCTTGTTGATTACAGGAAGACTTACATAGCACTGACACTGGGAACTGGAACTACACTTAGCAGTCAGGTTAATGACACCATAAAATGGAGGTGCTGAGAGATGGTAGGGATGTTGAGATAGAATGGTATAAATAAATGGTTACATAAAGGTAACTTGTTTTTGTGAATACTACAGAATCACAGACTACTAAACAAGTCCACAGATAAATATTACATTAAGACTCAAATGTGGTAATATTGATAGCATTAACTTAGAGACTTGAAAAATTCTACATCGAAGATATATATGCATATATCTTAATCCTGTATTCTTTGATGCTTTATTCTTTATCTGTTAAATTTTGCTTGTGATATACCCCTTTACTTTTAATAGGAAAAATTTGTAGCTTAGAGAGGGTTCACCATCATAAATATCAAGGAGTTCATTTTGATTATAGGGGAAGAGCATCACAATGCCATGCTTTTCTCATGTTAGTTTTAATTCAACTGTAATAAATCTCTTACAAAAGAAGTTATACCCTAAAGTACATATTGCTGTTACATCCATTTGTCTATGCTACCTATATTGACTCTCATATTAGCTCATGCTAAGAGACCATCCTGGAAAATAGGATAATGAAAGTTTGAGTTTCATCCCTCCTTTTTAATATTTTTAATTTTAACACAGACTTAATACATGTATGACTCCTTACAGGAGTATGAGTATGTAAATCATAACATGTGGGGGGTTTACTTTCTTCTACTTGAAATTTCTCTTCACACTATTCCTCCTGTTAATTCATAAACAGCTATCCAGTCACTAAAGCCATTAATGAAATAGAAATTAGAATGGTGTCAAGATATTTCCTACCCTTGTGAGTGTCCTTCTCTAGGCAAAGCTGCACCTGATGGAAATCCAGGGAAATGTTGTTTCCTCAGAACTCCCAACCACCAGCAACCTTTACCTGCCGAAACATCTCGGGAATATCATATATATATGTTGTTCCTAAGGACTGCGCCTGAAACCTCTTTGATTGAAGAAGGTCTTTGGTCACATATGGAGTATTGATTAACATTCCGTGCAGTGGTCCCTGTTTGTCTCCATATGCCTGAAACATGATCTGTGGGGAAAAACCAGAATGCACAGACAATTAAGAGAAAGACAGAAAACGAAAAAGCTGCCTGTAGCACTATTTCCCATAAATGTTACTTCTTGAAATACAGTTGGGGGTGGGAGGAGTGCTAAAGAGTGGAGACTTGTCTCACAACACTGGGTATTTGGTGCTGCCCCTTCTGGGCTGGTTAACTGACTCTAAAATAGTGATGTGTAATCAGCCATATATACTAAGCTGTGCTTAGATTGAGATTGGTTGAAATCAATAAGAAAGTTCTGTGTAAGTCTCACATCTCAGAGACAGAGTGGTGACACTTGCCTTCTAAAGTGACTTGAATCTCAGATACTAAAAAATGAAGTATGTCTGCTAACTAAACAGAACAAGTCCAGTATTTAAGTCAGCTTTGGACTGGAGATAATTTTTGTTCTTGGGTCAAATCAAGGCTCTATCACTTGATTATGCATTAGTCCCCCTGATTAGAAGGTGATTTGTAAATATTATTAGCCACACAAAAGCTTCAAATATTTCTACCAGAGGTAAATTTCATCCACTCACTTAGTCAATTCTTGTTAGCTCATAAGACATAGCCTAAGGTAAAATCATTATGTTTTATAAAATTATGTATTAAACTGTTTATATTTCTCTCTAGTATACTGTCTATAACTAGTGAATCCCTGTAATTGCTAGACTGTCACATAATGAAACCACCATACCAGTTTTTAATCATTTTTAACTCAAATATTTCTAGAAGAGTACTTCATACTCCATATATTTAGCTAGTTTTATTTGCTCATGAATATTTATAAGGGATGCCATCATTTCAATTCAATTAATATTTATTGAGTACTCAGAGGTTGTATAACACTAAACTAGGCACTTTATGTATGAATACATATAGATTCCCAACACTCTGAATACAAATGGAAATTGGGACGAAAAGGTATAATGTGTGTGTGTGTGAATACATATATATTCACATATCTGTTTAGACCTAAAATATAAGCACAAGTGTGCCACTAATGAAAAGATCCATGGATTTGATATACATGATTAGAACACTGAGTACTGTCCTAACCCTGAAGGCCGACCAGCTCAGTGAACCCTTAGCATCATAGCTCAGAGTAGTATGAGTGCTCCGATGACTTGCTAATCAGGTCTTACTCTGAGCATACATATGATAAGCTGTTTAAAGGTCCCAGAGTGAAGTCTCCAGCCCTCTTCGGTAAAACCAACGGGGAAAGTTACTCTTTGGGAGACAGCAACAGCAACACCTTGGGAATAAAAGCATTAGTCATACTTTTAACGGTTTCCAAGTGTTTTGGGCAAGGGTACAATATGAGAAAACTGGATTAGGGATAAAGACTGAATCAGAGTAAGAAAGAGAAATAAAGCATCAAGCTCAAGCCTGTATGATGGCTTAGCCAGTGAAGATACCTGCTAGTTAGCCTGACGACCTGAGTTCAATGCCTGGACTGACAGACCTGATTCCTGCAAGCTGTTCTCATCTGATCTAGACACACACACACAAACAAATTTAAAAATTAAAAGCAGCAGGGTTTTGGAACTGTATTTCCTGCTAAGAGGGGCAAAGTCTGAGGGTACTTGGTTTTAAACTCAATTTTGCCAAGCTCTGGGATGAACTTAGGTTAGACATAGTAAAGCAATATAACTATGCAGTAAGGAAAGGGACTGAAGAAAGCTGTCTGAGTATATACATTGCTGCTGGAATTTAAAACAGTAACTACTTAGTGACTTATCAGTTTCTTTTTTTTTTTTAAACATTTATTTATTTCTTTATTTATTATGTATACAGTATTTGCTCTACATATATGTCCGGGCAGCAGATCTCAATGTAGATGGCTGTGAGCCACCATGTGGTTGCTGGGAATTGAACTCAGGACCTTTGGAAGAACAGCCAGTGCTCTTAACCTCTGAGTCACCTCTCCAGCCCAACTTATCAGTTTCTTATGGTGTTAAAAATATAATTACTATGGACCAGCAATAAGACTCCTATGTATTTACTTAGGAGAAATAAAAATTTATCTACACAAAGATTTGTTAATAATAGCTGGGTATGGCGGTACCCATCTTTTAATTCCAGAACTTGGGGTGCAAAGACAAGAGGAACTCTTTGAGTTCAAAGCAAGTCTGGTGTTCATAGTGAGTTCCAGGACAGCCAGGGCCACATAGTGAGACCATGTCACAAATAAAACAAAACAAAACAAAATGACAAAGATTTGCAAATGAATGCACAATAAATATTTATTCCCAACAACCCAAATTTGAAAATAAAATTCAAACAGTTGAATGGATATAAACACTTTGGTAAATCTACAAAATGGAAGCTACCTGCTACCTAGCCCAACTACGCTGGTCAACAATGAAAAGGAGCATATTGAACCCTAAAACATTATGTTAAAGAAACCAAGTAGGATACAAAATAGTATGAACTGGCTGATTTCATTTACGAGTAACTATAGGACAGGCAAAACTAGTCTACAGCAAAAGAAAAGTAGATCAGTGGTCTTCTTTCACTGAGAAGAGTGAGAAGCTTTGTGAGGTGACAAGAAGTTCTCTATCATGACTGTGACAACAGTCTCACAGCATATACAACTGTCAGACTTAAATCAAATACAACAAATGAGCCCATTTAGCTACACGTAAACATATAAAAGTGTAACTCAGTGAAGGTGACTTTAAACTATTATCTTTCCTTTACTTTCCTCACTGGAAATGATTTCACTTAAGTAACCGAATAACTCAAACCTCTCCTCCCTACTTAGGACCACCTGCCACTGTTCATTACAGCCTACAGGACAAAGACTACACGAGAAACATGAAAGTCAAGCCAGTTAACTTTTCTTCTTATTGGCAGTACAAATAAACAATGTAGTAGGGCAAGAGGTGGGTAGTAATGGGTCATAACTGAAGGCCTGAATGACTAGCTATCTTTATGTTAGCTCCATTTTCTCCTATGATGAACATGGTGATTAGTTGGTAGAGTGCATGTTCTACAAGTGTGAAAACATGCACAGGTTTTATTTATACCACCCACTTAAGGCTGCAGCTGGGCTTGTCTTGGAGAACCATCTCTGACATACACAGTAAGCACTCTTGGAGCCCTGTGTGCATTTTACTTTATAATGGCTCTTATCATCCCATGGAAACATCAATTACTCATCTGTCTTTTCTCACTGCGATACAAATTTCTTCTTTTCTCACTGTGATATACATTTCTTGAGAAGCAATGGCTTTGTATCCGCAGTTCCTTACACTGTAAGTAGTCAGTAAATATTAAATAAGCCAATGAACAGATGATAAACACTATTTTCTCAATTTCCTAAGATTCACTGAGGAAAGAGGAAATGAAGTTCAGGGATGAGCAGTGGGGCACTGGCATGCAGGCACTGGCTGGAGGCCGCTCTCTGGTCAGTCCCCACTTCTACGGCTGCTTACAACCCAGCTGCCATGCCACAGCAATGCCTCGGTTTCCTCTAGGGCTTTTTAAATATGCTGGTCCCCTTCAGGTTGAGGGCAGCTTATAAGTGTTTATTCTGTGCCAGCCACAGTACTAAATCTCTGCTGGAAGCATCTGTGCCTTTCATGAGCTGTGTCACCACCAACCAGCATCAGGGAATTCTAAGAGCTTTCTAGGAAAAGAAATGGAAAAAAAGAAGAAACTTATGACAAAAACTATATTTATCAAAAACATTAAAATCTCAAGTGGCCCTCTTATTTTACAGAAGAATAGGCTTGCCTTGAAGGCATTGTAGAAGTTAATTAAAAGCATCCCTACCTATGGAAAGCCTTGACTGAAAATGTCCTTAAGGTTGGCCTGAAAAACATCACACACAGCAAAATTACTGAACACTTTTTCTCCCTCACCCCTGTGTTCTTGTGCATGCTGTTCTGCTTGCTTCTAAAAGGATAGATTTCTTTGGTCATCTAACTGAGAATCAAAAGAACAAAATGAAAGGTCACAAAGAAAACTGTCTAAACTAGAAATTTAAAAAATCCATGTTGGGCTGGAGAGAAGGCCCAGTGGTTAAGAGCAATGGCTGTTCTTCCAAAGGATCTGGGTTCAAATCCCAGCACCATATGGCAATTCACAGCTGTCTGTAATGACTGGGCATGGTGGCACACGCCTTTAATCCCAGCACTCAGGAGGATCTCTGTGAGTTCAAGGACAGCCTAGTCTACAGAGTGAGTTCCAGGACAGCCAGGACTGTTACACAGAGAAACCCTGTCTCGAAAAACAAACAAACAAAAATCATCTTCAAAGCACAGGCAAAAATGTCTTTTCCTACCTCCATTCCTGGATTTAAATGGGCAAGATAAAAGCAAGAGCCACATAATCTCTTCCCAGAACCAAATATGCATAAAATAGTGTAAAATTGTATATTCTGGTGCAAGTTCACCCTTTACCAGAAGTACACTTTCCAAGTACACACCGAAGCCCTAAAATAACATAGTACCTCTGAAGATGTGCAGGTATCATAGAAAGTGGTTCAAATGTTTAGAAACTAATGTGGTAAGCAAATTAAAATAGAATGCTCTGTTATCATACACTCAGCATGCTGATTCATTTTTCATTTCTACATTCCCAAAATTTTTTCCCCTGGTAGACAGATTATAGTTTGTCACTCTGCTCATGTATAGACACACAGCACCCTGAACTCAATGAAGCAAAGTGAGTATAAGAGAATGGAATAAGGGGACTGGAGAGATGGCTCAGTGGTTAAGAGCACTGGCTGCTCTTCCAGAGGTCCTGAGTTCAATTCCCAGCACCCACATGGTGGCTTACAACCATCTATAATGGGATCTGGTGCCCTCTTCTGGCCTTCAGGCATATCTGCAGACAGAACACTATATTATATATATATATAAAATACATCTTAAAAAAAAGAGAGAGAATGGAATAAGCAGTGCACAAGTATGAAGACACCACTGCTTGGTTCTGTTCCTGAGGTGATACTACGTTGACATTTACCCCCTTTTTTAAAGAACAGAAGTTGGAAATAAATTCCAGCAAGTCTCCTTTCTTTGTCTGCCAGTGAAAGGTCAACTGTACTGAGAACAGGAAGAAGAAATCAGATCAGGAAGTCTAGATCACTAAAGTAGCACAAGAGCCCCTGGAAAAAATAAACTATCTGAATTGCACAGTTACTTGTAGAGTTGGCTCACCTATCCTGTTAGTGTTCATCAAAATCTGACAAAAGGTTAAGATTTTCATTAAGATGCGTGATCAAGAGGCACAAAGATGTTTTCAAGTGTAAAGGGAAATTCAATGGGGCTTATGAGTCATTTTATGTGCTGCACCAAATCAAACCTTGGAGGAGCCTCCTCTAGTATTGTACCTGTGCTGTCCTGGAGTCAGTCACTTCCTTATACAGGCTGATGTCCAAGTAATAGCCGGACTCGTTTGTCAAGAAGAGGCGGATGGGAATTGCTTTTCCAGTTGTCGTCAGGCGAATGTTGATTTTCAGCTCTGCCTGGAGGACGCGTAGTTTCCACAGCCGGCTTCCATAGCGCATCACCATGCTCCGCACAGATTCTTCAATCTGACACAGAGACAACACCAAGTGTAAATCCAAAATATACTGCAACTAAAAGCTGTTTTGAGTTTATACTTCTTTGCGAGAGCACTGGAAAAAGATGCTGGTTTATGATGGAGATATGAAGCACATTTAGACTTCATAAAGAGAACTCACATGGTTTTTAGTCCCTGTCCTAGTTAGCTTTTGTAGTCAATTTGACACAACCCAGAGTCTGCTGGGAAGAAGGAAACCTCAGCTGAAGAACTGCCTCAGTTAGATTACCTTCATATGTATAAGAGGAGGGCTGGGCCACCGTAGGCAGCAGTATCCCTAGGTGGGTGGGTCTGGGCTGTATAATAAGAAAGCTAAGTGAATATGAGCTAGTGGGCAAGCCAGTAAACATTCTTTAGGTTTCTACCTTGAATTCCTGTTCAGACTTTCTTCAATGATGGACTGTGATCTAGAAATGGAATCTGAAATAACACCTTTCCTTCCCTACATTGCTTTTGTTTGTAGTTTGTTTTGTTTTGTTTTTCATCATCATAGAATCAGAAAGAAATCAAGGCTCTCCCCACCCAGCCCTTGCTTGGAACAAGTCAGAAGCAATTTCATTCTGGTTTGGTACTTGAGTGGTTTTCTTTGACTCACATCCTCCAAATCTGTATAACTCCTCCCCTTTCCCAATTATAATCATACTCTATATCAAAGATCTGCAATATCTAAAATTAAAAGCCAGGGGATTTAAGAGAAAGCCCCAAATAAGAATAAAATCCCTGGTTAAATAGCTATTAAGTAGCATTTCTATGCATGGTAACTATGTTTCATTGCACTTACAGGACCCTAAATCAGCACAGCAATTACCACCATGAGCTTTTTTCCACAAAATTTTATTAAACTTGATAATGTATGTCTCTTAGTAAATTGTACAAATTAAAGAAAGGCAATTTGTAGGCCGTACCAGAACATTCCCTCTAAACATTAGAGCTCTAATGTTTGGTCACTGCCAAGTGCAAATGGGAGTTATGGAGATGAGATGTTCCCTCGTTTTCCTGAAACTTGGTATAGAGACAGTTTGGCAAACCATAAAGTTAGAAAATTTATCTTAAACTAGACATCCCTAGAAGTGACTTTGCAAGTTGGCAAGATGGTGCAGGAGGTAAAGGCACTTGGCACCAAGACTGAGAACTTTAATTAAATCCTTAGAACCCACATGGTATAAGGGAAGAACCAAGTCTCACCAAGTAGATAAAAGCATAAATGGTTTTGTTACTAACATGCTAAAGCATTAGTTGTTCCCAACTGAGCTGAGATACCCAGGTCATTCTGAAGTGTCTTTCTAAAGTGCTGTCTCAGCTTCCTACAAAGCATTTTAACTTAGGATAGGTTTCAGGTAGATAACTCCCTGTTCCCACACTGTGCTTGCTAACCATTCATGTGTGATTAACAAGGCAGAGTATGAGTAGTCTGAGAAGGGAAAGAAAGGCTGATGTTAAAAAAAAAAAAAAACAAAAAAATTATTCATAGAGAAAAGGCCAATTTAAAAATATTCAGTGAGCAATTACCAGGCGTGGTGGCACACGCCTTTAATCCCAGCACTCGGGAGGCAGAGGCAGGTGGATCTCTGTGAGTTCAAGGCCAGCCTGGTCTACAGAGTGAGTTCAGGACAGCCAGGGATACACAGAGAAACACTGTCTGGAAAAAATAAAACAAAAAAAATATTCAGTGTTCTAGTCATGCTATAAGACTTCTAGCTTTGTTGATGCTGAGGTGAAATTTGCTGTATCCAATGATGAGAAATGAGACTCAAGGAACAGCTTTCCAAACAGACACAATTATCCCATTATTAGCCTGGAATTTTGAAGAAAACAAAAAGTAGAAAAACTTTCTTAGGTCTTGGGCACTGAGTTCAATAGGCAAAAATCAAAACTGGGGATACAGGTCAGCTAGCAGGTCAAAACTGGGGATGCAGGTCAGCTAGCAGGTCAAAACTGGGGATGCAGGTCAGCTAGCGGGTCAAAACTGGGGATGCAGGTGAGCTAGCGGGTCAAAACTGGGGATGCAGGTGAGCTAGCAGGTCAAAACTGGGGAT
>CAJQZJ010001558.1:11783811-11809675 GCA_907164525.1 Lophiomys imhausi
AAAAAAAAAAAAAAAAAAAAAAAAAAACGAAAAGAAAAGAAAAAAAAGAATATGTGTCCAAATACCTTTGTTTCTGAAGTTTTCAATATTTATGTTTCTATCAATGACAATGTATATTAAAAAACAAAGACATAGGCAGGTAGATCTCTTTGAGTTTTAGGTTATCCTTGTCTCCATAAAGTTCCAGGCCAGCTAGGGCTACATAGTAAAATTCTGTCCCTCAAAAAGAGAACTAAATGAAAACAACATAAAAACTTTCAGTTCTCTCAGAACTCCTAAAGCATTTAATACTGTTATAATTTAAAAAAAATCAGCTGTACAGATTGCTTCACACTAATTAATATCTACTTCACATGGTAGTGTTACGGGTTAGCCCAAGTAGTATGAAATAATTAAGGGCAGGACTCATGTCTTACCACTTATGACAAAGTACAAAGACCATAATAATAAATAAACATCATATGATTTTAGGTGGTATTTGGCTTTTGGTTTTTCTATCCCCATAACTACATCATTATTTATATATAAGAAGTTGCATTAGTCAATTTTCTACATGTTTGCTGAATATAAATAGTTTTTCCAGAAAGTCTGGCAATTAAGTCAATGGAAGAAACACCTAAAATATAAGCTGAAAAGAGGGAGAAATACTATGGTGTAGAAATTTATACTTTAAAACTAAAATAAAACAAACAAAAAAACAAATGGACACAAAGAAGAGCTGAATATAAATCAACTGTCTGTAGGTGACAAGAATAATCCCACTAGATAAAGCAGTCTTTAGTAACACATGAAAACTGTTCGGAAGGGAAGGGATGTTTTAGAAGTTACTGCCTTCTTTTGGGTCAACACATTGATGGTTTCTTAAAGTGAACTCGTTTTGAAGGAAGCATGCTTTACAGAAAAGAGAACAGCAACAATTAATTGCTCACAGCACAAAAGGGGGTGAGAAAGAGGGAAGATGGGGTCAGTGAAGGAAGGGGAAGAGGGAGGAAGCGGGAAGGAGAAAGAGAAAAAGGCAATGAAGTGAATCAGCCTTACCTTATCCCTTGCTCGAAATGTGAAAAATTTGGGGAATTCTCTCTGTATTTAAAGAAGAAGGCAAAGTGTGTTAGTCCTTTATGGAATGGCTCTTTGGGGACATAACATACAATACGGCCTCAGTCAGGTATCCAGAAGGCAGTTTCTCAGAAAGCATGTTCCTCACCTGAGCTTACTCCAGGAAAAGAGGGACCCTTTGGATAATGCTCAATTTGACCCCACTTGAAAAATCACTACACTAGTAACGTACAGGTATTTATAGTATCTATTATCTCCTAAGAAAGTTTTCATTTCATCTCTCAAGTGGGGGGAAAAAAAGTCCTCCTGTGTGTTACTCTTGGTACAATCTGGCAAATAAAAATCAATATACCCTCACACTACAACCACTGCAATGGGACTTACTAGACTGATTTCCCAAGTTTCTCTTTAAGAAAACTCGTCAAATGTAAACTAGCCAAGTAAAATTTCAGTCTGTGGTGCCCACCTCCCCATTCATTTTGAAGCCAACCTTTCCAAGGATTTAAATAATAACATTCCAAGACAAAGGAAGTAGTCAGTGCTACTTTGGTCATTGCTGCTCATTCTAGGAAGAGATGGTTGGGACCGGTGAACTTGAAATCATTAGGTCTTCCTGCACAGCATCACACAAGAAAGCAACCAATTCACTAGAACCCTATTAATTAACAAAGATGAATTCAATTAGCAGAGTTCATTAGTTTCTGAAATTTAACTTATTAACTCCAAATACTCCTGTTTCTCGGATGGGAAGTTCGCCTGGCAGTGCTGCAATGAGTCATTACTATTTCCTCTCTAGGAGGTTCCATTAGGCACCTTCTTCATTATGAATGCAATATAATCAAGAAAACGTTGGCACAAAGCAGGGAGACCAGGACTAGCTGGCTACACATTCTTCAAGAGCCATGAAGGAAGTGCGGACTCAAAGTCTCCTAATGGAGGGTGCTCTTGTGTGTGTGCCTTTTAGGGACTGATCACAGCTTTACAGATGAGTAAGGCTTAACTCGGGGAAACACTAAACCCAAGTCTCCCATGACAGCCCATGCCTTGCACCCCTCAAGCACAAACGTCTTGATCAAATTTCTGTATTTAGGTGTGTTTTTCTTTGGGGACAAAAAATAAATAAATGAAAAGAGCAAAAATTAAGACAGAGTAGGAAATAAGGGAAACTCATACTGTAACACACTGTGGGTTTCTAACTTACAGAAAGCTTCCTCAATTGTTTCTAAGTGCATTCTGCTTCACCCTCACACTTATACACTTATTAATCATTTTACAAGTTCCTGGTTGTTGTTTTATTGTTTGCTCTTATGTCTCATCATGTCACCCTGGCTGGAACTCACTATCAAGGTGTCATCACCTTCACCTGCCTCTTCCTTCCAGTGCTGGGAATGAGGGAATATGTCATCATAACTGTCTATATTTTCCTGGTATTTTAACTGTAAAAGTAAACTTAACAGACTTCTAGGAGTTCATTTACCAATACCAGGAGAATCAAAAGTCTTTAAAAGACCTTCAAAAGTGAAAGTGGGTTTTACATATGACTGACGTTTTACTAATAGGATTTTGTTCTAAGCAACTCTCTGGCACACCTACCTCCTTCCGGCTGCCCTAGTGACAGTGCAGCAACAAGGAGATAAGTAGGAAATGCTTTAGCTCAGCAGATTCAGTACTCTGAGGTTTACATGGTCTAGGTTTAATTCTAGTGAAATCGAGGTTCCAGATTATTACCTAAGAAGTAAAACATAACAAAAAGAAAAACAAAAAAGTCCTTCCATGGACTGCTTTCCTTTCTTGAAAGCAGTCAGTATATGTCATAAGATAATGTTTAAGCATGGACTTTTCTATCTGCTGGAACTGAGGTACTTATGATATGCCATTTTTGTACAGATTTCACTGAAAAAAAAAAACCAAAATAGTAGCAACCCTAAATTTTTAATAGATGCTTTCTTTTCCACCAAATCAAACCCACTCTCCGCCAGACATGGTGGCACACGCCTTTAATCCCAGCACTCAGGAGGCAGAGCAGGTGGATCTCTGTGAGTTCAAGGCCAGCCTGGTCTACAAAGAGAGTACAGGACAGCCAGGGCTACACAAATAAACCCTGTTTCAACAAACAAACAAACAAACAATCCCCCAAACCCCCAAAAAACAAAAAACAGAAACAACAAAGAAAGAAAACTCACTTTCACTGGGTGTGATGGCACATGCCTTTAATCCCAGGACTAAGGGAGCAGAGGCAAGTGGATCTCTGAGTTCCAAGACAGCCAGGGCTACAGTGAGATCCTGTCTCATAAAAACAATCAAAAACCAAAACAAGAAGCAACCCCTCTCAAACAAACAACAAATGCCACTCCCATCACAGAAAGCTGAGAAAGCATCTGAGGTGAGGTAGGCAGTCCTCCTCCCCAACTTCTGAGTAGACTCTAATACACTGAAATTTAGAACATTTACACCAGGGGCTGGCAAGAAATGTCTGCAGTAGAAAAGCAGGAAAACTAATACACTCTTTGGGAGACCACAACTGCAGTCACCTTTTTGGGACTCATAAGGTAAACAAAATACTCCAAAATATCAGGAAAAAACAAACAAATTCTGATCCTACTTCCTGCATCTCACCTCATCTTCACGCTGCCAATTTTTCCACTAACAGCATTCCTGCTTATTCCGTCACTAATGTAATTGCTTTCCAGGCATGCTCTAGTGTTATGGGCAAATATCATAATTGAATGTACACAAAGAAAACCCTCTTAGTGTTCTGATACCAAAAAAAAAAAAACCAAAAGAATGTAACATTTCTCAGGAAGAAATTATACCCCTGCTGTGTTCTAATCAGCCAACCATCATCAAGACAATCAAAATAATTTGCCTAAATTAGCCAATCAAGACACCCTGCAAATCAGAGAATGAGAAAACCTGAAAGAGAAAGCATCATAGCTGATTATGATACTAATAATCGTGTTAAAAACCTAATGAGATGAAGAAATTGGGAGCTTGCTGGTACAATTCTCTTCTACCTCAACATGCTGAGAACTAATTTATAGACTGTAATTAAAACAAAACCCTAACCAAACCTGGCTAGTTAGTTCACCAGTAAACAGAAGTACCTTAAAAAAGAAAGAAGCAAACACAAATTCACTACAAGTCATGATAATTGTTTATGATAGGGAACTCCTTCCTCAAGGCCTAAATAATCCAAAATAGTTTACCATACACGGAGTCAGTCACATGTAAATGAACATGAAAGTACAACTAACTCTTGGAAGATTTGTGGCAACTTTTAAAATCCTACAAACCCTTAGAAGACAAGAAAAAAAAGAAAAGAAACATTTTTTAAACAAAACACAAGCTATATGATTTAGAATCCTGCCACAGCATTTGGACATTATGTTTTTCTTTTAAAAAAGAGGAAGAAATCCTAAAAACACACATTTTAATATCCTTGAAAATAATCTTTGCTTTAAAAAAATAGAATTAAAAATTTAAAAAGGCACTATATATACCAATTAATTTCTTCTTACATACCTTATGGAATGTAAAGTGTAAAATTTAGTATAACTAACTGCAGCCTAAAGCTTAGAGAAACTCAAGAAGCCAAAGTTGTAGGGCTATGCAGGACAGCATTTGCCTGTAGGCCCAGCACTTGGAAGGCTAAAGGGTGAGACCCTGACCCTACCCCAAGAAAAAGAAAGAAAACAACAATAAAAACCCAAGCAAACAAAAAAACAATTCAAGAAACCTTTTCTTTTCAGGACTTTTTTTTTTTTTAAGATTTATTTTTTATTTATTTTATGCATATGTGTGCTCTATCTGCATGTACACCTGCATTCCAGAAGAGGGCACCAGATCACATTGTGGATGGTTGTGAGCCACCATGTGGTTGCTGGGAATTGAACTCAGGACCTTTGGAAGAGCACTAGGCAGTGCTCTTAACCGCTGAGCCATCTCTCCAGCCCCTCAGGACTTTTTTTTAATGCAACAGATATATTTAAAATTCATACTTGAGGGCTGGAGAGATGGCTCAGCCGTTAAAGGCTAGGCTCACAACCAAAAATATAAAATTCATACTTGTTTTTCCTCTAACTTCCTATTTAAACATTTTAAGTTGTTCTTTGCTTCTCATTAAGGAGATTTGACTTAATTAGTTGGCTATGAATGTAGATCCCACACCCAGCGTTTTTACTGCTGGTGTAATAGCTGTGTCAGATTAAGGGTCTATGTCTAGGGCTGGAGAGATGGCTCAGCGGTTAAGAGCACCGGCTGTTCTTCCAAAGGACCCGGGTTCAAATCCCAGCACCATATGGCAGTTCACAGCTGTCTGTAACTACCTGGCATGGTGGTGCACCCATTTAATCCCAGCACTCGGAAGGCAGAGGCAGGTGGATCTCTGTGAGTTCAAGGCCAACCTGGTCTACAAAGTGAGTCCAGGACAGCCAAGGCTACACAGAGAAACCCTGTCTTGAAAAACCTAAAATTAAAAAAAAAATTAAAAATGAAAAGATGAAGGGTTAAAGGTCATTTGTTGTGACAAAATGAGTTCTATATATAGAATCAAGCAATCAAGGCTGCAGCAGATATATACCAGTGGCCAGCTTTCTTGGGCCAATCATGACCTCATAGTGAAGTCCTTATGGGTTCACCAGCATTAGAATAAACACCTCACAGTATACCTGCACTCTATGAATCCTCTTTTTTTTTGTTTGCTTTTTCTTGTTGTTTGTTTGTTGTTGTTTTTTTTTTTTCAAGACAGGTCTTCTGTGTGTAGCCCTGGCTGTCCTGGAATTCACTCTGTAGACCAGGTTGGCCTCGAACTCTGAGATTTCCCTGTGTCTGCCTTCTTAGTGCTGGGATTAAAGGTGTGCACCACCACTATGAGTTCCTCTTTTTGTCTGGCCTTCACTTGTCTTATGGTTCTAGGGCAGTTGGAAAGATCTATGACTTTGAAACAGCAGTTTGTTTCACTCCACACCAACCAATGTTGTTCTTAACAAAACCTGGTAACCTTTCTCCTCTCCTTGCCACACCATGGGCACATTCTCTGTTCCATTCATAATACAGGGATTTCACAGTGTGGAACAGTGGAGGATGCATACATACATCACAGTGGATTACTAAGAAGCCAGAGAGATCAAGGGATTCATCTCTAACACTCCTGGAAAGCTTCCTCTCTTTCACACTACACTAAATACGGGCCAAGCACATAGCACATAATATGACAGAGGCCAACAATTCTCCATGAATGGCAAGCTACCACCAATGGAAACCTCAGAGCAGCACCAGGAATGGAGTCCTAGACTTGTACAATTCCTGTTAAAGTTCCCTGGCAGTTCAATGAGAGTTACCCTTGTCCCCTGCACACCTAATAATCATTTCTAAGGAGCCAAACATGAAAGTATCTCATTCCTTAAAGCCAGTTCAGCCCACAACTGAACTTTAAATGTTCACTTGGCAATAAAGCAGCCTTTCTACACTCATGAAAAATTAGGCATTTATCACACATTAGATGCTACTATAAATAAAAAAATGGACAATAACAGTCAGAAGATCAGGCTGCTAGCCTCATTAGCTAATAGATTTCACCTATATACATCCTTATGCAACCTAAATCCAAAAATATGAGAACAGCAGAAAGAAAAAAAAATTAAAGCAGTTAGATAGGACATGACACAGATTCAGAAATAAGTATTTTTGTTATTGTTGTGATTTACTTGTTACTGTATTTATTGTTTCATATCTATAGTATAATTAAAAATGTTAATGAGAACAAAGAATTTTGGTTTTTTGAAAATTTTAGGGGTCAAAATTTTATTTGACCATAGAATGATCACAGGAAACCAGTCATCATACTGTACATGTGCTGACACTAAATGAACTCTTACCAAAGAGTAAAATAATTTTACAAACTCATGTAAGTCTCTTTAATAATATGCTAGTATTCCAATATCCATGATAAAAAAAAAGAGAGAGAGAGAGCTGGCTCAGTGTTTAGAAGCCTAGCTCAATTCTGGTGCACGTTCAGGGCCTGGCTTCTGGCATGTGTTCCCTAGTTCTGACAGCAGCTACTGGCCACTGTTTATTCACGGGCACTCATATTCTATTCCCCAGTATCAATTTTATTCTCTAAGCTCCTGATTTTTCTTTCTAAAGCCCCAGGGTTCTCTCTAAGCTCCTCATACTTTTCCACTGACTCCTGCTTCCTATCTGAAGTTATTGATTGATATATACGTGCACTCTGCTGGATTTCCTGACATCAATAACACAAGTGAGTTGTGTAGTCCGCAACATTTCCTAAAGCATTTCAGAAAAACCTTAGCTGTTTAGCTTGCAGGGTAGGCTCTCTCACTTCTCCATAGACTAAATAGATCAGTAAGGTGACTATACGAGGGAAAACAAAATATCAAATGAGTTTAGAAAGCCCTTTCCAGAACCCAAAATGTTACCTGCTCAATAACAAATGAGCAGTACTTAAATAGTAGCTTAATTGTTTTAACTGCTACAATAAACAAATAGCAACAACATAAACAGTAAAAATATTCTCAGAAAAAAAAAAACAAGATTTCCTGGGCTGGGCAAGGTGCCATTTGCCTTTAATTCCAGTACTCAGGAGGCAGAGGCAGGTAGATCTCTATGGGTTCAAGACCAGCTTGGTCTACAAAAAGAGTCCAGGACAACCAGGGCTACACAGAGAAACCATCCCCCCCCCCAAAAAAAAACAAAAACAAACAAACCACAAGACTTCCTAACACCTATGGAATCTTCATACTTAGCAAATCGTAATAACTATTTGGACTACAGTCATTTTGAGGAACGTCATGAATACAGGCAAGGTTTCTGGCTTTACTGCCATCTCCATATGGGGTATGACCTCAGTATAAAGTAAAGTTCAGATGCCTACTATTAGCTTAACTTTCATTCCAATAAAAACCTTAACATCACAAATATTCAGGGTTAATTCAGTTACATGAGAGAGCAGAAAGAATGCTTAATGTTTATTTCGGCTCAGAATTAACATAAAACAAAAACAGCAACTTAGACTCTACAAAGGCATTTTAAACAATAAATCACTGGCCTTCAGAACTGAGGTTTCTTGGTATCAGAACCAGAATACATTTTTAGTAGAAGTTAAGACCTCAAGTGCAGCTGGTATTGCTTTCTTACTGACTCACTGTGTCAGAGAGATGTGTAGGAAAATGACTGGTAAGTTCCTACTTATTCAACAGAGGCAATGTACATGCTCATCCTTAGCTATGCCTCAGAGCTACATTGAGACTTCTAAAGCAGAGTTTAAAAAAGAAAAAAAAACTTTCCCTAAAATATTAGATTGAATTAAAAATTTATTCCCATACTTTAGATGCATGATACTTATCTAGCCCGTCCAAAATAATCAATCACATTCTGTTTAAGTAATCAGAGGAAAGCAGACAAAACCTTTCATAGTTGATGCTTTTACTTACATGAAATCTCTGATCCACCTCACAGTTGACCTGTTTTCTGAAATCCTTTCAAAAAAAAAAAAAAAATGGGGAGAGAGAAAAATAAATCACCAGAAACTGGCAACTGGTAAAAATATTACAAACAAATGGAATAACAGATGATAAATTTAGAAAGTGCTTCCTAGAATTTCAAATATTATCAAAAGCTTTAAAAAAATTAAGTGTTGCCGGGCAGTGGTGGTGCACGCCTTTAATCCCAGCACCTGGGAGGCAGAGGCAGGCGGATCTTTGCGAGTTCGAGGCCAGCCTGGTCTACAAATTGAGTCCAGGACAGCCAGGGCTACACAGAGAAACCCTGTCTCGAAAAACAAAAAAAAAAAAAAATTAAGTGTATAGAGAAATAGCCTTTTTGCATAGTGTATAAATAACATATTATTGTAACCCCATTTCTTATCTTTAAAATTGTGATGGCAACATAAATACTAGACAGATATAATTCACAAGTGGGGATCAATACCTTTTGTGCAACGAGGAACGTAAGTCGTCGGATCCCATGTTCAACCAGAATAGCTTTCTATGAAAAAACATACAAAACATAAGATAGATGACAACTCAAATTTTACCTTATTTTATCTTTACAAGACTAGAATAAGTACTCTTTCTGGAATACAGACTTCATCTCAGAACCTTCAAAATTAGAAATAAAATTTGAACATTGCTCCTGGGATTAAATGTTAAAGAATAAATGTTATATTGATCAAGAGGGCATGGAAAGAGAATTTTGTAGAGAAGCAAGGGTCATATGAAGTCTTAGGACTAATTCACCTCAAGGGAAAACGAACTGTGATGCTTACTTTTAACTGTCAATGTGACAATTTAGAATCGTATGAGAAAAGAGTCTCACACTGAGGGATTGTCTGTATCAGGTTGATCTGTGGGCATGTCTGTATGGGATATTTTTTTTAAAAAAGTTATCTTTACTTTTTGTGTGTGAGTGTTTTACCTGAATGTATTGTCTGTGCATCACGTGTATGCAGTGCCCAAAGAGGCCAGAAAAAGGCATCAGCTCTCCG
This sequence comes from Lophiomys imhausi, assembly GCA_907164525.1. NCBI lineage: Eukaryota > Metazoa > Chordata > Mammalia > Rodentia > Muridae > Lophiomys > Lophiomys imhausi. The sequence goes on from CAJQZJ010001558.1 coordinate 11,793,371, forward strand.
GAAGCTGGAGTTCCAAATGGTTGTGAGCTCTCCTGTGACAACTGGGGAATCAATCCCAAATCCACTGGAAGAACACCCAGTGCTCTTAACTGGGTTTCTCCAGTTCCTGTGTGGAGCAATCTCCATTGGGTTAATGAGATAGGAAGGCCTGCCTGTTGTGAGTCAGCTTTCTTAAATGATATGAGCCCTGGCAGCTGGAGTACACTCCAGGGCAGGCCTCCTTCCCAGGTGAGTGGTAGGGCAACAGAAACTGGATGAGAAGAGGAGGAGGAGGAGGAGAAAGAAAACTTAAAGTCATGTGGGAAGTGAGGTGCGGATGAATGTAATCAAACTAGATTGGCAGAAATTCTCAAAGAATTAATAAAAATACTCTTTTGGGAGCTAGAGAGATAGCTCACTAGTTAAGAGCATTATGTTAAGAGCAAAGAGGTTGACCAGTTGTCTCTTATCTCCATCTCCTTCTCCCTCTCTGGGATTAGTTAGTAGTTGATTGTACTTGGTTTGATACAGGGAACATAGGTCCAACAGATATCGTTTTTGTTTTTATCATTTATTTGTTTGTTTGTAAGATTTTATTTCTTACATGTGTATGCATATATGCATGTATTGTTCCTCTAGAGGACAAGAATTCAATTCCCAGCACCCATATCAGGTCGCTTACAACTATCTGTAAATCCAGCTCCAGGAGAATCCGAAAACTCTAGCCTCTTTGGGCACCTGCAATTATGTGCACATCTCCACAGACAGAGAGACACACAATTTTAAATGCATATTTTTTTAAAATTATAAATATAAAAAGCTGTTAGGCTTGGTGGGACATGTATGTAATCCCAGCACTCAGGAGACTGGGGGGAAAAGATTGTAATATCAAAAAAAACTAAGCTAAAGCAACTTGCTGTCTTAAAAAGGTGGGTGTTAAAAACAATGTTTAGCAGGCTTTTAGGCAAATAAGATGTTAGATGTCAACAGAGAAACAATGGTTTCAAGATAGCCTCTTAAGAGTCCTGATCACCCAAACCTAAGCTTTCTTCAATTCTGTACTGTTCATTTACTTTAAAAGGCAAACAAATAGTAAGTTTTGAATGTTTTTAATGGTCATTACAAAGGAGCAACACAGTAATAAGTAGGAAAGCAATCCCACCAATAGAATGCTTGGGAGAATTCATGAAAGAAAAAGATCAGTGTACTCTAACAGCCCTCAGCAAGACTGCAATTTGACTACATTTCTTACTGTATAACTTGAACGGCTTATAATCAAGTTCTTTTTTAGATCATTAAAACTTTACTGGTGCTGGAGAGATGAGTCTTCTCCAGTTAAAATGGTTAAAAGCACTGGTTCTACATCAACACTATCATACACGATGATCAAGTAGGCTTCATCCCAGGAATGCAGGGATGGTTCAACATACGAAAATCCATCAACATAACTCACCATATAAACAAGCTGAAAGAAAAAAAAAAAAACCACACAATCATCTCGCTAGATACGGAAAAAGCATTTGACAAAATCCAACACCGCTTCATACTAAAAGTCCTGGAGAGAACGGGCATACAAGGACCATACCTAGAAATAATAAAGGTGATATACAGCAAGCCAGTAGCCAGCATTAAATTAAACAAAGAGAAACTTATCATTTCCTCTAAACTCAGGGACAAGGCAAGGATGCCCACTTTCGCCAAAGCTCTTCAACATAGTACTTGAAGTTTTTGCTTGAGCAATAAGACAACTAAAAGAGATCAAGGGGATACAAATTGGAAATGAAGAAGTCAAATTATCCCTATTTGCAGACGTTATGATAGTATACATAAGCGACCCCAAAAATCCCACCAGAGAACTCTTACAGCTGATAAACACCTTCAGCAAGGTGGCTGGACACAAAATTAATTAAAAAAAAAATCAGAAGCCCTTCTTTATACAAAAAATAAATGGGGGGCTGGAGAGATGGCTCAGCGGTTAAGAGCACTGCCTAGTGCTCTTCCAAAGGTCCTGAGTTCAATTCCCAGCAACCACATGGTGGCTCACAACCATCCACAATGTGATCTGGTGCCCTCTTCTGGAATGCAGGTGTACATGCAGATAGAGCACACATATGCATAAAATAAATAAAATCTTTAAAAAAAAATAAATGGGCTGAGAAAGAAATTAGGGAAATACCTTTCACAATAGCCACAAACAATATATAATATCTGGGGGTAACTCTAACCAAGCAAGTGAAAGACCTGTATGACAAGAATTTCAAGTCCTTGAAGAAAGAAATTGAAGAGAACATCAGAAGATGGAAAGATCTCCCATGCTCATGGATAGGTAGGATCAACATAATAAAAATGGCCATCCTGCCAAAAGCAATATACAGATTCAATGCAATTCCTATCAAAATACCAACACAATTATTTATAGATCTGGAAAAAGCAATTCTCAATTTTATATGGAATAACAAAAAACCCAGAATAGCTAAATCAATCTTGTACAATAAAAAAACATCTGGAGGTATCACCATCCCAAATTTCAAGCTATATTATAGAGTAATAGTAATAAAAACAGCATGGTACTGGTATGGAAACAGATCAGTAGATCAATGGAAGCAAATTGATGACCCAGAAATGAACCCACACAACTATGGTCACTTAAGTTTGGCAAAGAAGCCAAAACCGTACAATGGAAAAAGGACAGCATCTTCAACAAATGGTGCTGGTCTAACTGGATGTCAACATATCTGCACATATAAGTTAACAAGTGCTAGTACTTGTATTTGAGAAAACACCTTAGCCATAAGCAACTTAAAGAAAGAAGTTTATTTTGGCAGATAATAATTAGATAATACCCCCTTTGGTCATTTAATGGGTTATAGATACTTCTTGTTATTTAGGGGGAGAGATTACAAGCTGTTAAATGGTCTTGTTAAATAGGTTTTGGTGGTTAGACCCAGGGACTTCTCTCTTTTTCTTTTCTGTATCCTTCTTTCTCTCCTATGTAGGGGTGAAAAGACTTGAGAAAAAAATGGGATATAGACATAATATAAGAATGATAAAGAAAAAAGGACAGATTATTGAATATGCCCTTATACCTTTGTATACTGATACAAAACTAAGATTATATTTGGCTAAATCGGTATTGATCTTTGTATACTGATAAAAAATTAAGATTACATTTGGCTAAATCGGTATTGATCTTTGTATATTGATACAAAATTAAGATTATATTTGGCCACATTGGTATTGATCTTTGTATATTGATACAAAATTAAGGTTAACTCTTTTTAAGGTATTGTACCTAGGTAACATTTAAAAATGAAATGTGAAGTTTTGGCCTTTTGTTAGCAACTGTCATAAACTGTTTAGGATAATTAAGAAATGCAAACTAATAGTTATTTAAGCATGTCATTTTGTTAGGTACTAGGGCAGTCTTTCACAGTTACTTTCTAAGTTAATCAGAAATCACGTTGCTTAGAGACAAGCAACATTTGCTTATCCAAATGTAAGGAGAAAGATCGGTGGTCTTCAAAAACCTCAAGAGATCTGCAGAATATGGTATTCAAAGATGTTTTCTTAACTTAAGATTTTTTTGATACTGACACATGTCAGCTCCTGACAGCACTCCCTATTCTACTCCAAGTAGAAGATGAACATCGAAGAATCTCCAATTGGAGATGGTTGAATTAGTGACAAGCCTATCACTTGGTAAGAAAAATCCCTTGCTTCAACTGTAGACAGAATGCTGTCCAAAAAGGACAAAACTTGGAAGCAGGTAAGTCGACAGCCTAGCTCTGCCAAGACAGGGTAGGCAAGTCCTTCATAATCCCTGCTTTACGATCAATGTCTGTCAGACAAATGGGGCCAAACGGCTGAAGATTGATGCTGTAATCTATGGAGAGAAATTGGGAACTGTCCAGGCAGCCACTCGTATGTCATTTCTTAGTTTTGGAAGCTGCTGGCCTTGCACTTCCTGTATAATCAGATATATTTATCCCTCTCAGGTCTCTGAGGTGGTTGAAGAATAGATAGCTAGAGTCTCATAGTTAAATTTTGAGTTGTTTAGGAATCAAGAGGGTGTTCTGGATCTAAGAAGATGTTTTTAAAATTGTGATGTAAGTAAAGTTGGAAGCTGAGTTGGATATAGAACTTTAAACTCATGGAAATGGTTGGATAGTAGAATGTTAAAGTCGTTGCCAAAAGTATGGACTGGACATTGGGAATGTATGCTAAGCTTTATAATTCTCATAATTGTGGTCTAATTATTTCTGTTCTTTTGTATTGTATTTGTTGTTATAAGAGAAAGAACCATTTGTTGGACTGAAAGGGGAAGCTGTTGGGGGGAAAAAGATATACCTTAAACTTAAAAAAAAAAAAAAGTGGATGGTGGGGTTAAGGAGGAAGAGGGTGTGAAGGTGAGACCAGAGGCTGGAGTAGGGAGTGGATTGTGATTGAGATGTAACTCAAAGAAATAAAAAAATTTTTAAAAATTAAAAAAAAGAATGAAATTAGACCCATACTTATCACCTTGCACAAAACTTAAGTCCAAGTGGATCAAAGACCTTATACATAAGGCCTGACACACTAAATCTATTAGAAGAGAAAGTGGGGAAAAGCCTTGAACTCATTGGCACAGGTGACAACTTCCTGAACAGAACACCAACAGCTCAGGATCTAAGACTAACAATCAATAAATGGGACCTCATGAAACTGAAAAGCTTCTGTAAGGCAAAAAACACTGTCATTTGAACAAAACGGCAGCCTACAGATTGGGAAAAAAATCACCAACCCCATATCTGACAGAGGGCTGATATCCAAAATTTACAAAGAACTAAAGAAATCAAATGCCAAGAAACCAAATAATCCAATCAAAAAATGGGGAACAAAGCTAAACAGAGAATTCACAAAGGAGGAATCCCTAATGGCTGAGAGACACTTGAAGAAACACTCAGCATCCTTAATCATCAGAGAAACGTAACTCAAGATGACTCTGAGATTCCATTTCACACCTGTCAGAATGGCTAAGATCAAAAACTCAAATGACAGCACATGCTGGCGAGGTTGTGGAGAAAGGGGAATCCTCCTTCATTGCTGATGGGAGTGCAAGCTTGTACAACCACTGTGAAAATCAGTCTGGCGATATCTTACAAAACTTAGAATAGCTTTACCTCAAGGCCCAGCCATACCACTTCTGGGTATACATCCAAATGATTCCTCACCAAATCACAAGGAAGTTTCCTCATGTATGTTCATAGCAGCCTTATTTGTAATAGCTAGAAACTGGAAACAATCCAGATGTCCCTCAATCAAGGAATGGATAAAAAAAAACAAAAAACAAAAAACTGGGGTACATCTACACAATGGAATGCTACTCAGCCATCAGAAACAATGAAATCATGCAATTTGCAGCCAAATGGATGGAACTAGAGAAGCTCATGCTGAGTGAGCTAACCCAGACTCAGAAGGATGTACATGGCATCTATTTACTTATAATCAGATTTTAGCCATATACTATAGGATAACTATGCTACAACCAATGCACCAAAGGGAACAGGAACATAGACTTTGTTACCTGTCAATGAGACACTTTGCCCTAGTGGTGCTGCCTTGTAGGCCCCCAGTGTATGAGGAGGTTCTTAGCCCTCATATGATTGCTGAACTGGGGCAGGGGACTGGTATGTAGGTACATTCCACTCCAGAGGAGTGGGATGGAAGGGACTGGGGGTAGAGGGTGGGAGGGCGGGACTGGGAGGGGTGGAAAGAGGACACTGTGATGGAGATGTAACCTGAAGTATTAAATAAAAATAAAATAAAAAGCACTGGTTTTTTTTCCAGAGGACCTAGGTTTGATTCCCAGCACCCACATTGCAGTTCATACCCAACTATAACTCCTGTCCTAGGGTACCCAACATTCTCTTCTAGTCTCCATGGGTCCTAGATGTGGCACACAAACATACACAAAACACTCCTACATATAAAATAAAATAAAAAATTACATTTATCTGTTTGTGTGTTTGTGTCTATATACGTGTGGGTGGTAAGGATTGAATGCAAGTCGTCAGGCTGGGTGGCAGGTGTCTTTACCCACTGAGCCATTTTGCTAGCATGCAATTCTTAACATTCAAGATAAAATATAGGATTAAAAAAAATTTTTTAAGTGTTTTTCTCTTGTAAAGAAGCATCTTTCTAGGCTGGGTGTGGTGGCGTGCACCTTTAATCCCAGCACTCAGGAGGCAGAGGCAGACAGATCTTTGTGAGTTCGAGGCCAGCCTGGTCTACAGAGTGAATTCCAGGATAGCCAGGACTACACAGAGAAACCCTGTCTTGAAAAACCAAAAGAAAACAAACAAACAAAAACAAAAAACAAGCCGGGTGGTGGTGGCGCACGCCTTTAATCCCAGCACTTGGGAGGCAGAGGCAGGCGAATCTTTGCGAGTTCAAGGCCAGCCTGGTCTACAAAGCGAGTCCAGGACAGCCAGAGATATTCAGAGAAACCCTGTCTCGAAAAACCAAAACAAACAAACAAACAAACAAACAAACAAATAAATAAATAAATAAAATAAAAATAAAAAAAATAAAAAAACAAAAAACAAAGAAGCATGTGTCTGGGCGATTTCCTTCTATTTCTGGGTTTCTACTATGATATTACTGAGTAATAAAATTGCTATAATTAAAAGCATAAGCAAAAACTAATAAGAAAAAAATACTTTTCTAAAAACAAACTTCCATGATAAATTCCTGGGTCAAATATAAGTAAATTTTAGTCTAACCACATTAAAAAATTATTCACACTGTCATCATACTCAGTGTAAGTAAACAAATACTGACATTACAATAAACAACGTGCTAAAAGAAAGGAGATGTGGAGATGCTCTCTCAGTATGCTGAGCAACAGAGACTCTTCAGATACCAACAGAGAATTCCACTGCAGCCAAGTCCTTCAAAGACAAGCATCAATAGCTATGTTCTGGCAAGGGAAGAAAATAACTTTAATAATGCCATGATTTAAAATCAAAATTGTTATTGCTTTTAAAATTCCACAAGTGGCTGACAATAACAGCAGAGCAACAGGATCCTGATTACATTGTAATAATGCGGGTCTCACAGCAAGTCCACAGCTATTACCCAGCGATTAGGCGTCAGCACCTGGAGAAACTCCATTTACACCGACTGCTTCAATCTCCTCAACAAGTCATTTACAAATATATGATCCTAATTTCTATGAGAGAAAAAGACACGCTGGGACTAGAAGATTATTTGGACAATTTGGATCAACCTATTTGATAGTTTAATGGGTGCTTTAAAAAAAAACTTTTTCTAAACTGCTAGAAGTATGATTATGAAGTGAAACACAAAACGAGTTATCACTCCAGTTTTTTTCAAAATTGCTTTTCCTTCCATCTCTTCTCACATCTATTTTAAAAATATGTAGATGAAAATAGAAAATATTCTAAGATGAGCATCTTAACTGAAGCTTTCTCCAGGCTTACAGTGCTTTTCTGCCCTGAGCCTTCTAACTGCCTCAGGCAAAGACACTAGACTTCCCTATGTCTCAGTGTGCAAAAATGGGAGGGTCCTCTTTAGATCACTGTATAAAGGTATGCAATCCATTGGTCACTGGAAAACAAAAAGCTTAAAATTGTGAAAACACAATCCAAGCTGGCCTTGAACTTGGAGATCTGCCAATCTCTGCCTCCAGAGTGCTGGGATTAAAGGTGTACGCCTGACTGCTCAATTAAGTTTTAAAATAGCTACTGAGTTCTTTATGACAAGCATGTGTGGAACTTGTCACCAAAGGAATATATTCAGCAGGTGAATTTAAGAATGAACAACGAATGTTCAAAACTGAAGCTCTAGGAGAGATTTGGAAACATATTTTCTCAAAAAAACATTTGAACCTGAGGTCTTGTCATAAAAAGATAATCACTATGGATCATTAAATTACTTTGGGTTTTTTTTGCCTGTAGGCAAAACTAGCCAGTCTTGAGAGTTTTGATAAAAAACACAGTAATTATCAACGATAAACCTTACAAGTAGAATCTGATGACAGGAAGGCTATGAAGCAACCAGCAGTAAAGAGCCACCAACCACCAGCTTTCACCCAATCAAAGACTCACATTTTGCTGGGTGAACTCTCTGAACATAGCTGCAAGCCTGTCGTCCTCAATATCCCCATCAGTCTTGATGGCCACATTCAGAATGTGTATTGGTTCATCCCTGGGGACCTATAACCCAAGAATACAAACCAAAGAAAATGATGAGGCTGGCTGCTGCAGAAGCTGGAAGGAGTTACAGTACTGGTAGAACAAAGACATATGCCCACAGGATGTTCTGGTTTGCTACCCCGTAGGAATGAGCATACTCAAATCGCTGCCCAACTGTCACAGCAGAGTTAAATGAAGCACGTGAGACATCAAAGGCTGCAGTGTGAGCAGGCTTCAAAGGCTGCAGTGTGAGCAGGCTTCAAAGGCTGCAGTGTGAGCAGGCTTCAGATCTGGAAATGAAGTTGAGAGTCACAATACCTCTTTTTTTTCACCAGCAAAATGCGAGTGAAACAATGTGTACGAGGGCAAGAAGGCACTGTAACACAGTCCCACTTACTAAACTTCCTTACAGGCTATCAAATGATGTGTTTATCAAACCATGAGAAAATAAAACAGAGGGAAAGAACAAAGCTTTCACTTACCGAGAACTTAAAGAAGGGATTAAATAAAAGGACATCTTTAAAAACATAATGTCCAAGTCCACCATTTACTGAGGACTGTAGTAGTACCACATGACAAAACATAGGGTATCATTGCATGGGAGCTCCAGAAACTAAAGTAATCTTCAAAGTGGCATTAGGAGACACAGAAGCAGCTCTAACGGGCACACATATGATGGAGCATGTTCTCTACTACAGATTTCAAAATTAATGAAGTACTTGGTAAATTCAGAATCTACCCATTTATTCTTTAAGTATTTTGAATAGACATATAAAATCAAGTAATATAACAATAGTACAAAAAGTTGAATTCCTCTCATTTCAATTCCAAAGTCAGAAAGATATAGTATGATACAGTCCCACATCTGAGAGTGCGAAGTGGTCTTCCAAAGTGAGTACCGTACCTTGTCCTCATCATAGAGTGAAGTATGACTGGACTCTGGGAATGTGGGGCTTTGGGGTGGGGAGTCACAGAAGCAGCCCATTATTTCATCAAAGATCCTAAAAAAAAAAAACAGCAAAAAAACACACCAGAGAAACATCCAACATAGAACCTCAAGTGTCAGGAAACTAACGCTGCCATGGTACCTAGTCTAAAAGGATAATCTACCTATGGTGTGCTCGACAATCAGCAGAATAGAAATACCAATAGCTACAGAAGGCATGCAAAATATCACCAAGTGGCAGAAATTAGGAGGATGGATTGTTTAAACTTTAATAAACCATATATATTTTTCTTTTAAAAAATGATATAAAGCTTTTCTGGTTTGGTTTGGTTTTCATATGTAAGATATGTGCAGTGCTGTCACCATCGCTCTTAAAGTAGCAGAAGGAGCCCGGGACTGGATCGGTGACAGGCCAATGTAATTACCCCTCCCCCTAGGGTAATGCATCAGTATACATCAAGAGATAGATGCTGAATGCATTTAATCAAAAGATGTATCGTCTCTAGTGGGGCTCACTCTAGTGTTGTGTTTAATTTCTCCTGACATTTCACTCATCACAGGGCAGACAGCTTCTTCTGTTAGCTCCTGAGGAAAAGATGATTTTGTTTGTTTGTTTCTTTTTTTTTTTTTTTCGGACCAGGCTTTATGCTGCACAGAGAGACTAAGAGAGTCTGAATGAGAAGTAGAAATCGGAAGATACCTATCTCTCTGAGGGCACATACAATGAAAGCTGTATGTCTTTGGCTGGTTCATGGCTCTTTAGGGGAATCTTTATTTTTCAGAAAAGTGAGACATCCAAAACTAGAGGTCCATAGCTTCCCTGGTACACACATAGCTTATAATGCCTTACCTGACAAAGTCTTCAAAGGTCCGGAAAGAGACCATTCCGCCCATCCGCTGACAAGGTGGAGTGAAGGAGTTGTCCAATAGAACATCGCTGACACTAGCTACATGAGTCATGCCATAGTGGTTGAGGTTGGAGGCAAAGGACATTCTAAACAGTAATTCAATCAAGCTCATTAGAAAAGGAGCAAGGACTGGGAGATAAACAGTTATACAAGTGTGGAGAACACTTTCATGTAGGGTCAGGTTGCAGAGCAGATATGGTTCTTTTTTTACCCACTATAGATAAGGCTGTGGAAAGATTCATATTTCATTTGAATTTCCCAATACTATAGTTTCATCACTCCAAAATTTCTTCAGATAGAAACCGAAGGACCACCAAGAATTGTATGGCAGTCTTTAACAACATGATGTGACACATTGGATGAATGAGCAGTACATAGTGGTTAAAAACCATCCTGCATCTTCCCCATCTCCTTTCTTCCTTTAAAAAGAGCATGCAAGCCAAGTGAGTTGCAATTATTCAATATTTAAGACATTTTCCCCCTTAGAAATAGTAATATGTTTAACATTCCTAGATACAGTTTTATGAATATCAAACAGTAATTCTGATTAAGAAGAATGAAGCAGTTTAGTAAAAAGTTATAGCCAAGTTATTATTTATGGAACAGAAGTCCTCAAAAGGAACTTGACTGAGACATTTGCCTTTCCTGTGGCAGACAGAAGATATTGTTTGGTTGGCAGACACTTACCAATCATAGTTCTCCCTTTCTGAAAGAGTTTAAGCCCACCATACTGCAAAAATTCCTTCATATAGTTAGACTTTTGTGCTACAGCAAAAATATCTCCACCAAAAGCCTTATTAACTTCTAACAAGATACAAAGGCAGAGTATTAGTCTCAAAGTATGTGTAAGCATGACAAACAGTTGCTAAATGGAAATGCTTCAAGAGAACTAAATTGATTTGTTCACTCTAAATCCATAATGAATATGAATATTCTTTGATGCATCTCAGCAGGATGTACACATAAATGATATGATAAGGTATTTTTGAATGAGCAAACAGGACAGTCTGTTAGGAAGGACCAAGCTAAAGGATGCCTCAAGGATTTGTCTGACACATTACTGGCATATTGATCTGAAGCAAGTTCAGAGTGAGATGATGACACCTGTTCTTTGGAAAACTGTTCAAAAACATCTCCTTGAAGAACACCACCAGTAATGTTGCAGGAGGAAGAGAGCAATGTGAGCTTGAGATCTGGGCCCCACTGCAAATCATGTTAATAAAAGGAAATGGGATACTTTACAGGATGGAGATGCTGCTCACACAGACTAAAGAGACTGACACTCCTGGTTTTCATTGTTTTGGCAAATGATGACAATAGGACAGGAACTCCCTCTTTCAACAGTATTGGGAAATAGAAGGCAGAACGAGAGAGGACACCATTAATACCATGGGAGAAACAAACACATGAAGTTCATGTCAAGCAAGTCTTACACATGGTGCTCACTAGAAACTGGGATTCTGAGCTGAATTAACTCAGAAATTCTATTATCCTGATTTCTAGGATCACCAAGTACACTTATCAAATGAGCAAGTTTGTGAGGCATCTTTTGTATTCACTTATTATTAGGCAGGAAAGAAACAAAGGGTTCCAAATAATATTTAAAGGGAACCCCCTATAAATAAGCTAACAACCTGTGTTTGTGGCGAACACAGGGTTAAATATATTTTTCACTTGACAGAACCCCATGGGAAATACATACAGGATTCTTCGGTTTCCCTCTATCTCTGTACTCATGGGCCAGAACAGCTAAGGTTGGCAGAACTGAACCAAGCTCACTGAAGGGGGCCTACAAATACAAACTCTTTCTTTCCACATTTAAAGAGAGCTATAAGGCTACAATTTGTTTTAGTTATTTAGTATTTTAAAGGAAGAGAAAAAATGTAAGCCTATAAAAAATTTCACAAGTAGCATCTGCAAAGAATTTGCCACCAATTTATCATTGCTTTAGCACTTTGTGGATTAAGTCCAATCAGAATTGCTATCCTCTCAAACTTGCACATGACCTTGCTTGGTTAAGGAAGCCAAAGAAACACAAAACACATACTAAAATATCACTTGCATTATACTGTCTTAGGAACTTCTTCAAATAGCTCAAAATAATAAAACTTAATATATTTTTCCAATGTTAATCTTATAGGTATAAAATAAGTTTTAAATCATGGTAACACTTTAACAGTTTAGAAAAATAGTTAACAAACTGATGAAACATGAGATCAGCTATTTCTGGATTTTTACTCCTCTAAAAGGAGAAGCAAAATAGAGAAACTAAAATTTGAAAATAATGTGAGCAATTTGACAGGCTTAAGGGTTTCTCCTCTAAAAGCCCCAAGTGTAATGAGAACTCAGCAAGATGTTGCCAGCAACGCTGAACAACAGCCTATCAACACACTCCCTCTCACACAGAGCTCAATGTGGTCTCTGCCATACTGATGTTTTTCAAGTACTTCCGGAACAGCTGAAGACATGTTTTCTGAACAGAAAGAGCAACTCAATAAATATATCCAAGGGGAAGCCGAGGATTCCCTAGCAGAAGATAACACATTAGCTTGTTGACTGTAGTATCATATTTTCCTTGTTTCACTATTCTAAGTTGTTGTGTGTTTTTTTTTTTGGGGGGGGTGCTTTTAATCGGAAAAGAAACTAAACATACGGTACCTGTTTAGCGTGGGGATGTTCCCTCTGTAATTAAACAACCACAGTTAGTTACTGATAGGTTAGTGAAAGCCACAATAAAAGAATTGTCAGACTAGACACAGACCAGTCACCAGGAGCTCCAGGTTAGCAGCTCTGGCATCAGCAGACATAATTAAGTGCTCATTACCCTTCAACCCCCAGGGTACCTTCAAAGAGGCATCTCCCTGACCTACCTCAGCACAGTAGCTGTTGAGGAAAGGGTCCAGATGTATTACCAGGGATTTTTTTTTTAAAGAACTTTCATTACAAAAAAAAAATAATGTGGAGTATTGGTAAAACACAGACTGGTAAAGTCAAGTTATATTATATGGCACATTATCTTAATCTGCAACATGAAATATGCTCCCTGAGAAAATGTCTAGTTTATTCCTTGCCTCTATTATAAAGGAGCAATCAGAAGTTGGTTCCATAGCTCCTCCTGCCTTACTGTTTTTCTGGCATATGTAATAAAACTAAGGAAATGAATTCAGTGATGTAGGCACTCTGAAATTCAGCCCCATTCTCCCTCTCTGAAAGGCAGCAGGTATCCTAGGGGACAGGAGATTAAGGGCACTGAAAATTCTGAAGAATCTAAGTTATATTAATAGTGTGCTATAACTTGCTACAGTTAATAATCTTTAATTAAATGAGTATAGGATAATTATTTTTAATTGTCATTAGCTTGAAAACTCTAGGCCTTTCATTAATAAAAGGGTATTAACTGACTAGTTTTAGAACTTCCTTATTTTAAAACAAGTGCCAAATTCATGAAGGAAAGATTGAACGAGATAGTGGAGGTGCACACCTTTAATCCTAGCACTTGGGAGGCAGAAACAGAGAGATCTCTGAGTTTGAGGCCAGCCTGCTCTACAGAGGGAGTTCAGGACAAGCCAGGGCTACACAGAGAAATCCTGCCTTAAAAAAATAAAACAAATAAAAAAGGAAGGAAGGAAGGAACAAACAAACAAACAAAGGGGAAATAAGGCAAGACTCTTGCATTCTCTTTGGTATTTTTCAGAATTTTGAGTCATGCATTTCCAAAAAGAAAGAAAATGGCCTTAATTTCAGATTAGAATGTTAGACTGCAGGTGGCTACAGAGATTACACAAACTTGATAGCAGCTTAAAAGTTTTTTTTTGTTTTTTGGTTTTTTTTTTGTAGAGGTATAGGCTATTTCCATGGTTTGGCATTAAAAAGCAGGTAACAGGTTTAAAACACTGTAAATAAATTAAAGGTGACAGCTGTTCAACCTGGTTTTACAAACCTCCAAGAGTTGAAAAACTTAGAGCTAAGGTAAAATAATGCATGGTGTTAGCCCATGACTTTACCTCCAGCAGAGACAGGAGGATCACTATAGAGCTAGTTGTCTTATAAATTCTAGAGTTACAAGAAACAGGGTGGTGATGGTGCACACCCTTAGTCACATCATTGGGGAAGAATACACCCTTAATCCCAACACACTAGAGACAGAAACAGGCAGATCTCAGAGCTCAAGGCCACCTGATACAAAACAAGCTCTAAACAGAGAAAAACTTTGATCCAGGAGTGGAGGAGCACATCTTTAATCCCATCAGTTGGAAACCACATGTCTTTGATCCCAAAATTTAGAATGCAGAGACAGGCACATAGGATTTGGAAAGATTTAAGTTTAAAAGCTACTTACAAAAGGCAGGCTGCAATTCAAACAAATTGTCCTTTGAGATCTCAAAATATATACACTAAAGGTTTGTTTAGCTCCAAAATATCAAAATAATTTCTTCTTTAATCCAGATTGAAAGGTAATACCTTATATATTATCAAAAAAACCAAATTTGCTCCAGGAAAAATATTACCTGACCCCCCCAAAAAAAGGTAATTGTCCCAGAGTTAGGATTAGGGCAGGGCTCTGTTCTTATCTTTCCAGGAGATTTAAAGCATCCATTCAAGGAATCCAGGGACAACTGGACAACGGAAACCTCAGCAGAAAACAGATCAGACACCAAAGAAGACGAGTGGCCCAGATGATCCAGCCTTGCAGACTTCTTCAATAGCAGTTTCCTCAAAAGTCTATAACCACAACAACTCAAAATCGCTAAGATCGTTCAGCTCCACAGACTACTCCAGCCAGATCTTCAGTAAAGTTTTGAAGATCAGCTTCTGTCTATGAACTTCGTAGGACATCTAAATAGCTGAGCACAAAGGGACTGAACATCAAATGATTCTATTAACATTTTTAACCATTTTTCCTTTCTTATTTGGGCCCCAAACAGGTTTACTACGTCCCAAATAGCAGGAAGTCATTTTAAGAGAACGTCCCATCCCCAGAAGGTGGGGAGGGTGTTCTCCCCCTTTGGTTATTTGATAGATAATAGAAAATTTTATTATTTAGGGGAAAAGACTACAAGCTGTTAAATGGTCTTGTTAAATGGGTTTTGGAGGTTAGACCCAGGGACTTCTCTCTTTTGCTTTTCTGTATCCTCCTTTCTCTCCTATATAGGAGTGAACAGACTTGAGAAAAATGGGACATAGACATAGTATAGGAAAGAAGAAGAAAAAAGGACAGATTATTGAATATAGCTTTATACCTTTGTATACTGATACAAAATTAATATTATATTTGGCTAAATTGGTATTGATCATTGTATATTCATGCAAATTTAAGATTGTATAGGGCTACATCGGTATTGATCTTTGTATATTGATACAAAACTAAGATTATATTTGGCCACAATGGTATTGACCCTAGTATATTAATGTAAAATTAAGATTGTATTGGGCTACATCGGTACTGATCTTTGTATATTGATACAAAATTAAGATTATATTTGGCCTCATTGGTATTGATCTTTGTATATTGATACAAAATTAAGGGTAACGCTTCTTAAAGGTATTGTTTGTAGTAATACTTAAAAATGAAATGTCAAGTTTTGACCTCTCGCTACCAACTGACATAAACTGTTTAGGATAATTAAGAAATGGAAACTAATAGTCATGAAAACATGTCATTTTGTTAGTTACTATGACAGTCTATCACAGTTATTTTCTAAGCTACTCAGAAATCAAGTTGCTAAGAGACAAGCAATATTTGCTTATCTAAATATAAGAGATAGATAGGGCATCTTCAAAAACCTCAAGAGATCTGCAGAATATGGCATTCAAAGATGTTTTCTTAACTTAAGATTTTTTGATATCGAGACATGTCAGCTCCTGACAGCACCCCCTATATTACTCCAAGTAGAAGATGAGCATCGAAGAATCTCCAGTGGGAGATGATTAAATTGGTGGTAAGCCATTCTCTTGGCAAGAAAAACCACTTGCTTCAACTGTAGACAGACTTCTGTCCAAAAAGGACAAAACTTGGAAGCAGGTAAGTCGACAGCCTAGCTCTGCCAAGACAGGGTAGGTAAGTCCTTCATAATTCCTGCTCTACAACCAATGTCTGTCAGAGAAATGGGGCCAAATGGCTGAAGATTGCTGCTGTAATGTATGGAGAGAAAATGGGAACTGTCCAGGCAGCCACTGGTATGTCATTTTTTAGTTTTGGAAGCTGCAGGCCCTGCACTTCCTATATAATAAGATATATTTATCCCTCTCAGGTCTCTGAGGTGGTTGAAGAATAGAT
>CAJQZJ010001558.1:11811092-11859822 GCA_907164525.1 Lophiomys imhausi
AAAACTAGCTCTTCTCCACCACCAATTTCCCAGCTCTTATTGGGAGCCCCCACTGCTTTGTCATAAGAATTACTTATTTTATATACACAAGTGGGGGAAAAACACATGGCAAAACTCACAACATCTTCATTTAATTCAAAGAATGGCTCCAAATCAATCACAAGAGAGGCAAGTTTGGCCAATTTATACTTGCCAGCAAACTAAAAATTTGGGGGCTATATAAGAAATGAAGAAGAAAGAAGGACAAACTTTCTCTAAACAGGCCAATGCTTAGCCATTTCCTTAAGGATTATTTATTTTATATAGGAGTTTTTAAGTCAGTTTAAGAATTTAATTAACACTGCCTACTGCACAATATTTTGAGAGGCTAGAAGTCCACATCCATGGCATATGCAAATATAAGATATAGGTCAAATATTGCATTTATGTAGCTAAAAATAATTTTTTTTACCACATTCAACTGCATATTCATCATCTCTGATAAGGCAATCGACTATATTTTCACATACATAAATAAGTTATTAACTTTTCAACTCTGCTGTTTAACTATTCAAAGCATTTATTATGCTGAATTTTCATTTTTATGTTTTGATAAATACTGGACTCACTCTCCCTTTAGTAATTTAAATTAGTTCCATTTTACAGATAGAACAACTGTGCAACAAGATGGATCTTTTCTAAAAGTACTGTTGTATATGGTGCCACAAAACAGAATCTATACCTTATATTTTCTCATTCCTGTCTCTAAAGCTAGCATTCCACATCAATATAGACTTTGAAAACAAGAGAGTCTTTTGACTCCTGAGGTTCCTTGCATGAAGTTACCTCTCATTTTATTGAGCTGTTTGCTGAGAATGGCTAGGGAGCATGTAAGAATGCACAGAGATGCTGTATGCTAGCTCTTTAATTTAATTTAATTTAACAAACACTAACTTCTCTGGCAGTTGAAAGTTTTTTGAGCCTGTACACCACTCCTTACAGCTGAATTTCATTTTGCTTGATTTTGTATGGCCCTACCTAGATCTTTTTATCATATAAAAACGTTCCTGGATATTTTGCCTTCTTTTTTTTTTTTAAACATTTATTTATTATGTATACAGTATTTGCTCTACACATATTTCCCCGGGCAGATCTCAATGTAGATGGCTGTGAGCCACCATGTGGTTGCTGGGAATTGAACTCAGGACCTTGGGAAGAACAGCCAGTGCTCTTAACCTCTGAGCCACCTCTCCAGCCCGATATTTTGCCTTCTAAGTTAAAGAAAAAGAAAAATAATCCTATATGAAAATGATGGGGTGCATGCAAACAAACAGTAACTACATCAAGCTGTGACTGAGAACCAGTGCAGGGAAGATCTCTTGAAATCAGGCAGCAAAGCAGAAATAGGAGAGGTCGGCTAAGTAACCTTACTAGCAGACAGTAACAACAGTACCATAGAAGAAAGAGCAATTTGACTGGCTGTGACCAGTGGTGGTCTCCTCGTGTGACTGTATTTCAGCAGAAAAATCCAAATCAAGAGCTATAAAACATGTCTGAAACACAAATTTCCCTTGGTGTCCCTCCCTAATCTCCTCACAGTTCAGACACCCTGATTCCATTGAAAAGCTTGAGTTTATAATAAAATGATCATTGCCTCATTCATTTGCAGTCTCTTCAAAGCCCCTTCTTTGCTCTGCTGGAAGACTGTACTATTCCTGAAACAGGAATGCCAACAGGGTTACAGTAGTACATTACTGCTGCCTGCTGTATAATTAGCTACAAACCCACAGCACAAAACTACAGGGATTTACAGGTGCCCTGGATTCCGCTTTTCCTTTCCCCTGGAATCAGCTAGTCTTCCCTGACAAGAAGGGACCTTGGGCCACCCTAATGATATATTGAGAGTTCTAAACTTCAGTTTCCAATCTTACAAGTCCTGAGTGCCGAAATACCACAGTGGAGACAGGGAGCTGAGCCACGGACACAGGAAAGCACTTAACCCTGCTGAGAAATTTCTCTTCTGCCAGACGCTTGCATCTTATCAGCAGACTATGCTGAGTGCAGAAAGCAAGTGCTGCAGGAGTGTACCTAGTTATAGCTCACTCTAGCCTGCTAACCACAACTAAGTGCTCCCACTGCCAAACATGCTAGGAGTTGGATGACTTTTGAGTATCTCAGTACTATCCAAAGGGAAGTTCTAATCTCTGGATGTCAAAGATTATCAAAATTTTCAAGAATGAAGGCAGGCTGCTGGTTAGTCACATGGAAAGTCTTTCATTTCTAACTTTCTTCACAGGTTAAAAGGATCTTGAGACCACTGACCAACAACTGAACACCTAAGGTGCCAAATCACAAAACTATGAACAAAACATGTTATCAGCAGAGAACACGACAGACCTCTTCTGATTGTAAGGCATGAGAAGAAGAAAGTACTTGAACTAAAGCACTACACAGAGTAACTGAAGAACTAGTTTCCACATTATTCTAAAACACCGACAATGTCCAAGGTTAACTGAAATTCTAACATCAAATCATCTTACAAACTGTTGAAAATGAAAGCATTAGGATAATGGTTCATACAACAAGGTTTTGGCATTTTTAGCCACAGTGAGTGATACTCTGGCTTCAGAAGAGGAAAGTAGTGAGAATGGGAGAGGGGTGGGGTGGGAAAAGACAAGTACAAACACATCTCAGGCTCTAGACCCTAAGCTTCAAGAATGAGAAGAATGGCAAATGCTAAAAGCCTGAGCTCTAGGATCAATCCATGCCAAAAACTAGTTGAACTCACTAAAGAGCTGGGCTCATGGACTCTGAAAACTAGAGAACTAGCTCCCTGAAGTAGACAAACTGTATCAACTATCCCTGTATCAAGAAAATGGTTGAAGAACCTTACAAACATCTCCCTTGAAGGATAACTGATAATCAGCCACAAGTCAGTTTAAAACTGACACTTAAAAAAAAGAAAATTACTATTATTTTTTGTTGTTATTGTTTTTGTTTGGTTTTTTGAGACAGAGTTTCTCTATGTAGCTTTGGCTGTCCTGGACTCACTCTGTAGACCAGGCTGGACTCGAACTCACAGAGATCTGACTGCCTCTGCCTCCTAAGTACTAGGATTAAAGATGCGTACTTATATAAAATCTAAATTCTAAGAAGGTTGGGGGGAGAGGAAACATACAAAAATAGACATGTGTCACATGTTTCTAACTATTCTTTAGCTACTGTTCAAGAGGAAAAAAAAAAGAGAAGAAAAAGCCAACTCCAGACCAGGGAAGTCTGTGAGTAAAGCTCTAACAACAGGCTCCCCAGTGAGCAATGCCAGGGGACGCAAGTAAGGTGAAAATACAGTTCCCAGACAAAACCAGGGAACAATGAGTGAGCTCAAGAAGAAAATGACAGGCGGAATAAAGAATGCCTAGTAAGAAGGATGAGGCAGGAAATCACAGTGATTAATGATGAACTAATATTCTATTTAAAACAAAGTAAATCATTGAGGGGGCCAGAGAGATGGCTCAGCAGTTGTTACACAGGACCTAAGTTTGACTCCCAGCCCCCACAGGGTGGCTCATAACTATTTATAACTCTAGTTTCAGAGGATCCAATGCCCTCTTTTGGCCTCTGAGGACACCATGCATGGACATGGTGCACAGACGTACATTCAGGCAACACACACACACACACACACACACATACACACACAAATAGAATCTTATAGAAAAAAGCCTGTGGAAACTTTGTAGGCCAATTAGCCAACTGGATAAATAAAAGGAATCTTTCCTTGACCAGAGCTGCCTTACTCATTTGTAAATGTGCTTTTGCCTATGTTCCAACAATCTATAAACAAGTCCTAACAAAACATAGGCCTTCAACTCAAAAGCGATCTGAAGCATACCTGAACAAACAACAACAAAAAATCCACTGTTGCTGTCAGGTTACAGACAGAGATCCATGTTCTAGTCCAACCTTTGGGAGTCAAGTCAATAGTTAGAAACTAAAGGGAGAATCCTAGCAGGTAACGCCATGGCTTTGTTATGACATGACACTAGTTATGACAGCTTACAAAGACATTCCTAACAAAGCGCTGAACAATTTAAGAATAGGACAAGGAAGCCGGGTGGTGGTGGCGGCGCACGCCTTTAATCCCAGCACTTGGGAGGCAGAGGCAGGCGGATCTTTGTGAGTTCGAGGCCAGCCTGGTCTACAAAGCGAGTCCAGGACAGCCAGAGATATTCAGAGAAACCCTGTCTCCAAAAACCAAAAAAAAAAAAGAATAGGACAAGGAAAGAAACATGCAAAAGTAACTGGTTAAATAAAATGTGTGTTTCAGGTATGGTGGTGCAGCCCTGCAACCTTTTCACTCAGGAAGTGAAGGCAGGAGGATCGAGAGTTCAAAGTCAACCTTAATTATATGGTAGATGCAGACTAGCCTACGTTGTGTTTAAGACCATGTCTCTAAAAGACACCAGCCCCCAAAACAACATTTTCTTCCCAAAGAATTTATTTAACCCCAATTGGGAAGAAAAGGCTATAATCTGCTTTGTACTGACATTTGATTCTATGTTCTCTATTTTAACAGAGTAATTACTGAAGCATGTGTAAAATATTATAATGAAAATCTTCATCTGGTGTGGATAATATCTATAACTATTAAGAATAGCAACCTAAGAGGTGATTTTCCTCCTCTCTCCTAGGGACAGTATCATGAATGTAAAACAAAAGTACTCAATACTATTGTCATAATTAATTTTGGTCTAGATTTGGAATAGTACAGCAATAACTAGTTGCATGAGGTAAGAGAGTACTAGACATGTAGCTACTCTGTACTGAGAAATGCTATACAGGTAAAATTAACTGAATTTCAAGGGCTAAGTATGAATAAGAAAATAGAAAATGTTACATTAATAATTTTACTATATATTGAAAAAGTATTTCACATATATTGGTTTAAATGGCATGTTATAAAAATTGTTTCTTTCTGTACTTTCAAATGTACCTAATAGGAAATTTAAAATTATGTATGTGGTTTGCATTAGATTCTACCACACAGTGCTGAATATCAGAGGAACTTTACAGTCACTAACAGGACTCTAGTCCAAAATGAATCAGGGTTTGGAAGGCAGGATAGCAATATGTGTATTTTCAAGGTACTCCTTAAATAATTCCAATAATCTTTTAGAACAGAATGAAAGAAAACTACTGAAGTTAGAAAAATTAGCTAAGCTTTGTAAAAAGGTGAACAGGCTTATTGTAAGTCTCCCACCGTTGTTCAGCTCCCAGGACAGAGAACAAATCCTTGGAGTTTCCCAAGCAGTGAGAGTGTATTTAGTATTCATGCATCCCACCTGAGCTTACAGTGAAGGTGACACAACTCTAGACAGAAGCTAGTCACTGGAAACACCAACTATGTGCTTAGAGGGTCAGGACTTTGTGCTGACCTGACCCCTGGGGAGGAGATATGGAGCACATTCGCGTGGCCTGTGATTGCTCAGTCGTGCCTATGAAATGAAACCCTGATAAAAACCTAACACAAGCTTGTTGGAATTTCCTGGCTGGTGAACACACTGATGTGCTGAGAAGGTGGTGTGCCTTGATTCCACAGTGGAGGAACAAAGAAGCTGCATTTGAAGCCTCCCACACTTCCTCCCTATGTTGTATTTGCCTGGTCCTGATCTATATTCTTTATCAATCTTTTTATAAATTCTTAATACTATATTGTAAAGTAAAGCCCAACGGCCACAACTACTCAGGAGACTGAGGCAAGAGGACTGTGAATTTTTGTGGGGTGGGGTGGGTAGGCAGCCTGAGTTACATAGTGAGCCTGTTCCAACAAACAAAAATGTGATAGAATTGCAAATAAAATTGTGAGGCTTATTATTAAAATAAGAAAACTGTAGAGACCATCAACTTTGTAGTCCATTGGTCAAAAATGAGGATGGCCTGCAGCTGTTCCATATTAGCTGATAGTATCTGAACAAACCAGATGTAGGTAAAAATCAAAATTGAACTATGATGCACCAATTGGTATCAGAATATGGTTATAATTCCAAATATATTTGTAGGTAAATATAAAATCTTATCAAATGTTAAATCAAGTAGCAAATCTATAACTTTCTGAATAAGTTATTTTCTGAAATTGAATATATCATTCTGTAATCAAATGTAATCATCTGATCCTAAACTAACAAAAAGAGCTTTAAAAATTTTCCACATTTTATAGATTTGTCTGTGTGTGTGTATTTGTATGCGCATGCACACACAGGTTGCCTATCTCTCTTTCCCCAGCATGGGATTACAAATGCATGCCTTGTACCTGGCTTTAACATGGGTGCTAGGGATCTAAACTTAGGTCCTCATCTTTCTGTGATAAGAGTTTTACTGAGTAAGCTATCTCCCAGCCAATTTTTATGGTTTTCACAAAGATTATCTTTGTTTTGCATTTATTTTCACTTGTATATCTATATAAATACTACTTCTACTAATAATGATGACATTTGAGCAGTTTTACAATTACACACATAATCAAGAAGAACTTGAGATCTATAGATTATATTCCTTTTCAAAAGTGGCCTTTATCCATAGGGGTATATCGATTATGGATGTTGGGAAGGACAAGAACATTTCAAAGCCATACCGGGATTAACCAAGGTTTACACCTTTCATATAGAAAGGTGAATAAGGCTTAACAGTTAAGTATTTCTTTCAATTTTCAGTCAACTTTTTTCTGCAAACTGAGTATATAATCTCAAATTTTAAAAGATAGGGCCAATGAGATAACTCAGAGGGTAAAGGCATTTACCAGCCAAGCACGATGACCTGACCTGAGTTCAATCCCCAGATCTACATGGAAGAAGAGAACCAACTCCTGCAAGTTCTCTACACACACACACACACACACACACACACACACACACACACATAAATGTAAAAAGAAAAAAAAGTAAAACAGAATTGTGAGAGCAATTCAAAAAGATCAGGGAAGCAATGTGGAAGGAAGTCAGAATGAACCCTGCAGGCTGACTACAAATCACTGCTCACAGGAAAGAAGCAGGAGAAAGCAGGAAGAAAGGGAAGCTATCTTGAGAATTACAGAGCATTAAGTATAGCATGTAGCTCTCTACAATTATTCAAGGAATGCAGAAAAAGAAGGAAGACCTAGTGCAGTGCCCATATGTGCCACGAGTACTTCACTGCTGGATGAAGGACAACCATTTGTTTCTAGAAAATGAGATTCTGAAATCCATGGAGGCAAAAATGTACTGAGAGTTGCTTGCTAAATCAAGGATATATGCTTTTCTCTGCCAGCCACAAGACATTTTTTGAGGTGGAAAAGTGAAGGGATCATCTGAGACAAAGAAGAGACGTACTTTTCCTAAAGATGCCTCTGTTGGTCTGCAGACCTCTGCTGGATCAACAGTGGCATCCAGTGGCCAAAAGTCTCAACACAGACTTCTTTGTCTCCAGAAGGCTCTATTGCTTTGGGTGAAGTGGCAATTCAGAACAAAACCATTTCTGGTGTCTGTCTACGGATCCCCAAAGATATAGTGGTTTGTAACACCAAGCGAAGGACCAAAGGCAATAAAGAAGAAATGGAGAGGAGCAGGGTACGATTGGCTATGGTATTTATATTTCCTGTGGTATTACTAAAAAGAATAAAAATAGAAGAAGGGATGAACATAAGTAGCTTGCAATTCTTAGAATTTCACTGACATAGAATATTTTTAAATGAATATATAAATAATTTTCATTTTAAACCTAAAGCAAAAACAAATTTACATAAGCACATTTTAAAGGACTTGGGAAAAGAAGAATAATGGAACTAGATGGCCAATTAAGTAATTAATCTATATTTAAGAAATCTGGCTCCCAACTGTGACTTTTAAAAAAAGATTGATTAACTTCTAAGTGTTAAATTCAGGTGTCAGTGTAATGGGAGGTGGAGACCGCTCAGGGAGACTGACCTGATGTCAGCAGAGGCCAAAGCAGAACTTGCACAGAGCATTCCTGTCTGTTTCAACCTCTGCTTAATTTAGAGTGCTAGGGAGGGTCTGGCAAGTCTAATGCTCATGGGAAAAAAAGAAGGAATAAAAAAGGAGGAAGAAAAAAAAGGGAGGGGAAAAGGTAGGCTGTTCTTCAATTACATATACAAGCAAGAATGAGCAGGATAATCCTAAGCATTTGTCTTAGCTAGAACCATACTGTATCTTCCCAGATCAAGACACAGGCATCAAGAAGCTCTTCCTTCATGGTTCATTCAAATCTGTCCATTTGTTTATCTAAATTTCTTGCTACAAGTATCAAAAAATTGTCATACAGTACCCCCCTTCACTGTGTCTTACTAGGCCACTGGCTAACTCAGGTGCATGCACCAGCTCAGACTCACCTATTTGGATGAGACGTGGGCAGCATGAACTGAAATTCCACCACGCAGGTGCTGTCCTTAAGCTGGCGGTGTTGTACACTGTTAAGCTCATAGGCAATATAAGCCCTTCGAACATATACCTGATTAAAAAGTAATCCTCAGTAAATACACTTCAGAAACAGAAATGAAGAGAATGCCTGGACCAAGGAAAAGTCTTGAAAAGACGCATGTGTTATAAAGATGGCAGTTTGCTGTAAGAGGGCCCAAGGCCCTGAAATTAATAACTTGCTTTTATTGTTAAAGCTGGGGTTTTAATGTTTTACCCATGATTGCAAATATAGTGAAATAAAATGAAAATGAGGTCGCTCCTGCTGGATACCCAGGTGCACAGTAAACCTTTCAAACTAACCTAAACGATGGAAGCGCCACCTTTAGCAAAAAAAGACCATACAGAACAATAACTACTAACTTATTAGCATGATAATTCCAACACAAGGTAAGCTGAGCAGTGAGAAAAATAAGAGACACTGATTCCAGGCTACTTTTGGAAATAAGAAGGGAAAACAAAAAAATTGCCATCAAGTTCAACTTTTTAGTTATCTTGTACCCCACCACCAATCTTAGTGCCCCAAATCAGTTTTGAAAGATGTCCACCCTCAGCTACACACAAAAGCAGTGAAGCATAATGTGACATATAATACCTCAGACCCATTAACTTGATTCAACAGTTAAAGAAGCAGCAACAGACTGTATCTCTGCAAACCCAGCAGTCCACCCTCCCACCCTTCATATTCAATTTGCCATGCACATAAAATGCTACATGAGGTTCTATCAGCATGTGAGGCACATAAGGAGGCATCTCATTAAATGACATGAAAGCCTGGAAAAACATCAAGATATTTCAAATATTTGATATTTACTGAGTAGGATACTTTACATTTTACCCACTGAATACAAATAAAAAATAATCCAAGAAAGCTAACAACAGACTATATGATGTTCTATTACACGAAATCACTGAAAACACATCTCCCTCCCATTTTCAAAATATATCTACTTGGCACCGTTAAGAAAGCATTCAGAGTCTGCAATTTTTGTGTTTAATGAGGTGGTATGCTGTGGTACAAACAGAAAAGTCTTTGGAGCTGACTGACCAAATGCAAACCCCTGTACTTATAATCTGTGTTTTCTGGGCGCATCACCCAACCTCACTGTCTCACCTGTTTTTCTTTTTGTAGCTTTAGAAAGCAGCTGAAGGATTAGAAAAAAACGAAAAGAACTCATATCATAGTTCAGTAAACACTACATAACTAAAATTCAGCTCAAATCACAAAACTTACAGAAATGTGATATATGTGGACCAACCATATACTTTTCACTCATGCTACTGTGAGTCTTAGTTCATTATGAAATGGGAAAATTCAAACATCTGGAAAGAAGAGACTGTTGAGAGATCCGGCAGCTATTTCCCTGTTATCTGACCCAGAAGCTGGCGATTAATTCAGATAAAGCAGCAGGTATGCACCTGACCCTGAGCATTTAGGACTTCCGAGAAAAGACCTAGCATGACAGACCGAACAGACAGAAAACTCCAGGCAAAACCGCAAAGACATGTGACAGAGCAGATCACTCACCTCCAGAGCCGCCATCCTCACCACCTGGTTGCTGTGGTAAAAAAAGTTTGGGAGTACGTCGAAAATAGATGTTTCTGATAGGATGAGTTTCTGGAAGGTAAAGGATATTGAAGTACTCAATGAGACCTAGGAATTCTGCTGGTGAATGCCATATATGAACATGACAGTTGTGGTTCTCCTTCTTCAGCCATTATGCAGAACATATAATAATACCTTGTCTCACAGGTTGTCTTGAAGATTATATGGGTTAAGACATATAACATTCTTAGAAGTGTTTACTGAAATGGATCGATAATATGCCAATAGAAGTGCTTATGAGTACTACCATTTCAGACCTCTATGTGTACTTCCTAAATACTGCCTAATACTCCACTATCAGAAATCCCACACTTGAAAGCTAATGGAAACCCTAGATTTCAACTATGAACTACATAATAAAACATATCTCTTTCTGCTTCTAGGTTCTCTAGGAGGAGATCCTACAGAAAGTATGAAGATTCCTTTGGCCATTCATAACAACAGTACTCTGGTTTCCCAAGTAGGAAAACACAAAGGTACCCCAAAATGATGTTACTTAAAAATAGTTGAAGTCCTTTATTTGTAGCAAAGTTACCCAATAATTTTATAAAACTGGCTCTTTATAAAGTATAATACTAAGCATTTAAATAAAATTAAAACTAAAATGATATTAAATAGCTTTGTCTCCAGAAGAGAAACAACCATTTAGGTATGCATCTGATTCAAAGGAAGCAGCAGAAATCAAATAATGCTGCCAATTAATTGTAGTGTAAAATGTTTTCAAAAGATAGAGATTTCAATAGGACACTTCTATCAAGAAGGCCCATTTGATTTTTAAGGCTAAGTTATGATCCTACAACATTTTTTTTTTTTTTTGGGTTTTTCGAGACAGAGTTTCTCTGTGTATCCTTGGCTGTCCTGGACTCACTTTGTAGACCAGGCTGGCCTCGAACTCACAAAGATCCGCCTGCCTCTGCCTCCCAAGTGCTGGGATTAAAGGCGTGCGCCACCACCGCCCGGCCAGATCCTACAACATTTTTATGAAAAAAAACATAAGTCATTTTTAAAACTCAAGGAATGAAATTTCATTACATACGAGTCAAAATTAATTGATTAAATCTTTAACTGCACAATGCTTATGGGAACAAAAGAGACAGGAGTGTGAAGAGGTAGGAAGGGACTATTACGAATACCTGCAAGTTCTCAATGCAGAACTGGTGTCCATACATATCAATGGCTGATAGGAAGATAGACTCTACTTGGTTATGGCGAAGCTCATATGATGGCAAATGGGAAGCAATAAGAACCTAGAGTGAAGGCAAAATAAAAGGCATAAGTTCCTGAGGGAGTGATTATTCTAGGCTCCTATTAGGCCGCCTGATACAAAAGCAATAAATATAAATCTCTAAGTGCAGGCATCAAAGATAAAACAGAGACCAAGTAAAACAACTTCTAGGTCCTGCAGCAAAAAGTCAATGCCACCAAATACTGAATCTCAGTTGCTTCTCACTGTGATTTGCGTTGTGGACAGTTTTCGATGGGGTAGGGGAGGGAGAACACACAGCTTCAGTCAAGTTCCATCAGAGCATGTGATTTACCTTTGCAAAGCTGCTAGTCCTGGGGACTGCATGACTAGCTGTTAATTGGGAATCAGATCTGGCAGGGAGCAGCTGTGGGGAAGGTGGATGCAGCATAGCTAGCCTTTTGCAACTTTGCAGTAGAAATGGAGGGAAAGCTGCTTTGACAGCCCCAGGTACTCAGCACCAGAGAGTGCCTTCATCAGGAGCTAACTCAGATACTTGTGAGGGGCAGACTGTAAAAGCAGTGTCACAAACAAACAGGGAGTCAGTAGGACCTGAATATCCTCAGCAGGTCACTGAGAGGTTCAATAACTTTGAGGAGTTCAGTGAGATGGATACAATTGTAGAGAAAGCAGAAGGTCACTGAGCAGCTTCAAATGCTGTGTCCTTGTCAAGGCCCACACAATGAACACAAAGGGGGTGCCAACTCTAAGCTTCCCTGCAGAAAGCTTTTGGAATGGAAATGAGGCCTACAGGATGAGGCTTTCCTGATGGCTAGTGCCTAAGATTCATGTCGTTCTCTTTCTGCTTTCCACACTGGATTGTTGTCTATATACTTATAGCTTTTCATCTGTTTGGAAGCTCCCTTTGGGAAGTAAAAAATACTGAGTTCATTTCCTTCCCTCAGTTTCCTTTCCTCCACCTGACCCTGGTTTATGACTACAGTGAGGGCAAAGAAGATAGGGAACAATACCAGTACTTGGTAAGGTGAGAAATCCACCATTAACCACGTCCTTTGTCTTAAGAAAAAAAAATGCCTTAGACATGAAAACACAGTGAAAGTGCATTGTATCTAGAACCGCCCAAACTAAGAAAAACACAATCAAAGAATGCTCTTACCTGACGAGCCCGCAATGCCACTTTAGCATTGGTGGTCTTGCTGAGTTGAGTTAGCTCTGTGAGGATATTTAGCAGCTCATCAGTAAGAGTAGGGTCCCGGCCACACAACTGATCCTAAGTGTTAATGTGGAAAGGAACACATCAACTTATATCACAAAGAACTCTGTGGATAGAACATGTATTTCCCACTTTTTCCAAAATCCTTAATACTTTCAAGTCACAAGGCAAATAAATATTTTTGGACTTTTCAACATCAATATGCTAAGAAGGCGTCTCAAGATCACATGAGAAAATGATTTCTATCACTAGATTCTTGCTCTACAAACCACTCAGTGGTTTACTTCAAATGTCCACAAACACAAAACTCATGATTTATATAAGGAAGTGAAAGTATTATCTTTATCCATCTGAGTGAATATGGATATTCACTTTCTTTTCATTATAAGAGAAAGAGAATGGGAAGGAGGGTAGGGGAAAAACAGCATCTTGTAAAAGAGGGGATGCAAAAGAAAGAATGTGGAGAGTTATGGAAAAAACAAAAAGTGAGGTAATTATTCATTCACAACTACAGGTTAACAATCTTCCTGGGCTCTCCATAACACAGCATAAAAATCAGACTTCCTCAGACGCCAAAATCAAATATAGTTTGGATGGAACTCTATTTGTATTAGCTTTTTTATTTTATTTTGTTTTTAGGTTTTTCGAGACAGGGTTTCTCTGTATTTTCTTCAGCTTTGGCTGTCCTGGAACTCACTGTAGACCAGGCTGACCTTGAACTCACAGAGATCCGCCTGTCTGTGACTCCCAAGTGCTGGGATTAAAGGCATGAGCCACCATGCCCAGCTGTATTAGTTTTTCTTAACTTAGAAGTTTCCATTCAAATATTTGTAGTTATAGATGGTTGTGAGTTCACAAGGCAAACTGAACCTAGGTCTTGTACAAGAGCAGCAAGTGCTCTTAACCACTTAGCATCTCCAGCTCCTCAAATATTATTCTTTCCACTATGTAGGGGTTGACAGATTAATATAAGTTAGATTTGTTGAATATCTAGGTTTCTGATACAGTCTCTTAATTCGGGGCATGAAGATCAACTTCGCTGTGAGCAATGGTTGATAGATTAATATAAGTTAGATTTAGTGAATATCTAGGTTTCTGATACAGTCTCTTAATTCGGGGCATGAAGATCAACTTCGCTGTGAGCAATTAGCTTATCAGCTTATGGCTGAAGTCAGGTGAAACGAGGGGAATCTCTTTGGACTGAAAAACAAGGTTGAAGCCAGGTGTAACAAGGAAAGACTTTATGACCTGGCATTGTTTTCAGCTGCTAAGCTGAAGCAGGTGGAACAAGGAGCGATCCTATTTAAGGACAAGTGGATGAGCCCGGAGAGCTGCGTGCTAAGGGCCCCCGATACTAGAGAGCTCTGAGAGTACTGCTGGAGAAAGTGCTGGTAGACCAATGGCCAGATCTCCCTGAGGCAGAAGGAAGCTGGTGAGCAGATAAAGCCTCAGCAAGACAGCAAAAGGCCAAAGGACTAAACCCTGTGGCTCAGCTTTTGCCTAGAGGGGTTTGACCTGTCCAAACAGTGGCCTGAATGGAACTGTGGCCAGCTTTAAAGACTGAGGCAGAACGGCAGAGTTGCTGATATGAAGGAAGTAAGGTGGCCTACAGACGCTGAGGTCTCCCAGAGAGAAGAAAGCCTCCAGCCTTATTTAAGGTGAGACTGCCATAGCCAATATACCCTGACAAACCTGAGTCTGAGATATTCCAGAATAAAGACTGCTAAGTGCATTAAAGGGACTATCCCTGAGACTAGTTTCCTGGCGACTGAGGACCTGCACCAGAGACTGTATCCTTAGAAAAATAGTTGTAATAGTTATCAATAGGTTTAGTGGTTAGGTCTTAGGGGTTGTAGGAATTCATAGGGATTGTAGGAATTTGTAGGAATAGTAATTAAGTAAGTGTATTTGTTAATAAATAAGTGTTTAATAATTAAAAAGTACTGTTACACCACTATGATTGTTAAGACTTCAAAAAAGATTATCAATAATAAATGATGCATAGAGTAAAATTTCAACGTTATTTTGGACTTTATTCAGACATAGTATTGAAATTCTGAAAGAAACAGTGTTCTTCAGAACCACTCATGTTAAATGCCAACATTCAGCAAGATGCTAATGGCTCTAGACACACAATGTCTATGCTTTTTTGGGGCAACTGGACAGGATTACCACTCCATCCTGTTAATTTTTGTAACAATGCCATTAGAGTGCAACCACGTTAGCAGATGTGTTTACAAAACAATAAAGCAACATGCAAAGAAACCCTAAAACCAACAGAAAAAAAGTTCATTTAAATAACCAATCAGCTTACTATAAGTCATTTTCAGAAATCTGAAGACCAAAGTGAAAACTATTTATCATCCATACAAGACCAACAACAATCAATAAATGGGACCTTATGAAACTGAAAAGCTTCCGTAAGGCAAAGGACACTGTCATTAGAACAAAATGGCAGCCTATAGATTGGGAAAAGATCTTCACAATCTCACATTTGACCGAGGGCTAATATTCAAAATATATAAAGAACTTAAGAAATTAAAACCAAGAAACCAAATAATCCAATCAAAAAATGGGGTACAGAGCTAAACTAAGAATTCACAAAAGTCAAGTCTCTAATGGTTGAGAGACACTTGAAAAAATGTTCAACATCCTTAATCATCAGAGAAATTCAACTCAAAGTGACTCTGAGATTCCATCTCACACCTGTCAGAATGGCTAAGATCAAAAGCTCAAATGACAGCACATGATGGTGAGGTTGTGGAGAAAGGGAACACTCCTCCATTGCTGGTGGGAGTTCAAACTTGTACAACCACTATGGAAATGTTAAAAAAAGATGCTATAACAGTTATCTCTTGCTTTTATTCTCATCCTAGATGTTTGCTAAGGAATATTTTGCATTTGTAGAAATATAATAAATATGTTTAAAGTAGCAATGCACGGTCAAAGTTACACAACAGAGACTAATATGATCTTAGCATGTTAGGCATTGGGTGCCACAAGAAAGGCAATTCAAAACGGAAGGAATAAGTCTTTGGATACAGACATTTACTAGTTATCATTCAGCTGAGTAAGGCTTCTTCTGGACCAGATGCTGTAAGTTTATCAGTCAATTTCTAATGGCATCTTTATTCAGTGTGATTGTTAGCTTAAGGTGTCAACTTGTCACAGCCTAGAGTCACCTGGAAAGAATGTCTGAATGAGGGGTGTTGACACGTGGCTTGCCTATGTGTCTATTTGTGGGGGATTGTCTTAAGTTAGTTAATGTGAGAAGAGCAAGCCCATGGTGAGTGGCACCATTCCCTAGGCAGTGTGTCCTGAACTGTGTAAAGGTGGTGAAATCACGTGAGCACAGGCAAGCCAGGGGGCATGCATGCACTTGTGTCTCTCTGCGCTTGACTGTGGACGTGCTGTGACCAGCTACTGGTATTCTGAAGGACTACTCCACAATAGTGGAATTTAATCTGGACTTGAAAGCTAAAATAAACTTCTTTTACCCTAAGTTGCTTTTTGTTCAGACACTTTATCAGAGCAACAGAAATAAAACTGAACACTTATTAAATGAAATTTCTGAGAAAGATTTTCCTTTTTACTCACACACTGGACAGATTAGATGCAGCCATTATAAAAGAAGGAAAGAAACTGGTCCGCAGTTTTATATGCTCCATCTGAATCAAATCACATATAGCATGACTTGTAAAAGTATGTTCATGTGGACGAAAGTAAAGCAGTAGCGAAGACTACTCAATAGAAATTTGTTTAGCAGTCCCTAGGTCAAGTTACCACCATGCAACATATGCGAACAACTGCAGAGGCCCACAGCTCCTCTCCATTGGACCAACTTGATTTTCTTGATTCCCTCCTTTAGGTTCAAAGGCCCAGAAGTCATCATCTAGCTCAGCAAAGTATACCATCAACATTCCTACTTCTAGAAAACAGAGATTGGAATGCTGGGCACATAACCATCAATCAGGAGTCCAAGGTAAGCAAAGAAAGGTGACCAGAAGAGAACACAAGCTGGGGGAATTGAAATGTTATCACGTCCCAGTGATACCTGTAAAAGACAGTAAGACCTCCAAAAAGAGGAATCCTAGCAACTGAAATGCCTCTTACAGGCTACTATCATTAATGCAAATATGAGAGAGGGGAGCAGCTGGATGCTGTCCAAAAGGAAACTATGCCTAGCATTCAGAAATACTGGATTGAAAAGGGGCACCATCTGAGCCTTTTCCTTACCTGTAAGTTGCTGCTACCTGGCCCTGACTCAATCATATCAATTAATTCCTTGATTTCAAAATCTTTAAGATAAGGTGGAAATAATAAATATTTGAAAATAAGTTAGTAATTCCCAAGACTATAGACCCTATTGTGCTTACTGAGTCTTGTTTGTTTTGTTTTGGGGGGAAAAAAAAAGAAGTGAAGATACTAAAAGAAGTGGTTAAATTCAGCTGCCAGGGTATATCTACCTCTTAGTCATCCAAACAAGATACTATGATAGCCTGTTTCTCCAGAGCTCAGCCCCTAGGAAAAAGCTGGGGAACTATCTATGCAGGTAAGAAATAATCAGGATGACAAGGTGGGGGTAAAAACAGCAGCAAGTCAGGGTCCCATTGGCTCTGCCTGTCCTGACTGGCAAAAGCAGCAAGCGAAGCCTCAAACCAGTTCTCTGACAGGCCCAACGCCTCTGCAGCACCCCCGTGTAATTACACACTTGAGTGACTGGACTCTGAAGAAAATTGAAGGCCTGAGCTCCGAACAGCTGCCATTTTCTCTCTCCATCACACCAGTGTGATTACTTGAGAAATGAACAGCCCCGGCTCAAAGCTACTCCAGAATTCTCAGAGGAAATATGGCTCCGTGTTCCAATAATGAGATTCTTAAGGCAAGCGTTACTTACAATCACTCCGCAAAAGGAGCGAGCCGAGCCCCTATATCTTACAAATTAGAATTTAAGAAACCCAGCGACAGTCCTGGACGATCATTACTCTTCTGCTGCTCCAAGGATTCTGGGCTTTGGTCTATTTTTAGTGTAGAAAACTGTTAAGTTCTTAAAAAGGTAATCATAATAAGATGAAAAATTTGCCATAATTAGCTTCCTATAAAGGCAAATTTCAGCCCCATTTTGGTCCACACTGGCAGATCCTTCTAATCATTACCATTTACTGCCAGAAAGACTTGACTTCTTCCAAGTGAGAATTAACAATTCTTGTATTAAAATCTGAATGAAAAAGCAGGATTTCTGAGGGAAAATAAACAGCAAGTTGCTACAGATTATACAACTCTTTGAGGAAGCTGTCTCATGGGAAAGTTAAAACAGCACATTGTGCCAATATTTCTACCCTTCTCAAAGGCCTGGTTTCCTCACCAGGCAGCCATTCCAGGGTAGCAAAAGTAATGAACTCTCCCTATGATGACATGTTTCTTAAAGCAGCTACCTAAAAAATGTTATATCCAACAGAGTCAATGAGGGAGGCAGATGGTTGGGTGAGTGGTAATGCTGTCAACCAGAGATATGATGAGGAAGACCATCTCTTTTCATTCTGGGGGATTATATTTTAAAAAATGGCAGTCAAGATTTATACAGGGTTTTCTCCTCTATGAAGAAACAATGGAATTAAGAATACCAAGAATGTACATCACACAAATGGCTGGGAAAAGGATCTCAGAGAGTGGACTGTACTTCAGTCCCTAGCAAGACAACTGTGTAGTGGCAGGCCTCTCAGGACCATGGAGAAGGGCCGCTAAGAGTAATCCTATTGTTCTCAAACACTGCAAACTAGCTCACCAGGAAGAAGTAGGAATGGAGAACTTGAAATTAACATGAAAACCCTCAGCTCTGCAAACTCCTACCAGAGTCAAATCCTCAGTCCAACTCACATTTGCTAGTTTTATTCCTCCTCCCATTCTCTACCAATTCTTGTATTTGTCAGATATGGGGACAAAAGAACAGATTCACTGCAATAAGAGCATAGATTTTTATGTATATCAAAGAAGAAAGGCCAAAGAAGATGCTGAGTACATTCAATTATTTTTTTGGAGGTGAAGGGACAGTACTAAATTCCTCACATTTTATTAAGTTTCTGATGAGAGCCAGTGGTTGCATTGCTGGACACAAACAAAACTTAAAATCGAGCAGGACACTGGTTAGAAGAAACTGTGTTTGAGAGCTGCTGTCACACTGACAGCAGACACAGGAAGGGCTAGGCTTTTCTAAGGGGAGCCAAGAGAGCTGCACATTCTGTGCAGCACAGTCCTTTTCTGTCGTCCACTGCTTCAGATCCAGCAACTGCTAACCTTGAGGCCCAAGCTCCGTTTACCATCATTATGAAAGACAGCAATTTTCCTTTTGAGACAGCTACACACATACACAAAAAGACATTTTGCATACCATCAACCAGCCTTACAAGCTCTGGAAACAATAAAAACAACAAAATACTCACAATAAGCATAGTGACCAGAAGGTTCTTTTTGGTGACCTGAGCATGGGAGAAGATGTAGTTCAGTACAGTGTTCATGTCACTTTTGTTCTCTTCCCGAAGGGCAAATACACATTTGTCGTAGTGGCCTGTAAGTGGTAAGAAAACTGGTCATCACCATGTATACATGAAGCCTCATCTTTACATGCTAACTGGCTGTTTCTTAATGCCTGCAACGCATTTGATAAGCAGTGAAAAGACACAGCTAAAGGACTTTTAAAAGCACTCGACCAGGAGTCCTGGGAACCCACGTATAGCTCTGGGTTCCAGGTCTAGCTCTACTGCCAATTTACTATGTCAATCACTTGACCTCTCTCAGTCTTGATTTTATTTTCAAAGGAAAAAGGGAGAGGGATATGCTTTTAAAGTAAAGGTGGGAAGAGTGTGACTCCAATTCCACTCTTTTCTTTTCATGATCTTATTTGGTCTCCGGGAATTATTTCTTTAAAAAAGAAGGTTCTGCTGCTTTAAAATAAATGTCAAGGGCTGGGAAGATGCTTAGCAGACACAGTGCTTGCCTCACAAGCACCAGTTCCAGAGAAGAACCCCTTGGACCTACATAAGAATGCCCATGGTGGAGCATGTTTGCAATCCATAGCCGGAGAGGTGACACAGAGGATCTCTGGAACTCACTGGCCAGCCAGTTTAATCTAATTGATGAGTTCCAGGCCAGTGAGAGACCTTGGATCAAAAGAAGTGAATGGCATTTTTGAGCAGCAGTTGTCCTCACACCTGTTGGGGCACACATATCTAGACATAGGAACATACATACATGTAGGCCACACACATACACTACATTAACAAATAAACATTGAAACTATAAACCCTGATGACCTTTGAAGTATACTCCAGCTTGAGCTTCTGGTTTCACATCTGAGTCATTGTGAATATTCTACCCTACCTACTAAGAACTGTGTTAGCTCAAGAAATCAAACCTCAACATTCATAAGTGTGTCTGCAATACTGGGAATCAATATTTCTACTGTAAGTCCAGAAAAAGCAAGCAATGCCCAGGAATTTCAAATTCAAACCATGGCATATGTGACCGAGAGCCTCGCATGTGCAAAAAGCTGCAGGAAGTACAGTTCTGCCTGTTTGCTGGCCTTCCGTAAGGCACCAGAGGCAGATAAAAGCTGGGCACAAAAGCTGTCTTCAGTAACAGAAACAAGCCTGTGGCATACTATAGTGCATTTATGTGGAACATAAGATACAAGGGTGTTCAGAAAATAGCTTGGCTACAATTTAAACTTCAAAGGAAGGAAAAACTAGTGTTTGCATTTTTGTGGGCCTGAATATTATGAAATGGAAAAATACGAAAGAATTATAATCCCATCCAGATTCTATGTTGAACTATAAACTAAAACAGTGATGTCTAAAATGTATCACTGTGTTTTCCTAGAATAACATTTGACCAGGGCAAGCCTAACTTAACTGGTCTAAATATCAAAAATTAACATAAATAGTATTTTTCAAAATGAAACTAGTATGTTTGGAAAAAGACTGGAATATACTAGCTAGAAAACAGCCAATCTAATAAAAGATGCAATTTTGGTAAATTGAAGAACATTTAAAAACAGGTTGCTCTTAGGCTAGAGATGTAGCTGAATGATAGAGCACTCATCTAGCATGTTTGACCTCCAGCACTGAATTAAAAAACAAAACAAAACATTGTCCACCCGGCCGTGGTGGCACACGCCTTTAATCCCAGCACTCGGGAGACAGAGGCAGGCAGATCTCTGTGAGTTCCAGGCCAGCCTGGTCTACAAAGTGGGACTAGAACAGCCAGGGATACACAGAGAAACCCTGTCTCGAAAAAACAAAAACACAGTTGTCCTGTGTTTCCCCCTATTGAGACTCAGCTTTGCAGTGATACCAGAAATACATCTGGGCAATAGTAATTATTAGAAGCTGGGGAAATAAAAGTACATATTTACCTGAAGTGAGGGGACACTAACAAAAACAAAACAAAACAGTAACAAGGTAGTTAGTCACTTTACAAATAACTACTAATTGTGATATTCAAGATGGACCAGTGGTTAAGCATACTGGCTGCTCTTCCAGAGGCCTGGGTTTGATTCCCAGCACCCACATGGCGTTTAAAACCATTTGTAACTATGTTTCCAGGGGGAACAGAGTGCCCCCTCTTGAGCTCCTCAGGCATGTACATGGTGCATAGACATACATTATTTATTTTATACAATAAAAATAAATTGTCTCAGCCAGGTGTGGTGGTGCATGCCTTTAATCTCAGCACTCGGAAGGCAGAGGCAGATGGATCTCTGTGAGTTCTAGGTCAGTCTGATCTACAAAGGGAGTCCAGAATAGCCAGGGCTACACAGAGAAACCCTGTCTTGAAAACAAACAAAAAAATCGTCTCTAAAATTATTTTATGTGTATGGGTGTTTTGAATGTATGTGTCTGTATACCACATGCATGCAAATGCCACCAGAGGCCAGAAGAGGGCAGCAGATCTTGGGAAACTGTAATTATAAATGGTTTTGAGCTGCCATGTGAGTGCTGAGAATTGAACCCAGATCTTCTGGAAGAGGAGCCAGTGTGCCTAACCACTGGGCTGACTACATATTGTATTTTTCTTCTTTTTTATGTTTAGTATTCTTCTTTTTAAACACTTATTTTTATAAGCCATTTCTCCAGGCAAGAAAAAAGCTAAATACATAAAATATGTACTAAAATTTGAAACGAATAAGTAACCATATGGCATTTCTTTTTTTTTGTTTTGTTTTGGTTTGGTTTTATTTTTTGAGACAAGGTTTCTCTGTGTATACCTGACTGTCCTGGACTCACTTAGTAGACCAGGCTAACCTTGAACCCTCAAAGATCCACCTGCCTCTGCCTCCCGAGTGCTGGGATTAAAGGTGTGCACCACCACACCCAGCTCATTTCAATTCTTAAATATACTTAAAAAAAAAAAAAAAAAAAAACTTTTCAAGAGCCTCCCACATCACCTCCCAAGAACTGAGATTTCAGGTATGAACATCCATACTAAACTTTAAAAAAAAGAGAAATAAAGCCGGGCGGTGGTGGCGCACGCCTTTAATCCCAGCACTTGGGAGGCAGAGGCAGGCGGATCTTTGTGAGTTCGAGGCCAGCCTGGTCTACAAAGTGAGTCCAGGACAGCCAGAGATATTCAGAGAAACCCTGTCTCGAAAAACCAAAAAAAAAAAAAAAAAAAAAGAGAAATAAATTTTAAAAGATATTAATTTACTCAGGCAGTAGTGGCACACTGCCTTTAATCCCAGCACTTGGGAGGCAGAGGCAGGCAGATCTCTGTGAGTTGGAGACCACCGTGGTCTACAGAGCCAGTTCCAGAATAGCTGGGGCTACACAGAGAAACCCTGTCTTGAAAAATGGGGGGGGGGAGAACATTAATTTCATCTTATTTTATATACTTGTGCATCACATATATGCAGGAGCTCAGCATGGACAGGAGAGGTGTCAGATCCTCTGGAATTAGAGCTACAGATGGCTGTGAGCTTTGTAGTAAGTGCTCTTACTGATGAACACTCTCTCCAGTCGTAATCACTTAACCCCTTTTTTAAAATAGGTAATTCTCAGTATTTGGTCCAATGCTGGCCTTCAATTTGGCAAT
Organism: Lophiomys imhausi; assembly: GCA_907164525.1. Lineage (NCBI taxonomy): Eukaryota > Metazoa > Chordata > Mammalia > Rodentia > Muridae > Lophiomys > Lophiomys imhausi. The sequence goes on from CAJQZJ010001558.1 coordinate 11,833,646, forward strand.
CTTCCTGCCTCAGTCTCCCAAATGATGTGCTATGTATTCTTCTTCAAAAAAAATTACTAAGCTGAATTTTATATTAATAATTCTTTTGCTTTCTTTACACTTATCACCAATATGTCTAGCTTATTTTCTCCTGGTTTTGAACTTGATAAAAAAAAAATAGAAGCACTGTGTATTGATTCATTTCTTTATATGTGTTTTTAGGAATCATCTGTTTTCAGTGCTACATAATATTCTACTGTAGGAATATCCTAGAGTTTAGAAAAGTCATTCTATTTGTATACTTAGAGGATTTTCCCCTGTTCTATAATGAACAGTAGTGACACAATACAGGCCTTCTATCTTAGAGTTCAATTACTAGGTGGAAGAGCATAAACAAAAACTCAACGTTCTTAGACTTATTCGATATGGACATGCTGTTCTCTGAAGCAATCATGACATTTGCACAGCTGCTCCCAGGAGCAGTAAAGATGATAATGTGATTGTAAAATCTGCGGTTTGGATGAGCCGGGCGGTGGTGGCGCACGCCTTTAGTCCCAGCACTTGGGAGGCAGAGGCAGGCGGATCTTTGTGAGTTCGAGGCCAGCCTGGTCTACAAAGCGAGTCCAGGACAGCCAGAGCTGTTAAACAGAGAAACCCTGTCTCGAAAAACCAAAAAAAAAAAAAAAAAATCTGTGGTTTGGGTTCCTATTTCTGTAATTTAATGGGACTGAGCATTTTCTCAAAGTTTATGGATTATTTGTGTTCCTCTTCTATGAAATATCTTTCTCTCTCTTTTGCCCATTTTTGTGTTCCATTGCCTTTTACATACTTGCACTAATTTTGTCTTAGGTGTAAATTTTATAAATAGTTCCTCTTACTTTGCAGACTGCGTTCTCGATTTCTCCACAGTACATGGGATGAATAGAAGTTCTGAGCAGACAGAACTAATCAGTTGTTTCCTTTAGACTATGCACTTCCTGTTTGCAGCATGATAAACTCTTATCTATCCTGAGGTCATTAGGATATCCTAAAATTTCAAAACTTTGCCTCTTTGATAAATGTTTAAGTGTTTAATTCACCTGAAATTGGTTTTGAGAGTTTGAAATGAGATATGGATGACTGGCTAATCATCTTGGTATTGTTTATTGATATTTATCTTTTTTCTCATGATCACAATGCCTGCTCTATCATGGAATGAATTACATGCATATGGATCTGCTTCTGGGTAATTATGTTTATTTCATCTATAACCCTGTCCTTTCACAAATGTCACAGCTGTTTAATTAATGTATCTATATAGTAAATCTTGGTATCCCATCTGGCAAATATTTTTACCTTCTATTTCTTTGAAGTACATTTTGCTACTGTTTGAAAAAGGATCTCACTAGAAGTAGCCCTAGAATTTGCGTGTGTAGACCAGCCTGGTCTTGAATGTACAGCAATCCTCCTGCCTCTGTCTTCTAAGTGCTGGGATTACAGCTACACTTATTTTGGAAATATCTTGGCTACTGCCAGAATTTGTGTAAATTTTGGAATTAGTTTGAGAAATTCACAAACATCTCTAGAAGGGTGCTTACTGGAATGTCAACAAATTGACAAGTGAATTTAGGGAGGGTCAAAACCTTTGTAACAAACTCTATCGTTGATATTTACCTCATTAGAATTGGTGGCGCACGCCTTTAATCCCAGCACTTGGGAGGCAGAGGCAGGCGGATCTCTGTGAGTTCGAGGCCAGCCTGGTCTACAAAGTGAGTCCAGGACAGCCAGAGTGGTTATACAAAGAAACCCTGTCTTGAAAAAAAAAATAGAATTTCCTCCAGAGAGGACTGTATGGTTTTATTGTATCAAATTTCAATTGAACTTGAATTGTTTAGAATTTAAAAGGATATTTTCAAGTCTAAATAAAATCTTTAGATTTATAAATATAGGATATGATAGAAATTATTTGGTTCAGAACTTTAGACACACCAAGATAGATGATTTTTTTCTTCTTCAAGATTGCCTGATAGAAATAGGCTAAACATTATGTATGTACCTTTTATATATTGTTTTCTTGATTGTTTCATATTTGTTCTTATCGTTTTTAGTATATGAGTTAAAAAAATTTAGCCTTTTTATTAGACAAAAGGAGGGAAATGATGAGGTAGTGTTAAGCATTCTAAATGTTGTTATTTGGTCCTGTTTGCTGTCTGTTACATTGAAATAAATGCTGAGGCCTGAGATTGGGCAAAGACAGAGAAAGGTGGGACTTCCTGAGATTAGAACAGGAAGCCTGCGCTTTAGCCAGAGGATTAATGCATTCCAGCCAGGAGCAGGAAGGAGGACACACACTGTGGGTTAGAAAAAAGAACCGTACTCCACATGGCCAGGATATCAGCATAGTGTGGAGAATGGCAGTCCAAGGGGACGTATGTATATATGGGGTCATATTTAGGTAATAGAATTAAGAGCTAGCTTAGATGGGCCAAGATTGCTCAACTCAGGCCTAGGTTTGTTAAAATCCACCCAGGGTCTATGTGTATTCATTTATAATGGCAGGTTAAGGATTAACACCACCAACCAATTAAAGAGAATATAAATACTAGTAAATAGATTAACTAGTTTTATTTTTTCTACATATTTGGGCCTTTATATTTTAAGGGTTTTAACTGATATTTTTAAGTGGTATATTTTTCAAAACTGCTTTGTAAACAATTACTGCAATGAAGTCTCTCCTGATAGAGTCTGGTAGCACAGGCCTTGAATCCCAACACTTGGGAAGCAGAGACAGAGGGATTTTCTATGAATTCAAGGCCAGCCTGGTCTACATATGGAGTAGCAGGCAGGACAGGGCTACAGAATGAGACCCTGTCTAAAAAAAATAAGTAAATAATTTTCAAAAATAAATTGTTTCTGTAGTGTTGAGGACTGAACCCAGGACCTCATGCATGAGAGGCAAATACTCTAGAGCTGTATTCCAGCTGCAACTGAATTTTATGTTTGATTTTTTTTCCAAGCCAAAGCCTGCCTCTGTCTCCCAAATATAGGCACTCACCACTAAGCCCTGCATGTTTGACTTTTGTACTCAGAGATTCTGTTTGATTTTAAATAGCATAATAATAAATCTGGGGGTTCTTTTGAGTCTTCCAAATGGACACTGAATCTCCTGGTAGGCAATCTTAACTACCCATGAGTCCATGAAACCTTTTCATTTTTTTTCAGACAGGGTCTCATGCAGCCACGTATGGCCTTGAACTCCTGATACTCACCTCCATCTCCCAAGTCCTGGGATTTCAGGGAATGCCATTGTGCTCTAGGTTTTCTTATCTTACTGCAATAGCAAGGACACCCAACACGATGCTGAGTGGACACAGTGACACCAATTTCTTTGTCCTAAAGTGCAAGTTTTGAACATTCTGACATTATGTATGACATATCATGTGAAATGTCTGTGGGTCTGCTTAACAAGTTTAAAAAGCTCCATTTCAGGAGAAAGGATGTAGCTTAGTTTTTTATTTTTATTTTTTGGTTTTGTTTTGTTTTTTGATATTTTGAGACAGGATTTCTCTGTGTAGACCAGGCTGACCTTGAACTCACAGAGATCCGCCTGCCTCTGCCTCCCAAGTGCTGGGATGCTGGGATTAAAGGAGTGCGCCACCATGCCCAGCAATTACAGACAGCTATTAACTGCCATGTGGGTGCGGGGATTTGAACCGGCTCCTTTGGAAGAGCAGTCAGTGCTCTTAACCGCTGAGCCATCTCTCCAGCCCAAGACGTCTTTTAAATGATACAAAAGTGAGCAGAACAGAGGAAGATATAATTTAGGTAGTGTTTCAAATATTCTGGTGTTACACTGCCATCTTGTGGCAGGACATAAAAGGCAGTATGTAGCTTTAAAATTTTAACTAAGTTATTTCACTCTTAAAAATTATCCATCACTTAGTGAAGCTCTTCAGAGAAAGCCAGTGATAAATTCCACCTAAATGACACACTAAAAAGTAGTGAAGATTCTGAGCTCTTCCCATATGCCTATGGTTCAACCCTGGGAATTTCAGTTTCAGGCTGGTCATGACTAAACTAACTTTCTCACTACACAAGGTCAAGAAGATGTCAACAGGGAATGCTAATCTCTCTGAGAACAATGATCTCAGAAGCACACTGAAGTTACAGTCTCAACAAGCCATGTTTTGTTAGTGTTCTTCTTCATGCTGGTGAGGTATGCAGGTTTTAACTTTTTTTTTTTTTTAAGATTTACTTATTTATTTTAGGTATATGAGTGCTCTATCTGCATGCACACCTGCAGTCAGAAGATGGCATCAGGTCACATTGTGGATGGTTGTGAGCCACCATGTGGTTGCTGGGAATTGAACTCAGGACCTCTGGAAGAGCAGCTAGTGCTCTTACCACTGAGCCATCTCTCCAGCCTGCAGGTTTTAATTTTTAAGGGAAGTAGTGAGAAAATGTTTGCTACTGGGAAGTGTTGGTAACAGAATGCACTGACTTAGCTCCTGCATGGTATTTTAATCAGCTGCAAATTTCCTTAGAGAGTGCTCAGAATGAAGCTTACCATTCTGAAACTGTGTCTCTACACGCAGATACTGTCTGAGCAGATCCATCACAACAGCCTTCATGTGTCCACGGATGCCACTTCGGTACCTATGAAGTGGGACAGAACAACAATGGTAAATAAACCCAGATGGCGTTTACTTTCTAGACTTTCCCCTGGAGTGCCTTCCCTCTGAATACAGGGCAGGCATATAGCTTGTATTTTCAGGTTGAAAATTCAATTACCCAAACACGTTAATTTAAATTATAAACTGAAAGGTAACTTCAGTCCAGAAGAAATCTTTGATAAAGGAAAAGCAGAAAAGGAAAATAAAAAACAACACCCCCAACCCGTACCTAGACTTCATATTCTTTTTTGGGGGGAGGGGGTTTCAAGACATGGCTTCTCTGTGTTTCCTTGGCTATCCTGGACTCACTTTTTATACCAGGTTGGTGTTGAACTCACAGAGATCCACCTGCCTCTGCCTCCCGAGTGCTGGGATTAAAGGTGTGTGCCACTATGCCAAGCCATTACAGACAGCTGTGAACTGCTGTATGGTGCTGGGATTTGAACCCGTGTCCTTTGGAAGAACAGCCAGTGCTCTTAACCACTGAGCCATCTCTCCAGCCCGACTTCATATTCTTATCTAAAGGCACCTTGATTTACCTCCTACTGCTGAGAAGCTGTCATCATGTTTGAAATAGACTTTTGAAAAGCTTAAGTATCTTTTTTGTTGTTTTGTTTTGTTTTTTTGAGACAGGGTTTCTCTGTGTAGCCTTGGCTGCCCTGGAACTCATTCTGTAGACCAGGCTGGCCTCAAACATATAGAGACCTGCCTGGCTCTGCCTCCCAAGTACTGAGATTAAAAGTGTGCGCCACCGCCTAGCTAAACTTAAGTATCTTAAAGTTTAAAATGCTCTGGATAGCTTTTTATTCCAATACCTGGATCCATAAAATACAAAGAATAAATGTCATGTTGGTTGGAGTCTACCCTAGAGAAAAATTAGGATCTTCATCAAAACAGCAAATAAAAAGAAAACAATCAGATTTGGGGGCCATCAGTGAGAGAATAATACAAAAACAGCAGAAATAATGAGTTAGGTCACAGATATAAGATGGCAAAAAGATACAAGATACTTTCGGACAGATAAAGTACTTTCTTTTCTCTTAAAGACAGACTTGAAGTAAATCTTTACGCCCAAGCAAAGAAGGCATGAGAGTCTGGAGACCATGTGACTACCTCTGCACCAGCTGGACGATGCTCTGAGTGTTCATGAAGAAGACTTCTCGCTCGGATTTCCGGTTCAGTGTAGCTGCGTGACTATCTAGGATGTTGGCAATCTAAGGCAAAAGAAATAAGAAAAATGAAGCCCTTCTTGCCAAAGGGACCCAACACACCTGCTTTTGCATCACCACCAAAGAGTCTTCTTGGTTATAACATCACAGTCCCTGTCTTTAACATGTTGTCAGTACTAGGAAGTTACTAGAAATTTAGAAGTTTCCTAAATAAACAAGCAATTTCTAACTTTTTTCACCCTTCCCATTACAGAACTACATTCACCCTGAGACTGTCTGTGATGGGCAAAAGCTGTCTAAGGTCAAAATTCCACACCTTACTCCTGGTCCCTAACTTGTCCACCTTTCCTCCCCATATAAGTGTGCATAACAGGCAAAGGACAAGGATGCTGCTGAGGTAGTTGGGAAGTGTCAGACAATCAGATTACCAATATCTTTCATGTCAGTCTTACAGAAACACCTAATTGCAGACTTGCCCTGAAAGCAACGTGATATGGAATATAGCCAAAGCACAGTTTCCTCACATAATGTGAGAAATTTTACAGTTCACATATAGTGCTTCCTTATCGAACTCACATCCTGAGGCAGTTTTATGAAGGATTCAATGCTTACAGTGGTAAAATCACAGACAGTAAGGAGGAGACAAACAGAGAGGCCTCCTAGAACATGAACTCCAGTGGCAGCCAGTGAAAAATAATGACAGTGTTACCCCATAAATACCTGCTGACTGGGAAACTGACACAGGACCGATGTGATGTTGCTGGCATACTGAGCCATTTCCTTCTTAATAGACTTCTCCACATTGAGGGGGATACGGCCAGAAACACTGGTCATAATATCCTGCAGCTCTAGAAGAGGCAGGGAGGGATCTCTGAGAGTCTTCATCAACCGTTCTACCCAGTCTTTTACCTGAGGAGAAAGAAATAATCAATGGGATACACAGTCTACACAATTCCCCAAATAAAATCAGATATCTGAAGCTACTGTATGTATTGCAGCCATAGTGCTTACTTTAGATTTGTTTATTTTATGACAAAGTGTACCACATGAGTGCCTGAGAGTTATGGACGGCTCTGAACCACCATGTGCTGTTAACCCTGGACCATCTCTTCAGCCTGCAGTGCTTACTTTAAACTGCAGCATCAACATCAAATACTGCCCCAGTATGTGGTTTAAAAAGGAATAGCCCCAAGCAAATGACAAAACTAAGAAACAAGGACTTCAAGTCTAGCCAGGCATGGTGGCGCACGCCTTTAATCCTAGCGCTTGGGGGGCAGAGGCAGGCAGATCTCTGTGAGTTCAAGGCCAGCCTGGTCTACAAAGAGTCCAGGACAGCCAGGGCTACACAGAGAAACCCTGTCTCAAAAAAACAAACAAAACAAAACAAACAAACCAAACTTGAAATCCAATGAGGAAAGGTAAGATTACAGGTCAAACGATTTTTTCTCCTACACACAATTTCCATGAACTGAGGCTGTAGCTCAGTGGTATAGCATGCTTAAGGCCCCAGGTTTGATCTCTAGCACCAAAAGTGGGGCTTGGGGAAATCACTGTTAAAAATCCCTCCTGAGACTTTAAACTACTCTGGAGAATAAACACTTCTGTGTACCCTTCCCCAAAGGAGTGATTCATACCCTGCTGCTGAAGAAAGGATCTGGAAGGCAGTATCCACTCATCACATTGACCAGGTTATCCAGGACATAGTGGAACACGCGATGGAGCTTCTCACCTCTGAGAGCTGTGCTCTGGATCTGAGGCAGACTACCCGTGTGAAGCTCAGCCTATGGATCACAACAAGAGATCATCATTCATTACCTTCTACTCTGGGCACGAATGCCACTGCAATTCAGTCACCATCAAATCTGAGACATCCCTTCATGTTACACACTATTTAGAGAGAAGTCAGGGGAAGAAACACTGTGAACTTCAGTTTTATATTGGCTAATCCAAGCCCCAGTTCCACAATACTACAGGTACAAATATAAGGCATAAAATCAGCATGAAAAAAAAATTGTTAAGGAAACACTGACAAGAAGCTAACACACTTATAATCCCAGAACTTAGGGAGGTAGAGGCAAGAACAGCAGGAATTCAAGATGAAAAGAAAGGAAAGCTTAGGGAGACGGCTCAGTGGGTAAGAGCACCTGCACAAGCACTAGAACCTGAATTCAGATCCCCAGGATCCAGTGTCGGAAGCAGGACTGCTGGGGCTTGCTGGCTGCCAACCTAGCTCCAGGTTCAATGAGAAAACCCTGTCTCCAGGGAATAAGGTGAAGAGCGATAAAGCAAGACACCAAGTGCCCTCCTCTGACACACACACATGCAGATAGCATATACCCATATTCTCACACACATGCAAAGAAGGAGGGAGGGAGGGAGGGAGGGAGGGGAGAAGGAGACAAGGAAGGAAGGGAAAAGGTGGGAGATGACAGGGAGCTGGCAAATCAAGCACCTCCAAGCTACCGCGTCTTTGCTCTCAGAGCAAGATTTTAGTGCCTTCATCCTCACCTGTTGAACTTTACTGGGATTGTCCAGTTGCATTTTGGCTATCACACAACCAGGGTCGAGTGCTGCTCCAGGTCGCTTGACATAATGGATGCAGCCAGATTCTACAGCTGTTAAAGTCATCACCATCTTCATTACCTATAATGAATACAGAAATTAGAGTCTGATCTCCCTTTATGTACACGATAGTTTAAAGGTCAGTTTTTCCCTTAACGTCTTATATGGAATACACTTAATTTAACCCCCCAAAATGGGAATCTATTAAAATCTCCAATGAAGTACTAAGGCAATTGGTAAATTTCTCAGAACTATATCTGAGGGTTAATAAAGATACTAATGACCCAATAGCCTTGTCCCCACCCTGACCTCAATCTCAGCGTAGCACTGGCCAGCAAACACATGACCTCCATCTTCTACAATATACTGGATTAACTTCCCTGCAGAGGGTGAGCGCATTACAGATGGGTCATTTTCCTTCTCAAACACACAGGTTTTATTGCCAATTGTGATTCGGTATCTAGGAGATAAGTAGAGCAGGCAATCATAAAAGCACGTAGGTTATAAAGCAAAAATGAGAGAAAATATAGGTCTTTAAAATGACAAAACAACAATAAAAATCCCACAGAAAATGTTATCATATATTCAAGGCAAACATACAAATAAGGCATTCATTGTTTCTTAGTTTATAATTTCTAAATTATATTTTTATTTATTTAGCTTAGGTGTAATTGTACTATGTGTGGGCACATGCATTTATGGAGGACAGAGGACAACCTGCAGGAGTGGGCTCTCTCCTCTACCACGTGGGTCTCAGGGATCGAACTCAGGTGTCAGGGGCCGTTATCTGTGTAGCTATCTTGCTGGCCCTTATTTACACTTTTAGTAACAATCTTCAGTTAAGAGTTGGATTAAGTAAATTATGATACATTCATATTCTGGAATATAATATAACCATTTAAAAAGAGTAATTTTATATAAAAATACAAAGATAATGATGATATAATAATTAATACTCCCTCTCTCCCTCCTCTCTATTTCTCTCTCTTTGAAAGAACCTCACTAGGTAGCCCTGTCTGGCCTCAGTCTTCCTCAACCTCCTAAGTGCTGGAGTTACAGACATGAAATACCAAGCTCAGCTATAACTAACATTTGTGAAACAATAACTATGTTGTAGGCAACATTTTAAGCATTTGAAGTGAATTGGTTCATTCAATTCTCACAATATGGCTGGCGGGATATGCTATAAGAGAGAGAGATGCAGGGAACTGAGAATGTGCTTCAATTGTTACAGGGCTTGTCTAGTATGCACGAAGCTCTGGGTTTAGCCCCAAAACCACATAAATCAGGTGTGGTAATGTATACTGATAACCTCAGCACTCAGGAGGTGCAAGCAAGATCAGAAAAAAGTTCAAGGTCAATTAAGACCTGAGCTCAGACTGGGGGTGGGGTGGTGAGGGTAGATGGCTCAGTGGATAAGAACACTTGCTGTTCTTGCAAAGGACTGGCATTAAATTCCCAGCAATCACATGGTGGCTCACAAGTATCTGTAACTCAGTTCCTGGAGACCCAACTCCCTCTTCTGACCTCTGCTGCTTCCTGCACACACACAGTGCACATACATATACTCAGGTACACATAAAATAAATACTTATTTAAAAAAAAAGTACAAATAGTATTTAACAGATATTTATCTGTAGATATATTTAAAGGAAAAAATAGTATGCACCTTTAAGTAATTCTTATATGCATTATATGAATTCTAGTAAATAAACAGGAAACTATCAACTATGATAGTTTATTACAAGGGGAAATTATTTTTCATTGTCCACCACATTGAAGTGGTAGGGAAACATGTCTTCTTTCCTTAAGAGATAGACTCTCACTAAGTTGCATATGCTGACCTTAAACTCCTAGGCTCAAGTGAGCTCTTCCCTCGGTCTCCTGCTTCATTCAGCCTGAGTAGCTAAAACTAAAGGCACAGAACACAACACTCAGCTTGACTGACACATGTTTACAATCACAAATACTTTTGCACTCTTAAATTTTAAGTATATACGCATTTTTTGTTTTTAACTGAAAATTAAAATACCAAAAAAAGACCTGGAAAAGTCCCAAGAGCCAAGAAATAGTGAGAGGAAAAGTTAATACCCTGACAAACAACTGGACCTGAGTCACCCACCTATCCACTTCCTCCTTCATGTAGGTGGTATAACTGCTGCCGTCATAGGACAAGAGGAGTCCGCCATCACTCAGCCGATGCACATCGACTTCCACGCAGGAGCCGTTCATTATCACCACGTAGGAATTGGGGGACTGTCGAGTCACCTGTAGTAAACAAGAGGCAGGAAGACAAGCTCATGATCCCTTCCAAGCACAGCCTCAAACACAACTGTAGTATTTAAAGACATAGGTTAAGTAGTCTGTCGGGAAGAATGTGGCAACACTAGTGCTGCCTACACCAGTGTCTCTGGCTGGTGACAATCCTGTTGCAACGAAACAGGGTAACCTCAGCTGTTTTGCTCTGTTCCAGCTGCTCCCTGCCTCTGCATAATCTCTTGGAAGTATGTCAAGGTGAGAAATAACTAAGTAGATTTTCATAGACTGATTCCTGACACTGACATAAATAATGACTGCATTATTCCAATCCATAAACAAAAGTCAACTTTTCTCTGTCTCTCAACCTAGGAAAACTAGTTTTTTTTTTTTTTTTAAAAGAAGAGAAAATAGACACTAAGGTGTAGACTTTAGTGAGGATTGCATACCTTAAGTACATATTTGATTCCTTCATAGATAAGTTCAACATCTACTGTGTTCAGAAGTGTGTGAGCAGGAAGAACTTGACCCCTGAAAGAATGACAATATATGACATACTTATTTCTATAAAGTTCTAATAGGTTATAAAGAAATCTCAAAGATTATTGATTGTGATATTTCCTGAAATAGTAAGAAAAAAAAACCTAAATGATTGTCTGTGAAGGATTGATCATATAAATTATGAAAAAAGGTGAAATTTCTTCTTTAAATTTAATTGTGGTAAGATATACAAAACATAAAACTTACTGTGTAGAACAAAGGAAGCCTCAAGTTAGTGAAGTTCTGCATGAATGTGTGCTGCTGACATGGACACAGACATGCCAAGGACCCTAAAGCCTCAGACTCATGGGGAAATGGCAAAGCCTTCCAAGGGCGAGGCTCAGAGAAATTACAAAGCCTTCTCTACTGGGCCTAGTGCAAATGTTGACAGTATGTGTAGAAAACTTCCACCACAGCATCCTTTCCTCAGACATTTATAGTCTGAAGACTGCTCCCAACAGAGAACTGTGCCTACCAAGATTACCTAAGCCTGTATCTCTCCTTGATCCAGCTGCATAGCATAAATCTTGCTTGCCTGTTTATCCTGTGTAATAATGCTGACTCCTTCAGTTGTATGGAATGAACCCATTTCTCTGTTCAACTGTATATAATAAACTTGCTGAGCTTCCAGAGTGCTGCGGTTTCACCATCAGAGAGCCCAGTCCGCCCTATTCCAGCTATCTCTCTAATGTATCTGTGTGTGTGTGTCTTTTCTTCTTCCCCTCAAGGCCCAGACAGATCCAAGTCGCTGGAAGCCATACAAGAACAAAGCAACTATCTTAATCATTTTATATGTTAAGTCACACCACTGTTCAACTATTCTTTAGAATGTTTTTATTTAGCAAATGATACCACTCTATTAAACAGTAACTGCATTTACATAAGTATCTTCTTAGTATCTGGCATTTTCTGTTTCTATGAAGTTGACTATTTATGACACATCTTGATACTAAAATCATAGAGTTGATCTTTTTTGTAACTGGATTACTTTATTTAGCCTAAGCCTCTAAGTTCCTCCATGTTTCAGCACGTACAGAATACCCTTCTTCTTTAAGGTCTGATACTATCCTTTGGGGTGTATATACCTACAACTGTCTGTTTATCCTGCTCACCAATGGACATACGGAGTGCTCCTGCTCTGTAAATACTATGAACAACACTGCATGAAAATGTGAACATCTCTCTGAAAGTCACCATTCACTTCTTGGGACATATCCAGAACTATTACAGCTGGACCACACAGCAATTTGATTGTGAGTTTTCTGAGGAATTATAATACTGTCTTACTATAGTGGCTACACCATTTTACATTCCCACCAACAGTGGACAGGGATTCCAATTTCTCCATATCCTTGCCAAAATTTGATATTTCTGGTTTTTGACAGCAGCCATGAGTATAAGGTGGTAATTTATAGACATCTTGAATTATATTTCCCTGATTCATGTTAAACATCTTCTCAAACATATACAAATTGTAGCCATTAAAAAGAAAGATGAAGCTTTTCACGTACTGATAAGAAGCACTAAAATATACCTCATTAAGTGGAAAAAGTAAAGAACAGTTAACTAAAAGGGTTAGCAGGCTTTATTTATACACATATATATGCCACAAAAATAACCAAAGAAAGATCATGAATCTGAGAGGGTATAGAAGGGGTTGGAAAGAGAGGACATGGGAGGAGCTGGATGGAGGAAAGGGAAGGGGATAACATTTTTTTTTTTCCAGATTTATTTATTTATTTATTTATTTATTTATTTTATGTATGTGAGTGCTCTACCTGCATGCACACCTGCAGCCAGAAGAGGGCATCAGATCACACTGTGGATGGTTGTGAGCCACCATGTGGTTGCTGGGAATTGAACTCAGGACCTCTGGAAGAGCAGGCAAGTGCTCTTAACTGCTGAACCATATCTCCAGCTCAATATTATTACATTTTAATTAAAATTTTAAAATTATTAAGAAAACTTAGGTTTAAAAAAGGAGGAAGCTGTGTGTGGTGGCAGATACCTTTAATCCCTGCATTTGGGAGAAGAGGCAGAGCTCTGTGAAGTTTGAGGCCAGCCTGGTCTACAAAACAAATTCCCAGACACTCAGGGCTCTGTTACAGCAAGAAAAACCCTGTCTCAAAAAACCAAACTGAAAGAAAATAATAAATTAGTAATGATAATTTTTTTAAAAAGCAGAAGGTAAGAAATAAACAAAACATGCATAAGTTTATGTAAGTTAAGATAGTTCCAAAAGACTACAGAAGAAACCAGTAATATGGACTGGCTATATAGAAGGACAGTGGATATATAGAAACAGATAAATAGATGTTTTTCCACTATGTGTCTTTTTGAAATATAGAACATGTGAGTCTATTCATTGTTAAAATAAGCTTGCTAGGCTTAGTGGTTCATTAATATAGATATAGTCCTAATACTTAAGCTGAAGTAGAACTGGCCCTGGTGGTGTGGGCATGGGAGAGTTGGCCCTCATGGTGTGGGTTCAGAAGAACTGATAAGCTGACCAACTCAGCTACTAACCCTGCCCAGATCCTCAAACTAGACCAATGACTCATTTCAATGAACATTTGCAAGTAAAGTTGTTTGGGCAGAGAGGTATACTGTGGGGCACACCATGACACATCACAACTTCCATGGTGAGATGGGTTTTAATTTTTATTATTTATTTTATTTTGGGGGAAAGGCTACAAAGGTGGATCAATAAAATTTTGTGAAAAAAAGCTGAAATAGGATGCTTGCTATTAGTTTGAGATCAAGATCCTGTCACAAACAAATAATTTAAGTCAGACTTTGAAAAACCAGGGCTACACAGTGAGACCCGTCTCAAAAGACAAAAACCTTCTAATTAAATTATGCCATGTATTGTGCAATGTGCCTGTAATCCGAGTACTTAGGAGGTATAGGCAGGAGTATTATGAGTTTAAGATCAGCCTAACCACATAGTGAGCTTGAGGCCAGCCTGCTCAACATGGAACTCTGTCTCAAAATATATTCCCCTGCAAAAACAAAAACAAAAAAATCCAAATATAAGTTAAGATAAATTAAAAACAGAATGTTAGAGCTGGAGAGATGGCTTAACACTCAAGAGAATGTTTGTTGCTCTTCCTGAAGACCTGAGTTCAGTGCCCAGAACTCACACGGAGTGGGTCACAACTGGCTTTAACCCCAGCGCCAGGGGATCCAGCAGCATCTTCTGGCCTCTGCAGGCATCCACACATACATGGCATTTAGAAACACAGATAAAGTATTTTTTGTTTTTTTTATTGTTATTTTTTTAAAAACACTAGACTCAATGGTTTGATACAACTAAAATGATAGCACTCTGAGGCAAATGGGCTGTGAGTTAGAAGCCAGCCTGGGTTACTTAGGGCTTTCAGTGCCAACCTGTGGTATACAATGAGACTATCTCAAAACAACAAAACACAACAAACAAAAAGAATGCTAAAGAATTTGTTAATGATTTTTTACATGCATAGGAAATCCATTTCACTAGGTTAGAGATGCATGTTGAGGAGTAGAAATGAAATGAATGGACTGGTGAGGGAGCCAAAGTGTTCAGGGAGTTGAAAGTCATACCTAGGGATTTAGATTTGAGTCAGAGAGGAAATGCAAGCTGCTGAAGGCTTTAGTGCAGGAGAACAACACAGTGTGATGTTTATCACAGGCTTGAAACCTCAGTTCAATTTTCAAAAATTTGCTTCCTTTCTTCCTTTCATTTACTTGAAAGGGGGCCAATATAAGTCTAAAAACACAGAAGGAAATAAAGTGCCTGGATGCTTGGATGGGATTAACCCTTTGGACCATTCCGCCAGGGACTCCGGCAGAGCTTAATCTCTGGAATCAACATACAAAATTACTTCAGCTTCATACATGTCTGACCCTCCACTTGAAAGACTTGTGAGGTCACCCTGACACCAGCCTCAATTATTCATTCCTCAAATGTGGTATAGGTAATAGAAGAAATAGTTAGGGTATGGTGGTACAGATGCCGGATTTTAACAGCATGGTTTGAGAAGCTTTGCTCAGGAAAGCATGTTTGCTGCATCTGGACTTCAGTAATTAAAAGAATTCATTAACCTTGGAGCTGAGGGGATGGCTCTGTGGATAATGTTCCTTCGAGAAAAGCATGAGGATCGGGGTTCAGATGCTCAGCCTCTATGGGAAGAAGAGCACAGTGACATGTCTACAATGCCAGCACTGTGCTGATGACAGTGGGGGGGGGGGGGGGGATGCAGTGGTGAAGACAGGCATATCCTGGGACTTTACTGGCCAGCAAACCTAGTTGAATCAGCGAGCTCCAGGTTCATTGAGAGACTCTAAAAATAAGGTGAGGCTGGACATGGTGGCGCACATCTTTCATCTCAGCACTCGGGAGGCAGAGGCAAGTGGATCTCTGTGAGTTTGAGGCCAGTGTGGTCTACAGAGAGTTCCAATACAGCCAGGGCTACAAAGAGAGACTTAGTCTCAAAAAATAAAAAAGGAAAACAAGAGACACAAACAAACAAACAAACAAATCAAAAACCAGCCAACCAAACAAAACCCACAAAAATAAAGTGCAGTCAAGAAAAACACTTAATGTGAACCTTTGGCTTCCGATCGCATGTTTACACTTCAGGTACACATGCATATAGCCACATGAACACACACACACACAAAGGTGACCTATTCTACTGTGGCATAAACTAACTCCTGGTCATCCCCTCTTTCCTCTGCCACCACTTCTTGAGTAACAACTAGCACTTATAGAGTGGCAGGAAGTTGCAGAAAAACAAGTGGGCCATTGAGCTGTAGTCCTGCACTTGACCACTGGGTGGCTGGCACAGACACAAGAGCATAGCCTACCTTTCTAAGGAGTGAAGGAAATTAGAGATGCTATTCCTCAGGCTCACATCTGCCACATGGAGAGCCCCACACACAACTCCCAACATGGTGTCTGGACGCTCTGCCTAAAACGAACAGAGGAGAGATCAAAAGCATGGTCACATGGCACCACAGCCACTCAGGTAAAATCAGATCAAATTTGTTATGAAAAAACATCCTTATTTCTATACTAATTTTTGAGCCAAGAACAATGGTATACACCTGTAATCCCAGCACCTGGGAAGTGAAGACAAGAAGAATCAGGAATTCAAAGTTCATCCCTGACCACACACTGAGGTTGAAGCCACTTTTATTTAATGGTTATGTATGTAAGTGCACCATGGATGTGCCTGGTACCTCTGGAGGTCAGGGGACAGAATCAGGTCCCTTGGAACTGGAGTTACAGTTGACTATGAGCCACCATGTGGACACTGAGATCTGAACTCAGTGTGCTCAAAGAACTTAAAAACCTTGCAGTTAAAAATCACCTCACACAATAGTTAACCACACCCAAAGTTTATACATCTCAATTAACTTCTATAGAGTTAGAATCGCCACTCTAAAGCTGTGGAAGAGCTCAGGAAGACCAGCAATGCTCTTAACAGCCAAGTCATCTTTACAGCCCCCATGAGAAGGACTGAATGCAGATGATGGACATAAGATATTATTCTAGAGGACATAAAGTGCCAGTGAGAACTCTCATAAGTCTTCCTTTCTTCCTTCTTTTCTTTTCCTTGTTGGTATTGGACAAATGCATAAAAATAGATCAATAATAAAACTCTAAAACTCAATGTGAAATTCCACAGCTTTAGAGTGGTTATTCTAACTCTACAGAAGTTAATTAAGATGTATAAACTTTGGGCCTGGTTAACTATCATGTGAGGTGATTTTTAACTGCAAGGTTTTTGATAAATTTATAAATATTTTTAAAAGAAACAAAAAACCCCAAAAGATCCATATATTTACCTTTAGAATTTGAAGAGATTTTAAAAAAATAATTTTCCTTCTACTTTCTGTAAAAATTTCACTGAACAAATCCAACACTAGCTCAAAAACAGACTTTTATGAGGAAAAAAATGTTCAAGGTACAAAGATTTAGCAAGTAATAATTTATTAAGAAAACAAAATAGAATCAAGCAGTGGTGGCACACGCCTTTAATCCCAGCACTTGGGAGGAAGTAGGCGAATCTCTGTGAGTTCGAGGCCCGCCTGCTCTACAGAGCAAGTTCCAGGACAGCCAGTGCTACACAGAGAAACCCTGTCTCAAAGGGTAACAAACACCTGCTGCCAAGCCTGATTGGTGACTTGAGTCCTGGGACCCACAGAGTGGATGCAGAGAACTGACCCCTGAATGTTAGCCTTTGACAGCCACATGTACCATGGCATGTACTTGATAAGACATAAATAAACAAACAAATAAAACGAACAAAGTGTAATAAAAATGCCTTTTAAAAAAAGAAAGAAGGGGCTGAAGAGATGACTCCCAGTTGAGAACACTGACTGTCCTTACAAAGGATCCAGGTTCAAATCCAAGTACCCACATGGCAGTTCACAGCTGTCTGTAACTGATGGGCATGATGGCGCACGCCTTTAATCCCAGCACTCCGGAGGCAGAGGCAGGAGGATCTCTGTGAGTTCAAGGCCAGCCTGACCTACAAAATGAGTCCAGGACAGCCAGGGCTACACAGAGAAACCCTGTCTCAAAAAAGGAAGGAAGAAAGACAGGGAAGGGAAGGAGGGGGGAAGGGGGGAGGGAGGGAGGAAGGAAGGAAAGAAAATGGTATAAAGTCAAAATGTTGACTTTAGACTTAGATGAATCTAGTGATTTAACCAAAGTTATAAAAGAAAACAGAGCCACCAAGATAGCTCAGAATTACCTCCAGCCTGAGTTCAATCCCTGAAATACATATCATAGGGGACAAACTGACTCACACAAGTTATTCTCCGAAGTCCACGTGTGCTTGCCCGTACCCCACAAAGACTATGTAGTATAGGCACAAGAACTCTCTTTTGACTTGTGAGCAATAGATGAGCACTCTACCAAAATAAGTTATATTCCTGGCCTTGCACAAGAACTTCTAAAGTGCTAAAACCAATCTGAATCCTATGTTTTTCCAGGTAATTAGAAGCCATTTACATTAGAATCAAATCTCATCTGATGACAAGAACTGATGATAATACAAGCCTATAAAAACCCAATCCCAAACGCCAATATTCAAGATGAGAAATACACACCTGCACTTTTTCTGCGATCAGTCTGTCCAGCCAGCCAGTGTCAATTCTATTCAACTGAAAGCTTTCTGTCTCCAGCAATTTGATCAGGTATTCTACTGTAGTTCGAAAGTCACCCCGAATAGACAGCTCCTTCAATGCCACCACCATATTTCTAGGGTAAGAATAGAAAAAAAAATTGTTACAGCAACAAATATTTTAGTGTTTCCCAATCATTTGAAATAATTGTTTCATTTTTTTGGAGTCTGAGCAGAAAAAGGACAGACAGTTCCAAGAACAGATGAGGGTGTTGATATAAGTCTGTTCATTTTCACATACTCCAGATAGGAGAGCTTCCAAGAAGTCAGGAAACAGAAATTTTGATATTACCATGAAAGCATCAGCACATAGCAAAGAATTCACCATACAGAGTACAGACGGACCCTCTCTCAGCTTTCACTTTCTCATCATTCTATTCATTTATTGCTAACTAGTTAGAACCAGGGCACTAATTTTCTACATCCTTACACCTTATTTTATTAATTTACATATAATTTCCATGCAACAAAATATACTTAAAGGCTATAATTTAGTAAATTTTGACAAGGTTTCTCTACCAAAAAAAAAAAAAAAAAAAGCAACAGACTAGCGTTCACCAACATACCTGCATACTTATATAATATCCTTTTTTGCTTGTTTGTTTTGTTTTGTCTTTCTGTATAACTGCCCTGGCTGTCCTGGACTCCCTTTGTAGAACAGGCTGCCCTTGAACTCACAGAGATTCGGCAGACTCTGCCTCCCAGCACTGAGATTAAAGGTGTGCGCCACCACGCCCAGCCTCCTGTAATACCCTTCTGTAATCCCAATGCCATCATACTTGCCCACTACACTAGATTTCAATTGCTTTTCCTTCTTCCTCTGGATTATATAGTACCATGAGGACACAAACTCTATTTGGTCTTTACTCTACCATCAGGCCCAGCATGCTGGTATCTGCTGAGTATAGTAAATTTATGAATGACTGGAGAGAAGAAAGAACAAAACAAACAGGACAAGAACAAAATAGGTGCTGTGTTCAGGAAACAGTGTGACTGAAACAGAGGGCTTGAAGACAATGAAAGAGGCAAATCTACCTTTCAGCAAACAATGCCTGAATGATGAGAGAAAGGGAATATGTGAACTATATGCATATAGTTCAGGAAGTATACTAGTAAAAATAATATATATATAATATATTTGTTTTTATGGTATTTACATTATGAGAAATGGTGTTGGGTGTATGGACTAAGACTATTACAGAGAATAAGATTTAAAGGTCAAGCAAAGACAACAGATTAGATGTAACAAAAAAAAGCAACAAAGAAAGCTCTGAGCTGAAAGAAGAACTTTTAGCACAGTATCAGGAAGCAAATACACTGCAGAGACTATCGCAATATGCTAAAAGGTGACCTAGTTTGCTTTCCTCTATAGAGAAATATACAGAGGAGATCAGAAGTAAGAAGTGAGAATTTTGACCAAGGCTTTGGACATATCCTATAGAATATATACAGTGGTCTGCTTAATCAAGACTGAAACAGGTGGATCCAAGATGGTGGCGGCCTGCGCAGACGTATCTTGATTTCGGGGTTAACAGTCACAAGGCGGCAAGTGTTGCAGGACGCTGTACAAAGGGCACGACCCCTTCTAAATCTCACCAAGATACCCAGGGACCACGGAGGATCCCTGGGCAGGACGCTCCTTCCCACTCTTGGACACGCTAGGAAGCCTCTGGACCCGGGAATCGGGATCACCCATCCCCCCACCAGGAGAGACTCCTGGTAAATTCCAACCTAATACCTAGCAGGCAGATTCAGATCCCACGCAGAGATAATCCCCACCCTGCTGGGCACCCCCCAGGTCTCGCACAGATGATCGAACTATCTGGCGAAAGGTTGCGACCCTTGGAAGTGAGCTCAGCTCGCGCAAAGTGCCTTCAGACTGCAAATTGCAGTCTGTGACGAAACTGGCCAGTTTACAAGCCGCGGGAGCGGCAAGGCTATTGGAGCTGAACGGCAGATTTACCCGCTACAGGAACCAACCCTAGGCAAACTGCGAGATATCTGAAGCTGTCGAATATCGGACTTTTGTACTAGTACTTGCCCTTCCGGCGGGGAACCAGAGCTTACTTGTACACAGCTCCACCACCTGGATTAATAAGGTCTTCACCTGGGAGGCGGGGCTGAATGACTCACCTGATAGGAGTGGAGTAAGGCAACTGGAATCCTATACCAAAGCGCCCCCTTTGGACCCAAGTCCAGAAGACAGCAAAAAAATTCCACATGGCCAGAGGCCCCAGACCAAAAAAAAAAACAGAGCGAAATGTCTCCAACAAAAGAAAGCAACACTATTCCATCCAGCCCGAACCACCTCACCACAACTGAAACACATGAAAACGATGACATTTCTACATTATGGAAAGTGATAGAGTCCCTTCAAGAAGAACTTAAAAATATGAAGGAATTCAAAGAAGCCACAATTTTACAAGTCAAAACAACGAATAAAACCATTAAGGAGCTCCAAGCCAAGGTGACTCAGCTTGAACAGGAAAAGGACAAAACAATGAAAGATTTCCAGGCAAAAATAAGCAAACTGGAGAAGGAAATGTACAAAACGAACAACTGGGAAGCTGCAGGCCCTGTACTTCCTATAAAATCAGATATATTTATCCCTCTCAGGTCTCTGAGGTGGTTAAAGAACAGATATCTAGAGTCTCATAATTAAATTTTGAGTTGTTTAGGAGTCAAGAGAGTGTTATAGATCTAAGAAGATACTTTTAAAATTGTGTTGCAAGTTAGTATGAATATTGAGTCAGATATAGAACTTTAAACTCATGGAGATGGTTAGATAGTAGAATGTTAAAGTCAGGTACCAAATACACATGGACTGGACATTGGGAATGTGGTTAAGCCATATAACTCTCATAACTATGGCCTAATTACCTCTGTTGTACTGTATTGTATTTATTATTATAAGAGAAAGAGCCATTTGTTGGATTGAAAGGGAAAACTGTAGGGAGAAATAAGATATACCTTAAACTTAAAAGAAAAAAAAAAAGGGATGAGGATGGGGGATGAGGGTGGGACTGGAGGGGGAATAGGGAGGGGACTGCGATTGAGATGTAACTTGAAGAAATAAAACATAAAGGAAAAAAAATCCTTAAAAAAAAAAAAAAGACTGAAACAATAGAGGCCAGCTTCCTTCGGAACATAAATGAGACAAAGAAAGTGACAGGGGACTGTTTAAAATATTCAATTCATGGCCCAGTTAAAAGGAGCAGTCACAGAAAACTTCAACTAGAGGCTGACAAGCTGGCTTAACAGGTTAAAGCACCCACGGCCAACCCCGATTACAAAAGTTCAATTCCCAGAACCCACACAGTGGAAGAACTGATACCTACAGGCTGTGTGTACACACACACACACACACACACACACACACACACACACATACACACACCCCATCAGCTTACTAAAACAGTATAAGGCAGTGAAAGGCTTTTTACATTTCTCTTCCTGGTAGCACTGCTGTAATTTTGAAAATTTTCACATACAGTCTTAAATAAATGTAAAGAAGTATAAAGTACAAAACAGAAATAATGAGACTTCATTGCTTTTCGAAACACTGTTAGAAAGTTAAGAACTGGACTGGAGAGAAGGCTCAACAGTTCAGAGCACTAGCTGCTTTTGCAAAGGACCAGGGTTCAGCTCTCAGTACTGAGAACCTACATGGTGGCTCACAAAAATTAGTAACTCCAGTTCCAGGCGATCTGAGCCCCTCTTCTGACCTCTGTAGACCAGCGTGCATGTGGTTTACATACATACATACATACATACATGGAAAACACTCATACCTAAAATTAAAAGAAAAAAATCTAACAGCAACAACAAAACTTAAGAATACTAAAAAGACTAAGGGAATACTCACTCTGTGTACAGTTCAAAGGTGAAGGGAATAATATTAAGTCTATGGCATAGGCAACACATCATTAAAGCTTTAATTGAATCAGAAAGAGAAGTTTGAAAGGAGCTCAGTGGCAAAGCACACCTAAGGTCCTGGGTTCAATCTTTAGCACCACAATGAAAAGCAGACAGAAAGAGAGAGGCAGGGAGAGAGAGAAAAAATGGCACAGGAGAGGGAAAGGGAAAGCAAGGAGGAAAAACAAAAAGGCAGATTAACTAATTTTCAATCTGGGACAGATATTTTAAAACACAAATCAAAATTACTTCCTAAAGCCTTATTTTTTACAAAAGCAACTGTTGATAATTTGATATTTATGATTAACAGAGTATTAATATTTAATATGGCATTTATATTTGTGTAAATTGTTACATGCTTTATAATATAAAAAAGTCTCATATGCAATTTTGATAATTATTTTCTTGTCTTTTCATAAATCAAGTAAGATTTTATTAATTTACATGTTAAGACATCATGGTGATTGTGGTTAATAACACTGAATATCTAAAAGTGTGAGGATGGCATACTTTAAAGGTTTATTACACGAAATAAAAAATGGTAAGACTGTGAGGGAATTCAAATGCCAAAGAGCTTGACTCCACAAGGCCTGCATATATCAAAGCAGCATGTGGTAAACCATTACATACATACATACATACATACATACATACATGTTTACATGCATACATTTACACACACACATACACACACACAATTTTACCTGTCAAATTGGAAATTTTAATGAGTATGAGTTGCTCACAGCTTTATAGTGAAGTTCTGGGTGAACTCATATGACCTAAGAAGCACTTTATTTTATTCTGATGATAGAGACCTTTATGTACAATTTATCAGATACCAAAATCATGGTCAAGAATCTACCTCTTCCCAGCAATACTACCATTACTGTAAAAACAAAAACAAAAACAAATTAAAGCCAATGACTTCACTTTCAAGAAATAAAACAAAAAAGCAAAAACTTTGCAGAGACTCAAAAGAAGAAAAGAAAACATCTGTCAAGTACTACAGAATGGAACACAACATGAATTCAAATCCAAACCAAGATACATTTCTTCAAGCAAGTTCTCCACAGCAGCATTTTCACGGCATGTAGAGGACTGTCATACCTTCACGAAGCATTAGCCCAGTTTTATGAAGCAAAATGCAATCAAACGCTGTTATACTCACGAAATTGCTTCTTCTCTGTTTTCTCCCCAGGAAAAGCAGTGACCAAACTGAGAGTCGGCAAACTCGTGAAGTCCCCCAGCAGCAGCGACACTGAAGTAACCCCAAACGTTCTTATTGCTGCGGAAATTAAGTTCCTGAACAGTTCCGGAGCTGGGTTTAAACCCCTGTTAGAGAAGGAAGAACAAAAGAGACTACACTGTGCTTTCAAGGAAAAGAACACAAATGCTCAGTGTTCATCAAGCACAGCTGACCCAGACACCGTACAAGCCAATGCTTCCTGAGTCACTTAAATGAAATTAAATGGCTAATTCAGCAACCATCACATACCTGCTCTCACAATCTTCTATAAATTAATTTCCCCCTCAAAACCAAGCCCAGCCGGGCGGTGGTGGCGCACGCCTTTAATCCCAGCACTTGGGAGGCAGAGGCAGGCGGATCTTTGTGAGTTCGAGGCCAGCCTGGTCTACAAAGTGAGTCCAGGACAGCCAAGGATACACAGAGAAACCCTGTCTCGAAAAACCAAAAAAAAAAAAAAAAAAAAAAACCAAGCCCAAAACTTTCCAAAAGCATGTCCTCAGACACTTGTCTTAACATTAATCCTTTTAAGTGAAAGGTTACCTCATCTGGGTTTTCACTGGTGATCCGAGCAGCAATTACATGCCCCCTTGGGCAAGGAACATGAGCAGAATTTTCAAAATCAATGGGAGCATCACCCCAAGGAGATACCCCATACATAATACGAATATCCTTGATCCTAAATAGAGGGATCCCCATGGCAATCTGAAAGGTAATAAAACACATGTCATTTTCCACAGTCTCTTTTCCTAACAGATGGAAGCTATCAAAGATACCTAAGAGTCATTGCATATTTTGGAATTACTACTAAAACATTCTACTTTTGTAATCTGTATTCTACAGTTATCTACATTACATAAAATAGAATACAGTGCTAGGAGTCATTTGTTAGGATCATTCCCCTTTCTGAAAATGTCCACAAATTCCTAATGCAACAAACATTTTCCTCTGTTGTCATTTCTCCATGGAGGGATGAGAATAAAATTATCTAACATAACAGTCAGTCAAGAAGTTCAGACAGGTAAAAAGCCTTAACAGCATTACAGTTGTCTCTTGACCATGAAAACCACTGGAAAAAGTAAATAAACCCTTAGACCTTTACTTGAGAAGGGCCAGTGGCCACTCCTACATAGGGAGAATAAGAAAAAGTAACTGGGGGGGGGGGGAATATGATCAACATGTATAAAAAATGTCATAATGAAACCTTGTGTGATTGTTTGTTTTGAGACAGGGTCTTACTACATAGCCCTGGCTGGCCTAGAACTGCTATGCAGACTGAGCTGACCTCAAACTCACAGAGATCTGTCTGCCTCTGCCTTTTGAATGCTGGCTAGCACCCCAAGAAAAGCCTGTTATTTTATAAGTTAATATACCCAATAAGAGCCAGTGAGATGGCTCAACAAATAAAGTCACTCACTGCCAAGGCCAATGATCTGAATTTAATCTCCATAACCTAATGTGGAAGGAGAGAATCAACTCCCAAAGGTTATCCTCTATCTTCCAAACACACACTGTGGCACATGCACAACCATACACATAAATAAATGTTTGGAAAAAAAGAAAGTAAAGAAACCCATAAAAACTATTTAGTTTTTTATAGGAACCTGAAAGGTGTTCTCATTATAAGCCCAAACTAGATCATGTAAGATTATCACATAGGCACTTTGTCATGTACTCCAAATGCAAGTTACTGAGGAGGCTGAGGTAAGAGGACTGCTTGAGATGAGCTGAATAATGTCCACACTAAGTGTAGCATCAATACGGTCCCTCCAGGGAGCAGGGTACCATCAGGTTGCCTAAGATGGATGAACCAGCCCAGACTGGAAATAAAACAGGTAAAAAATAATATTAAATATGATCATTTGCTTCTACTATTTACCACATCATTTGTTTCCCTGGGCTGAAAGAAGACAATAGAATTAATAGCTACCACTTTATACATTATTTTTAAAATGTGAGTTTCTACAGTCCAGTAAAATATTGACAACCACCCTCATACAGAATTGCTCCAATAAATAGAACTAGAAACAAAAATGGGGTCTAATACCAAAGTTATAAAGTTTAATATAATTAAACTTATATTATTAATTATATTATAATTAAACAACAAAGTAGACTTTTCTTAAAATTTTTATTAATTAAAAATAAATGTTTTGCCTAAACATGTCTGGTCACCATGTGCAGTGATTGTAAAAGTCAAAAAGGCCTCAGACCCTCTGAAACAGGAATTACAGACTGTTGTGCACCACCATGTGGGCACTGGGAACAAAGTCTGGCTGGGTACTCTGGAAGCACAGCTGGTACTCTTAACCAAAGAGCCACCTCTCCAGCCCCAAAGCAGATTGAGTTTAAAGTTTCTTCTCAAAACAGTTTATTGACTGTGTCTATCTAGAAGACATAGCATATTTTGTTTTAACAACGTCAGAAAACTAACCCACACCACATAACCCATGGTTATGAGAAAACTAACCCACACCCCATAACCCATGGTTATGAGAAAAGTAACTCATACCACACAACCCATAGTTATGAGAAAACTAACCCATACCACACAACCCATGGTTATGGGAAAACTAACCCACACCACATAACCCATGGTTATGGGAAAACTAACCCACACCACACAACCCAGGGTTGTGAGAAAACTAACCCACACCACACAACCCATGGTTATCAGAAAACTAAC
>CAJQZJ010001558.1:11864822-11875500 GCA_907164525.1 Lophiomys imhausi
ACCCGTGGTTATCAGAAAACTAACCCACACCACACAACCCGTGGTTACGAGAAATGAAGACATGCAAGGATGTGGCTCATCTGTGCTTTTCTCACAGTCTTTCAGGAATCCCTGACACTCCAAAATCCTCCAAGCAATAACTTGGGTCCAGGTCAGGCTGACTCACCTGGAGTTGTGCTGCAGGAAGATTGACATCAGCCACCATCTCTGTGCAAGGATGTTCAACCTGTAGCCGAGGGTTCAGTTCCAAAAAGTAGAAGCTTCCATCCTGGCTGTATAAGTATT
Organism: Lophiomys imhausi; assembly: GCA_907164525.1. Lineage (NCBI taxonomy): Eukaryota > Metazoa > Chordata > Mammalia > Rodentia > Muridae > Lophiomys > Lophiomys imhausi. The sequence continues at coordinate 11,865,108 of CAJQZJ010001558.1, forward strand.
CCACAGTCCCAGCACTCACATAACCAACCATTTTGGCAAGTTTCACTGCACACTTAAAGAAAAGTAAGAAACTATGAGTCTCACTTGTCCAGCCACTGCATCACTGTAACTACATACAGCTGTCAACTAACCAGTTCTTGTATATGCCACCCAAAATTCTGAGCCACATTCAAGAAAATCACACCCCTTCTGATTACTATTCAATGCCCTGAGATAAACTCAGTAAAAAAGTAGGAGAAAAGAGTGTTTTCACATCAGTTCACAAGCAATCTCCCATCAGCAAAAGGGAATAGAGGCAAAACAAAGATGTTATTGTCTCCTAGTTTCCAGTATTCCCACATGTTCATGTTCTTAGAAACACTGCTACCAGGTAGAGACTGGGCTTTCTAATCTCTCATTAGCTATTGACTAAACTCTTACAGAGGCTATGTTTTCACCAACAGGATTCAGACACTGGTTTAGTGAGATGTATAACATATAAATCAGATTTCGGCCATGTACATTGTTAAGAATGGCAAATCAAAATATAAAGTACTTGAATCTCAAGATAGTCTCATGGAATTATAACTGTTACATCAGCCCTGTAAAATCCACTTCAAAGTATGACGAAAAGGAAACTTTCATCTTCTTAGAGTCATTGTATTTTAAACATTGGATGTTTTTATTATAGCAACTTAACTGGTATCCTAACTAAAATGGTCATTCAGAACTGCAGATGGAATGCTGCTATTTTAAAAATTAAAGTATGTGATGCTAGTTTAGCAATAAGGTAGAGGTGAACTCAGAAACACACTGCAGATGGGAAATCTGGGAGATTAACTCCTTGTTACAGAACAGCACATTTAGTAGATTATTTCCTATAAAATGGAATGCTTGCTGCATATTAACTAAGTCTGAAAAAAATGGTAAGAACTAAGGTTGTAGCTTAGTGGATAGGTAAGCACCTAGCATGCCTAAGGCTCTAGGTTCAATCCGTAGCACCTCTTAAAACAGGTGTGGTGACACACACCTTGAGAGGAGTGAAGGCAAGGCAGGAGGATCAGAAGTTCAAAATTATCCTCAGCTATGTATAGAGTTTGAGCTCAGCCTAATATACACAAAACTCTACATTCTAAAAGAAATTACTTCATCTGATTATTCAAACTTGAAGCTGAGTGTAAGTAAACAGCCTAGGAGGTCACTAAATAACCAAGAGAATAATAGCCCACAGCATGGCCTTCAAAACACATGACTAATGAGTGAAGTAACATTTGTACTCCTAACCCTGCATTGGCAGGAATCAGGCTATAAATTTCCCCAGAGGAGGCAGTCTGCAAACCCTATGCTATGGGACTGAGTAGGGAAGAACTTTGCACATGATCAGTTCAGGGGTCTTATCACACACAGGCAAAGGAGCAGAACCAGGGGCAGCCAGGCTAACTGGGAAAGTGTTCTCCTATGTAACAAGGACAGCACACTTCCTGCACAGGAAGACCTGTTAGCTTCCTTGGCCAATGATTGCTGTGCATTGTGCGCTTTTCCAAATAGGAATTCTGCTTTCATTCTACCATTGCATAATAGGTATACAATAAGAAGAGACAAACAGTCTTTTAGATCACTGGCCCATGAACAAAAAGCAAAGTACCTCATCTACAAATCTTCATTAACGAGACCCTTGATCTGATATGCATATCTTACACCACTAGGTGACTGTGGTGACTTCAGTCTGCTTTCCTTAGAGGAAAACCACATGGGTTCTCAGTCTGAACTAACAAACAGGAAATGGATAGCAAGAACAGACTGAGGCACAGGTTATTCCAGGCCCTCCAACACTTTTCTTCATCTTTTTAGGGAAGAATTTCTCAACTTTCAGCTGGCACACAGTCATCCAGCTAGTGACTCTAACTCTTAACAATTCTTGTGCTGAGTTGTGATGGACTTGTGTGCAGAAGAACATGAGAAGTGTCATGTGTGACTAATTGTAGTGACAACTGTGGAATTTTGGTTTCTTTAAAAAAAAAAACCACCCACAGAAATAGTATAAGAATATGGTTAGCCGGGCGGTGGTGGCGCACGCCTTTAATCCCAGCACTTGGGAGGCAGAGGCAGGCGGATCTTTGTGAGTTCGAGGCCAGCCTGTTCTACAAAGCGAGTCCAGGACAGCCAGAGATATTCAGAGAAACCCTGTCTTGAAAAAACCAAAAAAAAAAAAAAAAAAAAAAAAAGAATATGGTTTCACTTTAATCCCAGGAGTGAGGATATGGGCTACAGTGTCTGTGATATGGGCTACGGTGTCTATGATTTGCCTCGTGCTCCAGCAAAAATGTAGTTTTGCCAGCTGCAGATAGTTTCTGCGATGTTTGGAATTTTGCCAACTTTTCAGAGATTATATAAATGCTAGGGCCTTAGGAGGTGGGGTTGCTGGTTGTCATTAGTCATGGTTTGTCAAGTAGTCATGTGCAAAGAAACAACAAGAAGAAATTAGACATCCCGATGGTGAAGATCAAACTTGCCTCAAGGAGCTCAATGCCCCTAATCAGCAGGAAGCAGTCTAATGATAATGTTGCCCCCTTTCCAACCTCTGATTTTATCCAGGGATCTCTGTCCTTTCCTCTCTATCCTTTTTTCTTTCTTATCTGGTGTTAGAGGGTTGAAAGGGTGGAAGGAACGGGATGGAGAAGGGTTTTCTTGAGACAGGGTTTCTCTGTATAGCCTTAGCTGTCCTGGAACTTGCTCTGTAGACAAGACTGGTCTCAAACTCAGAGAAATCCACCTGCCTCTGTCTTCCAAGTAAGGGTTGGGATTAAAGATGTGTGCCACCACCTCAAAGTTCTTTTCTTTGTTTTTTAAAGTATTACCTATTTTTAGACTTTGATAATTTTCCTAGAACAACAACAATATAAGATGTTTCTCTAGGAAAAGAAACAAAGCTTATCCATTATCTAAAATCATTGCTTATATTTCTTCCATTCCCATAATAGTGTATGAGCTGAGTGAGTAGTGTCTGTGCAGGAAAACAGCAAAGAGAGTATTTAATAGACATACCTGTTCCATGTGTTCAAATACTGCAGGGGTAGCAATAGCAGCAGGAGCTTCTTCAATGATCTTCTGATGCCTGCGCTGTACAGAGCAGTCACGGCCAAACAAAGAAATGGCATTACCATACTGATCTGCTAGAATCTGAACCTCCAGATGACGGGATTGTTTCGCTAGTCTCATTACAAATATAGGAGATCCAGGGACTTCAGCTTGAACCTGTGTTGGAAAAGGAATCAAGACTCTTAAGTAGTAAGCATTTTTTTCTGTATTATAAAGTTGCTTTGATTTCAATAAGCAGATGTCTAAAACTGTCAGGGATCGTGTTAATAGTGGGAATACAGAAAGGAAGAAGAATAGCCCATGTCTTTGTTTATCTTTAACATGTTGCATTCATAGTTATATCACCAGTATTAATTAATGAATACAAAAACATAAAACATCCAGTATGTTAAAACGGCAAACAAAATACATGAAAACACAAACATAAACAAATCCCACAACAGGGCAAAAATACTGCCATCTACTCAAGACAGCCACACGTAGACTTTGCTCCTAACTAGATGCTTTCCTAATTGATATTACATCACATATGATAGCACTGGAGTCAAGAGTCTTCCATCTTGAATTCGAGAAACACTGTTAGTGGACACAAAAATCTTAAATTACCAATTAATTTTTGTTAGCACTTCAAAGATCTCAACATTTTCTGGTTTCTAGGGTGTCTACTGAGATTTCAACTGCTGATCATCTTTCTTCTTCCTCTTCCTTCTTTTTTCCACCTACAAGATCGCACCATGTAGCCCTAGCTGGCCTAGAATTCACCTAGATCCACTCACTTGCTTCTGTGTCCCCAGTGCAGGGATTAAAGCTGTGTGCCAGCATGCCTGATCAACTGTTAATCTTCCTAGCCTTTTGCTTAAACAGCTTTCAGATTGTATATGTATGCTTCTCTGACTTTTGTTGTTGTTGTTTTGGTGTGTTTGGGGTAAGTTGGAGAGGCAGGTAGCAGATTTACTCTTAAGGTTAGATGTGGAATTTCGATGAATTCACCATGCTTGAGACTCAAAGGGTTTTGCTTTGTTTTTTTTATTTGTATTTGGCAGCTTTTATTAGTTTGAGAAAATTCTTGGACATTATCTCTTCAAATATAGCCTTCTGCTCCATTAATTCTTCAAATATTGTTCTGCTTCATTCTCTTGCTCATCTCTGAGTCTTAAAGTGCATGACGCTAGAGAACATCACTATACCCCGTGTTTTATACTCTAGCTTTTCCACTTTAGTTTGTTATCTACACAAGTTACTTTAAAACTCAGTGGCCTGTTAAAAATGTCAATGTTTAACTTGCTCATGATGCTCAACTGCACAGTTCTTCTGCTTCATTCAGCATGTGAATATCATCTGGTGGCACAAGTGGTCTTTTTCACAGGTCTGGCGATTTGTGCTGACTGTTGACTGGTACGTGTAGACAGCCTCAACTGGAATGTGTTCATTTCTTTTTATGTGGTCTTTCATCCTCCAATGGGCTTCTCAGTAAAGTACACGGACCAAGCTTCTTCAGTACAATGTTCTTAGCGGGTGAGGGCAAAAGCTCCATGTCCTCTTCAAGTCTAGGCTCCAATATATGTTTACCATTTTGGCTACCTAACAGTGATCTAAGCAAGTCACAAAAATGGCAACAATTCAAGGAGTGAGCAAAGACATGATACTTCTTCATGGGAAGAATGGCAAAGTCTCATTGCAAAGAGTATACATACAGGAATGGGAGGAGTTATTGTGGCCATCTCTGAAAACAATGTACTATGGTCCACCCTGTGGCCACAATAATTCACATACCTCCCACAAAGTAGACTCACCCCCTCCCAAGACCCCCAAAGTCTCATCCAATCATGTCATCAGGCTTGACCTCTACCGCCTTCATGATACATGTCCAGAAACAAAAGAGTCCCCTTTGGTGCAACTCCTCAGTCATAGTCTCTTCATCCAAGACCTGAGAACTAAAAAGACAAGTTATCTGCCCCAAACCCCAACACTTAGTGATGAGACTGGGAGAAAGAACTGCAAGGGATATATATTCTTGTTCAAATGGGAAGGACTGGAGAGACTCAGTGGTCTGGTTTCATAGTACTCTTGAATTTCAAATGGGTATATGATGTTGGTTTGCCTTACTCAATGAAATTTATTTTTACATTTTTTTTAGATATTTTATTGTATGTGTATGGATGTTTTGCTTGCATTTATGTCTATACACTACATGTGTGCCTGATGCCTGAGAAGGCCAAATGGTGGCATCAGATCCCCTGGGTTGTGAGCTACCATGTGAGTGCTGGGAATCAAAGCTGGGCATGCTGGGGGGGAAAAAAAGCAGTCAGTGCTCTTAACCACTGAGCCATTTTCCAGCCCCTTTTGTTTTTGAGACAATGTCTCATGCATTCAGGATGGCTTCAAACTCAACTTGTATCTGAAGATGACCTTGAAATTCTGATACTCCTTTACTTTCTTGAGTGCTGAGATTACAGGCATATACAACCATGCACACTTTGAAGCTGCAAATCAAACCTGGGGCCTCATGCATGCTAAAACAAGCACGCTTCCAACCGAGGTGCACTCTCAACAACCCGCCATCTTTTATAGCTGTACTCAGCATTAATAGATACTTCCAGTATTTTGTTTTGAGATCTTCTTAATCAGATTCATGACTTTATGAATTATATCTTTTGAAGTTTTTAAAATTATTATTTATTAATTACATGCATGTCTGTGTGAGGGTATGTGCACAAGAGTCCAAATGCCCCTAAAGGCCAGACAAAGGCATCAGATGTCCTTCAGCTAGAATTTCAGGTAGTCGAGTGCTGGAGAGAAGGCTCGGTGGTTAAGAACAGTGGCTGCAAAAAAAAAAAAGAGCATTGACTGCTCTTCCAAAGGACCCGGGTTCAAATCCCAGCACCAACATGGCAGTTCACAGCTGTCTGTAATGGCCTGGAGTGGTGGTGCACACATTTAATCCCAGCACTCGGGAGGCAGAGGCAGGTGGATTTCTGAGTTCGAGGCCAGTCTGTTCTACAGAGTGAATTCCAGGATAAACAGGGCTACACAGAGAAACCATGTCTCAAAAAACAAAAAGAAAAAAAGAATTACAGGCAGTTTGAGTCACCAAATGGTGCTGGGAACTGAACTCTGGTACTCTACTAGAGCAGTACATGCTGTAAACAATCAAGCAATCTCTCCAGCTATGAATTACATTATCTTTTACCAGCTATGAATTACATTATCTTTTAAGTTATCTCAGATAACAGTTTTTGGCAGTTGTTACACTATTACAGAACGTGGGTAATCTTCTCTTCAGATTCCACTAACAATACTTTACTACTTTCTAGTCTCAATGACAGTGTGCTCACCATTCCTACAATGGCATTAATATCCTTCTCAGCATATTTAACCCATGATGTAATTCATGATGGTATAATCACAACTGTTGCTATCAATTCCCGTGTCCATTATGTCTGACAATAATTTCCCTTTATTGTGTATGTGTGTGTTTAGTAGTACTAGGGATCAAATCTAGAAATTAATGTATGGTAAGGCAAGCACTCTATTATTGACCTACAGCCCTAGCTAACAAAATTAAAAACAATAACAACAACAAAACCCTAGTGACTTGGGACAGTATTTTAGCTAGACTTAGCTGATAAAGTTGTCACCTGTGCACTGTTGCTATCTAGCAGCTCAACTAGGGTTTGACAGTCTAATGAAGTCTCATGGACATATTCAAACATGGTGCTAACAGTCACTTAGGAGGACTCGGAGGCCTTTGCTGAAAGGACTCTTTTCTGCTTCACATGGTCTCTCTTTCTCTAGCAGGTACAATGGATTGTTTATGTGGCAGTTGAGGGCTCATTCCAATAAGACAAGGTATAAACTATACAACCACTTGAAATGTAAGCTTCAGGATTTGTAGACCATTTCTGCTGCCTTCAGTTGGTCACAATAAATCAAAAGACTGTTGGAATCCAAATGGTGAAAAGGAGGATTTCTCTTCTTGACAATAACTGACACGATCTTGCACTGTGCAATAAAAGGTACAAAGAGGCAGGCGGCTTCATGGCTATCTTTGCAACTAATGCACCTGCTCTTTTCTGTTTGGTTTTTTGGACTTTTTGTTTCTCTTTATGTTTCAGTCTAAGTTTTCTTCTACTTTCCAATGACTGATTCTTCCTTCAATCTTATCTAACATGCTATTTAATTTTTATACAGATGTCTTAATTTTAGTTATTGTATTTTCAGTCCTAGGATGTTTCTTTTTTAATGATTTCTAATTCTCTGCCAAAATTCTCAGCCTTGCCTTTAATATCCTTAAGTGTACTAAGCATACATAGTCTAAGGTCCTTGTCTGATAGCTCTATTATCTAATTCCTCTTTGGATCTGTTTCTACTGACGTTTGTTCCTGGTTTTGAATCATGCAATTTATATACCTACTTACTTTTAATTGGGTGTTTAATATAGCACAAGAAAAAATTAGTAATAATTTGAAGCTCTATATATAATCTTCCTCTGGAGAGGATGGACATTATTTATGCATGCAGATGGGTAGGAGCATTGGCAATTGTAAACGTAATACTTGAATCAAGTTGAGTGCTTTGAATCTGAGATTTAATCCCTATGATGGTTAGTTTACTTCTGGTTCCTTCTTTCTCCTGTGGTTCTTTCTCCTCCTTCAGGATCGCAATATAAAATGTAAGAGTCCTTGGGGCCTCAAAAACTACTTGTTCAACCATTGCTAAAGTCTAAATTTTGTCTTCTTCGTCTTAAAAGACAAATGAAAATTATAAAAAGTTTTGTAATTTTTACTTCCTCCTGGAGGAAGGGGTTGTTTTTTCTTGGTTTGCCTTTTGAGGCAGGTTTTTACTATGTAGACAAGGCTTCTCTTGAAGTTGCTATTCTCCTACTTCAGACTCCTGAGTGCTGGTATTAAAGGCATATGCTACCACCGCCAAGTACCTTATAATTCCTTATTGTCTTGAAAAGCTTCCCATTCTTAAAACAGACTTAAAAAAAAAAAAAACTAGCCCAGTTTTCCTTTTCTGTCCCTGTAATATATAACTAAGTCAACAATGACCTTAACCTCTGATCCTGCTGCTGTTTTTGATGAGACCACCCGAACATGCTTAATCTCATCTGATTCTCCTGCTTACACCTTGTGTGTGTGTGTGTGCATACATGCCTAAGTGTATATATATCACAGCTGAGAACACAGGCATGCACCAACATGAATTGTTTATACAGTACCAGGACTTGAACCTGAGGCATCCTTCATGAAAAGCAAGCATTCTACCTACTAAACTATGAAGTCCCATGACTCAGCAATTTTAGTTGCTTTTGGAATAGAAAGACTGATTTAACTGGCCTTTATTAGAAATTAAGTACTTTCACATAAAACAAATTCTTGGTGTTATATAGTCTTCATATTCTAAATTCCAAGATAAGAAGTAAGTAGCTATGAAATATCTGTGTTATCGTTAATTAAAATGCTTTTTTACATTATGAGACCAAGCCTTTTCTCTGAACTCCATGAAACATTAACCTACCTAAAAAAAAAAATCAAACTTTAAAAAGGAATATAATAAAAAGATAGGTAATATTAAACTTCTGACATTCAAAATAAAATGTAGTAAAACAATACTTTCATAATTTACTTAATCAAATCATAGTTTTCCCTATTATCTCTTGATAACTAAGCAAGAAATATGCCACTGAATGGTTTTTGAAAAGGGAGCAGAGTGAATAAAAGATAAGTAGGGGCATCCACGCAAAAAGATAATATAAAAGATAAGAAGAAGTGACAGCAACAGGATACAGTAAAACTTATGGTTAATTTTCTTTTTTCTGACACATCTTTTCCTGAGTATTTGTAGAAGAGAAAAAAAAAATCAAGCATGTGAAAGTAACTCTTAGGGTGGAACATGGAAGACTTTGTTCTCCTTTTTAGAACTTACCTATAATATGGCCCCATCAAGCAAGGTAAGGTAAAGAAACAAGAGGATACGCTCTGGGAGGCCCCCAGTCAGTCCACACATACTGAGGGCATGTACCATGAGGTTCCTGTGCCAGGGTGTGATGGCCACTCAGCATAGGTGAGGGTTTGAGCTGCTGGGCCAACAGGCTAGAGGACATGGTGGGAACTCAAGGGACTCTAGCCAACTTTTCATGAAATATGGTAAACCCTATCAGACAGCTTGGCATCTGGCCAAAATATATAAGAGCAAACCAATGAGTACCTTCCCACCATACCACATCCTTAGCTACAATGACAAATCAGGAGCACAGTGGAAAAAGACAGTCTCTCCTTGCTGTAAGATAGTGTGAGCAGCACACACTGTGTAGAGAAGAGCCATCTTCTACATAAGAAAAACCAGTGCTTCAATTACATAGTTGAATAAAATTTACATTAAATTAGATATTTTATTAATTCCTTCTATTCCTATGAATAATCAGGTAAAGGCTATGGACAGAGCTTAGATTACACACACACAAAAATAAAAACTCAACATTTCCTATATATCTAAGTTACAGTATAAGTTAACTCACACATCTTTGATATACATGGTAGCTCAAACAAGCAAACATCAACTGTACTCTACCTGTCTGAAGAGGTTAGGGAAGTCATCTGCATTGTTGACTTTTCTGATTCCCTTCCCTCCTCCTCCTTCTGAGGCCTTGATCATCACTGGATATCCAATTTCCTCAGCTGCCTTCAAGAAAAAGAGAAAAATAGAAGAGTTATATAAGCAGAGAAAAAGAATTGCAATTTTCTCCATTTAAGAATACAATCACACTGGGTGTAGTGGCACACGCCTTTAATCCTAGAACTCAGGAGGCAGAGGCAGGGGGATCTCTGTGAATTTGAGGCCAGCCTGGTCTACAAAGTGAGTCCAGGACAGCCAGGTATTACACAGAGAAACCCTGTCTCAAAAAAACAAAACAAAACAAAAAAAGAATACAGTCGTTAAAAAGCTAGACATGGAGCCGGGCGGTGGTGGCGCACGCCTTTAATCCCAGCACTTGGGAGGCAGAGGCAGGCGGATCTCTGTGAGTTCGAGGCCAGCCTGGTCTACAAAGTGAGTCCAGGACAGCCAGAGATACACAGAGAAACCCTGTCTCGAAAAACCAAAAAAAAAAAAAAAAAAAAAAAAAAAAAAGCTAGACATGGTAGTACACACCTTTAATCCCAGCACTCGGTAGGCACAGGCAAACTTATCTCTGTGAATTCAAGGCTAGCTTGGTCTACATAGAGTTCTAGGAAAGCTAGGGCTACATAAAGAGAACTTAAAACAGGAAGGAAGGAAGGAAGGAAGGAAGGAAGGAAGGAAGGAAGGAAGG
>CAJQZJ010001558.1:11878939-11926012 GCA_907164525.1 Lophiomys imhausi
TGTGTGTGTGTGTGTGTGTGTGTGTGTGTGTGTGTGTGTGTGTGTGTAGAATTGCTATAGCATGGGCTAGTATTTGGGGTTCCTAGAAAAGGCCAGGAGAGTGAGCAGGAACCTAGTTACACAAATGCAAGGATTGGGGTGGGGTGGGAGTAGAAGGAAAGGGGAAAGGAGAGAGGGAGAAGCACCGCAGGGTTCTCACAGCAACACACAGGCAAAATACCTTCAATGTTTTCAGGCCTGCTCTGGGGCCAGAGGTCTGAGAAATAATTCAATCTTTACGAGCCTTTGGAAATGGAAATGGTGGTTTTATTGGTCTCAGCAGAGTCATGATTCTATGCTCCCTGAATGTTTCTGTATTCAGTTCCAAAGGGAGCACTACAGTCTCTCCATTCAAACAGAAAGAAATTCAACCTTTTAAACTATTTGACCTAGCAGGTCTGGGGAGGATGTGGCAATCCCCTGGAGAGCCAGAGAAAAAAGGGGTCAAATCTTTTCAGGCTCAAGAAAATGGTCATTCTTATTTTTTAAAAGTTTTATTTAGTGTGTTTGCTCCCTGTGTGTGAGTGCAAAAAAGGGAGAAGTTCATATTATCATTCACTTAAAAAAATCACATGACACTCCAAAGAATTGGCAAGGGTCAATCAATTTTTCTTTTTATCCCTCTACAAGTTTGGGAGAAAAATTGACCTCATCTTCTGTACCCATACAAAACATAGGCAGGCAAATATCTAAGAAAGTGGGATCAGGGTTCTTCCTAGTGATGCACGTTACTCCCCAGGCACTGTTGAAGTCTCATTACACCTAACAAGCCTGCCTCCGAAGATGCTGCCAGCATACCCCAACCCCTGACAAAATATGTTTCCCCAGAGTTTCTCCAAATCAAGTCATTGTATCATTCCAGATCTCAGTTCAGTATCTGTACCTAGAACTCAATTTATATTCCTAAAATATGATAAAAATCACAAGAGAATTAAGCCAAGAGATTATCTTTCCTTTTTTTGTTTTTTTTCAACACACGGTTTCTCTGTGTAGCCCTGGCTATCCTGGAACTTGCTTTGTACACTGGATTGGCCTTGAACTTACAGAGATCTGCCTGCTGTGCAGCCTGTGAGCTGCCTAGTGTGGGTGCAGGGAACTGAGGTTGGGTCCTCTGGAGGAGCAGCAGACTCTCTTAACCACTGAGGCATCTCTCCAACCTTCAATAACTACATTCTTTTTCTAATTTTTAAAAATATTTGTATGTATGTTGTTTGGTTACTTATTACTTACTTTTGAAACATGGTCTCTCTACACAGCCCTGGCTGTCCTGGAACTACCTATGTAGACCAGGCTGGTCTTGAATTCACGAGTGCTGATACTAAGGGTGTCCACCATCACCACCCACCTGACATTCTGTTTCTTCCCAGATATCTCACTGCAGTCTAAAAGAATTTGAGCCTAAGTCATATATTCTGTTTAGCCTCTCTGTACCTTAAGATAAAAACTAGAGATCTAGAGAGATGGCTGGGTGGATAAAGTATTTGCTATGCAAGTGTGAGGCTTAGAATTCATATCTTCAGAGCCCATGTAAAAGTCAGGCAGGTACGGTGGCTGCCTGTAACCCTGGCCCGTAAAAGTCAGGCAGGTACGGTGGCTGCCTGTAACCCTGGCACTCAGGAAGCAGACAGGAGAGAGACCTAGGGTATGGCTAGGTGGAACAGCTGAATAAGAAAATTCTAGGAAAAAAAAAGGAAATTCTAGGTCAGGCAAGAGACACTTCCTCAATAAACAGAGAATGGCAAAGAAAGAACTCTGACACTTTGGCTTCCAGTTCTGCACTCACACATACAAAAGCACACACTTGAGTACACACACCCCACATACACACACATATAAAAATTAACAAACAAACAAAAAAAACAAGAAATAATTTCTTACCACTGCCACTCCAGGGAAGCGTTGGGATACCTGCAGTTTGAGCCACGATAGAAGATGCAATCTTATCCCCGAGAGCCCACATAGCCTGGCTTGGAGGGCCTAAAAACAAAAAAGACAAGAAAGGAACACTAACAGCAGCATCTCTGCCACCTCCTGGTACATACATTTGACCTTATAATTATTTTGTATTTGTCTTGTTCACTGATGACACACGGTGGCCACTGTGTTTTCACTCGTCTTTTCATTGTTTCTAGAATCCAATGCAGTAAGCCCAATACACAGATTTTCTATCTTTAAATTCCTGAAAAATACAACTTATAAATCCTGGTCTACATTAACCAAGTAACAAAGTCATTTCTCTAAATCTAAATCCTAAAGTAAAGCCAGTAAAAATTTTTGGGTTTATATCTGAAATATACCCTATTTGGTCTTAGGAAACCTAACAAAGAGATTTTTTTTTTCCCTTAATAATGCTTACAACGGATCAACAGCATTGTGGAGGGGCCCTGACACAGAAACAACTAGAGCCAAGTAACCTCCATTTTTCCTTTTGCCGGAATAAGTAGAGAAAACTTGAAAGAAATAGCTCTTACTGGTAGAACATAAATTACATATTTAAATGCAAAGGTGCTGATTCATATTTAAGGACACACTGCTAGAGTATCCTAGTAGTCAATTACTTTTACTATTAAAAACCAGGTCCTAACTGGTGCCCACCTTTAATCCCAGCACTTGGGAGAAAGAGACAGGTAGACCTTTGCAAGTTCGAGGCCAGCTGGTCTACAGCTTGAGTCACAGGACAGCCAGGGTTACATAGAGAAACCTAGTCTTGAAAAAAAAAAAAAAAAGAGCCGGGCATGGTAGTACATGCCTTTAATCCCAGCACTCGGGAGGTAGGGACAGGCGGATCTCTGTGAGTTCAAGACCAGTCTGGTCTACAAAGTGAGTCCAGGACAGCCAGGGCTACACAGAGAAATCCTGTCTCAAAATAAATAAATAAATAAAATTTTAAAAAATAAATAAAAATTTTAAAAAGGAAGGGAGAAAAAAATTAAGTGGTTTAAAAGAAGTGGAGGTTACTCTAGGAGTTGCTTGCTGACTTAAAAGAAAGTAGGCTGGAGAGGTGGCTCAATGGTTAAGAGCACTCACTGCTCCTCCAAAGGTCCTGAGTTCATTCCCCAGCTCATAACCATTTAATGCTGTCTTCTGGTGCGCAGATGGACATGTAGACAAAGTACCCAAATACACAAATAAGTACATATTTTTTTAATTAAGTAAGATTACAGAGTAGAATATAGACAAAATTGACACAAGAACTGTAGGAGCAGCACAGCTCATAAAGGCTTACCCATGAAAGCAATGCCGTTTTTTAAGAGTAGCTCGGGGAGCTTGGGGTTCTCAGAGGCATGACCCCAGCCAGCCCACACCGCCTACAACAGAGTAACAATATGAATCATCCTTAAAAGTTACACCAAGAAAACTACAAACTGCCTTCCTGTATCCACACCAGCTCTACTAGATGTGGTACAACAGATCCACAGCAGCCCAGTGGTTAATTCAACTTTTGTGCTCGACTGCTGGCAAACCTTCCACACATTAACAATAAGCAATTGATTGTGGCTAAGGTCCTCAAGAGGGCAAAACCAAGCAGAACCAGAAAGATGCACTTAGTCTTGCTCTTAAGAAAGTGCAATTCACAGCCCTTTGGCTTGGCTCTCTAGAGCATTCTAAAGAAACCCTGACCATCTTCATATTCTGGCCACCAGCCTCTGCCTTCCTATCTAGTGGTGAAATGGTCACATTGAGTCTAGCAGTGGTTCTCAACCTGTGGGTCATGACCTCTTTGGGTGGGGGTTGAACAACACTTTCACAGGGGTTGCCTAAGACCATTAGAAAATACACAGATTTACATTACAATTCATAACAGTAGCAAAATTACAGTTATGAAATAGCAACAAAAATAATTTTATGGTTGTGGATCACCACAACATGAGGAACTGTATTAAAGCATTAGGAAAGTTGAGAACCACTGGTCTAGAGGATTTTTGTTTTCCTCCTCATTGAGCTTTAAAATATTTACTTTAAACTTCCCAACATGACGTGAAAGGAAGAAATAATCTCTTAAAACAGCACCATATTGTAGTTAAGATATTCTGCAGGAAATAGTCTTGTACTTACTTGGGATGGCTTAAAGGTGAGCTGTACAGAACAGAAAGATCTCTCCCAACAATCTATTTCTATTATGCTTTTTTTTTTTTTTAAGATTTATTTATTATGTATACAGTGTTCTGTCTGCAGGTATATCTGCAGGCCAGAAGAGGGCACCAGATTTCATTATGGATGGTTGTGAGCCACCATGTGGTTGCTGGGAATTGAACTCATGACCTCTGGAAGAGCAGCCAGTGCTCTTAACTGCTGAGCCATCTCTCCAGCCCCCGTATTATGCTTATTTTTAACTATGCCTTTCTTTCCATGTCTTCTTTCCTTGTCGGTTTTAATTATTTCACATAAAGGCATTTAAGAATTTTCCAGAGCAGGAAAAGATGGCTCAGTGGTTAAGAGCACTGGCTGTTTCCCAGAGGACCTGACTTCAATTCCCAGCACCCACATGGCAACTCACAAATGTCTAGAACTCCAGTTCCAGGAAATCTGACACACTCACATATACACACAGTCAAAACATCAATGCACATACAATAAAAAAGAATCATTAAAAAAATTTTTTTAATTCCAAAAAGATATTTCACATTAAGTTCTCTGGATACAAGTTCTGTATGTTTTACTAAGTGCAAAATAAGTGGATTTGTTTCTCAAAGAATCTTACTTGTACAGGTATCCTTTTAGCAATATCAAGAATTAATTCCACATTTGCATAATTGTTGTTGTTTGGTCCTCCAGGCACTGGAACATAGTGATCTGCCATCTTAATGTATTCTGAAAACACAAATTAACGAGAAAAACATAATTTTTCTTCCAAATTACAATGTAACAAAACTATAATAAGGACAGAAACTATCCTCAGTAACTACAGAATAAATGGCATAATTTTAAAATAAAATTAATGGGATAATTTTCTATATCATTTCATCAGAGGTTCTGATTTTAAACCATGTATTAAGGATCTCTAAAGCAGCAGCAGCAAACATTTCACGTTAAAGTTAGTTTTTGCTTGTTTCTATAGGAGAGATGTGGTAGGAGTTTATAATCCAATGACCCTAATCAGCAGGAAGTAGCTCAAAGAGAGCTACAACCCTTCTCCCTCTAACCTTCTTTCTCTCCCACCTAAGGTTAGGGGGTTAAAGGGAACAAGGGGTGGAAGGGAGGTAGGGGTATTAAGCACAATAAATTAAGTACAGTAATATATTAGATAATTAAAAAGCCTTGTCTACAGAGGGAAGCACAGTAATTCCAAAAGAATTAGACTGTACGTTCAGGAAGTAATAATTTTTTTTATGAGTCAAGTTCAGACACCAGCTACAACCCCAGTATTTAGCAAATGGGAAAAAGAAAGTGCCAAGTTTGCGATCAGCCTGGGCTACAGAGTAAGACCTTGCCTCAAATGTTCAAAACAGGTCAAAATCGCCCATTGTCCATTTCAGAGTTAGCGAGCTCGTGCTCTAGCAACTCAGCACCCTTACATAACAATAAACTAGAGTCAGTTTAACAACACATATGGCTCTCTTCCACATTCTGATAAGATATAACTTTATGCAATATAATTTTAAGTGAATACTTAATATTTCAGGAGTCTAAAATTCATTTATCTTATTGATGGAAATATTTATTTGAGTACTTAAAATTTGGAAATGATTAAGATAATATAGCCAGGTGGTGGGGGCATAGGCTTTTAATCCCAGCACTCGGGAGGCAGAGGCAGGAGGATGCCTCTGAGTTTGAGGTCAGCCTGCTCTACAGAATGAGTTCCAAGACAGCCACGGCTACACAGAGAAACCCTGTCTCAGAACAACAACAATAAAACAAAACAAAAAAGAAACAAAGATAATATATATCCTGGGTACTGGATATATATAGTTCAAAAGTTAAGAGCACTTGCTTTTCTTGCAGAGGTTCAAAAGTTAAGAGCACTTGCTTTTCTTGCAGAGGACCTGAGTCCAAGTTCCAGCACCTATATGGCAGCTCATAAATAAATTAACTACAGTTCCTGAGACTCCAATGTCCTCTTCTGGTCTTCATGGGTATCAGCTTTATGTGTAGCATACTTTCACACATGTCAGCAAAATACTCATACACATAAAGTAAAATAAGTCTTAAGATAATAAGTATTATATATCCTTATATCACTGTACAGTTGTATCTTTGAGATCTGTTCCTATGAGTAAAACTATTAAATCAAAGGATATTCATGTTTTTATATTCTCATTAGCAATATTACTGACGAATCAGGCCAGCAAGATGGCTCAGTAGATAAAGGAACTTGCTTGAGATGGATCTCTGGCACTCACATGGTAGGACAGAACTGAATCTCACAAGTTGTTCTCTGACCTGCACATATACAAACACACACATACACACACCATATACTTCCTACCCCTACACACACACACACACACACACACACACACACACACACACAAACATATACACCTGCACACACAATAAAGGTAGGAAAAAACTGAATTGCTTATACTCTACTTGTATATCTTTTTAAATTTTGACACTATCTACCACTGTTTTGATTTACATTTCTCTGGTTATCACTGACACAGAATCTCTTCTCATAAGTTTATTGTGCCTTTTTTTTTCTTTCCTTTTCCCTTTTATTTTATTGATTGGTTTTTGAGATGGGAATTTTCCTATGCTACCTGGGCTGGCCTTGAGTTCCTAGGTTCAACCAAGCTTCTTGCCTCAGCCTTGGATGCCTGGGACCACCACACTTGCCTCACATCTTCTTTTACAGACTACTTATTCATAATTGCCACTCATTTTGTATGAAATTGTGCTTTCCCATATCATCTGTATTTTTGCTGAAAAATAGCAATTAATTTTTTTTGAGATTTTGCTGTAGTTACTGTAACATATGGGTGCTTTGCCTGTATTTATATCTGTGCACCATGTGTGTACAGTGCCCTCAGAGACCAAGAGAGTGTTGGATCTCCTGGAACTGGAGTTACAGACAGGTGTTAGCTGTCATGGGATCATACTCAGTTACTGAAAGAGCTGAGCCATCTCTCCAGCTCCCCAAAATAGCAATTTTTATATAGTCAAATCTACATAACTTTTCCACTGTGGCTTCATCTTTTCTAGCAGTCCTAGAGTCACCTCCCCCACACACACACACCCAAACTTGGGAAGTAGAGAAACAGAAGTTCAGAATCCTCCTCAGATACATAATGAGTGTTAGGAGCCTGGATCCACGAGTCGCTGTCTCCAAGAAACAGTGAAAGACAGAGAAGAACTGGAGGACAAAGGCACACAAGACATGTCTTGTGCAGCTCAGATCCCACTGTTTAGGACGAGTTCTGATATATACAAGATGGCAAAAAGGATGATGGTGTCGATAAGGCTTGTCTGGAGCATGATGTCAGAGTTGAACATATCCGACAATAGATGTTTGTTGTTTCAATATAGTATGGGCATATCCTATATGTAGATTAGCATTCTGGGTATGATAGGAATGAATATGAGCTGCACTTATTTTTAAGAGAGGTGGAGTGTCAACAAATGAGAGGCAGATCTCCCTTAAAATGGTTCCTAATATAAGCTGTTTGAAGAAATTGCCAGAAATCCTCCGGTAGAAAACTTTGAAGCTATCATGAGTATGTATCTTTAAAGGTAAGAGAAAAGAATAAATGACTGATGGTATGGTAGCACAACTAGATTAATAATTCTTCTTTAAGAAAGAGTTATTTTCAGAAATCTTGAATTTGAGCCATCTTGATGGACAATGAAGGAATCACATGTAAAACCCCTTAACTAAAAATGTATTGAGTTTACAATTTAAAAGAGAGTAGGAGGCAGAAAAACAAACTCACTTTTTAATTTTATAACCTGTATTTCTCCACCAAGTCCTATTTCCTGTAACTACAACCAGTAGCACTATTCTAGAATATATTCTCTCACAATTAATGAAACACTCCTCAAACTGCCAAGCACTCCTTGTCAATTGGCCCACATACATAGATCAGCCAGGTTCTATACCAGTATAAACACTTGGGGAGGGGAGGGAACAAGACTTTTTTTCCGTATTATTTCTCCCTAAGTAGCACAGCATATAGACTGCTTACACTATATTTAAAGTATTAGAGATTTAAAGATACAGGAGAATTGTGTGTCGCAGCTCACCCTATACTCTCAGCAATGGCAGAAGGAATGCCAGCATGGGCCTGTCTCAAAACAAATACAATATATGGGACAGGCTATAAACAAATACTATGCTATTTTTTATTAGGGACTTGAGTATCTGCAAGTTTTGGCATCAGAAGGGAAACACAAAGCAGTCTTACACAATCACTGAGGATGACTATACTGAAACTCATCCTGTTACTTCATGAATCATTCACCTTTCCAGCTTTTCCAGAAATCACAGGATAATATTATGAAATGGGAAACTGGTAACATGGCTTGGAGTGTAAGGACACTTGCCTTGAAGCATGACAACCTAAGTTCCACCACTAGTACGCACATGGTTCCCACACAACACACAAACATACATACACATAGGCACATATGTGCACACACACACTTTAAATTATGAAACAGACTATTATCATCCTTCTTAACCTGTCAATTTTGCCTGATTCCCTAGTCTTACAAAATGAATCTCACTCATGTTAATAACCAGTTCTCCTATCTAAATTTTTTTCACAATTTTTTTAATTTGGGGGGAGTTTTGTTTGTTTGGGTTTTTTGTTTTTTTGTCAAGGACCAGCCTTTGAGATCCACAAAACCACTGAGAGTCAGTCACAACTCTCGGAGACTAACGTTTTTCTTTCAGAAACCTTCTAAATTTGGGGGTTGCAAGAGACAGCCAATAATGATGGTTAGTTTAGAAAAGAGAAAGGAGAAAGGGAAAAATGATCTAATCTCTATGGCTCAGGTAGGCCTCCCTGCAAAGTGATTGGAGAAGTTCAAAGCGACCACCTTGTTTTCTTAAATGGTCTCAAGCAGCTTTTAGATAGCAATCACAGGGTTGTAAACATAGCCCTCTGTGTTGTAAATTAATGCTAACGTGTGCTAGCCCCTAGCCTGCTAGCTGCTGGGAGTTCAGCAGGCTAGATTACTCCTTGGCTGGCTTTGCAAAGAATCTAGTATTGGGAGTCTGAACATAACACCTGGTTCATAAGTATATGGGAATAATAAAAGAAGGGGATGAGAACAGAGGGACTTTCTCACACACAGTCACACCAGAAAGAAGAAATGGACAAAGCTAGGATGCAACGACAACTTTACTGTGGTGACTATACTTTTTTATACCCTGGATGAGGGCTCTTTACATCAAAGGAATAATTATCTCATGGTTCAAAGGTATTTATCACAAGGACAGGAAAAATCAATGCAATAGAAGGCACTTATCAATCACATATTTAGATACTCAGTTAAACATTGTTTTTCTATATACAAGTTAAGTTTAAAACGATGACATATTGTGGCCAAGTGACAAGGAATAAGGGATTAACAAAACTGTGAATATTGTCATAAAGATTTGTACTAAATTTAGGCATTTCTTGGTAACCTTATTATCTCGTAAGTTTATGGGGAGTATAGGTTCCTTAATTGGTTATATGGCACACCTGGAGTTTGGTCTAATCATCTCTAGAATGAAAGCTTATCTGAAGTCATAAATCTGTCTCAAGCCTGTCTCTTAATGAGATACACAATGTTTGGGAAGAGGATTTACTACATACAGCTGTGTGTTTTCTATCAACTATCTACTTCTTTAACTTCTACAATTATTTGGACTGAGTCAGGCAGTTTGTAAAACTATTATCAGGAATAATAATATCACCTTTGTAGGACTCTGTGTGAAGTCTGACCAAACAAGAAGAGTGTCAGTTAGCAATGAGGGAATCTTCACTCCATGTCAGTAATAACAGATGAAAAGAAAAGCTGGGTGTTAGCAAGAAGCAACTCTAGAGTACATCTTTAGCGTGGACTTTGCAAAATGCCGGATAGCCCTTTAGGAAGTTTGTGTTTATTGAGCTCCTTTCTCAGAGAGCTTCTGACAGTGCTTGAACACTATGTTAAGGGCCTACGAACAGCAGACGGACATGAAGGAAGGAGCCTCAAGAGCATTCGGCTCCTGCCGAGATAAGGTTTCTCTATGTTAGCCCCCTTGGCTGTCCTGGATTCACTTTGTAGACCAGGCTGGCCTTGAACTCACAGAGACCCACCTTCCTCTGCCTCCCAAGTGCTGGGATTAAAGGCGTGCACCACCACACCCAGCTTAAATTTTTTTTAATAATATTTTAAACTGAAAAATAATTATGCTATTATATAAATTTACAAAATGTCACAGAACTATACATTTGTGAAAGGTGACTTTTATGCTAAATAAATTATACTGGCCAGGTGTGGTGGCACATGCCTTTAATCCCAGCACTCCTAGGCAGAGGCAGGCGGATCTCTGTGAGTTCAAGGCCAGCCTGGTCTACAAAGCAAGTCCAGGACAGCCAGGGCTATTACACAGAGAAACCTTGTCTCAAAAAAAAAACAAAACAAAACAACAACAACAAAATATATATATATATATATATATACATACACACACACACTGAATAATGCTACTAGACAATTACATTTTAAAATGTTTTAAACTGAAAAATAATTATGCTATTATATAAATTTATAAAATGTCACAGAACTGTACACTTTTTTGTTTTAGTTTTTGTTTTTTGAGACAGGGTTTCTCTGTCTAGTCCTGGCTGTCTTGGACGTGTAGACCAGGCTGGCCTTCAAGTCATAGTAATATACTTACCTCTACCTCCTGACTGCAGGGTTTAAAGGCGTGCACCACCATGCCCTCAAACTGTACACTTTTGAAAGGTGACTTTTATGTTAAATAAATTATACTGAATAAAGACAACAACATAAGTCAAAAGTAGAAATCCATTGTGTGATAAGCCTTTCTAGTGTTCTAGTTCTGACTCTTTTCTTTCTAGAACATCAGCACAGGTGATGAGATATTCCCTCATAGTAACAATGTATCACAGGAAGCAGGCTGTTACTTAGATTTCCATGTGACAACGACCAAAAGTAACCTCTGTCCAACAACCAGTCTTCTTGGTACTTATTCTAGGATATTACTGATTTTTTCTCCCCTCAGAATACCAAGAAGTAGGAATTTTGAGTCAGAAGATATATGCAATTTTGTCCATCTATGCTTCTGATGCCTGCCGCCTCCTTCTCTTCAAGGTCTCTGATGTACTTAAGGTCTCTCTTAGATTTAAAACACTCTAACTCCTTTCCCTCAGACTGTACACATTCCTAAAGTTGTTTCACTCTGACAAGATGGTAAGTATAGTACTCTCCTATAGTCACAGGAAGCTGAGGCAGCACAATCACTTGAGCTCAGGAGCTCAAAACCAGCCCGGGGTGGGCTGGGGGGGGGGGGGAATCACAAAATTGTCTCACTTTTTAAAAATAGTTAAAAAATAAAAATCCTTCCTTGAGCTCTATAGGTACTGCCTTTTCTTTTGCCTTTCTCATAAAAGATTCTAAAAAAAAAAAAAAAAACTGTCCACGTTGGCTCCATATCACTTCCCACACTCCTTAAAACCCTATGATTAATCTTCATATTCTCTTATATTAACCTACTGAAAAAATTCTCCAAAGTTACCAATGGCCTAATAATTTCCTAATTGCTCGATGGGCTTCTGGTCTACCTGGCCTTGTTCATTTGCTTGACTGTCGACACATCTGGCCTTCCCAGTTCTCTTTTTTCTCAGAGCACTGAGACATAAACCCAGGCCTCCTGGATGCTAGGCGAGCACTCTGCCACTCAGCTACCCACCTCAGCTCTGAACTGGCTTTTCCACTTCTCCTCCTATCTCTTTACTCATTTCTCAGCTGTCTATGGATTTAGCTTACCGAGTCTATCCCTTACATTCTTTCGTGATATGTCACACTTAGCCCTCTTCATTTTCTAGCTGTTCTTTGGGAGCCAGTATTAACTACAATGCATATATTTAATAATTACACATTTTAAACCCCAGCTATATTCTAAAATTATTCTTTCTCAGTCAGATCTTTCAAGTTACACAGGATCATCCATCTAATTTGTCTGTTTCTTTATTCGTTTTCTTTACAAAACAAACAAACAAACAAACCTGGGTACTAGATGCTCACTGCTAAGAGTTCACATGGTGTCTTACAACATCTATAACTCCAAGATTCTTTCTTATGGCCTCTACAAGCTCCTGCACACATGGTGCACACATACTCACACAAGCACAAATACACATATACACAAAATAAAATGTTGTAAAAAGAATCTATATCATGTATGTATATATAGGTATAAATGGAATATGACATCTAATATGAGCATAATTGAAAAGGAAGAAGGAGTGACAGTAGAATCATATACACAAACTAGACATTGGGCTGGAGAGATAGCTTAATGGCTAAAAAGCACTGGTTGCTCTTCCAGAGGACGTGGGTTCAATTTCCAGCACCCAAACGGCTCACTTCCAGGGTTCCCACATCCTCTCCTGACCTCTACAGACAGCAGGCATACAAGGAGTACACAGATATACATGCAGTCAAAACAACCAAACATAAGACAAGATAACGCAAAACAGAAAGTAAGATGCCTTTGACATGGTAAATGCTGATTCTGGATAATAGGTCGTCAAGAAAGCTTAACACTATTTTTATAAGATTCATCTATTTTAAAATATAAAACTTAACTGTTCAATATGTATATGTATATGTACACACGCAGACACACATATAAAAAGATGATAAAGTCTTACCTTTGAGGATGAGAAACAAGGCTCTCCTGGCAAATACTACATTGTACCTTGCATTTTAAGAAGCCACATATAATTTCCAGAAGAACATTTGTTTATTTCTATTTTATGTGCATTGGTATTTTGCCTGCATATATGAGGGTGTCAGATCCTCTGGAACTATAGTCACAGACAGTTGTGAGCTGCCATGCAGGTGACTGCAAATCAAACCCTGGTCCCCTAGAAGAACAGCCAGTGCTCCTAACTGCTGAACCATTTCTCCAGCCCTGGGAAGAGCATTTGTATCACATCATAAGTTGCTGTTCTTGCTGCCTGGTATACCCTTCCTTTTCCCTTAACTTTCACAACACTTACCTATTCTTGGCTCAGCAAGTGTCTTCTTAGCCATCTTCCCAAACACTACTGTCTCATTTCTGTGCTCTTGTAGACCCTCTTACATGTTGTTATCATACCACTTATCTCATCATATTGAGCCACTTATGTCCTAGAGCAAGATCACATCTTAATCTTATGGGTCTTCATGTTTGTGCAGTGATTAAATAAACAACTAGTAGGCATACCACATACAAATGGACTGGGGAAAAAGAAATCCAATAAAATGGTTTATATTTAGTATAGAAGATCTCATCTTATGAACTTCCTTTTAAAAATACACAAACTGTAGTGCAGAGAGATATTAAAGGATGCATCTAAATGATTTCAGATACCAACATTTGCTTTTCAGCAATTGTTGAAAATCAATCGGAATATTTCTGTTCCAAAATAAGATGGCATAATAACTTTTGCTTCTTAGGAATTGTCTTAAAACCACTGTCAGCATGTAGACAATATTTACAAACCAAAATAGGCGTTAAAAGTATAACTTTTGCATATCTGTGTGCCTTTTGCCTTAAGATAGTGAAAAAAGCCATGTAAAAGAGACTAGAGAAAGCCGGGCGGTGGTGGCGCACGCCTTTAATCCCAGCACTTGGGAGGCAGAGGCAGGCAGATCTTTGTGAGTTCGAGGCCAGCCTGGTCTACAAAGCGAGTCCAGGACAGCCAGAGATATTCAGAGAAACCCTGTCTCGAAAAACCAAAAAAAAAAAAAAAAAAAAGAGACTAGAGAGATGCTTCAGAGGTTAAGAGCAGTTGTTGTTCTTGCAGAGGATCCAGGTTCTATTCCCAGCACCCACAAGAAGCCTAACAACTGTCTGTAACAACAGTTCCAGAAGATCTGATGCCTTCATGTGGTGCAGACATACATGCAGGCAAAAAAAAACCCATATACATAAAATACAAAGAAATAATGGGGGTGAAGGTAGGATAGGGGTAGTACAGCCTTTAATCTCAGAATTTCAAAGGCATAGAAAGGCATATCTCTATGAGTTCGAGGCCAGCCTGGTCTCAAATACTGAGTTCCAGACCTGACAGAGCTACATGGTGAGAATGCCTCAAAAAAAAGAAATAAAGAAAAATTGTAGTGAAAACTCATTTGGGTCCTAAGCTATCTCTCCCTCAGTAGTCAAAGGGAAAATGGGAATCTTTATTCTAAAATGGTCTCTAATTCCATATAAAGCCATAAAGGAAACACTTTCTTCCAAATATTTTCAGTTAGACACATTAAATTTTGTGAACTAAGAAATACTTACCAAGCCGGGCGGTGGTGGCGCACGCCTTTAATCCCAGCACTTGGGAGGCAGAGGCAGGCGGATCTTTGTGAGTTCGAGGCCAGCCTGGTCTACAAAGTGAGTCCAGGACAGCCAGGGCTACACAGAGAAACCCTGTCTCGAAAAAAAACAAAAAAAACAAACAAACAAAAAAAAAAGAAATACTTACCAATGGAAAAGTCATAAGCCTCATAGCTCAAATACATGTGTTAAATTTCTACCTCCTTACCTCAGAACACAGGGACCTGTATAGTTAGCTATAGTACAATCACTTTCGTGTGTCTATTATTGATATATTTTATTATTTTTTTATTACTGATGTCTTTTTAAAAGAAAAATCTTTACATAGGAATTCACTGGCAGTCTTGGACTTGGGAATCTCCCTAGGGTAGCATTCCCCTACTTACAGGCAGGTCTACTCAATGTTTTATACCTAAAGTGACATAAAGCTAGTAACTCACCTGCATTGGCTTTAAGGTCTTCAGGTGTAACCATGACAACAAATCGGATTGCACGTTCATTTCGAAACATTTCATAAGACCACCGACGGATAGATCGCATGCACTTCACTGCTGCAATACCATTGTTGGCAATAAGAACCTGAGCAGTAGAAATATGATGTGGGAAATGGAAGAAAAGGTAGCCAGGAAAAGCAGATAGAAAAACAAAGATAAATTTTTACACATCTCCCTTTGTCTGAAAAAGAATTTCAAGCAAGAACTGTTGTTAGTCCAAGTTGCTGAGAAACAACTCCTACAAGATCAAGCAATATTTTCAAAATGTTTGCTAAGCAAATACTTCAACATGTGCTAGCTAGAATTAATTCCTTTCTAATTTCATTTCTTTAAAAAAAGTTTTTTTAAACAGTAAGTACTCACAATTTTAAAAAATAACCTTTATTTTAATTTATACGTATTGGTTTGAGATTGTCAGATTTTTTTGGAATTGGGGTTACAGACAGCTGTGAGCTGCCATGCAGGTGCTGGGTGTTTGAACTCAAGTCCTCTGGAAAAGCAGCCAGTGTTCTTTGAGTTCAAAGCTACCCTGGTCTACAGAGTGAGTTCCAGGACAGCCAGAGCTACACAGAGAAACCTTGGCTCAAAAACAAACAAACATACAAACAAATAAAAACACAAGATCTTTCCAAAAGAATATTAGAAGCAGAATTTCAACTCCTTATCAACTATGATCAAAGTACCAGCATTAGTGTGTATATATATAAATATATATGTAAACATATCAACAAACAGTGAGAGTATGTATTAGTAGTACGCTAGGGAGACAACAAGGACAGTGGTGCATAAAAAGGCAAACTTCCTAAAACCCTAAATACCATTTTGAAGAAACTGAAACAACAAATCCAGGCATTAAATATCACATACTTTAGGCAAAATAGTTTAGTAAGCTGTAACTTACCTTCTCAATCACTTTATTTCCCCCAAAACGAGTAACAAATTCTGCTGGAGAAGCCACAGTGAAATCTCGTTGTGAGTCTATTTTCTTTCTGTCTCGACCTTGCTTTACTAGGTGCAAGCCAGACATGCTGGATCTATACAAACAGAGAAGCCACAGGAAACTTTACACAGGATTTCTTCACAACACCCACATCTTCTGAAAACTTTCCTTTTCATTACCCTACTACAATAACACTTCCCCAGGACCCTTGTGGAGTCTACATGCTGGCAGATCACAGGAAAGGAAACAATCCTCAGGGGGTGTGATGGGTCAAGCCTGTCATCCCAGAACTGTGAGGCTGTGGCAGGCCTGCCTAGAGTTCCAGGTCAATATGGGCTAAAGAGTGAGACTCTTGTCTTAAGAATATGAAAATAAGGGGCTGCAGAGGTGACCATGTGGTTAGGAATACTTGCTGCTCTAATAGAGGACCTGAATTCAGCTCCCAGCACCCAAATGGTGAATAATTCAGTTAGAGGGGGTTGGACACCCTCTTCTGACCTCCACAGAAACCAGGCACACATGTGGTCCACAGACACACATTCATTCAAAACACTCACACATAAAATAAATAAGCTTAAGGAGGGGTCGGACATGCTTGGAGACTTATTTCGGCTACAGACAGAACACTTATCTAGCAAGCACAACGCTCTGAGTTCAATCACTAACTGGCATGAGAAGGAGTGAGTGACACTCTATTTTTAAAAAATGGGGCTGGAGAGATGGCTCAGTGGTTAAATGCATATATTGCTTTTGCAGAAGACCACAGTTCAGTTCACAGTACCCATGTCAGGCAGCTAACAACTGCCTGTACCTCCAGATCCAGGGGATTGACCATCCTCTTCTAGACCCTGTGAGCACCTGCACTCACATGTACACACACACACACACACACACACGGAGAGAAAGAGAGAAGAGGAGGAGAAAGACAGAGACAGATAAACAGGCAGACAGACATAAAGTAAAACAAAATAAAACAATTAAGAGTCTCATTCTTTTGTTGCCTTGTTACAATTTTTACAGTAGTCTTTTCCATTCTTGATCCAAATTTTAAATGAAAACTATTTCTTCCCTCATCCCTTGCACTGCATGTCCTCTGGAAAAGTGGTACTAAAACCCTACTTATGACAGTGTTTTCTCTGATATGTGGTTCTCTATGTACCTATATAGTGTACAGATTTGAAAACAAATTCTTTCTTCAGCATGTCTATAAAAGTCAATGGGTAAGCTCTCTCTTTATCCCTTTTAATAACTTAAAGTGGCTCTTTGTTTCTTTGCTTGAAACAAGATAATATTCTACCTCAGACTAGCCTGGAGTTCACTATGTAGCCCTCAAGCCTCCTGCTTCAACCTCCCTAATGCTGGTATTACAGGTGTGCACTACAAGGCCTGGCTAAGGTGGCTTTTCTTAACTTTTACTATTACCCACAGGAGGATAGTAACAAGGAACATTCAGAGACTAACTAGTGGCTACTTTACTATATTTAATGATACAGTCACAACAACTGCTGTCATATATACCACTGCTGGGCCCTCAGTGTATGCCAATGTGCCAAAGCACTCTCTGAGATGACATTTGAACTAGTCAATTTGTTAAAAGTTTCTTCATCCTTAAAAAAGAATAAAAGAGGCCGAGTATGGTGGTGCACGCCTTTAATCCCAGCACTCAGGAGGCACAGGCAGGTGGATCTCTGTGAGTTCAAGGCCAGCCTGGTCTACAGAGTGAGTCCAGGATAGTAAAGGATACACAGAGAAATCCTGCCTTGAAAACAAATAGATAGATAGATAGATAGATAGATAGATAGATAGATAGATAGATAGATAATAACCAAGGATATATACACAAATAAGAGTTGAGTCCAACTCAGACTCTTCAAGGCAAGACAGAGAGCTGAGGTTGTATTTAGGTCAGTGGTAGGCCACTTGCCTGGCATTTAAGTTCTAGAGAGCCGGGTGTGGTGGCACACGCCTTTAATCCCAGCACTCGGGAGACAGAGGCAGGTGGATCTCTGTGAGTTCAAGGCCAGCCTGGTCTACAGAGTGAGTCCAGGACAGCCATGGCTGTTATATGGAGAAATCTTGTCTCAAAACAAACAAACAAGAAAACACACACACACACACCTTCATCTTTTTCTATTAATATGCTTAGTTACCCTGCACTTGGATTGGGACTTTTAAGGGAGTGAAAAAAATGAGCCTTCCAATTAGAATGACTTGTTCAAGTTTTCAAAGGAAGTGTAAAGCACAAAGAAGAAATCTAGTTTCCTAGGCCTCCTGTCAGTGTTTTTCCAACTATACCATGAAAACATCTATGGTAACATTAGCACCGTCTGGAAACAATGCCAGGGCACAATGGTCTTTGAAAACAACCCTTTCCTTATTTGTCTGCAATTGTACTTGCTATGTATTCCTTTCAGGTTCCAAGTCCATGACACTTAACAGTGCATTGCACTGATCAATAACATGGATGAATTTGACAAGCATAAGTCTTAAGGAAAACAAAACACAAAAGTGCACAGTACCTCAACACAAATGACATTCTGAAACAAAGATACCCCATCTGCAGTACAGGAAGCTCCAGAATGTGCTGATGGGGAATGCCTGCAAAGGCATGAGGGAGGGGGTAGAAACCCTGTACATTGATCTGACTTAGAGGATCATTACACGAGCATGTGCATGTATCAAAACCACAAGTACTATAATTTTTAAAGAGTAAACTTTACTATAAGTAAATTGTATCTCAATAAACCTGACTTTAAATAACAAAACAAGATGGAAAAAAAACTCAGGCTAGTGAAATGGCTTATGAAGGTTAAAAGCACCCTGCTATTATTCCAGAACACCTGGGTTCAAGGCCCAGCACCCATACAGTGGATCACAACTGTCTATGACTCCAGATCCAAGGGAATCCAATGCCTTCTTCTGGTCTCCATAGGCATCTGTACTCAAGTGTGTACAAACATACTCACAGGCACACATGCATGCATGTAAAATAAAAACTAATAAATAAAAAGACATTTTACTATCTGCCCAATAGCTAAATAGGTGGTTTTAAAGGAGGAGGCAGTGGGTGTGAAGTCCCTAATTGCACAATACCATGCAAACAGAGGCAGGGCAAGGCTGAAGCAGAACTGACTACTGAGCTGTATGAGAGCAGCAAGAAAATGTTCTAGCATTTGATCCCCTTTCATCTTTTCCAGGAATGGTAGTAACTATTCCAGAATTTAAAAGGGGGTCAATTAGCTGTCATGTTTGTGTATAGTGTTAAAAATTATTAAAGGCAAGAATAGTTCTAGCTCTTGCATACCAGACAGATCAAGCTACAAGTTGGGCAACCACACTAAAGCCCTAAGCAAACAGAAGCCAAGCTCTTTATCTGATCTTCTGGATAACTCAGAATTATAGAATGAGAGGCAACCTCCTATTATGACAATTTTCATTAAGATGTAAGATGTTACCTTTACCTTAGTCCACACACATGTACAAAGGAACCCTGAAGTAAACTGAAGTGAACTACAGTTACTTTACTGTTACTTTTCTGACTTCCTGAGCCTGCTTTATCAAAAAAAAAAAAAAGTGGCTTTGAAAGGCCAATCAACTTTTTAGTTTTCCCCTTTTTTTTTTTTTTTGGTTTTTCGAGACAGGGTTTCTCTGTGTATCCTTGGCTGTCCTGGACTCACTTTGTAGACCAGGCTGGCCTCGAACTCACAGTGATCCGCCTGCCTCTGCCTCCCAAGTGCTGGGATTAAAGGCGTGCGCCACCACCGCCCAGCTAGTTTTCCCCGTTTTTGAGATAGGATCTTGCTATGTAGACCCACCTGCCTCTGCCTCCCAAATGTTGGGATTAAAAGCATATGCCACCACATCCACCTAACCATTTTTATTTAATATTTTATTAATTCAAGTTACACTTCGATCACAGCCCCCTCCTTCCTCCACTCCTGGTCCCACCCTCACACCCTGTACTCCCCCTCCCATCTATCCAGCTATTCATTTTCAAATTTTTTAAAAAATTATAGCATGCTCTCTTCTGCTCATCACATTGGAACACATTTTTATTTTAACAGAAGAAGTGTTACTCTATTCTAGAATTAAAAATAAAGCCAAATATCTGGGCAGTGGTAGCAGGAGGCAGAGGCAGAGGCAGGCAGATCTCTGAGTTCAAAGCCAGCCTGGTCCACAAAACAGGTTCCAAGACAGCCAAGACTACACAAAGAAACTGTCTCAAAACAAACAAACAAACCAACCAAGAGTCCAGGACGGGCAGGGCTCTGTTACACAGAAAAACCCCAAAAGAAAGCTAAGTAAAATCTTTAAGTTGTGTAATTTCCCTTTGACAATAAAAGGGAAATAAAAGTGCTCAGCGGTTAAGAGCACTGACTGCTCTTTCAGAGGACCTGGGTTCAATTCCCAGCTCCCACATTGCAGCTCACAGCTGTCTGTAACTCCAAGATCTGAGACTCTCACACAGACACACATGCAGGTAAAGCACCAATGCACACAAAATAAAAATAAATTATTTTTTAAAAAGCTTTGATGTCACGTCTGTACAAACAGAAACAGGCTGAGGAGAGACAGAGAGAGTGTGAATGTCCCTACCTTAGCCTATTTAAACTGCCATAACAAAACAACATAAACTGAGTATCTTATAGACAATAGCGATGTATTTCTCCAATTCTAAAGGGCAGGAAACCCAAGACAAAGGTGACAGGAAAATAAGAGTCTGGACAAAGGCCATTTCCTGTTTCTTCAATGTTACCTTCTTTTTTTTTTTCTTTTGGTTTTTCATGACAGGGTTTCTCTGTGTATCCCTGGCTGTTCTGGAACTCACTCTGTGGACCAGGCTGGCCTCAAACTCAGAGCATGTGACACACCCAGTTCAATCTTGTTTTATTATTAGAGTTACTAAGCCCATAATCACTTTCCAAAGACCCTGCCATCCAACACTCCAGTGGTTAAGTTTTAATATATTTGGAAACAAAGCAAAAATTCAGATACAATGAATGCATATATGAATACACATACATTTTATGTAAGCATATGTTTGTTTTACATATACAAAGTATTTTTAATATATATTTAATATATTTTACATACATGGTTTAAATTTTTTGATATTACATATATGGTTTATATATAATCTCAGTTACTTTTTACTTCTTTGACTCCCAGTTTTGTTTAGTTTTCTCTCAAAAGCATTATGGAGAATAAAAAGGAAATGGATGATTGTTCTGATGACAATTTTGAAAACTCGGTGATTTTAAATTTATTGTTTTTTCATAATTCTTGTTAATTTTCAGGTAATTTTATTTAAAATAGAAACTAGACTATAAAACAAGTCAATAAACAAAAAAGATAATGGAGGAACTTTAATGACTGCTATCAAGAAAACCATTTAGGTCTTTTTTATTGTTTATTTTTAAAGTAAGTGTGTTTGTATAGAGGATGTGTAGGTATGTGTACCCTCGTGCATATGGAGAGGTCAGAGGACAACTTTGAAATTAGTTCTCTTCAACCCTTATGTGGGGATCAAATTCAAGTTGCCAAACTTTCTCACTGAGCTATCTTACTGACCATTCATTTAGGTATTTTATGTCAATCTTCTTATATAAGACACAGGCCTGTAAGATGCCTGAAGCTGGACCACAAAAGCCTTGTACATGTCCTCTTCAGTTTAGGAAAAAGCTGGGAGTTTGGCATTCTCAACAATTCCAGTCTGGCTTCATGGCAAAACAACTTCATCCAATACCTATTCTGGCCTTGAAACATACCCTAAAATAGTTTTCAGCAAAACTTTTCAACAGGATGCTACACACTACAAAGAGCCTTCCTCCTTTACAATAGCTGAAGACAAGTTTTGAAATACCAGCCAATCCAGTGAGCAATGAGGCAATGAGCTCCTTTTGTGGACTAGTAGCATCACAAGGCCCAAATAAGACCGGTGCTTTTTTTTTTTTAACAATAGCATTCTTTTCTTTTTTAAAATTTCTTACTTATTATGAATACAGTGTTCTGTCTGCATGTATGCTTGCAGGTCAGAAGAGGACGCCAGATCTCATTATAGATGGCTATGAGCCACCATGTGGTTGCTAGGAATTGAACTCAGGACCTCTGGAAGAGCAGCCAGTGCTCTTAACCTCTGAGCCATCTCTCCAGCCGAAGACTGGTGCTTTTTTAACATAGCTATACTATCACATCATTTCACATATCTTTTATCCAAATTCAGCCTGCAAAATAAAGGTTTAGATATTCAGGGATAAATATGCAGTTTTTACTCACTTCTTGAAAGAACAAAATTAGAGTCTAGAAAGGGCTTAGCAGTTAAAAGCCTTTTTGGCTCTTGTCAAGAACATGGGTTCAGTTCCCAGAATCTATAGAACTCCAGTTCCAGGAAATCTGATGCCATCTTCTGACCTCCATCAGGCATGCAGATGGTACAGTGTATACATACATGCAGGAAAAACACTCATACATATATAACAAATAAGAACAGCCTTTATTTTCTTTCTTTTTTTTTTTTTTGTTTGGTTTTTCGAGACAGGGTTTCTCTGTTTAACAGCTCTGGCTGTCCTGGACTCACTTTGTAGACCAGGCTGGCCTCGAACTTGCAAAGATCCGCCTGCCTCTGCCTCCCAAGTGCTGGGATTAAAGGCGTGCGCCACCACCGCCCGGCTTATTTTCTTATAGATTAAAAAAAAAATCTAATCAATTTCCCCATAAATTCAAGCTAGGACTAGCTGTTGGTAGTTTACCATTTTTAAGGACATATGTTGTCTAAATCACCTAAATTTACTTTTAAAGTATGTAATATCTCCTTTTTTGTCTGAAGAACCCTCCATATCAAAATGTCAAAGGATGAGAGATTTTTCTTCAGACTTTTGCTTTGTAAACATAAATCACAGTCCCACCACCCCAAACCCCTACAGCTGCTTCAAACCCAGGAAAGCAAGAGATAGGATGCCCTGTGTACTTATTAAGCTGCTTTAGTCCCCCAGATGGCCTCAACTTGAAAGTGTTTTGTCTACTTTGTGTTCGATGTTTTCCCACCAAATCTCTCCTCTTCTTTGCATTTTCTCCTTACACCTGGCTCACACACTAACAAGCTGGTTTTTCAAAAGGACTCAGAATGGAGGGGAGAAATCTTAACTCCTGTATAGCTAGAACAGCAGCTCTACTTTAGCTACAGCAGATACGTTTCACCAACAGCCACTTTGTTCTGATAGTCACCAGAGAAAGGCATCAGTGCCCTCTGGCTGCCAGGAGCACCTGACAGGGAGGGCCCTGGGTAAAAAGAAAGCAACACTTACCACAACAACTAAGTCAAGAAAATAATAGGGTCATGAAACAGAGAAGGAGGACGACAGCACAGCCAAAGCAGGTAATTTGTGAGATCCAATCAAAACAAATAATACTGATTATTATTGTAAATGAGGAAAGGTAAGCAAGAGGGGGCAGGAAAGCAAGCAGAAAGGAAATATACCCTAACTAAGGAACTTTGGAAAAGTGAAAGACATAATTCTAAATTCCAGGCCTAAGTAGTAAAACTCAAAGACTATTCAGAGTCGGGCGTAGTGGCACACACCTTTAATCCCAGCACGCACTCGGGAGGGGGGACAGAGGCAGGTAGATCTTCTGTGAGTTCAAGGCTAGTCTGGCCTATAAAGTGAGTCTAGGACAGTGAGAGATACACAGAGAAACCCTGTCTTGAAAAAACAAAAACAAACAAACCCTCAAAGACTATTCAGCAAAACCTGATCATAAGGCATGGAGGCAGTACAAAGAAATGGGTAATCTTTAAAAGGAAAGAGGACCCAGACAATATTTTGGACAAAGAGGTCCACCTCATTTTAAAACAGAAGGAAAATCTAGGTTAAAAAGACCAGAGGGACGCACATATCACTTGAAAATTAAATCTGTCATAGAAATGTAAATTATCAATGGTGGAATAGTACACAGCAGTATTTTCCTTACTTGGCTTTCATTAAATAGATGCTTATGATGCTAAAGCATTGTAAGGACAGAAAAGGCAATCTACAGAATGAAATAGAAGTGAATGTGTTAAAGGGCTGGTCTCCACTGCAGGAGTTCCACGACAGCCAGGGCTACACCAAGACCTACCTCAAAAGCCCCCCCCCAAAAAAATTTTAATTAAAAGTCAGATGTGCCCAGTGTGGTGATGAACACCTTTAATCTTAGCACTAGGGAGGCAGAGGCAGGTGATCTCTGAGCTCAAGGTCAGCTTGCTCTAGACCAGGCAAAGTTACACAGAGAAACCCTATCTCAAAAATCAAACAAACAAACATAAAAGTCAGGTGTACTGCCAGGCGGTGGTGGCGCACACCTTTAATCCCAGCACTTGGGAGGCAGAGGCAGGCGGATCTCTGTGAGTTCGAGGCCAGCCTGGTCTACAAAGTGAGTCTAGGACAGCCAGAGCTGTTATACAGAGAAACCCTGTCTCGAAAAACCAAAAAAAAAAAAAAGTCAGGTGTACCTACCCATCACATGCCTGTAACCAGTGTTGAGGGTGGGGGCATTGAAGACATTGGGTCTCACTAGTTGTCAGGTTCAGGACAAGGTCCTGTCTCAAAGTAAGAAGTCAGAGTGACATAATGGGCTAATTGTTATCTTTCTCTAGCTTCTGCACATGTACAAATGGAAGAATACACCCTCACACACCCATGTCCTTAGACCATACACATAAAACACAAGAACACTCATGTACACACACACAACTCACAATGAAAAAATGAAATAATAAAACTATATTGTATCAAAACTTGAAGGGTTTAAAAAGATCTAATGGGTGACTAACTAAGGAAATGGATAGACATATGATAAAATAAATAAAGAAAAAATGTTAGTGGTGGAATCTAGAAACTGAGTATGTAAGGGTAAAGAATCCTCTCAACTTTGCTGAGCAGCTTAATTACATTTGCTAAATATGGCAATTCTAGACAAGTGTACTAAAACTTTGTAAAATTAGTTAGCATTAGGGGAAACAGTGAAAAACACATAGGAATGCTATGTTTATAACTGTTCTGTAAGTATAAAATTATTTAAAAATAAAAAACTTTAAAATTATGTTTTAAAAATATTTTAGTATCACAAGAAAGTTACATTAAAAATTTCTTAAAATGTTTAATAAAATCTATTAAGGATAAAAAAATGAAAGAAAATGTAAAATAGTGATTATCATTAGATTTTTTAGTTCCCTTTTGTAATTGTCAGAGTTCTAAACTGTTCTACAATGAACATATTATTTTTAGTAATTTAAAAATATAAAACAGTGCTGGGCATGGTGGCGCATGCCTTTAGTCCCAGCACTCAGGAGACAGAGGCAGGAAGATCTCTGTGAGTTCAAGGCCAGCCTGGTCTACAAAGTGAGTCCAGGACAGCCAAAGATACACAGAGAAACCCTATCTGGAAAAACAAAATTTGCATTTACATATATATGTAAATGCAAATGTCACTTGTGAATTTATGCCAACAGAAAGAAGGCAAGGGAGAAACACATAAAATATATGAGAAAGATCATGGAATAGAGCTTTACTTGTAACAATCACATAACTTTATAGAATAAATTCCTGAGACTGAAATACATACATGGTCACAGACAGCTCATTTTCAGAATGGAAAGGAGGGAAGAATTAAGTGGCAGAGAAAGGAGACTATTGCTCCCAGCAAGAGCTCCAAGTTGCAGATCTCATAATGACCTCTGTCTACTCACTATTATGGCACCACCATGGCAACTAGGAACCTCAGAATATGAAGTAAGAGTACTGAAAGAAAATTTGGAGAGCTACTGGGGGAAGGAAGAAAACTCAGGCAAGTCAAATGAGAAATGCTTAGAAAAACATAAAGCACCCTCACAGGCCTATCTATAACCAATGCCATGATGAGAACTGCAAACCAGAGCCGGTTGCCTACTTACCACATGAAAGCTTGACACAAATGAAGAGAGAGGGGAAAAGGCATTCGATTTTAACAATGGTTATTCTCAGTGCAAGAGCTGAACACTGGGGCTGGGATGGGAGTGATGGCACACACCTTTAATCCCAGTACTCAGGAGGCAGAGGCAGGTGGATGTCTGTGAGTTCAAGGCCAGCCTGGTCTACAGAGTGAGTCCAGGATAGTCAAGGATACACAGAGAAACCCTGTCTCAAAAAACCTACAAAAAAAAGTTCCATAGTCAAAACATTTTATCAAGCCAGGCACGGTGGCACAAGGCTGTAAACTTAGCATTCAGGATGAAGAAGCAGTATGATCATGTGCTCAAAGCCAGCCTGAGCTACAAAATAACTTCAAGGCTAGCCTGAGCTTCATGGTACGACTCTGTTTCAAAATCAAAACAAGAAAATTATCTTGCATAAGGGTTCTTTGACAACAAAATCACTCTAGCACTTGGAGGCTAAGGCAGGAGATTTTTTAATTCAAGGTCAGCATGGGCTACATAACAAGGCCACGTCTCAAGTAAATTCATAAACATTTGAATCACATTATATTGTGTGTGGCACATTTTATATTCCTAAAAGCTTTTACAACTATTATTTAATCTTATCTCTATCACCAGGCTTTATTGAAGACATTAAACTGGTTTAAAAGGAAATATTTATTTCCTTCTATGCCAAACAAAAATAGTTTAGCTATAAATAAAATGTTCTATTCTTCATAGACTTTAACAAAAATGGTCATCTTCATCATGACTAGGAACTGACTACATTACTAGTGCTAAGGAAGTGCCAAAATGGAACTGCCATTTCTCAACTATAGAGTGTAGAATGGTAAGTTTCCCCCTTTTTTTTTTTCTTGCACCAAATAATCATTAGCAACTATACACATTATTTCCATGAATTACTAACTTCCTTTCAAACAAGTCACTGTCACAAAAGGTAGGGTGCAGAAGTAGGGTGTTAATACAATTAAGAAATTTAAATGGGGTCAGATGTGGTGGTGCATGTCTTTAATCTCAGCACTCAGGAGGCAGAGGCAGGAGATCGTTGTGAGTCTAAGGCCAGCTGAGTCTAAATAGTGATTTTCAGGCTATCCAGAGCCAAAAAAGAAACAGAAGTTTAGGGCTGGAGAGATGGCTCAGAGGTTAAGAGCCCTGACTGCTCTTCCAGAGGTCCTGAGTTCAATTCCCAGCAACCACATGGTGGCTCACAACCATCTATAATGAGATCTGGTGACCTCTTCTGGCCTGCAGGCATACATGCAGACAGAACACTGTATACATAATAAATAAATCTTTAAAAAAAAAAAAAGCAGAGAATGGCCTCCCTTTAAAAAAAAAAAAAAGAAAGAAACAGAAGTTTAAATGGGGAGGGCAGGAAGGTTGCTCAGAAGGTAAAGCTACTCACGGCCAAGCCTGATGACCTGAGTTTTATCCCATAGCCCGCACAAGAGGAGGGGAGGAGCAGTAGAAGTCCCCTGACCTCTGCATACACAGTGGAACATCCTCATCTACTCCCACATAAATAAATGTAAGAAAACTTTCTTCAAAAGAAACTCAAGATATGTAAAGTATGTAGTATTGGATATTTGTTAAAACAAATTAGAATTTTAGGTATTAAGTGAGACAAAAAATTAAGATTTAACTTTATTATTTCTTTATTATTTTGGGTTTTCTTTGTTGTTGTTGTCTCAAGACAAGGATTCTCTCTGTAATCCTGACTGTCCTGGAACTCGCTCTGTAGACCAGTAGGTGTGGTAGAAGTTAGGCCTTTTTAGTTGAATTAGTAGGCAGTTCAGCTTAGCATCTGGTAGCTCATAGGAAATTGGACTGGAGTTTTGAGGTTTCAGAGATGGAAACACGAACTGCCCTGTTGAAGGGGGTGATGTGGCTAATGACATTGGTTGCCACAGCAATGGGGCTGCTGGAAACCATGAGTGACTTTGGACCCTCTACCAAGGATTGAGAGGTAAGCCTCTGTCTTTTCCTCTTCTTCCTGCTCCCTTCCTCCTGCCCTCATGGTCTGAGAACTCATGCTGGAAATGCACACAGCAAGGTATACCATTAACCCAATTTAGACTGCGATAGAGCCAAAGGCATGGCATGAACCCTGCTGAGAGAGAGTCCCTTCATGGCACCTGACTTAGGGCTCCAGAGTGCCAAAAAAGGCAGCTAGGTAATCGAAGTTTGGAAGCTGCTTAGAAAGGCTTTTGGCTGTGAGGTTTGCCTGGGCCAAAGAGACCATGAGGCAAGTCTTAGCTGATGAAAACAGCTGGTCTCAGTTTGGCAATTGGAACAAACTGACTTTATAAACGAGCCACAATTTGGTGGTGGAAATAAACTGGTCTTATGAACTGGCAAAGTAAGGCCCAATGTACTTTAAATTTAAAAGATACTACCTGATGGGACTGCTGTAAACCAAATCACCCTACACAGACTTATGCTAAGAATATTAATATCCTTTTAAGAAAGTTAATAGTATTAAGTGTTTTTAGATATGTATTAGAGT
Organism: Lophiomys imhausi; assembly: GCA_907164525.1. Taxonomy (NCBI): domain Eukaryota; kingdom Metazoa; phylum Chordata; class Mammalia; order Rodentia; family Muridae; genus Lophiomys; species Lophiomys imhausi. The sequence continues at coordinate 11,907,344 of CAJQZJ010001558.1, forward strand.
GTTCTTAGATAGATACTAGGGTGTTCTTAGATAGGTTATAGATGACAGATTATAGGGTTTAGGTTACGGGATTTAGGTATTTTATAGGTGACTGATAATTATTAACAAATATAAATATTGATAAATAAAAATATTCTGTTACAGGCTGACCTTGAACTCAGAGATCCACCTGCCTCTGCCTCCTGAGCGCTGGGATTAAAGGTGTGCGCCATCAATACCTAGTTTATCTTTATTTTTAATTATTCGGGGTGGGGGGTGTGTGCACCCTAACCACTGAGCTTTTGAAGTAGAAAGATAAAGAGTTTTGGCAGATTAGGTCTAAAGATTCTATGGTGTATTGCTTGCAAAACTCGTCAGGCCGAGAATTCAATCTATGATACCCATGCCATCAAAAATGGTAGTATATAAAAGATGCACATCATGATCTCGTTTCAGTATAAAGAAATGTATACAGGGTGGAGACGTAGCTCAGTGGTTAGGAGCACTGGCTGTTCTCCTAGAGAATGCAGGTTCCACCCCCAACATCCATATGCCTGCCAACAGCAGTCTATAACCCCAGTTCAAAGACTCACTGGCCTCTGCAGGCACTAGGCATGTGGTACACAAGGATACATGCAAGCAACACACTCATACAACATTAAAATTAAAAAACAAAAAACAAACTAAGAAATATGTGTGTAGGGGCTGGAGAGATGGCTCAGTGGTTAGGAGCAGGGGCTACTCTTCCAGAGGACCAAGGTTCAATTCCTAGCACCCAAATAGCAGCTGACAATTGTCTGTAACTCCAATTCCAGGAGATATAACACCCTTACACCAATGCACATGAAATAAAATCAAATAAATTATATTTTTAAAAATTAGAAATTCAGCCCCATATACAATGAATATGTGTCAATAAAGACAAATGAAAAGTTAAAAAGAAATATATGTGTGTAGCATGGCATGATGGTCAAATGGTTGGGAGGCAAAGGCAGGAGAATAGCATAGAGTTCCAGGACAGTCACAGATACATAAGAAGACCCTGTCTCAAAAAGAAAGAAGAGAAGAAGGATGAAAGGAAGGAAAAGAAATGCAAGTATAATATGGGTAAATGCACAGAAAAGGATTCAGAGGAACGGTAAAATGGCTCAGTGGTTGAGAGTATTTGTTGCTCTTACAAGGACTTGAGTTTGGTTCCCAGTACCCACAGTAGTCAGGCAACTCAGAACCACCTGTAACTACAGTTCCATAGGATCTAATGCCCTCTTTGGACCACTAAGGACATTGCAGTCATGTAGCATACATATATCCAGACAGACACGCACACACTCATAAATAAAAAGAAAAAAGAAATTAAAAAAGAAAAAAAATTTAGAAGACTAGGGAGAGTATTCGCAGAACAATCCCTAGTTGGTAGATATATAAGCCTTTATTAATTTTCTTTACTGTTTCTTACATAAAGTATTACTTTTCAAATACATTCTCTATCCTTTTGAAATAAGGTTGACTGAATTAAAGACCTGCTCAAAGAAATCATCAGTCTGACAGAGTAGCTAACAGTTAGAGCTCTGACTAGTTCCCATACTCAGTCCTGTGACCTTATGCATGTTATGTCTTAGTTACCCATATGTATATTGTGGAAATGATAACACAACACCTGCCTCATTGGTTGTGGTGAAGATTAAATGTGACACTCCATACAAAACAGGAGAGTCTGACATACACTAAAGCACTTGATGAATGTTATCTATTATTACCATTAGCTTTCTAGTCAGTCACTGAGAAAACATGACAGGGTTATTAAGAGACTGTCAGTACAGCTCAATAACAGAACTAAATACACATGAGGCCCTGGGTTCAATCCCAAGCAGCAGTACATAAAAAAGATATTGGGAAAAATAGAATAGGCTGAACCAGCAAAAGACAGATCCCATCACTCAAAGCCACACCAAATTTTCTATGAATCTAACCTTAACATCATTATAACTTAGAAAGAAACATCTGCACATAACTCCATATGGTTTTTTAAAGTCTACAACAATGAAAACGTTATCTGGGAGCTGATTCCAAACTCACTTATATTGCCCGTTTTGTGTCATAGGAGAAACTACAAATAATTTCAAATTACGAAAGAGCTTAGCCAAGTGGCGGTGCACACCTTAATTCCCAGCACTCAGGAGAAAGAAGCAAGAAGATCTCTCTGAGTAGCCTACAGTGATTTACAGGACAGCCAGGGCTACAGAGACCCTGTCTCAAAACAATAGCAATAACAAAACAAACAAAAAAAGAAATGCTTCAAAATCTTCTAGGTTCTTCTGAAGAGTCAAACATCTTATAGGCAATCTTGTATCTAATTCTCAGTTTTCAAAAGATAATGAGCAGGAATACAACTCACATTCACAGGGCCCTCCCTGAAGAAGAGAGTTCATGATCTCCTTGAACCCAGGCTATGGTACATCTTATGCCCAATTCATGTGCATTCAGATGAGAAGAATTAGACATCATTCCCACATAAAGTTCTTAACCTGACCATTCAGTATTTTGACCACATTATTTTAAAATGTTTAAGAAAAAATTGAAATGGAGTTTCAAATATAAACCCAAAGTAGGTTTAAGGATCACAGTACCCTAAAAAGTTAAAGACCAAAATGTGGGGAATAACTTGCTTCTAACTGGACTTTAGCCAAGAACTCAGTATACTGGTTGGCAAACTGTTGACAATCTTGTTTGACTGACAGCATGGGTTGACATCATGTGGTACACTTTACATATGCAGGACAATCTGACAGTAAGTAGAATCAAAGAAACCACCAAAACTAAAACAAAAAAAACAACTCTATTAGATGCCACCAAATCACATACTAGTTACCAAAATTACACATTTAGTCTTTTAACAGTCTTTCTTCTTTAAAAATTTTTTTTTATTTTATTTTATGTGCATTGGTGTTTTTCCTGCATGTGTCTGTGTGAGGGTGTCACATCTCTTGGAACTGGAGTTATAGACAGCTGTAAACTGCCATATGGGTGCTGGGATCTGAACCCTGGACCTCTGGAAGAACAGCCAGTGCTCTTAACCTCTGAGCCATCTCTCCAGCCCTAGTCTTTCTTCTTAAGTGTTCAATTAATAGCTTTCAGAAATAAATCACTAACTATAGAAGACAAGTCCAGGTCGAACTTACCTAACAATAAAAAGCCTAAACAGTTCTTCAATGAGACTTGCCTGTTCTCACCAAGTTGTAACTATTTCTTAAGCCCTTGATTTCAAATACATGGGTGATAAAGCTTAAGAAGTGTTTTATCCAATCTTTCAGTGACTCTGGAAAAACACGGTGCTTGTCTTCTCCATCCCTAGAAAAGTCTATTTTCTAATCCTGCTCACCCATCAAACCACTAAAATGTTTACTTAGCACCCAAAATCAAGCTCACAGCAATTCTTTCACTTTGTTTCAGATGGCTCTAGGTAACACTCATGAAGAACAGGCCTGTTCCCTTAACCTCCAACAAGAGTGAATGATCAGTCTACTCACTCTAGGAGTTGCTAGTAAACTCAATCAGCTTCTACTTAGTATTCAAAGAATAAAAGCAGTGCCTGAATCATTATCTTCACTTTTCAAAAAGGAAATGAGTTCAAGGAAAAATTATGGTTTGCCAATGGGCACATACAGTTTAATTAGCTACAGATGTCACTAAAGTCTTCCTATCAAAGAAAGAACTTAAATTACTCCCAAAGGCTCTACCATATCCACAGGTGAAATGGATCAAGGAAGGAACCTTGTTCTATTTGGAACACTAACTGAGAAGTCAATGGAAACTGGCAACTGTCCTCTTACCAGGCTGCTGATCACACTCTTGCCCACGAGCAACCACCATGAGAGTGTGGCAATAACGAGGGATCCAAGACATTCTCAGGCAGTCATGCCACTGGCCACACAGCCTCTGCCTGACAGCCAAGGACCTTGGGAATGGCTTGGCACCTACACACTGCCTCAGAATATCATCAGCTGAGCTTCCTGCAATAGCATGTATTGCACCACTCAATGTCCTAATTCAACAACTGTACACTATGTTTCACATGAAACTAAGATAGACAAATTTCTCAAGGAGCAGTGTGACTTCAAAGATTTAGAATTAAACTGGTCTTTCTCAATAGGGGACTATGACATTTTGAGACTTATTAGTTGTATGGGATGATATACCACATTACAAAAGTGGTAGTGGTGCTGAGACAGGGTTTCTCTATATAGCCTTGGAGGTCCTGGAACTCACTATGTAGATCAGGCTAGCCTCAAACCCATAGAGATCTGCCTGCCTCTGCCTCCTGAGTGCTTGGATTAAAGGTATGAGCCACCAAATCCAGCCCTTATTGAAAAAGTTTTAGTACCACCAGACCTCTGTCCTCCAAATGTGAGTAGTCTCAGCAGTTCACAACTCCCACACACTTCCAAATGACTGGGAGGGAAGATAAAGTAGCAAAACATATTTATATAACAGCCCAATTTCTAGTCCCTGATGTTGATTCTTCTTTTTGATCTGAGGTTAGATATAATTCTTTGCTGATTCACTCCAGAAAACCAACTTTAACAGAAATATTTACAAAAGCTAAAAAGAAAAAAGGTTGGAAGGTCAGAGTACAACAATTACAAAATTTCAACTGGTCCATTTGAGTTTAAATTCTCAGCCTTAACCAAGTCACTTCCTCATCACACCTCAGTTTTCTCATCCACTAAAGGAAAGCATCAGCTAGTCAGGCAAGGTAGTGTGTGCCTGTAACCAGAGCAATCAAGAGGCTAAGCCAGGAAAGACCATGTATAAGGTAAAGCTAAGGAATAAGAGATCCTTACTGACAATACAAATATAGTATTAAAACTTTAGGTAAGTTATCTGCTTCATTGCAAGTCCCAGGAATCATGAAATAAAACATAACTAAGTTGCTTTACTCTTCTGACCTCCACATAGCTTAAAGGTGGTAATTATTAATAAACATTAACTGTCTCATCTCACAGAAGCTAGGATTCCAAGCACCATGTATAACAACAAAGAATTAACAGAATGGAATTTTACCATAGAATCAATATCTCAAGTATGTAAAAAGAAGCTTAATTATTTTATGGCCCATTAATAACAGACTATTAAGATAATAACAGTAGTGGTGCCTACCCAATTTGTGTTTATCTAGCTAGGTTAGAACTACAATATTTATCATCAATGTACATTAGAATCACCTGGATAACATTTTGTTTATTTGTTTTAGGTATGTGTCTGTGTGTTCAAATTTCTAAGGATGAGGATTATTTCCTAAGGTTTACTCAAAAAATGACTAAATAGTTATCTACTAAACCATCAATCAAAGAGAATGGTGGCTTACACCAGTACCCCACCACTAGCACTCCAGAGGTGAGGGCAGCAAGATTAGGAGTTTAATGTCAGCCTGGGCTACATAGTGAATTTGAGGCCAGCCTGAGTTACATGAGACCCTGTCCCAGAACAAAACAAAAGCAATTACTTTAACATGAGTATGAGTGAGGGGCACACGCCTATAATAACCAGTGGTTGAGTGTTCACCTAGCTTGTAGAAGCCCCTGGGTTCAATCCCTAGCACTGATGTGGGGAGGAGGAAAATCTACAAATTTGGGCAAGTCTGCAGAACTCCTATCAATCAATGAGAGTTGCAGCATTGATGATCAAAGTACTACAGAAGCTGAAATTCTTCAACCTAACACTCGATCACTGGGTCATATTGAAGGATCTAGTGTGTATGAAGGATGGGAAAAGCTGAAGGGAACAGACAGGAAAAGATACTCCCCAAGCCTGAAAATTACATCATTTTATTCATAGAAAAGTACATCATTTCATTCATAGAAGATAGGTCAGGTGAATGGAGGTGAAGTTCCTTTCAGAACATAAGCAGTGAAAATAACAAAACTTTAAATACATTAACCGTGAATCACCTCTTCTCACCTCATGTGAAAGGCCAGACCATCCTGTAAGGCAGAGACCCCCAAGTCAGAGAGAGTGTCTGAGCTGACAGAAGCAGGCGACAAGGAGCCCTCCTTCTCCTCCAGGTCCAGCTTCACCAGGTTACTGATCTCATCTTCTGAGTTGTCTTCTGACACAGACCCAATTATGAATCGGGAGTGCTGGTTCAGCTCCAGAGTTTTGGCCAACGGAGACGGTTCATCCATTATTCTTTCAAAATAAGCTCTCAGAGCTATGGAAAAAATGAAGAGAAAAGCAGGTTATAGGTATTGGTTATTACCTATTTAACTAAAAGAAGTTAAGTCATAAAGCACAAGTGTCCCTGAGAAATGAGAAATAAGACTGACCGAGCCTGAGAACTGGTTTCCTTGGGTATACTTTTTTTTTTACAGACAGGGTTTCTCTGTGTAACAGCCTTGTCTGTCCAGGAACATGTTCTGTAGACCAAGCCTGCCTCGAACTCACAGAGATCCACCTACCTCTGCCTCCCAAGTGCTGGGATTAAAGGCTGGCTTCCTTCAATGTTTTAAGGTACCCAAAATGTTTACACCTCCGTTCTCAAGAGGTGGGATGGAAGGTTTTTGTTGTGTGATGTGTTATGTATTGTGATTTTTATCGTCTAGAGTGGTTGGTTATAAGTTGATACTGAAAATTATAGGGGAAAATATAAAATAAGGGTTGGATTCAGGGATCTCTTTCTCTTTTGCTTTTATTTATAGATATTAATAAAAATTTAAGGTTATTTTGTTTATATTGATAGATATTGATAAAAATTTAAAGGTTAAAGTTAAGGTTATTTTGTAGAAATTTAAGGTCAAACTTAAGGTTAATTTGTATATTGGTAGAAATTTAAAAGTTATTTGTTTAAATCTTGCTGTAATGTATTTCCATTGTCAAAAGATGTAAATTCTACTATCTATGATATTGATAGAAATTTAAGGTTATTTTGTTTAATTCTTGGTTTAATATATATTGATAGAATTTTAAGGTTATTTTGTTCATGTATTATACATAAGCAGTTCATTTACATTATATATGTAATTCTTCTAATCATTCTTATTGTCTTCTCTTATTAATGTGAGAAGAAAAATTTTATTTTAATTTCAAATTTTTAACAAAAAGGAAGAATATGCCGTGAATATGCAAGGGCTTCTGAAATTCAGACTCTTAATAGGGGCATACAAAGTTAGCCTCAAGCCTTGTACCTGTGGGAAACACTTGGTGGCGCACGTGGTCCTGGTCAACAGGTGTACCTCAGGAGGAGGGCATCAGACTGACCAATGAAAAAAACAGCCTGATGTATAATTAAGTGATAGCATATAAAAAGGAAGGCCTGGAAAAACTGGAGAGAGGGCTTTTTGCTTGATATTGCTTCTGAACGCTGCTCAGCTGCTCATCACTGCCTAACTTTGAAAGATACTAGCTGTAGAGACTTGAAGATTGTCGTCTATGTGTGCAGAGCCCAAGAAGGCTGAGAAAAGCAGTGGAAAGCAGCAACTACCACAAGCAAGCTTGGGCTGACAGAAGAGACTTGAGGACCTGCTCAGAGAGGGATCGAAAGAACAAGGTGGGCTGAGGAGAGCTATGCAGACAGAAAAGGCCTGACCTCAAGCAGAGCTGCGTCAGAGGCCTGTGACTAGGCTAGCAGACAGTGAGGAGACTGTAGCCTCAGGTGGGACCAGCCCCAAGGTAGAAAACTCATACTAGCAGAAGAGGTGTGGTGTAGGACATGCACAGAAAAGGTTCATAAGAACCAGGCAGGCTGAGGAAAGCCACAGGCAAGCTGGCAACAGTGCCACTAGAGGCCAACCCCAAGCAGAAGTGAGACTGCCATAATAATGCCAGAGCCAGGTGACCACTCAGTGACTGTTGATTACAGTATTCCTACAGAAAGACTGCTGACAAGTTGCCCTCAAAGGACCTGGCCCTGAGGATGTCTTGATCTGGGTATCCTTTCTTTAAGTATTAGGTTGGTTGGTAGGTGCTTACAAATATTAATAAATAATTAAGTTATGCCTATAGGCTATTCTATTCCAGTACATTTGTTTCCTCTAAGGGAGGAAAAGAAAGATCATGGTATCATGCTTATATATTAAAAGTTTCATTTTCCTCAGAGAAGTATTTCTCACAATCTATAATCATTACCCATCTCTTCACTAATTCTGTGATACTGAAGGGATAATTAGGATTAATGCGGACCCATTACTGTAAGCAAAAGTTGCTGTGACTCTAATTCATCTGTAGCACTATAGGTAATGAATGCTAAGAGTTTAAGAAGACTCACAATTGCCTGAACTTGATCAAACTACATAATGATCACCTGGTTCCAAACATGGCACAATGAAAAGTTACAAATTTTACTAAGCATATACATTTGAAGTAAAACAATAAACAAACAAACAAAAAACCCATGTGTTTTAATGAGGGTTTTTTCCTTCAACTGAGTAATTTTAAAATCTACTCCAAATGGTTACTTTTGTTGCTCAATTCTGTACACAGAATTGGTAGAGGAAGTGAATCTACCACCAAATTTTAAATCTGTACTCAAAGTAGTTGATGTGTCACCTCAAATACCATTTTTCTAGATATAGGACCTTAGTAGCCAGGATTAGCTATTGTCAATAGCTAATGAACTAATTTAGCCAAAACCAGTTACCAGTTCAAACCTTGTAATAAGAAAACACCAAACTAAGTTAAAAGTATTCTCTCCCTTCAAAATACTTATTTTAAAAACTTTAAATCAGCCAGACACGGTGACATATGACTTTAATCCCGGCACTCAGGAGACAAAGGCAGGTGGATTTCTGTGAGTTCCAGGCCAGCTGGTCTACAAAGTGAGTTCTAGGACGGCCAGGGCTATAAATCTATATTTCAGCTCTGCACTAAACAATATGTGGGTTAACCAATCATTTTAATTCAAGAAATGATTCCTAATCCTAATTTTAAGGTGTTCTAAAATATGGAACTATTAGAAAACAGTGCATTTGTTGATAATTTTATATGGTATAAGCCACTATCAGGTACAAAAGTATGCAGAGAGCAGTTTTGATCATATCAGACAAGAAAATGTCAACGTTTTGGTAGGGGGGTGGTAATGGTTCTGAGGATTAGACCCAGGTCTTCACATGTAAGAAGGCAAGTGCTCAACCACTAAGCACTACCCTCTGCCCTCTTCTAATTTTGATTGTTTGTTTTAAGATAGAGTCACACCAAGTTGCTCAGACTGATCTTGAACTTGCTTTGTGGATCAGGCTGGCTTTGAAATGTGATCCTCCTGACTTAGCCTCCTGAGTAGCTGGGATTACATACCTCTACAACAAGATCTGACTCCTTTTCTGAATATGACAGTGAATATGTTAGAATTACACATTCACCATTCTTTTGGTGTATTTGTAAGTCAGAGTTTATCTGTTTAGAGAGACAAAATAGTATTTTCAAATGTTAGGACAGTACCATTCCCAGAATGTGATTCCTGGGCCTGAAGCCACTATTAGGGAACGTGTAAGAGTGGGATCCTTGGACCTACCTTAGACCAACTGTTTCAGAAGCTCTACACTGAAGCATAATAATGTGTTTTAACAAATTAACCTAAAGCTTAAAAATCATTATGCTGTTGAGCTGGGTGTGCTGACACATGCCTTTAATCCCAGCACTATGGGATAGACAGGCAGATCTCTGTAAATTCAAGGGCAGCCTGGTCTACAAATGAGTTCCAAGACAGCCAACGTGGTTAACACAGAGAAACATTATCTCAGAAAAATAGCAACAAAAAACAAACAACAAAAACAAAAGGAACCACTGTGCTGCAAGAGGAAACAACAATAATAAATTGCCAGAAATATAAAATATACAGGGGAAAAGAAAAAAAAGCCAAGCTGTGAACAGTCTGGAAGAGACCTGAAGAATACTTAAACTTTTATTTTTATAACTAGCATAAAGAAGCCGGGCATGATGGCACATGCCTTTAATGGATTAACAGCACTTGGGAGGCAGAGGCAGATGGATCTCTATGAGTTGGAGGCCAGCCTGGTCTACAAAGCGAGTCAATGACAGTCAAGGCTTAGTAAACAGAGAGACCCTCTCTCTCAAAAAACAAACAAAAAGTGAATCCAGGACAGCCAAGGCTATTATACAGAGAAACCCTGTCTTGAAAAACAAAAACTAAAAACAAAACAAAAAAACAAAAACCCTAGCATAAAGAGAGAGAGAGAGAAAGGAAGGAATAAAGGAGACAATGAGGGGTGGGGAAGGGGAACACAGGAGAAGACAAAATTTCATTTTTTTTTCTGCTATGTAGAATGTAGACTTAAACATATCTATGTGTGTATATACATGCATATATATGACATGTAAATAGAAAGTGAATATTTAAGGTAAGAAAGGGGACCAATAAGGGTGAAAAGAGTGACTGGGAAGGGCAATGCAAGGGTAATGAGAAATATACAATGAGATATGAAGATTTCAAAATAAAAGCCATTACTTGAACATTAAAATGACAGAACAAAAAAAACGAACATAAAAAAGTTCTAGACCAAAGGACTAACTCAATGGTAAAGCACTTCCCAGCATACAGGAGGCCCTGTTTCAATCACCAACAATGGAAGAAAAAAATACTGTCTATATTTACTATTCAGCTACATTGCAGTATTATCCTTCCCTTTTTTAAATTTTAAATCTCCAAATTATATAGAGTTCAGTCTAAAAGAAAATCAAATCATTAGAAGAAAAAAGGGAATTACAGGAAAACAAAGAGGGACATTTCAACACATTGACCACTTTAAAGAATATTAAAAGAAGCCGGGCGGTGGTGGCGCACGCCTTTAATCCCAGCACTTGGGAGGCAGAGGCAGGTGGATCTTTGCGAGTTCGAGGCCAGCCTGGTCTACAAAGCGAGTCCAGGACAGCCAGAGCTGTTAAACAGAGAAACCCTGTCTCGAAAAACCAAAAAAAAAAAAAAAAAAAAAAGAATATTAAAAGATACAGCAACAGAAAATAATAAAAAATAAAGGTTGGCCAATTTTTTGGGAGGGGCAAGGGAGAGACAGCGTCTCACAGCCAGGCTAACCCCAAGCTTCTATATGGAAGATGGCTTGCCTCCACCCCCACATCTGGGATACGGGTGTACACACCTGACTTACAGCTGCTGCCTTCACAAGGGAACTAAGGCACACAGACATGCACATTCTAATTTATAATCTGACTGAAATCTGATTGTCATAAAAATAAAATTCATGAGAAAGAAAGGATTCTTTGAAATCATGGAAGCAGAAAAGGCCAATTCCTGGGATGGTGAATGAAAGGCTCAACACAGCCAGCTTCAAGCTGTCCTCTCCAAGCTGAACGTGCCCAGGCGGCCTTTTCTAAGGGCTGCACCCACTGAAGCAGCTCGATGTCTACCAGCAGATACCTGCCCAGATAACAGCACCTGTGTGGAACCCTGCCCCCAGCACAAGCATGAACACCGCCAGAAAGGGAGGTCGAGCCTGGAAAATCACTGCGTAGCCTTAGCCGTCCAGACACCCTAGCAGCTGCCACAGCCTGCCCCATTTCCATTGAGTCTAGTCCTAAATGGAGAGAAAGCAGTGAGTGGGGCATCACCATTGTCAGACTCCTTGCTCACTTGGGTTACTCAACCTGAAATCCTCTTTGTGAAAGACAACAGAAACCTCAGTTTAACAACTCACCACATGAAAATTCTGACTACATTGTAAATATAAACGAGTATTATTTGAAACTGACCTCTTACAATTCTTAATGTCTCAGCAGATATCCGCCTCCAAAAAGAACTAAACAAAAAGAAAAACAGAGATTTGAAAGTTGCTTTTTCTTTTTTTATACCATTTTTTCTCAATTCCAGTTTTATTCTGTGTAGTACAATAACAATTAAACTCAAAGTATCATGTTTTTCTGGTAAATATTACTTAACTTGAAGCATAAAGTTCAGTAGTTTATCACTTAATCATATAAAACAAAAACATTTCATATGAAAAACTTTATTATTCCTATGCATACTAAACAATAATTCAAGCATATCATTTCATAAACTAACTTTTCTGAAAAAAAACTATACTCAAAATAAGTGCACTACAACACTTATTACTTCTAAATTTTCATTAGAAATACCTGGAGTCTCTAAAACTCAGGGTTAGTATGTTTCCAAATGGTTTTAATATTCACAAAGACTAGATAGAAACCAGGGAGAGGGCAACATTTCCATTACACTAAGTCCTTAAACTCTAAAGGACCAAAAGGGTTTACTTCCCAAATCTGAGGTTTGCTTCTAAGCTAACAACTTAAAAGTATCCAGGGAAGAAATTCTCCATTTTGATTATGTATAAGAAACACCTGGAAGTTACGCAAAACTACCCATGTGGGGCCTCTGGCCCACGCTGTAATTTTAGTATTTGGGAGGTAGAGAAATGAAGAGCAGGAGTTTCAGGAGTTCAAAGTTACCCTGACAACACAGAAAGAGGTAGGCCCAGCTTAGGCTATATGAAACCCTGTGTCAAAACAAACAAACAAAAACAACCCAAGAAGTGGCGGTACATTCCTTTAATAGTAGCATTCGAGATGCACAAGGAGCCAATCTGTTCTACAGAGCAAGTTCAAAGACAGCCAGAGCTATACAGAAAAACCCTGTCTCAAAAACAAAACAAAACAAAAAAAACTTCTAAAATACTCATGCATAAATTGCACTCCAAATCTACTAAATCAGATCTGCAGTTGGAGGGGACACAGGTATCTGAATTACCTTTACTTTTTTTTATGTGTATAGGTAATTTGCCTGCACATCTGTGCACAGCTTACATGCCTGGTACCCATGGAGGCCAGAAGAGGTCACAGGACTCCCTGGAATTGGAGATAAAGGGGGTTGTGAGCCACCATGTAGGTGACAGAAATAGAACTAGGGTCCTCTGAAATAGCAGCCAGTGCTCTTAACTGATGAGCCATTTCTCCAGTCTCAGATTTTCTTTTCTTTTTTCTTTTTTGCCATTACAGTTTTGAACTGTCAAGTGAGTGCTGGGATTTGAACCCAGGTCCTTTGGAAGAACAGCCAGTGCTCTGCACCGCTGAGCCATCTCTCTAGCCCCAGATTTTTGTCTTGTTTGTTTTGTTTTTCGAGACTTTGTGTAACAGTATGAATTGTCCTAGAATTCACTTTGTAGACCAGGTTGGCCTCAAACTCACAGAGATCAGCCTGCTTCTGCCTCCTGAGTGCTGGGATTAAAGGTGTGTGCCACCACACCTTTAATTTTTTTTAATTAGTTCTTTTGAGAGTTTCATACAACATGCTTTGATAATATTGACCCTACCCTAGATATCTTAATTTTAAATTTAGTTGTAATACTAATGTCTGGAAGGCTGAGGTAGAAAGATGGTCAATTCCAGACCAGCCTTGGGCCACAAGAGACCTGTTCTAAAATATGAAGGGTTGGCAAGTAAAAGAACTTGTACCAAGTCTGGCAACCTGAGTTCAGTCCCAGAATCCACATAGCAAGTTGTCCTCTGACTTCCATAAGCACACTATGGTTTGCACACACACACACACACACACACACACCAATAAATTAATATTTTTTAAAAGGAAAGAAAAATTTAAGATTTTATTGTTGGTAGGAAGCTAGTTAGATGGCTCAGTATAATGTACTTGCCACTGAGCCTGAAGACATAAGTTTAATCCCTGGGATCCACATGGTAAAAGGACTCTTGAGGTGCTCGCGCTCTCTCTCTCTCTCTCTCTCTCTCTCTCTCTCTCTCTCTCTCTCTCTCACACACACACACACACACACACACACACACACAGCTGCCCCCTCAACACAGATATACTAACACACTAAATTTAAAAGTGTATAAAAATTAAGGAATTTAGCTTTTAGTTAAATGGCTACAGACACCCAGATATTTTCTTGGAAACCAGGAAAAATATTAAATAACTAGATAAATCCACAAAACCAAAATCAAAATCATAACAGAATCCCCAAAACATGTCACCTGTAAAGAACTAAGTAAAGAAAGGACTGGCTGAAGTTCTGTTTCAGAAGCTTCAGATCATTCGATTTCCCCAAATCTAGTGAAGCCAGTTAACGGCCTGATAAAAGGCTAAAGTCTAATTCTCCAGAAAGGGTCAGTTTCTAGACTGGGGAATACTAACAAGACGGTACACTTAGCATACAGTAAGCAAACATATTAAGGCCTTCCAAGACGTGTTGCAGAATCTGAACAGCTGAAGCATCAGGGTGGGATACGGTAGAGCGTGTTAGACAATGCAAGGACCCTTAAACTAGTAACCCTGAGGTAGCTAAGTTTCCCCTAGCCCACCATTCTATGCAGCTAACAGTGAGCAAGGCCCACTCAATTGTCAGAAGCTCTCATCACCTCTTTCATCCACCTTCTTAAAGATAAAGGCAGGCAAATAAGTATTATCACATGTTTGAGAAAGTATCCAAACGAAAGAATCAAGAACAAATAACAACTTGTAAAAACAACAACAACAAAGCATAACCAAAGATTATGAAAAGCAAAATATAACTATGGGGAGAAAATAAAAAGGCAGAAAGGCTCAATTCCATTTTTGTGGTTATTTCCTCCCAGTCACGAAACCCTAGTCAAACCATGAGAACATACTAGACAAATCTGAATTGCAGGAGAGTCTGTAACTTTAAAGTCATTGGGAAAGGCTAAAAACCTTCACAGAGAAAGTACATAACCACCAAATGTGATGCAGTATCAGGATTTAACTACCTGAAAGGAAAACAATATGAGGTGGGAGGGGTAAAATCTGAAAAATATCTGCAGCAAACAATAATCTATGAATGATAATTTCTTCAGTTTTTGTGTGTGTTGGGACTGAAGAACCCAGTGCCCCCAGATGCCTGGCAAGTGTCCTGTTAGTAAGTACAACCCATTATCCAGTGTTAACTTCTTGGGTTTGATAAAAGGTACTGTGACCAGCCGGGCGGTGGTGGCGCACGCCTTTAATCCCAGCACTTGGGAGGCAGAGGCAGGCAGATCTTTGCAAGTTCGAGGCCAGCCTGGTCTACAAAGCGAGTCCAGGACAACCAGAGCTGTTAAACAGAGAAACCCTGTCTCGAAAAACCAAAAAAAAAAAAAAAGGTACTGTGACCATGTGAGCTGCTCATACTGAGTGAAGCTTAGTCAAAGGTGTGTGGGAGTTCTCTGTAGAAGATTTACACACAACTTTTCTTTAAGTCTAAAATTACTACCTAAGAAAAGTCTGGGGCTGGAGAGATGGCTCAGCGGTTAAGAGCATTGGCTGTTCTTCCAGAGGACCTGGGTTCAAATCCCAGCACCCACATGGCAGTTCACAGCTGTCTATAATTGTCGGGTATGGTGGTGCACGCCTTTAATCCTAGCACTCGGGAGGTAGAGACAGGGGATCTCTGTGAGATCAAGGCCAGCCTGGTCTACAAAGTGAGTCCAGGTCAGCCAGGGCTACACAGAGAAAAACTGTCTCAAAAAACCAAAAACAAAAAAAAGAAAAAGAAAAGTCTGAAATCTAAAGAACTATCATTGCATCATTTCAATCCTAAAAGATCTAAGAGAAAATATTACATGTACAAAACACGAATGGTATATTTTTTACAGAAATATTTAGAATCAAGAAATATACAGGGCATGGTGTCATAAGCCTGTGATCCCAAGAGGATCACATCAATTTCCGGGCCAGCCTGTCTACACACTAAGACTATCTCAGAAAAACAAACATAAAGGAAAAAGAAAAAAGAAAAAACTCCTTTTATGTTTTTGTTTTGTTTTGTTTTTTTTTAGGTTTTTCGAGACAGGGTTCCTCTGTGTAACAGCCATGGCTGTCCTGGACTCACTCTGTAGACCAGGCTGGCCTTGAACTCACAGAGATCTGCCTGCCTCTGCCTCCTGAGTGCTGGGATTAAAGTCATGCACTATCACGCCTGGCTCTTTTATGATTTTTTAAATTCAATATCTCACTGCTACCCAGGCTGATTCCAATTTTGTGTTCTCAAGTGATCTCATACTTAAGTTTACATTTAAAAAAATAAATATTATTATAATCTGTTCAATTATTTGTGTATGCCCATGCATAGGTGGGTATGAAGGTTAAAGGATAACCTGAGGGAGTCAGTCCCTCCTACCACTTGGGTCCTGGGGTTGAATCTCAGGTATTAAAATTTGGCCAACAGCTTCCCTTACCCACTGACCTATCTCACTGACCCAGAAACAATTCTTAAAACTTAAAAACAAAGCCGGGCGTGGTGGCGCACGCCTTTAATCCCAGCACTTGGGAGGCAGAGGCAGGCGGATCTCTGTGAGTTCGAGGCCAGCCTGGTCTACAAAGCAAGTCCAGGACAGCCAGGGCTGTTACACAGAGAAACCCTGTCTCGAAAAACCAAAAAAAAAAAAAAAAAAAAAAACTTAAAAACAGAAAAATTAACTAATTAATTAATTTTAAAAATGCTTTAAAAACCTTAAAAACAGGTCTGTGGATCACACCACCCCCCAACTAAGTATTTTTTAAATTTAAAGTTAAAAATATATAATCAGAACAATAAAAAGAGCTTACTGTAAAAAGATACAACTAAGGAAATATATTTATTACTCAGAAAAAAATTAAAGAGAGAAAACATAAGAAACAAAAGAAAGTTAAAGAGCCTACTCAAGGGCTGGAGAGATGACTCAGTAGCTAAAAGCACTAGCTGTTTTTTCCAAAGGACTTGGGTTCAAATCCCAGCACTCACATAGCAGTTCACAACTGTCTGTAACTCTAGTTCTAGGGGATTTGACACCCTTGCACAGACATACATGGAGACAGAAAACCAATGTAAATAAAATAATTTTTTAACAAGAGTCTACTAAAAAGGCCCAATTATAAAAATACAGCTCCCAAAAGAACAAAACCAAAGGCAAAAAAAATTATAATTAATGTAACAATTCAATAAAAACTTGCCAGTATGTGAAAGCATGACTGTCAGATTAAGAGGCTACACTAATGAACTGTACGTGTAGTTCCATGGTGAAGTCCATGCCTGATGTCAATGAAGCTCTGGGTTCAAACCACAGATAGGAAAAAAAGAGTCCACAAAGTACCTATAATAAAAAAGAAAAACAGAGCTGGGTGTGGTAGCACACAGCTTTAATCCCAGCAGAGGCAGGCAGATCTCTGTGGGTTCGAAGCCAGCCTGTTCTACAAAGTGAGTCCAGGACGCCGAGGATACACAGAGAAACCCTGTCTCGGGAAAAACAAACTAACAAAAGAAAAGAAAAAGAGATCCCAAAGAACATGAATACATGATTCAATAAGCTTCTGGAGAGGAAAACAGTGTCTTCATACAAATAATCAAGAATCAGAAGCTGCTAGGCCAGCTTTGGCAGACTTTTAATCTCAGCTACTCAGGAGGCTGAGAAAGACAGCTTTACATATAAGGACTTCCCTGAATTACAGTGAGTTCAAAGCCTGAGTATAGTTACACCCTATTTTACTTTTTAAAACAGCCCAGGCATGGTGATGTGGACCTTTAATCCCAGCACTCGGATGGCAGAGGCAGGCGGATATCTGTGAGTTCAAGGCCAACCTGGTCTACAAAGCAAGTCCAGGAAGCCAACACTACACAGAGAAACCTTGTCTCAAAAAAAAAAAAAGTTTTCCTCTCATGTATTCTTTAAGATGTCACTAAAGGATATTCTCCACCAAATGAGGGGAGAAACAAGAGTGTGGAAGATGTGGGACATGACCTCTCCGGCAGCACAAAAGATGGTAAAGAGATTCCCTAGCATGATCGTGAAGAGGGAGTCCAGGATGACCATTAAGTGCCAGATGCAAGAGGCAAGCAATTTAAGCTGGAGCCAGCCAGGAGTCTAAGAGAGATTTTATAGATGACAATTAATGGACTCTCTGGCTCATATTAGTGTCCTGAGAGATTAAAAAAACTTGTGAAGAGTAAATACATGGTAAACTCACAGAAAGCTAACAACAAAAATAAAGACCAGTATTACCTCCAAAGAAAGAGTTGCACAGGAAAGAAATCACAGGACATGACTAAATCCTGTACAGCATTTACAAACTCATAATATAAACTTCCTGAAAAAAATTAAGGCTATAATCTATTGTAAGACATCAATAGGCAATGCTCAATATTTGTGAAAAAATGAAGCTGCCACAAGTATGTTACTCACACACAAAGACATATCATAAATATATCTGTCAAGAGAAACTGAAGTAGGAATCAGGAGGATTTTAATCAACTTTGTGGAACACTTTTAAACTATATGCTAGAGGTTAGGGGGTGTGACAGAGTGCTGGTCTAGGGTGTGTGAAGGAAGCCCTGGATTCAATATAAGGGAAGAAGAGAGAGGGGACATGCCAGTGGCCCCTACCTGTAATTCCAGGACTTGGTGACCCTAGAGCCCAAGGATAATATATATAAACTCTGTAAATTAAGAGATTTATAACCAGCACTTGGGAGGCAGAGGCAGGTGGATCTCTGTGAATTTGAGGCCATCCTGGTCCACAAAGGGAGGCCAGGGCTACACAGAGAAACCCTGTCTCAAAAAACCAAAGAGAAAGAGAGAGAGAGAGGAGAGAGAGAGATTTATAACATTTATACACATTTAATCCTATCACTTGGAAGCCAGAGGCAGGTGGGACTCTTGAGTTCCAGGCCAGCCAAGGCTACATTTTATATATATATATATATATATATATATATATATATATATATA
>CAJQZJ010001558.1:11926022-11941212 GCA_907164525.1 Lophiomys imhausi
TATATATATATATATATATATATATATATATATATATATATAATAATTTACATATATGTAAATTATCTAATCAGGCTTGGAGGTACAAACGAGTCACCTCAGGACTTGGGAAGATGCAGAATGGGCAGACTTCACAGTCAGTCTTGGCTATAATGGTGACAATGTGAGTTGGAGGCCATCAGTAAACTGGATAAAATCATGTCTAAATCAAAATAAGCAAACAAACTGGGTGAAGGACCAGGAGCCTCTAATCCCAACACAGTAGAGGCAGGAGATTGTTGAACTCAAGGTCAACATGACCTACAAAGTGAGTACTAATCCAGCTTGTAAGAAGATGTCTCAAAGAACAAATATTAAAATATCTCATAACTATTAGTTGTATGCCTTTAATTCCAGCACTCGGAAGGCAGAGGCAAGAGGATCTTTATGAGTCCGAGACCAGCCTGGTCTACAGAGTAAATTCCAGGACAACAGGGCTACACAAAGAAATCCTGTCTCGAAAAAACCAAATAAACAGATTTATGGATAGATAGATAGATAGGTTGGTAGTCAGTTTTCCCATTAATCCAAGCTGCTATTACCCTTTATCTTGAGCATTTAGATAACTAAATTATTATTCACGCCTGGCATGGTGGCACACACCTTTAATCCCAGCACTCAGGAGGCAGAGGCAGGAAGATCTCTGTGAGTTCAAGGCCAGCCTGGTCTACAGAATGAGTCTAAAACAGTCAGGGATACACAGAGAAACCCTGTCTTGAAAAACCAATATATATATATATATATTTCACATATTAGTACTGTATGTTTTACTATGTAAGTGCCTCTTAAGACATCTTGTGGATAAAGATGGGAAAAATTATTCTCTCTTCAGAGTCACAGCCCCCAATATCTCACAATGCTGTGTAAATACCAGACTTTGATGGATTATAGGGTTAAAAAACTAGGAGACATGAACTAAGCATTTATTTCAAATAGTATCCTTTGAAAACCTAAGGCATTTCCAGATTTAAAAAAAAAAAGGAAGCCGGGCGGTGGTGGCGCACGCCTTTAATCCCAGCACTTGGGAGGCAGAGGCAGGTGGATCTTTGTGAGTTCGAGGCCAGCCTGGTCTATAAAGTGAGTCCAGGACAGCCAGGGCTACACAGAGAAACCTTGTCTCGAAAAACCAAAAAAAAAAAAAAAAAAAAGGAAAAACCATTTTTTGAATTTACAAAGCTCTGAAATTGCTGTTCACCTTATGCTCATATTTTATAGGACAGAATCTAGAGAGCCTTACCAACAATTTGGGTGTCCCCATTACCTCAGAGTCTCAACAAATGGAAAACTTTCTTAAAAAAATATTGCTAGCACATGCCTTTAAACCCAGTACTTGAAAGACAGAGGCCAGCCTGGTCTACAGAGTGAGTTCTAGGACAGCCAAGGCTCCAAAGCCCTAGAAAGAAGAAAGAATGAAAGAAAGAGAGGGGAGAGAGAGGGAAAGGAAAGAGAGAGAAAGAAAGAAAGAAAGAAAGAAAGAAAGAAAGAAAGAAAGAAAGAAAGAAAGACAGACAGACAGACAGACAGAAAGAAAGAAAGAAAGAAAGAAAGAAAGAAAGAAAAGAAAAGAACTCACAAGAAGAAAAACAATATTGCTTGGCTAGTGTTGAGGTTAGCCTGGGCTACATAAGACCCTACCTCAAATAACAATAACAAATAAACAAGGATAGACAGACAGACAGATAGGTAGCTAGGGGAGGAGAGACAGATCAGTGGTTAAGAGTGCTTTTTCCACAATCACTAGGAATAGAGTTCAGATTCCAGCACCCATGTAACAAGCTGAGAGTCTCTGAAAACATCTATAACCACAGCTTCAAGGATTACGGGACAAGGATGGCTTCTTGCCTAGATAAGCCTAGATTTGCTTGTGGACTAGCCCACCTGAGCCTCAGGTTCAGGGATAGACCCTCCTGAAAGGAATAAGCAAAGAATAATATCGAACACCAGACACCCTCTTCTGGCCTCCATATGTGCATAAATTAAAAATATCCTAAAATAAACTGATTTGTGTTGCTGTTCCCAAGTCTTCTAGATCTGTTGAGGAGCTGTATTAGCATTGACGATATAGGGCAAGAAAAATATTTACAAGTTAAGGCAACATTCCTGATTCTTTTGGAGTTAAACCTCTCCCTAAAATTATATAGGTAGTTGTAAAGTTAAAATAAGAACTGAGAATGTAACTCAGTGGCAGAGTGAATGCTCAGTATACACGAGGCCCTAAATTCAATTCTACCACCAAAAACCAAAAATAAAGAAATAATCTCCCCAAATTTAGTTGACCTGTGAAGCATTAGATCAGATGATGAAATGCATATAAGCTGCTAGTTTTAAACAGAAGAGTCAATTAAAAAATATTCTTGCTAGGCAGTGGTGGTATTACATGCCCTTAATCCCAAAACTGGAGGCAGAGACAGGAGGATCTCTGAGTTCAAAGCCAGCCTGATCTATAGAGTGAGTTCCAGGACAGCCAGGGCTACACAGGAAACCTTGTTTTGAAACTCACATCCCCCAAAAAACTTATATTAGGTAGAAAACTAGACTAGAAAAGTCCTTAGGTACTTTGGGGGGGGGGGGGCCAAGATAGGGTTTCTCTGTGTAGCCTTAGCTGTCCTGGAACTTGCTCTGTAGACCAGACTGGCCTTCAACTCAGAGATCTACCTGCTTCTGCCTCCTGAGTGCTGGGATTAAAGGTGTGCATCATAAACTATTGGGTTATGTGAAATGGAATCAAAGAAACTTAAAAGCTTGTCTGCCAGAGTCTGGAATATAAATAAACACTAAAGAATAAAATACAAACAACCCACGATCCATCATCATGTACTAATCTGATACTACCCCAAATAAAATTAAGAACTAATTAATCAAGCTTCTACCAGTCTATTATCCACAGACATGACATGTGTGTGAACATGCACACATACATGTAGGCAAAGACTAAATTTGAATGACTAAAGACAGATTGAAAAGATTCACTTACAATTACAAGTTTATTTCTGTCCTATGAGATTGGCCACAATTCATAAATGACATCTTAAGAAAAAACTTCCACAAATCTATGTCTATTTTTCAAACTTAAGTTCATTCAAAATTTTCAAACTTTGTGTTATCATGTCAAAGAAAATTATTTATACAGGATGATTCTAAGATGACCTCTTCATAACTTGTATATATGGTCATGTGATTTCAACTCCCAATATTATAAAATAGTAACTATTTTTGCAGTTCCTGATGTAAGGAAGAGTCAGAACAGATGCTGAAAGGATGGCATGATCGAACTTAAGTCTCAACAACGCTGGAAAGTGGCATCAATTGAGGACATCAACCTTTTGGTAGAGTGATTAAAATCCGTTTTCTGTTTCCTTGCTGGGCATAGTGGGACACGCTTTCAATCCCAGCACTCTGGAGGCCGAAGCAGGCAGATCTCTGTAAATTCAAAGCTAGTCTGGTCTACAAAGTGACTCCAGGACAGTCAGGGCTACACCCTGTCTCAAACAAACAAACAAACAACAAAACCTTTTCAGTTTCCTTTTCTACTTTTTTCTGAGATAGGGTTCATTTTCTTTCTTTTTCTTTTTCTTTTGTTTTGATCTTCAAGACAGGGTTTCTCTGTGTAGCCCTGGCTGTTCTGGACTCACTCTGTAGACCAGGCTGACCTCGAACTCTCAGAGATCTGCCTGCCTCTGCCTCCTAAGTGCTGGGATTAAAGGCGTACGCCACCATGCCCAGAAAAAGGGTTCTTTTTATACAGTTCTTGGCTCATCTGGAACCTGCAATGTAGACCACACTGGCCTCAAACTCATGGAAGTCCTCCTATTTCTGCCTCCTGAGTTCTGAGATTACAGTTAAAGTCTACCACACCCAACAAAATTCCTTATTGTGAAACTTTTCACCTATCTCCCTAAACATCCTAAAACTAGATGGTGTAATGGCAACTTGAATAAGTAACAAATTGGTAAGAGAACTCAATCATTAGAATACACTTAACGAAGCTTAACTGGCTAAGCTTGTAAGAGCTTATGACAGATCAGATGCACTCTGCCATGTAAGTGCAACATTCTTGTCACTAATATCAAATATTTTAAAATCTTTATCATGCCAAATGAACCATTACATTCAAGTAAAGAATGAGAATTCTGCCGGGCAGTGGTGGCGCACGCCTTTAATCCCAGCACTTGGGAGGCAGAGGCAGGCGGATCTTTGCAAGTTCGAGGCCAGCCTGGTCTACAAAGCGAGTCCAGGACAGCCAGAGCTGTTAAACATAGAAACCCTGTCTCGAAAAACCAAAAAAAAAAAAAAAGAATGAGAATTCTCACTAAAGTTTCATGAATTAAAAAACACATAAACTACTTAAATAGCAATCAGTTAAAGAGGACATATTAAAATCAGTCCACAGTGATTAATGTTTTTTCAGCCAATGAGACGTCAGTGTTTATTCACCTTTTCATAGTGTATGGAAATATGCTTGATGCATGCCTTCTACAGTTACTAATCTTTAAGAGCATGCTAAGGGTGGTGACATGGCTCAACTAGTGAACAAGCTCAAGCGCAAGCCTGGCAACTTGAGTTCAATCCCTGTCACAGGGGAACTAACTCCTCAAAGTCTGTCTTCTCACCTGAGCTTGCTTCCCTCCTGCAGCATACACATATAAATTTTTTTAAGGTAGATTATGGTGAAATAACTTTTTTTTCTGAATTGCTTAAAAGAATAGTTTCTGCCGGGCGTGATGACACACACCTTTAATCCCAGCACTTGGGAGGCAGAAGCAGGCGGATCTCTGTGAGTTCAAGGCCAGCCTGGTCTACAGAGTGAGTCCAGAACAGCCAGGGCTGTTACAAAGAGAAACCCTGTCTCGAAAAACAAAACAAAACAAACAAACAAAAAGTAGTCTCTCCCATGCAGAAACATTAAGTATATTATTACACAACTTTTATTTTTGTTTTCTCATCTAATAATTAATTTTCTAAAAATGAAAAAATATACATAATTTTTTGGACATTCCAAAATAACATCATCTACAAATTTCTTGGGTCCTATTCACAGAAACCCAGGGACTGATGTGGCCTAGGGGCTGTATGTTGCACATGCCTATTTTAAAGAAATAAGCATGGTGGTACATCCCAGGAGGTAGCTCAGCTGGCAAAGAGGATTGTTGTTGAGTTGATGATCTGAGTTCAATCTCCAAGGCTCACATGATATAGGAGGAGAAAACAGATTTCAGACTGTCTTCTCACCTCCACATGCCATTTTTCCGCTCCCCACAAAAAAAAGGGGGGGGCACATAAATAGAGAACACAGAACAAAGTATGGTGACATGTGCCTATAACCCAAGTACTGGGTCACCAAGGCAGGGGGACTCCAAGTTCAAGGATGAACACATGTAGACCCTCCAAATAAAAACGAAACACTGGCTTTAGACCAGTTAAACCAGTCTGTGTGACAGGTAAAACTTCCTACTCATTAGCTGGAAAGTGCTCTACCCCTGAATTGTTCACAGCACTTTAGAGCTCTCCAAGGCAAGCTTTCACAATGACGGTTCTTTGAGATTACCTGGTCATGGTCCATGTGTAAATTCATTAAGTGAAAGGCCCACTATTTCCCAACTTTTCCTATTTTAAAAAGTTTAATCTTTCCTTTGACGTATTTCTACTCTGCTCTGGTAAAACATAAACAAAACTTCTATACACTAATAATCACAAATAGCTTCAGAAATCAGCATTTTACTGTTGACATCTTTCATAGACCCACAGGCTTTGTTAATTATTGTTGGGGTCACATCAATACTGTTAAGTCTTTTTTTTTTTTTTTTTTTTTTTGGTTTTTCGAGACAGAATTTCTCTGAATATCTCTGGCTGTCCTGGACTCGCTTTGTAGACCAGGCTGGCCTCGAACTCACAAAGATCCGCCTGCCTCTGCCTCCCAAGTGCTGGGATTAAAGGCGTGCGCCACCACCGCCCGGCCTGTTAAGTTTTAAATAGTGTTTAGAAATAAAGAAACAGAAGCTAAAGAAGTGGGAAGAAACTTGCTACTTTGCAGCAAGCACCTACACCTCCAAAAGAGATCCCATAATAACGCTTTCCCGGCAAGTGCTTGTCAAACGGACACAGAAATCCCCAAGACAGATGTCAAGGGCATCCCCATTCACGAAGCAATCGACACATTAGGGTATTCCTATCTGCTAGGAGAGAGGAAACTATGTAACCAAGGAAAGCATACTTCCCAGCCTGAACTGTAGAATTAGAGGAAAAAAACGAAACAGAGAAGTCAAGAGAGCAACTTCTGAGAGTGAAGGCCAGGTTATTAGCTTTATTCTGCACATCGGGAAGTTTCTGAAACACTTTATGTAGACACGGAATCATGAAATCCTAGAGTCTTTTGATTTGTCTTAAATCTCCTAACAAAACCATCTAAAATCAGTTCCCCTGAGCAGTTATACTCCTGTATGCTTCTATGAAAACCCACAAGGCCTACATGAAACCCCTGATTTTTAAAGAGAATGGGAAATGTCCACTTGCCTGATACCCAAATCCAAAAAAAAAAAAAAATCCGCTCAGACGTAGGCAGGATCTCCACGCATTTTCCTCTGAAACCTTTAGCTTCCTACCACCTTCTTAAGTCCTATCTCCAACAGCTGCCCTAAATCAGCAAGGCGAACGCCAAGGGGAGAGTTAAGAACTGGGGAGCACGCTTTTACTACTTACGTTCCTCATAGAAACCCTAAATCCTGCGAGCAGAAACTGGCAAAGGGACAGCCCGCCTGGCCCGGACTCTCCCTGCGATACAAAGGCACAGTGAGAGCCAGAGCAGCCCGCGCCTCTGCGCCCCACACCTCTCTCCGCAAGTGAGGAACAAGACTTTCCATGCAACCAGACCCAACCCTCAACACCCGCCTCCCACGTGGTCTTCTCCCTCTCGGAGGACAGGGTCGGACGCAAAGAATCAGACCCGCAAATGGGCAGCGAGCACCGGGCAGACACACCGGTTCCTCCCTAAGGGCCCTGGGCGTCACTCCTCCCAGGTTCCGGGGTCTCGGCCCGCAAGCCCCTGGACCCCAGAGCACTCCACGCGGAGCTCGGGCGAGGAAACTTGGAGGCCGCGGGGCTGAGGAGAGAACCCGGCTGCCCGGCCCGGGGTCTGCATGGGATGGAGCCCCACCGCGTGCCGGCGGAGGCTGGGAGGCCGCCCCCTGCCGGCTGCCCCTCCCCGGCCCGGGCCGCTCCGGATCGCGCCGCGGCCCTCGCCTCACCTCAGGCTGGCGGCACGCAGGGACCGGCGGTCGCTGAGTCCCTGCGCCGGGGCGTGCTGGGCGGGAGGCGACGCCGGCGACTCCGCGATGGCTGACAGGCGCTCGGCAGGCCGGCCTGGCACGGGGGCCGAGGAGGGCGGGGCTTAGGCGGGCTGCCCCGCCCCCGGCCCGCCCCCGCCCAGCCGCCCACCTCAGCCGCCCAGCCCCATCAGGTACGCGCGCATCCGGGGTTACTCCAGGCCGTTCACCTCCGACCCCGCTCCGGGCAGCCGCGCGGTCCGGGCGCCAGGGGGAGGGGCGAGGCGCGGGGCTCAGGCCGCCGTCAGCCAATGGGAGTGCGGCGCGGGGCGGGGCGACGTGAGGCGATGCTGATGGTCCGAGAGCCGCTCTGCCATTCGGGGCCGAGCCGTGCGAGGGCGGGCGGGTCCCGGACGTGGTGGTTACCCCTTCTGCCGGGGCGGGTTTGGGGCCAGCCCAACGGCTCCACCTCCCGGCGAAGAACAGAGTGGAAGAAATGGTTCCGCTCGAACCACCCAGCAAGGACCTCCCGGCGAGTAGCGCGGGAAGGGAATCCAGAACCCAGGGAGCCAAGAAGTGCGGTAGGCGGTGTGCTCGCCCTGGATGACGTAGCATTGCTAATCCTGACACTGATGAGGTCAGTATCATGCCCATCCACTGCCTTCACATTAGTGCAAGCTAGCCAAAGCAACTAGTCCATCACCAGCCCCTTTGTTTAGCTCCCCAGCCTACATCAAAAGGAGCTACTTACTGATGCTGGATCATGGAGTACTGAATAGAAGTAATAGTAAGGAAAGCTTGGGGGCAAGAACGGTACAAAGGACAGCAGTCTCATGCCTGCCCTCAGTAGTAACAGTCTTGATTTCCTAGATTGCCTTCCATCCTTTACTGGGGTTGCTCCAAGCCTTTTGAGGTTTAGCCAACAAACTTCTCTAGTTCTGTCACTTCACAGCAAGACTTTTCATGGCGGTATGTACTGAAGATTAATGGTGACTGGAAGGCTTCTCAACACAATACAGCCTTTGGGCGTATGTGCAGTGACATTGAGAGGAGATCCATTTGACAAGAATGGGGTGAGTTCTAACCTCCTGTAAGAATTCAAAAGAGCACTCAGTTCTTTTGCCAATCCTTACACAACCCTGTGATGAAGGTCAGGAGAGGACACTCTGACCAGAAGAGTAGTTCAATGCCAGTGGGCAAGAAAGTGAAAAGGGTAGAAAACCACACCCCAGGAAACAAATTCTTGGATGGAAGCTAAAACGGGAAGATATTAAGATTGGTCAACAGAAGCCAGGCGTGGTGGCACACCCCTCAAGAGGCAGAGGCAGTCGGATCACTGAGAGTTCAAGACCAGCCTGGTCTACAGAGTGAGTCCAGGACAGCCAGGGCTACACAGAGAAGCCATGTCTCAAAAAACAAACAAACAAAAAAAAAAAGATTGGTCAACAGGAACAATAGGATCCCTTATTACTATTAGGTGGTAGCTTCTCCAAGAATTTACTCACTCACTTTTTTTTTTTTTTTTTTTTTTTGGTTTTTCGAGACAGGGTTTCTCTGTTTAACAGCTCTGGCTGTCCTGGACTCGCTTTGTAGACCAGGCTGGCCTCGAACTCGCAAAGATCCGCCTACCTCTGCCTCCCAAGTGCTGGGATTAAAGGCGTGTGCCACCACCGCCCGGCTACTCACTCACTTTTGAAGTAATCAGGATTGGAAACAAATTGGAGAAATCACAAATTTTACAAAACAGCGACCTATATTTTAACAGTAACTGTGTCATTGGGATAAATGTCAGCTGAACAAAGGGAACTCAAAGGTTAAAAAAAAATTATTAAGCAAGATTTTCTGGTTTTACAAGATGTTCGACTTACTAAGAATGAGAATGATCTGGGAAGTTTTGCCTCTCCGTAGTAGCGTTCTCTGAAGCTAGCACACAGAGGTGACCAAGACTAAAAACCTTGAAGTTGCCTCTTACTGCACTTTTAAATGGTATAGTCTCTTTCCCTAGGATTCTCAATGGTGTTGTTTGTCAGCGTTAGGAATGCCACAGTAATAGATATACCCTCAAAAACTTCAGGACTCTGGGACCCGGGTTCTATCCTCAAGTGAAGTATTCAAACAATCCAGTTCTAAGGGAGGGCTTGTGAGATAGCTTAGTAGGTGAAAGTGTTTGCCACCAAGCCTGAGGACCTAAATACTGTCCATAGAACCCACATAGTAGAAGGAGAAAACTGAACAAAGTTCCCATGTACACTGGAGCATGCACATGTACACACACATACACACAAAAATTGTCAAAAAAATAAAACTACTCAAGGAAAGGCCTAATGAAAGAGCTACAAGAAAGCCTCCACTTACAGGCAGAAGCAGGAGAATGAGAATTCACACTTTTAAGTTTGTGCCTAGCCTTGCCTCAGGAAAACGAAGAAAGACACAACAAAAAGCTACAAGAAAGGAAACCAATGATTTAGGATAGCCCAACAACACTTCCAAGGACTCTGTTATCAAATGCTATGACACCCAGGCAGAGAACTGGCAAAGGGCTGGGTCTGTAAGACAGTAACTCCTAGAACTGGAACCACTCTGGAGAGTTGTGCTATTTGGAACAGGCCAAGACCTGCCCATCCTACTGGAGGCTTTTTAGAGCTGGTCTCCATGTCCTTGCCACACAAGCTGAATGTCTATAAGATGTGGGGAAAGAAAGCCAAGGGCTGGAGAAAACATACTATACAAGACTAACAGGTGGAAGAGGAGAGGGGTGAGTAGACATTTTAGAAGCTAAAACTAGAGTTCTTTTCTGGGCTGAAATAGATCCCCCAAATCTAATGCTGTAGTCTTAATCTACAGTACCTCAAGATATGCAGGGGGTGGGGGTGGAGATAGGGTCTTTGAAGATATCATTAAATGAAAACAAGATCATTAAGGGTAGACCCTAGTAAAATATGACTGGTGACATTAAATGGATATTAAGATACAGATAAACAGAGAAGATCCTTTGAAGATAGAGAAGACAATGCCTAGATTGACAAGCCTGGAAGAAGTTTTTCAGAAAAAAATTAATACTGCCAAGACTTTGATTGTGGACTTCTAGCCTCCAAAAGTGTAAAGAATTGTATATTGTTTCTGTGGTGTGGTATTTTGTTATAACAGCCTTAAAAAAACATGATACAAGATCTCCAGATATTTTTCAAAAAAGTCGTATAGTGACCATTGAGATGGCCCAGCAGCACTGACCACTCTTCTGGAAGACCTGGGGTGGATTTCTAGTACCCACGTGGGTGGCTCACAGTCTCTAATTCCAGTCTCAGAGGATCTGACACCCTCTTCTGGCACCAAGTACACATGTGGTACACAACAAATGTGCAAGAAAAACACTCATTAAAAAAAGTTATTTTAAAAAAAAAAAAAGATCGTGGGAAGAGGAAGCCAGCTCTTTTTGAAACCAGGCTGAGGTGACCTGTGAAGATGGTTCAGTACTCTTTTGACCCAGAAAACCCAAAGCATGCAAATCAAGAGGTTCAAGCCCTTGTGTTCACTTTAAGAAGGTGAAACTCCCCAGGCTGTCAAGAATTTGTATATTCAAAAAGCCACCAAATACCTGAAACATATCACTTTAGAAAAGCAATATGTGCCGGTCTATCGATATAATGGTGGAGTTGGTAGTTTGTTCAGTCCAAACAGTGGGGCAGGACAGAGTCTATGGCTCAAAAAGAATGCTGAATTTTTGCTGCTCATGCTTAAAAGTGCAGAGACTATGAACTTAAGGGTTTAGATGCAGGTTCTGTACATATTGAACATTTCCAGCTTTAAAAAGCATCTAAAGTGTGCCAGCAAATTTACAGAGCTCATGGCTAGATTAACCTATCATGAGCTCCCCCTGCCACATTGAGATGATCCTCACTGAAGAGGAACAAATTATTCCAAAGCCAGAAGAGAAGGTTGCACAGAAGAAATGGATATCCTAGAAGAAACTGGAGACAAAATTTTATGACCCAGGAATAAATTTAGCATGAATAAATGAAAGTTTATTTTAAGAAAAGGAAACTGAACTCAGGTGTGGTGGCACATGTCTTTAATCCCAGCACTCGGGAGGCAGAAGCAGGACGATCTCTGTGAGTTCAAGGCCAGCCTAGTCTACAAAATGAGTCCAGGACAGCCAGAGATACACAGAGAAACCCTGTCTCAAAAAAACCAAAAAGAGGGAGGAGGAGGAGGAGGAGGAATTAATGAAGTTCTGGGGCTGGAGAGATGGCTTAGAGGTTAAGAGCACTGGCTGCTCTTCAAGAGGACCCAGGTTCAATTCCTAGCACCCACATGGCAGCTCACAACTATCTGTAACTCCAGTTCCAGGACTTCTGAGGCCCTCACACAGACATTAATGCAGGCAAAACACCAATGAACATAAAATACAAATAAATTTAGAAAAAAAGTCTCACTTTCTGTTGGAAGCTATCTCTTCCTCAGCTTCCATTTTTCTCTTTCCTGTGCATCCTACCAGCAGTGTGGTCACCAGCACACAGTACAGTATTTTAATTCTGCTGTGACGTTTGCATATTGATGACAGCATCCTACAGTTTAGCAACACTATAACTGAGAATAAGGCCAGGTATAGATAGTAGTTAATGCTTCATTGACTAAAATAAAGATTAGCGTATCTTTAATCCCAACACTTGGGAGGTAGAGGCAGGCAGATCTCTGAGTTTGCAGGCCAGCTTGGTCTACAGAGGGAGTTCCAGGACACAGCCAGGGCTACACAGAAAAACCCTGTTTCAAAAAACAAACAAAACAAAAAAAAAAAAAAAAGAAAGAAAGACAGACAGACAAGCATTGTACCTGAGAGGCCACTGTGCTCCTGGTGTCTGTTTATCAGTCTTCACTTTGCCTTTAGGAGGCAAGGCCTCCAGTAAGTTACTTAGCAGCTCTATTGATAATCAGAATTCAAGAGAGCCACCCCCTTGCCAAAATTCAGCTTTTGTTGTAAGATAAAAGGTGGAAAGGCCTTATCTGAACACCAGTCCCTTTGCCCTGGTCAGCCATTCAGGTTTGTCCAGAGTTAACCTTGCGGAACCTCACACCATAAGGTCAGAAAATTTCCTCAGGGAGGCCTCTTTATAAGATTGGTCCTGGTGTCGAAAGGCAAGATTACATTGCATAATGAAGGCCAGTGTTTATACTGGAGACTGCCCACGGTATTTTCACATGGACACCAGGGTTTTCACAGGGTACTTGGGTTTTCACATGGCATTTCAGCCCTCCCTCCCCACTTATTATCCAATCACAAACACTTCCCGTTCCAAGCTGTATTTTAGGCAGTCCCACATCTTGGCTTCTTGCATGAGACCTACACTCAGGTTTGTGTGTATGTGTTATAGTGTGTATACATATACATGCATACACACCCATAACTCAAAACTAAACACCTGGAGAAATGTTAAAGACCTTTTATTTAAAGGCAGGAAAATAGGATGAATTATTTAGTTGTTGCTTAGTCCTGGGAATCTGACCTTGTGTTACTCTGCTTTACAATCTAGACACCTCATTCTTCTACACCCAAGAAAGACTTCCTGGCTAATTATTTCCTTCCCCTGTCATTACCTTCTGTTTAAGTTTTTCCAGAGCTCCATTACATCTACATCAGACTTGAGATTTTCCTGCTGCATGTTTAAGCATTTGTCTTCCTCAAATACCCTCAACTCCCCCATTGCTGCTGTTATCGGAGAAGCACAATAAGTAATAAAAAGTAACATAATATCCGCAGTCTTTACATCAAGAAACACTGATCCGTTACTCTTTTATCCTTTCATTCCTTCAGTCTTTACTTTTTTGTCAGTTTGTTTTTTTGAGACTCACAGCCTGAGCTTGCCCAAATTGTTCATTCTCCTGCTTCTCCAGAGGGAATACAGGCATGTGCTAACCATGCCTGTCTCTCTTTATTAGATCTTAAACCACATTTCAGTGCCCCTGTCTTTAAAGAGAAAATCACTTCTGATAAATGGCCTAGACATACAGATAGAAAGCTACCATACAAATCCTATTCACCAGTGGACCTCCTGTTCCTATGTGACGATTTACTTAATGAAAATAAAGGATGATGACAGTCAAAAGTAAATACAAAGGAAATGTAGCTTAAACCAATGGGTGAGATACCCATAATCTTTTCAATAGGAGATAATACAAACTGAAGAGAACTGATTCTTGGTAATCTAAGCCAAAGATAAGAGAAGCTTCTTTTGTGCCACAGATTATTTAAAATAAAAAAAATCAAAAACAAAAAATATGAGCTGTTTAATCAGAGAGACCCGCCCTAAAATCCTGAGCCAGTCACTAATTAGAATGAACAAGTGACTCCTTTTCTGTCTCTGTTTCCTTGGCTATACAATTGACTATTTCAGGCAGTCCCACATCCTAGCTTCTTCCTGCATGAGACCTACACTCAGCTTTGTGTGTGTGTGTGTTTGCCCTTCACAAATTTTCTATGAGTACTTAGAACACATTGTCCTATGTATGGGTGCCCACTTGATTCAGTAATTCTATGTTATTCTGTTATTAATTCAGGATAGCAAAGCACATGTAAGCAAAAAGTAGCAGCTGGGCGTGGTGGCACACACCTTTAATCCCAGCGCTTGGGAGGCAGAGGCAAGCAGATCTGTAAGTTTGAGGCCAGCCTGGTCTACATAGTGAGTTCTAAGACAGGGCTGTGTAATGAGACCCTGTCTCAAAAAAAGCAACAATACAAAACAAAAAACTTTAAAAACTATAAATAAATAAATGACCAAAAAAAAAAAAGAATACACACGTTTCTAATTAAAAGATAGGCAAGGCCAACAATGGTGTGACACATGCCTTTAATTCCAGGGTGGCAGACAGACTTCTGTTAGTCTGGTCTGTATACCAAGTTGCAAGCCAATTGAGATTACATAATAAAATCTTCTCTCAAAAGTAAATTAAAATTAAATGATAAACAAGAGGCAAAATCTGAATGAGTGAATGAAAACAAAATATTATGATTCATATGTATGGAGGTTGCCGTGCATGATTAAGCCCTTTTTATTCCAACCTAAAATTTTTAATAAGTTACTTTTAAAATGGAACAAACTCATTTGTGGATAAGAATTAGATAATGGGGCTACTGAGGTGGCTCATCATTTAAGAGCACTATCTGTTCTTCTAGAGGTTCTGAGTTCAGTACCCAGCACCCACATGGAAGTACACAACCATCTATAAAGGGATCTGATGCCCTCTTCTGGCATGCAAGGGGTACATGCAGACAGAGCACTCATACATGAAAGGGGGGGGCTGGAGAGATGGCTCAGTAGTTAAGAGCACTAGCTGCTCTTCCAAAGGACTCAGGTTCAATTCCTAGCACTCACATGGCAGTTCACAACTGTCTGCAATTCCAGTTCCAGGGAATCTGACACCCCCACAACATTTAAAAAAATTAGATAATAGTTATTCTGAAACTGAACATGGTAAGTTATACCTATAATGCCAGTACTGAGGACACTGAGGCAGGACTGTCACAAGTTTGACTTTGATCCTGTCTCAAAAAATAAATTCATTCATTAAAAAGATTGGTGAGATGGCTCAGCAGGTCAACATGCTTACTGCCAAACTTGGCAACCTCAGGTCAATTCCCAGAATCCACATGATACAAGGACATCAGCAATGATGGCTCAAAGGTTAAGGAACTTTCTTGAAATAATTCAGTCAATTACAGGGCCTCATCTAGAAACTTAAAAGGCCTCCTGGCTTCTGGCTGCTCTTCCAGAGCCACTCTGACTGTTTATTCCTTCTTTCCTACCCTCTTCCAGAGGTCACAACTGGACACATCATCTCTACCACTAGATATTTTGGCTTAAATTTAGTTTTGTGTCTCTTCTACAGTGTGGCATGCT
>CAJQZJ010001558.1:11959351-11981435 GCA_907164525.1 Lophiomys imhausi
TGTGTGTGTGTGTGTGTGTGTGTGTGTGTGTGTGTGTGTGTGTGTGTTTGAGAGAGAGCCTATGTGGCTCTAGTTGTCCTGGAACTCACTGTGTAGACCAGGCTGGCCTCTGCCTCCTGAGTGCTGAGATAAAAATGTGTGTACCACTACACCCAGCTCTAGTTTTAATATTTTAATTTATTTTTTTATTTTATGTGCATTGGTGTTTTGTCTGCATGTATGTCTGTGTGAGGGTGTCAGATCTTGGAGTCACAGACAGTTGTTAACTGCCATGTGGGTGCTAGGATTTGAACCCGGGTCCTTTGGAAGAGCTGTCAGTCTTCTTAACCACTAAGCCATCTCTCCAGCCCTAGTTTTAATATTTTAAGCAGCACTTATCCTAATAGCCAATAACTTTTTTGTTGTTTTTTTTTTTGTTTTTATTTTTTGAGGCAGGGTCATGCTATTTAACTGTGACTAGCTTGGTACTCACTATGTAGTCCATGCTGCCCCTCAACTCAAGGTTATCTTCTTGGTTCCTGAGTGCTGTTTCTATAGGCATGTGCTACTGCACCCGGTCATAAAATGTACACTAATCATTGTCTCTGCTTCCTCTGTCCTGACCCCTGACCTCTTTGTTCTCTTTTGATTATGAATCCACCAGATATAAAATATTGGGGCAGTGCCTGGCACCTAACAGACACTGGTTTTTGAACATTAAATGAATAAGCCTGAGGAGAACATGAAGCTAGGTGCCTTTCTTTTTTTTTTTTTTTTTTTTTTTTTTTGGTTTTTCGAGACAGGGTTTCTCTGAATATCTCTGGCTGTCCTGGACTCGCTTTGTAGACCAGGCTGGCCTCGAACTCACAAAGATCCGCCTGCCTCTGCCTCCCAAGTGCTGGGATTAAAGGTGTGCGCCACCACCGCCCGGCTGCTAGGTGCCTTTCTGTCTTCCAGTTCCTCTTCCCTTCCTCACTGCCTTCTCTGAGTAGTTGACCAAAGGGACCTGCAGCAGTCATTGAGACAAACGCATTTCATGTGCTTCCCTGGACTTTGGAACCATCTCTATTAATGAAGGAGACTCAGTGTCACACCTTCCACCCTTATTATTACTATGACCACAAGAACGTCAGGCAAGCAAGATATGGTTCATTCCTTCCTCCTGACCCTAGTCAAAGGCCTCCTGGGGATTTAATCCATGTCTCTTTTTAGTATCT
Source organism: Lophiomys imhausi (assembly GCA_907164525.1). NCBI lineage: Eukaryota > Metazoa > Chordata > Mammalia > Rodentia > Muridae > Lophiomys > Lophiomys imhausi. Next base: position 11,960,548 of record CAJQZJ010001558.1, read on the forward strand.
CTGGCCTCATTTATTCTTGGCATTATTCTGTGCCTACATGAAAACCTATGAACATACAGGTCAATGGGGCCACAGTTAGGAGCGTAGTATGAAATGAGTAGGGCTAGGGTTCATGAGGTAAAACCAAAGCAGGGTGGTCCTGTCCTGCACTTGCCCGTCTGTCGCTTCTTTTGTGTTCTATTGCTTCTTACCAGGGATCTCCCAATGCAAGGCCTACTGAGCAAAGGCTAGATCTGCTTCATCAGAGATGGTGCCCACCACTACCACCTCCACCGCTCCTACAAGTAAAGGAGAGCAAACTACAGGTACTGGGCTTCTTCATCCCTTTGGCACATCCCTTGTACAAATTAAGTAAGAGTAAAGTAAAGCAAGAATAGGAAGAAAAAGAGACACTTTAGCTCCAATATTAATCTATGTCTCCTAGGAATCCTGGGGGTTGAAAAGTTATTTTATATTTTTAAAAAATGATTTGCTGGGCAGTGGTGGCAAACATCTTTAATCCCAGCACTCAGGAGGCAGAGGCAGGAGGATCTCTGGGTTCAAGGCCACCCTGGTCTACAGTGTGAGTTCCAGGACAGCCAGGGATACACAGAGAAACCCTGTCTCAAAAAATTTTTTTTGTTCCATTTTTTAATGGGGGGAAAAGAAAAGATTCTCCATAGAAGTTCCCCATAACATCTTCAGTTTGGCACAATCAATTTACCTTGAGGATGGAGACATGGTTTAGTGATTAAGAATCATCTTGCAGATGCCTTGTAGAGGACCCAGCTTTAGATCCCAGAACCCACATCAGATAGCTCACAACCACCTGTAAGTCTAGTTCCAAAGGATCTAATGCGTCCTGGCACCTGCATGCACATGGTGCATATAAAGTCACACAGGAACACACATATATACACAAATAAAAATGATAAATCCCTTTTCTTTTTCCTTTCTTTTTTTTTTTTTTTTTTTGGTTTTTTGAGACAGGGTTTCTCTGTGTAACAGTACTGGCTGTCCGGGACTCACTTTGTAGACCAGGCTAGCCTTGAACTCACAGAGATCCATCTGCTCTGCCTCCCAAATGCTGGGATTAAAGGCATGTGCCACCATGCTCAGCTTAAATCCCTTTTCTTAATGATAATTCTTTACCTCCATGAAAGTGAACTCATCCTGTAGCCAGATTTGGAGACAGACTAAATCTAACTGGTACATGATACCAGCCACTTGCATGTATAGTATTTAAATATTAAGCAATCATTAACAGAGATGACACCAACCAACTACATGTTTTCATCTTCACTGTTTTGAAAAATAGCCCTTCATAAATTGGCCAAGACTGAAATTCTGTAAGATTCAAGTTTGGGTTACATGCCTCATTTATACAAGTGGAAAAGTAAATATGAGATTAGTAATATCACAATGGATATGAGCCTCCTGCCCTGGATTTGGCTTATGATTCAAAAGCAATAACAATTCACCTTTGTTATTCCTATATAGTCCTAAAACCAAGACAGCGAAGGTGATGTCTGTTTGTTTTTGTTTCTTTTTGAGAAAGGGTCTCACTATGTAGCCCTGGCACTCATTTAATAGACCAGGCTGGCCTTGCACTTAGAGACCTGCCTTCCTCTGCATCCTGAGTGCTGGGATGAAAGTCATGTGCCACCAGGCCTGAAATCAAGGTAACTGCTGTTTGTTTGCATTTATTTTTCTTTTTTCAGTGCTAGAGATGGAAGGAGATGTGATTTTTCTTTTTTAAGGTTGGGAACTTCAAGAGGACTGAGTGGGAATGACAGGTGAAGCACTCCTTGTTCACCCAAGCATTTTCTTCCCAAGAAAAGTACAAGAATCAGCCATGTATGACTATGAAGAATCCCAAATCCTAGGGAAAGTGGCTCATTCATTAAAGAGGCTAGAGAAGAGCCCATGATGCCATCCGCCTGAGTCTGAGACGCAATTGGAAATTCAGTCTCTGTCCCTGAGTAGGGTTGTCCCTGGTTAGTCCGTGAGCAAGGAAAACTTCAAGTCAAGATGAGCCTTGCTCATGTTCCCTTCTCCCTTCCATCCCTCTTTCCTTTATACATAGATGTGTACCTAAAGCAAAGGCAGAAATGGGGTATTGTGATCAAAGCTCTGATTGCTGCTACTCTGTTGCTCAGTGGAGTCATCATATAATACTTGTCATCTTTGAAATCCCATGCCCGGGTAAGTTTGCTGACATACACTGATGCACTGGGTCCCAGGTTTCATCAGCAAACACTGCCTTCTGCTGGAAAGGCGGCACAGCATCAGGAAAGCAAACATTAGCTGAGTGGTTTGAGAAATGCAACTTTGACGTTTCCATTCTACAGCTGCCTTCTCTGTAAAATAGTGGTCCTGATGTTTGCCTTGCTTGTGGCTGTGGAAGTTAACTGAGATCCATCCCATTTGAGAGGCACCTGTCACATCAAAGGTATGCTCTCCATCCACCCCACCACAGGGTTTCTCTGTGTAGCCCTGGCCATTCTGAAACTCACAGAGATCCGCCTGCCTCTGCTTCCTGAGTGCTGGGATTAAAGGCATGTGCCACCACTGCCCAGCTCGAAGGTGCTTTCTTAATGTGAGTTCCTTCTCTCCACTCTCTAGAAAGTGTCTTCCTTAGAGATAAGGACTTTTTTTTTCTAGAATCCTAGAACTTTTAAGGTTGAGAACAGACCAAGAATTTCAGACCAGCCTTGCCAAACTGCAAATTTGATGTCAGCCAAGTTACCTGAGAGAGAGAAGGGTAGAAAGGGGGATAGGAAAAATGACGTATTATTTCTTTTAAATGGCTTGAGCTGAGGTTTGGAAAATAATCAAATGTATATCAGCTACTGAAATGATAACTAGTCATTCTCTCTTCAGACTCAATGCCTAAGAGCCAGAAGGCTGTGCCAATGCCAATGGTTACGGAGAAGGGAAGGGAAGAAAGACCAGCAACCTGGACCAACTGAGTCCCAGTTACACTCTCAACCTGAGATGGGAAGTATTCTCTGTATAGTTTCTGCCATTTGTTTAAACAAACAATCTTAACCTGTAAGTGATGGAATGTAGGAAAATGTTTTAGTTATAAAGTGAATGTGATGAATTCTTCTGTGTCAAAAACTTGATGTAGTGGTATACACCTTTAATACCAACGTTCATGAGGCAGAGGCAGGCAGATATTTATGAGTTCTGGCCAGCTTGGTCTGCATAGTGAGTTCCAGGCTAGCCCCCCAAAAAAAGTTATTTGGCTGGGTGTGGAGGTTTACACCTATAATCTTAGCACTTTGGAGGTGGAGGGAGAATAGTTAAAGGACAGATTTAGCTTCAGCTTTATAGGAAGTCTGAGGCCACCTGGGTTACAGGAGACACTAAAGAAAAGCAAAGGAAGAAGAAGAGAAAAGAAGAAGAGGAGGAAGGAAGACAGACAGAGACAGAGAGAGATGGGGGAAGAGGAGGAAAGGAGGAAGCTGAGGAGAGAGAAAACACATAATACATTCAGAGAGACTGAAACAGAATGTCTAGTGTCTAGAGTGGACCAAGAACCTTTCTTATTGCTACTATTATTTAGATGGCTCTCACTATGCTTCCCAGACTAGCCTTAATTTTTTGAACCTCAAGTCATCCTCCTGCCTCAGCTTTCCAAAAATCTTAGACTACAGGCTTATGCTACTGTGCTCTTCTTCATCTTGTTTTTTTTTTTTTTTTTTTTTTTTTTGGTTTTTCGAGACAGGGTTTCTCTGAATATCTCTGGCTGTCCTGGACTCGCTTTGTAGACCAGGCTGGCCTCGAACTCACAAAGATCCACCTGCCTCTACCTCCCAAGTGCTGGGATTAAAGGCGTGCGCCACCACCACCCGGCTTTGTTTTGTTTTTTTAAGACAGGGTTTCTCTGTATATCCTTGGCTCATCCTATTCTTAATTTTTTTTTTTTTTTTTTAGTTTTTTCAAGTCAGGGTTTCTCTGTGTAGCTGGGTATCCTGGAACTCACTCCGTAGACAAGGCTAGTCTTGAACTCACAGAGATATGCCTGCCTCTGGTGTGCCACCACACCCCGCTCATTCTTAAAAATTTAACAAGCTCCCTAAGGGGGCTAGAGAGATGGCTCAGAAGTTAGAGCAGTTCTTAGCACCCACACAAGGTGGCTCACAACTACCTTGTAACTCCAGTTCCATGGGATACAATGCCCTCTTGGGTACAAATATGATACATGGATAAACAAGCAGCCACCTACACTAAAAATAATTTAAAAAACAAGCTCTATTAGCAGAGGTGGATTTGAAATTAATAATACTTTAGGTCCTGTGGACCTTGACCAAGGTTTGTAGCCAATGTTTTAAGTTTTACATTTCTTGTCTGTCTGTTTGTTTGTTTTTTAATTTACTTACTTATTTATTTTTATACACATTGGTGTTTTGCCTGCACATATGTCTGTGGGAGGTTGTCAGATCTTGGAGTTAGAGACAGTTGTGAGCTGCCATGTGGTTGCTGGGAATTGAACCTGGGTCCTCTGGAAGAACAGTCAGTGTTCTTAACAGCTGAGCCATCTCTCCAGCCCATTTGTTTTGAGACAAGATCTCTCTGTGTAGCTCTGGCTGTCCTGGAGCTCTCTGTCGAACAGGCTCACCTCCAACTCAGAGATCCACCTGTCTCTGCCTCCCAAGTGCATGCACTACCACTGCCTGGATAAGTTTTACATTTCTTTAGGAAGGATCTCCCTGACTGTAAGGTCTTTAGAATTATAACACATGTGCTCACCCTGGGTAACTCTCTGATACAGCAATGTTTAGCATCCACTGCACTTCAACCCAGTTTAAGGACTTAGCAAAGCAACTTTTGTTTTCCTTACCTTTAGGTTTCCTGACAAGATTATAAATAGTGCCTTTTGGTGTCTGAATTGACATTGCAGGGCTGATCCACCAGGGCTGCTGTTAATCCAGACTCCTAAGCCAGATGTAGACTCAGCTTTGGAATAGCAGAAAGGGACAAATGTGTACTTTTTGAAGACACTCAAGGAGGGAAACAGACCTAGCTCATGGCCTCAGTCTGGGCATCACAGTCAGACTGTCCCAAAAATAAACAAAGTCACCCATCAGACAGACAACCACTCCCCACACACTAAACAAGGTGTCCATTTTTGTAGAATTTTTTTTTTTTGGTTTTTTTTTTTCGAGACAGGGTTTCTCTGTGTAGCCCTGGCTGTCCTGGACTCACTTTGTAGACCAGGATGACCTCGAACTCACAAAGATCCGCCTGCCTCTGCCTCCCAAGTGCTGGGATTAAAGGCGTGCGCCACCACCGCCCGGCTCCATTTTTGTAGAATTACAGCACTGAGAATTAGTTTCAAAGATGGTGCAGTAAAGGGGTTTTATCCCCAGCACCACCACATGCACACACACACACACACACACACACACACACACACACACACACACACCTGCATGGTCTAGGATAGCACAGGTGTTGCTATTCTTTTCAAGCTGTATGAACTGCACAGAAAAGTAACCAAGCATTGTTGGGTGTGGTGGTGCTCAGCTTTAATCCCAGCACTCAGGAGGCTGAGGCAGGCAGATCTTTGTGAGTTTGAGGCTAGCCTGGTCTACAAAGCAAGTCCAGGATAATCAGGACTCTATTACACAGAGAAACCCTGTCTCCAAAAAAGAAAAGAAAAAAGTAACCAAGCACAGTACCCCCACCCCAACCCCATTGCAGCCTAGCAACTTTCTTTCTTTCTCTCTCTCTCTCTCTCTCTCTCTCTCTCTCTCTCTCTCTCTCCTTCCTTCCCTCCCTCTCTCCCTCTCTTTCTTTCTTTCTCAGAGACAGGGTTTATCATTAGATATTTTCTAATCTTATGAGTACGGATGTTTTGCCAGTATGTATGTATGTGCATCATGTTCATGCCTGGTACCTGTGGGGGCCAGAGAGCTGTAAGATTCACTCAGGACTTCATCCACTTCCCACAGGTGTGTTGGCACACACTGTATTCTCAGCACTTGGGAGATGGAGGCAGGAGGGTCAAGAGCTAGGCATTCTCCACTATATAATGAAGTAGCCTGATGTACAAGAGACCTTGCTTCAAAATTGAATATTCAGTCAGATCCTCAAATCTCTGTCTGGATCCCTACCTCTTTAAAACATAATGGGATGCTTTGGGTTTGATTCAAGGAATGGAGTAGAATTCCTGTGCCTATGGGCTCCAAAGTAGCTGCACACTCAGGGCTTTTTCCATTCAAGAAAACTTAGTCAAGGAAGGGCGATGATGGGCACTCTGCTAGTGATTCATAGGGTCTCGGCTCATGAGCATGGTGTTCACGTATTCTCAGAACAACTGTTGAGCAGCAAATAGGCAAGCTCAGGTGGACTGGACTTACATGGGGTTTTCTCCTGAGAGATCCCTTGCTGATTCAGTTCCTTCTCACCCTTATTTACCTTTCCTGTGTCCTTTCCATCTCTAGGTCGGGCAAGATGTTCCTAACTCTTCAGAGTCAAAACCACAGGGACCACTGTAATCCAGCAGACATACTTCTGAGTTCTGCTGCTCCTCACTCTGATTGCGAGTGCTGTCTTCTACACCATCTCCTTGTTGCGAATCAATACGACAGGGTGACTCTCGAGGCTTGCACACTCACATCTGCACAGGGACACTATAATCAAATGACATGCCAGGACAGCGAAGGAAGACCCTAGGTTGAGCAGAACTACTCTCATGCCACTGCAACGGACACAGCCATAAGCCTCTGTGGTTCATTTTGTACATCCATAAGTGGGATATCTTTCCATCCCAGCAAATGAAGATAAAGTCCTTGCATCCAAGCTATGAATGGACCTTAGTGCTTCTTCTGATGAAAGACTAACACAGCCTCCAAAGACCTTGATGTGTCACACCTGTTCCGTCTCCTCTGCTGCCCTCCCAGCTTCTCTCATGCTCCCTGGCTGTCAGCTAGCTCACACTGGCACATCTGCTCTTCAAGGGCTTATGATTTTCAATTTAGCCTCTGTTGCTACACACAGTTATCAACAACCTGGTAAAAGGAGGCCAGCCTTAAGCGTCCCAAAAGCCCTTCTTTTTCTTTTTTTTTTTTTTTTGGTTTTTCGAGACAGGGTTTCTCTGTGTAGTCCTGGCTGTCCTGGACTCAATTTGTAGACCAGGCTGGCCTAGAACTCGCAAAGATCCGCCTGCCTCTGCCTCCCAAGTGCTGGGATTAAAGGCGTGCGCCACCACTGCCCGGCTCCAAAAGCCCTTCTTAATAAGTCATTCCAAAAGGGTTTCGGGACAGCCGAAATATAGCATTCAGGAACTGGAGAAGTGGCTTAATGGTTAGGAGCACTGGCTGTTTTTCCAAAGGACCCAGGTTCAATTCCCAGCACCCATATGGAAGCTCACAACTGTCTGTAACTCCAGTTCCAGGGGATCTGACACCCCCACATGCAAACATATAGAACATCAATGTACATAAAATAAAAATAAAATATTTTTTTAAAAGGGGCTGGGAGTAGTGGCACACACCTTTAATTCCAGCACTCCAGAGGCAGAGGCAGGCGGATCTCTGTGAATTTGAGGCCAGCCTGATCTACAGAGTGAGTTCTGGGACAACCAGGGCTACACAGAGAAATCCTGTCTCAAAAAAAAAAGGAAGGAAGGAAGGAAGGAAGGAAGGAAGGAAGGAAGGAAGGAAGGAAGGAAGGAAGGAAAAACGAAGGAAAGAGAAAGAAAGAAAGAAAAAAGAAATAAAGCAAGCACTCAAATGAAATCTGAAAGTCCACAATTCCTAAAGCAGATCTGACATTATGCTTTTTTTCTTTTCTGGTACTCTAGTTTGGACCATCCTGGGAGTGCCACTACAGCCTAAGCCCTTTTTGTGAAAGTGACTTTTAGTCTGAGACAGGATCTCATCAGGTCACCCAGAACCTGAAATTCTCTGGGTGAACCTTCAACTTTCAGCTCTCTTGCTTCAGCCTCCAACAGGAGCTGGCAAATACAAGTGTGCACCATCAGGCCTGGCTATGCCTTATTTAATTTTTAATTTGTTTTGAGACAAAACTTTATGTATGTACCTCAGGCTGGCCTCCAACTTGCTATGTAGCTTAGGATCACCTTGAACTCCCCACCTTCCTTCCTCTACCTCCTAGCTAGTCATTATTTTACCAATGAGCTGCATATGGGTTTGATAAGGACACCAGAACAAAATGACTTTGATGATGATCCCTCTCATAGGGGACCAGGCACTGATGATGCACTTTTAATCCCAGCACTCGGGAGGCAGAGGCAGGCGGATCTCTGAATTCAAGGCTAACCTGGTCTACAGAGTGGGTTCCAGGACAGTCAGGGATACACAAAGAAACCATGTCTTGAAAAACCAAACAAACAAACAAAAGAACTCAGTGAGGAAGCAGAACTAGGGGCTGAAGCAACCAAAATAGTGAATGGCGTCATGCTTCTTTACCTACAAGTGTGAAATCATTCCAACTGCCAAATGCTCCATTTGTCTTCATATACATATTATTCTCTCTCTCTCTCTCTCTTTCTCTCTCTCTCTGTGTGTGTGTGTGTGTGTGTGTGTGTGTGTATGTCTCCCAGGATCTTCAGCTCATGATCTTCCTGCTTCCCACTTCCATGCACTGGCATTTACAGGCATTACAGGCATGTGTCACCAAGCCTGGCAAGTTATTCTATTTTCTTAGTTCTCTAGAAGACCGTACACAAAGTTTAATCTTCCTCTTTCCACTTTAAGTACTGTTCCCAACAAGCTTCTCGAAAGTGTACTAACTAAGCAGGGAACAAGCTGAGCCAGGAGGAAAGGTCCAATACAACGCAGTGGTGAGTCAAAGTTTCCTGGAAGAGCTGAAGAACCTCTCACAGAACACACTTTCAGCACACAGCAGACAGGGGACAAAAGACTGTGTGTGGCCTTTTCCACCCTACCAGTGATTCAAAACATCACCTCAAGTTTATCCCAACACCTGTTATGTCACTTGACCATATATATATATATATGCAAAAAATAACTGCTCTTTCTCAGGTATAGTAGGGGGCATTATTAAAAAGATTCTATTTGTGCTGGAGGGATGGCTCAGTGGTTAAGGGCACTGGCTGCTCTTCCAGAGGTCCTGTTCAATTCCCAGCAACAACATGGTGGTTGACAACCATCTATAATGAGGTCTGATGCCCTCTTCTGGTGTGCAGGTGTACATGCAGATAAAGCACTTATATATATATATATTAAATAAATAAACTATTTTTTTTTTGGTTTTTCGAGACAGGGTTTCTCTGTGTATACTTGGTTGTTTTGGACTCACTTTGTAGACCAGGCTGGCCTTGAACTCACAGAGATCCACCTGTCTCTGCCTCCCGAGTACTGGGACTAAAGGCGTGCACCACCACACCCAACAATAAATAAAATCTTAAAAAAAAAAAAAAAGAAAGATTCTATTTGACTCTAGGATCAATGCCAGTACCCATCCCTGCCCTCACCCACAACAGAATGTACCATAAGCGGGAAACACGAGATTTCCTAGAAGATGAAAGCCATGGCTGAGCCTGTGCTCCTCGGTTCTACTCCTCTGAAAGAGTGAAATTTGGGTACTACCTGTTCTGACTTTCTTCATGGAAATTGACATGGTGAAAATTGTGCATTTTGTTTGTTGTCTTCCTTGGCAAAAGCAAGGAACCCCTGAGGATTTCCCAATTCCCTAATCAGATAACAGCTTTGAATCCCTCCCACAGTGGAAACTAGGAGAGGAGAGCGTGAGCAGGGGAGAGGGGACACTCCTGTGCAGACTTTGGGATGTGGACTTCAGTCTGCAGATTGCTCCAGAGTCGGACATAAATGCTCGGGTCATCACTATATGACACCCTCACCACACATTTCACTGAAGCTGCCAGAGTCCTCTGCCAAGTTCTGTTGTGAATTCTTCCTCATTAAAGTATCATATTTTGTTTTCCTGATTTCTAAGGTGTATTCTCATTATAAATTTTGAAATATACATAGAGGAAAAAATGGAAATGTAAAGAAATAGGAAAATAAAAGTTATATTTAATCTCCCCTCCCACAGGTAGCCAGTAACACTGATACTTCAGTTATAGGCATTATATGTGCATATGATAAGAGAGATATACTGATAGTATAACACTCTCCATACTACTTTTAGCCTGATGCCCTTTTACCCGCTAATTTATTACGATTTTCCAGTTGGCATACTAATTACCTTGTGTTTATTTGCAGTTTTTAATTTTTTTGTTATTGTTGTTTTTAAGACAGGATTTCTTTATGTAACAATCCCTGGCTGTCCTGGACTCACTTTAGACCAGGTTGGCCTTGAACTCATAAAGATCTGCCTGCTTCTGCCTCCCAAGTGTTAGGATTAAAGGCATGCGCCATCAAGCATTTGTGGCTATGTGTAGTTTTAAAGGGAGCCAGAAGTCTTTCTGAAGAATCAGGATGACCCTGACATCTTTTTGTTTGTTTTGCTTTGTCAGACAAGGTCTCAAAGCAGCCCAGATAGCTCTGAGTTCACAATGTAGCTGAGGATGCTTCTCTTTCTAGTTTCTAAGACTGGGACTGCAAGTATACACCACCCTACCTGGCTAATATCCCAATACAGTATTTTTTTTCTCTCTCTCACTCTGTAGCCCAGGCTGGTCTGAACTTACTGTGTAGGCTAAACTGTTATGATCCCTTCCTGCCTCAGCTTCCCAAGTGCTGAGACTACAAGCATGAAGCACCTGCTCAGCTTCCCAAATCTTTTTTTTTGTTTGTTTGTTTTTTTTTTTTTTTCGAGATAGGGTTTCTCTGTGTAACAGCCTTGGCTGTCCTGGACTTGCTTTGTAGACCAGGCTGGCCTCAAACTCACAGAGATCCACCTGCCTCTGCCTCCCAAGTGCTGGGATTAAAGGCGTGCGCCACCACGCCCGGCTCCAAATCTTTTTGATAAGTCCAAAGATTAAGGCAGATAGTTGCTTGGTGCAAACAAGACTAGTTCACAAAAGCCTCCACTTTGAACTCTTGAAGCTATTTGCCTAATGACACTGAGTAAATAGCTGTATTTGTGGGGTGTCAAAAGGATTACTTTGAAGCCAGACAAGATGACTCATACCTCATAACTGTAGCACTCTCTGCCAAGGCAGGAAGACTGCCATGAAGCAGTCCAGGCCAGCATGGACTCCATAGTGAGTTCTCTGTCAGCCTTGGCTACAGAGTGAGACTCTTATCTCGAACAAAACCAATTCCTTTGAGAGAGAGAGTAATGGAATGCTAATAACCAGAAAGCAGAGAAGAAAGGGGTCAGCGGGGTAAAAGAGTAAGATTCAAGTATGATACATTCATTTGAAAACGTCACAATGAAACTGATTTTTGTATGCTAAACAAAACAATAGAAAATAAAAAAGGCTACAAGAAAGTTTTTTTTTCCTAAAAGTTATTTTGTAGCCAGTCATGGCGTACACCTTTAGTCCCAGCACTCGGGAGGCAGAGGCAGGCGGATCTCTGTGAGTTCATGGCCAGCCTGGTCTACAGAGTGAGTCCAGGACAGCCAGGGTCACAGAGAAACCCTGTCTCGAAAAAAGGGGGGCTATTTTGTTAAATATAAATACAAAATATGAATATAAAAGGCTAGAGAGATTGTTACTCTTCCAGAGGAAGTGAGTTTGGTTCCCAGCACCCACTCTGGGGCAGCTCATAACCACCTGTTAACACTAGTTTCTGGGGACCTGGCACCCACGGGTACCCTTACACATGTAGCATTTATCCACACAGACCCCCCCACACACACACACATAAAATAACAAGAGTAAATGTAAAATGTTCTCCACACTTAAAATATACATCAATTTTATGTATACATTTTCCCATTTCATCATTTTCAGATTTATTTAATGTGTACATGTGTTTTGTCTTCATGTATGTATAAGCACTTTGTACGGGTGCCTGTGGTTATGAGCTGACATGGAGGTGCTGGGAACTGAACTTGGGTCCTCTATAAGCAACAAGTGCTCTTCACTGCTGAGCCTCTCTCCAGCTCCCACTTCTTTATTGTTTTTAAAGCTATAACTGTGGCCAAATCAAAACTGACCAAGCTAGTTATGATGGCACATGCTTGTAATCTCTCTACTCAGGTAACTGAGGGAGGAGACCTGTTATGAGTTTGAAGCTAGCCTGGGCTACATAATGAGTGCAAGACTAGCCTGTGCTACATATGTAGAAAGACATTGTCTCAAACCAAAAAAAAACCAAAAAAAAAAAAAATCAAACTGACGCAAGATTTGGGACTTCTGAGCAAGCATTAACATTCTTCCTTTCCTGCACCCTGAAGCTATGCAAGGGTGGGCTTAGGGACAGCAGCCTTAACCACTTTCTACCCCCACTGCTGATTTTGGACACTCATTAAACACTACTCAACAGATTCTGACCTAAAATGTTTCCCCAGCATTTAGGTCGAGCTATTTTCCAAGAACAGTTACTTACAACAAGGAGCTATATACCCTTTACTTGTTGATGTAACTTGCCTGGGACAGGTCTACTCTTCCCACCCCCTCCCACTCTCAGAATTCCGTCCCCGAGTCACACAACAGCCCTCATGCTGTCTTCAGGACTTGCTAGTTCTCTATCAAGTGTACTTGCTGGTTCTTGTCCTTGAAGTCTGTGGTGCCCCTATGAATTTGTGTATCTTTATATTGCTTTGTACTAACAAAGCATCATGTTTGTAGTAAAACACTCAAAGTATGCGTTCATGTCCCATCACTGAACAGATAGTTAAGGGAGGCATAAGTCAGCTTTTTTCTTATCCTCAGTAAAGGAGAAAGTTCCCAAGGCCTTTTGTACAAGAGAATCAGGTAATATTAATTTTCACATAAACACTGCTACTGGGTTTTTTGTTTGTTTTGTTGTTGTTGTTTTTAAAGAAATTGTGTGCAGGGGCTGGAGATGGCTCAGTGGATAAGAGTTCTGCTTGCTCTTCCACAGGACCCTGGTTCAAATCCCAGCACTATGGCAGCTCACAACTGTCTGTAACTCTAGTTCCAGGGGAATCTGATGCCCTCTTCTGGATTCTGCAAGGCACTGCATGCACATGCTGCAGGCAAAATACCCACACACATAAAATGAATAAGCTAAAAAAAAAAGAAATTGTGTGTGTATGCATATGTGGGTACAGTGCCCACAGAGGACAGAGGCATCCAATGGAGTTGGAGTTATAGAAGGCTGTAACCTGCCTGACATAGATGCCGGGAACCAAACTCAAGTACTCTGCAAGAGTAGTACCCCCTTAACCATGAGCCCTCTCCAGCCCCAAGCTGCTATTGGGTTTTTAGAAAAGGTAAATCAAAGAGGGCCCACCCTGTGATTGTTGGTAAAGCCTGAATTCTTCTCCCTTTATTATATTACTGCAACTACGACAATTGTATCACCACCACCACTTTGAGACTTTGAAACAGGGTCTCACTATGTAGCTATGACTGGATTGGAACTATCATTATGTAGACCAGGCTGGCCTTGAGTTCAGAGATCCACCTGCCTCTGCCTCTCAAGTGCTGGGATTACATGCATGTGCCACTACACCCAGCACATCTTTCAATTCATATTCATTTGCTATTTTTTAATATATGTGCACACATGTATGCATGTGCCTGTGTGTGAAGATGGGAGGACAAGCTTGAGTGTCATCTTGAAGAATGCTATCTGCCTCTTCTGAACATAAGATTCTCATCAGCCTGGAGCTTGCTGTCTGTCTGGGAGTCCAGGGATCTTCCTGTCTCTCCCTCCCCAGCGCTGAGATGACAAGCTTGGACTATCATACCCATTTTTTTTTTTTTTTTTGGTTTTTCGAGACAGGGTTTCTCTGTTTAACAGCTCTGGTTGTCCTGGACTCACTTTGTAGACCAGGCTGGCCTCGAACTTGCAAAGATCCGCCTGCCTCTGCTTCCCAAGTGCTGGGATTAAAGGCGTGCACCACCACCGCCCGGCTTATCATACCCATTTTTGTTTTGGTTTTTCTAGACAGGGTTTCTCTGTGTAACCCTGGCTGTTCTGAAATTCACTCTGTAGACCAGGCTGGCCTCGAGCTCATAGAGATCCGCCTGCCTCTGAGACCTCCTGAGTGCTGGGATTAAAGGCGTGCACCACCACTCCCGGTTTGGTTGTTTTTAAGACAGTCTCTCTAGCCTAGACTAGACTGAATTCATGCATGTAGCTCAGTATGGCCAAGAAGTCATAATTGGTATTCTTGCCTCAGCCTCCCAAGTGCTGGGATTATGGACAAGAGTTACCGTGCTTAGCTAATTGTATGTTCTTCTCTCTCCAATTTCTGTATCTCTTGTTACTTCTCTCTCCTTCCAATATGTATTTTTAAAAAGATTTATTTGTACCACTTTTTATTTAGGGGTGTGTGTGTGTGCATGCACACCTAGAAAAGCCAGAAATTAGTGTCAGAATCTAAACTCCAGTCCTCTAGAAAAGCAGCAAGTGCTCTTTACTGCTGAGCCATCTCTCTCTCTTTTTTTTGGGGGGGGGGTTCAGAGACAGGGTTTCTCTATGTAATAGTCTTGGCTGTCCTGGATTCAGTTTGTAGACCAGGCTGGCCTTTAACTCACAGAGAGTGCTGGGATTAAAGGCATTTGCCACCATGCCAGTCCATTATAGACAGCTGTGAATTCCCATGTGGGTGTTGGGATTTGAACCCTGGTCCTTTGGAAGAATAACCAGTGCTCTTAACCTCTGAGCCATCTCTCCAGCCCACTCCACCTTTTTTGTTTGTTTGTTTTGTTTTGGGTTTTTTTTTTTGAGACAGGGTTTCTCTGTGTAGCCCTGATATCCTGGAACTCACTCTGTAGACCAGGCTGGCCTCAAAACACAGAGAGCCACCTGCCTCTGCCTCCCAAGTGCTGAGATTAAAGGGGGGTACCACCACGCCTGGCTGCCATCTCTCTCTTGTAGTGAGAATTTTGGTTTCTTAAAAATCCCAGTAATGGGCTGGAGAGATGGCTCAGCGGTTAAGAGCACTGGCTGTTCTTCCAAAGTACCGGGGTTCAAATCCCAGCACCCAAATGGTAGTTCACAGCTGTCTAATTGCCGGGCGTGTGGCGCACGCCTTTAATCCCAGCACTTGGGAGGCAGAGGCAGGTGAATCTCTGTGAGTTCAAGACCAGCCTGGTTTACAAAGTGAGTCCAGGACAGCCAAGGATACAAAGAGAAACACTGTCTCAAGAAAAAACAAAAACCCAGTTATGTTATGTGAATATGTTTTTGTTTTAATTCCAAGTCTGGCATATGTTGCTGCTTCAGATTGTCCACAGCGGCTTCACAGCAGGCAACTGTAATTGATTTGCCTTGTGTTTTCCTACAAGGTCGTGGTTTTGTCAGCTGCAGATAGTTTCTGTGAGTGTGTGATGTTTGGAAATCTGGAAACTTTTCAGAGGGGGATAAATGCCAGAGCCCCTGAGGGGCCAGAGGCTCTGAAGAGAGGCTGCTGCTCCTCCTGCTATTGTTGCTGTTGGCTGGTTGTAGTTTGTTGCAGTTCCGTGATCAGTCTTTCACAAAGTGATGAAAAGAAGAAATTGAATATCCTGACAATGAAGATCAAACTCGCCCCCAGGAGCCTGATGCCTCTTATCAGCAGGAAGCATTCTAAAGAGGTCTACATCCCCTTTTCCCTCTAACCTTCTTTCTCTCCAACCTAGTATAGTGGAGTTGGAAGGGATTAGGGTGAAATAAGGGTTGGAAGGGATGTAGATAGAGGAACCCAAAGAAAGTAGCCAAAAAAGTACATCAACACTCTCTAGGACATCTTCCAGAATCTTCTAAAGAAGATAGTACAGTTTTTTGTTCATTTGTTTGTAACAGAGTCTCAGGGTGTAGCTCAGGCTGGCATGGAACTCATTATGTACTTCAGGCTGGCCTTGAATTTGTGGCAATCCTCCTGCTTCAGTCTCCCAAGTGCTGGGATTTCCAACACATTTTCTTTTTCTCACTCAATAATTTGACCTAAATTTAGGAAATACAGCTCCTTCTATCTGTACACTGGAATTTTAGGTCAAATAAACCTGTTCTCCTCACAACCTTCCTTTGTTCGGTGTCACCTGGCCTCAAGTACGCGCTCTCGGGGTTTAAATTGGGAATTTTCATTGGATTCCTGTAAATTTGTGCCACCCAGTGGCTAGAACTAGAAACTGCATCCTGAAAACCACAAGTGCAACACAAGTTACCAACAAAGGTGAGGTCTATCTTACTGCCCAATGGGAAAATAATTCCTAACCACCAAACATTGTTCTACTTTAAGTCTCGTTTTCTTTTTTTCTTTTACGTTTTTTTGAGACAGGGTTTCTCTGTGTATCCTTGACTGTTCTGGACTCCCTTTGTAGACCAGGCTGGCCTTGAACTCACAGAGATCCACCTGCCTCTGCCTCCCGAGTGCTGGGATTAAAGTCATGTGCATTTAATTAATTATATATATATATAACTTTATATATATATATATATATATATATAATTAATAACTATAGACAGGGTCTCTCTATGTAGTCCTGGAACTCTGTATGTACATCAGGCTTGCCTGGAACTCAGCCACCTTGCCTCTGGCTCCCAAGTGCTGGAATTAAAGGCTACCACTCCCAGTATGCTTTTATATTTAACTGACATACAATAACTTCAGATATTTATGGGGTTTAATGTGATATATCAATACATGAATATAATGTATAGTGATCAAATAAGGGTAGTTACCATATTCATCACCTTAAGCCTCCTGTTGGGAACACTCAAAACCATCTCCTAGCTAGCTATTCTGAAATGTTTACTAAATTGTTAACCGCAGCCACAAGTGCAGAAAACTAGAACTCCCTGACAATGTCTGCACACTCCACACCCATCCTTTCTTTAATCCTTCCTCCTTCGGACCCTCCCAAGCTTCTGTGGCCTCCATATTCAACCCTATTACTTACTCTCTTTTCTTTGTTCTGTGTGGGTAACTTTTGTGCGTTGACGTTGTTTCTTTTGATGGAGGATCCCTTGTACCCCAGGCTAGCCTCAAACTCATTATGTAGCTAAGCCTGGACTTGAACTCCTAGCCTTCTACTTTCACCTCCGAAGTGCTAGGGTTGTACTTGCCCTATTTAATTCTTTTCATAAAATTGTACCCACTTATTTATTTATTCATTCATTCATTCATTTAATCATGTGTGTTCAGATGCCTGTGTGTGTCCCACCACATGCATGGGGAGGTCAGAGAACAAACTGTGTGCTCCTACCACGTGGGCTCCAGAAATCAAATTCGGGCCCTCAGGCTCGACTGTAAGCACTTTACATCTGTCAGAACAAGAGGAAAGCAAGTTGTCAACTTCTAGGACCTGTTCTCGTCTCACTGTGAAATGAAACCAGCTAAGTAATACCCAGGTTCAATTTCAGAATGATTTAGGTAGACACTACTGTCCTACATTTCTATGAGGACACCACCGAGTTGGGGAAAAATGCAGCAATATGTACACCTGGGGGACTACATCCATTTAAAAAGCAAAGGAATACAAGCTGTCCCAAGTCAAGCTATTTGGTGGGCAAAGGCATGATGATCACTTGGACCCTGAGCTCCAACCACACCAGGGCGCACAGAAAGCACCTTTGCCCAAACTTCTTGTCTGGGCACAGGGAAGATGAGCTTTGGCAAAGCACTCTGCCCCATGCCAGGGCAATGACACAGCTGGAGAGCTCTGTCTGGAAGCCTCTGCCTCTGTGGTACCACTTTTATCCCCCCTGGAGTTCTCTCCCTGTCTACAGAGGAATGAACCTGTCTTTACCTATGCTTCAGGGAAATCCTTTCACTCCAATAGGTCCCTTCCTCCTGGAGGGTTAATTTTAAGCCTTTTAGATCTATAGACACCAATCGCTAACATTCGATGCATGCTCTGTAAGAATAAAGGGCTACACCTTCCCTAAGCAGGTCCATGTGAACTGCAGCAGCCCCGCCATTACCTTCTCCAGTTGTCTCTCCTACAAAGCTCCCCATGCCGCAGACACAAGGAGCTTTCAAAGTGCAAATCTGACAACATTGTTTTTCAGCAGAAAACTACTCAGTGACTGTCTTTCACATATTAGCTTAACCATTACCACTAACAAATTAGTCAGGTGTGGTGGCAGACACTTGTCATCCCAACACTTGAAAGTGTGAGTCCGGCCTGGACCATGTGAGAAGGTCTAAAAAAAAAATGTCCCAAACCTCACCAGGTTTTCCTATGTTATTGCTGTTTTGCTGGGATTAGTGGCATGTACTAATTTTTTTTTTTTTTTGAGACAGGGTCTCTCTATGTAACTTTGGTACTGGAACTCACTTTGTAGACCAGACTGGCTTTGAACTCACAAGAGATTTGCTTGCCTCTGCCTCCTAGAGCTGAGATTAAAGGTATGGGCCTCCATGCCAGGCTAATAATTGTTTCTTCCTTTGGCTGGGGGCGCAGTTTGAGACAGGGTCACTCTATGTAGCCATGGATGTCCTGAAACTCATTATGTAGCCCAAGCTAGCCTCAACTCACAGAGATCTGCCACTCCCATGTGCTGGGATAGCCAGGACTACACAGAGAATCTCCCGAAAATTTCACTTTGGATATGTTCTAAATATAGCCTGGATTTCTCAGGACCATTCTACATTCTAAACTCATTTTTACCATCTCTGCTTGTTGCACAGAGCAACGGTCAGCATCTGGCTCTTGACGTTCGACTGTCTTACATTGTCCATGCACCAGGCTCTGGGTCACTGAGAAGGGAGTGATGCCCCCTCCCTGAGGGGTTTCCTAGGACTAAAATGAAAGAGAAAAACTTACACAGAGAGCCTTAAACAATAGCTATTGTGGTACTCTGCTATGTCATTCTGAAGAGTGTGAGCACATGATTAAATAGTAGTTGCAGAGAAAAGTGTTCTTGACGTGATTATAGATTCTAGAAAATTAATAAAATGAGCAGAGACACAGTGAAAAAAAATGTGTTGGCTGTATAAAAATACTCAATTACAGTCATTTACATAAGTAGTTTAACATTTAAGGCCTAATTATCATGCAGCACCATAACAATTACACATATTGTTAGCTATGCATTGGGTTAACCTTTGCTGAGTTCCTTCCATTTGATTACAGTCGTATATACTCGCTGCACTCAGAGCACAGTCTCCAGCTGATTATTCCTGCTGCACATGCCTGTTCACATTTATGAAATGGGACAGGCCCTGAGTTCATTTCCACCTGAGCCTATTGTACTCATTCTAGTGCAACTACATGGGTCCCATGACCTGGGAGATGACACTCTCAACTTTGTTAAGTAGTGACAAACAAACTCTGCTTAGGTGTCCCTTGTTCTAGAAACCTGTTGATTTTCAGGAAAATGGAGTCACTGATTCAAATAATAGAAATATCCTAGTGCTTAGCATTACCCAACGGGACGTAGAACAACTTTATTTTTAATATTTTAAATTATGTGTGTGAGTGTCTGTGTGGCCCATGTGTGAGTGCAGTACTCACAGAGGCCAGAAGAGGGCATAGGATTCCCCCCTGGAACTGGAGAGAAGGTTGTGTGGTAGCAGGTAGGCTACGAACCAACCCCAGGTATACTGGAAGATTATATAGTGTTCTTAACCACTGAGCTATCTCTCCTGCTCCACTCCTGGTCTTAGGAAGTGCTGAGATAGAATTAAGAGCTCTCTGTATACCAGACAAACACCATGCTGACTGAGATTTAATGTCCCCACTTTAACACTATTTGAATCAGGTACTATCATTTTATATATAAGGAAGAAAAAATTTCACAGGAAAGTAATAACTTACTGAAATTTTTTTCTTTCTTTCTTTCTTTTTTGAGACAGGGTTTCTCTGTGTAATAGCTCTGGCTGTCCTTGAACTACATGTGTCCCATGACTTGAGAGATAAAACTCTCAACTTTGTTAAGTAGTGACAAAAACTCCACCACTAGCACTAACCACCATATTTAGCACTAAGTTATTTTTAACACTTTTTTTTTTCGAGACAGGGTTTCTCTCTAGCCTTGAGTGTCCTGGACTCACTCTGCAGAGCAGGCTGGCCTTGAACTCACAGAGATCTGACTGCCTCTGCCTCCCAAGTGCTGGGATTAAAGGCGTGTGCCACCACTCCTAGCAACACTTATTTTTAATTTAAAAATTTTACAAGCCGGGCGGTGGTGGCGCACGCCTTTAATCCCAGCACTTGGGAGGCAGAGGCAGGCGGATCTTTGTGAGTTCGAGGCCAGCCTGGTCTACAAAGCGAGTCCAGGACAGCCAGAGATATTCAGAGAAACCCTGTCTCGAAAAACCAAAAAAAAAAAAATTTTACATTTATTGTATGTATGAGTGTATGTGCAGCTGTGTGTGTCCATATGCTGTATAATGCATATGGAAGTCAGAGGACAATTTGCAAGAACTGATTCTCCTACCACCCTTTGAGTTCCAAAGCAGCAAGCATTTTTATCTGCTGAACCATCCTGCTGGCCTGACTTATTTTTAATTTTCATTTTATTATTGCCTGGTCAACAAAGCTAGTTCCAGGACAGCCAGGGCTGTTATATAGAAAGTCCATGACTTGAAAAACAAAATTAAAAAGAAAAATTGCCTTTAATCCCAGCACATGGGAGGCAGAGGCAGAAGGATCTCTGTGAGTTCAAGGCCAGCCTGGTCTACAAAGCAAGTCCAGGACAGGACAGACAGGAATACACAGAGAAACCCTGTCTCAAAAAACAAACAAACCAGGCCAACTTCCTTACAGATATTTCAAACATTCACTGTGCATTCATTCACCGGTTGGAAAAAAATACAGACAGCTTATCATCAAATGACGACAAGTATTTTGGGAGCCTGCTTCGGCAGTGAACAGGTGGAGGAGGCGGCCCTGTGCATCAGGGCAGTGAACAGGTGGAGGAGGCGGCCCTGTG
>CAJQZJ010001558.1:11983408-12020155 GCA_907164525.1 Lophiomys imhausi
CTCTCTCTC
This sequence comes from Lophiomys imhausi, assembly GCA_907164525.1. NCBI lineage: Eukaryota > Metazoa > Chordata > Mammalia > Rodentia > Muridae > Lophiomys > Lophiomys imhausi. The sequence goes on from CAJQZJ010001558.1 coordinate 11,983,418, forward strand.
TCTCTCTCTCTCTCTCTCTCTCTCTCTCTCTCTCTCTCACACACACACACACACACACACACACACACACCAGTAACTTTATCTGTGTCTTTTGTGTTTTGCCTCTTTTGCTTCTGTGTTTTGAGACACAAACTCCCTATGTAATCCTTGACTGGCCTGGAAGCTGTAATATGGACGAAGCTGGCCTCAACTTGTAGCAATGGTCCTCCTGCCACTGACTCCTGAGGACCAAGATGCAAGGTGTGTTCCATTACATCTGGCCCTTTGTTTTTATTCATTTCACCAGTATCTGCTGGCCCTACCTTTCTGGGTGCTGAGGTTACAAAGAGAAAGGACGTTCTGTTCTCAAGCTGAGAAAAACACAAAGAGACAATTATACTCGTTACACAATTTGAGCCCTGAGCTCTCCACTGAGCAGCAGACTCCTATTGTCATTTCCAGTTAGTTCAAAAATCATAGATCCCAAACAAAACTTAGTTTCTCTTCCAAGTCCTTCAACAAAACTCAGTTTCTCTTCCAAGTCTGTCGTATCTTCTAATGGTCTTAAGATGCCATTACCATTACACTGATTTAGGGAAGAAATCAAGGAAAGTATTGCTCTATCAGAGCAATACTTTCACTGGAAAATTTTATTTTTTATATTTTGGAGTTGTGTGTGTATGTGTGCATGCATATACGTGTTCATGTACGTATTTGCCCATGTTATTCTACATATGAAGGCCAGAGGTTGATGTTGGGTGTCTTCCTCAATTGCTACCCACCTTATTTTTTTTTTTTTTTTGTTTGGTTTTTCGAGACAGGGTTTCTCTGTTTAACAGCTCTGGCTGTCCTGGACTCGCTTTGTAGACCAGGCTGGCCTCGAACTCGCAAAGATCCGCCTGCCTCTGCCTCCCAAGTGCTGGGATTAAAGGCGTGCGCCACCACCGCCTGGTCACCTTATTTTTTGAGGCAGGATCTCTCCCAAAATTCATCAGTTTGGCTAGGCCGGCTGACCAGTGAGCTCCAGGGATGTGCCTGTCTCAGCTCTGCAAAGTGCTGGGGTTATTAGTGAATGGAATACTGGCACTAGTGACCTTGTACAGCAGGTACTTCATTGACTGAGGTATCTCCACAGCCCCTTCATTCTAGTTTTTGAGACAGCAGCTCTCAATGAACCTGAAGCTCATTGGTTTAGCTAAACTAGCTGAGCAACACTCCCCAGGGATCCTCCAGTGTCCTTCCCGGTGATGTGGTTACAGACACACAACATTTCGTTTAGGGTACTGAGGATCAAACTCAAACACTTCCCAGACTGTGCCATTCCACCAACCCTGAAGACTTTGATTTTTATTGCATTAATTTTGAAGTTAGCCTACACATAATGGGTTTCATTATTTCATTTTCACACCTATATGTCATCATACTTTGTTGTATCCTCTTGGATACATTTTAATTAATTTAATTTTCACCCCCCATGGACATTTTAATTTATCTATTTTCTTTCTTTCCTCTCCCTCTCCCTCTCCCTCTCCCTCTCCCTCTCCCTCTCCCTCTCTCTCTCTCTCTATATATCAAGACATGGTTTCATTGTGTAGCCTTGGCTACCCTGGAACTCACTCTGTAGACCAGGCTGGCCTCAAACTCACAGAGATTCTGCCTGTCTCCCCAGTGCTGGGATTAAAGGCGTGCACCACCACTGCTCAGCTTATCTGTTTTTTTTGAGCCAGGGTCTTACACACCAGACTGGACTGGAATTTTCTGTGTTCCCCAGGTTGGCCTGCTGTGTGCTGGATGACAGAAATGAGACATTATGCTTGTCTTAAATACATTGATTTCAACCGTCATGGAATTCTGTGAAATCCAAAATCCAACCAAAGATTCCCAACTGACACACGATCTGGGTCCTGGCTATGTTTTCCATCATATTCCTTTAATGAGTTCTGTTCTAGCCACTCTGACCTCCTTCCTTCTTCTCCATGCCAATCAAATCCATGTACCAGAGCCATTGTATGTGATGTTTCTCATCTATGGTGCTTTCTAGAAGTCCACTTAGCTTCTGCTTCTCATTAAGTAATCAAATTTCTGCTTGTGTGCTGTGTCTGCTAAGAAGCCTTTCTTCCCTATCCTGACTAAAAGAAAATCTCTGTACCACTGTCCTCCCTTGACCCTGATTTATTTCCCATAAAACCACAGTATCTTTAACATTTATTATTTATATATTAATATACTTATTTTTTTGGGTTTTTTTTTTGGGGGGGGGTTGAGACAAGGTTTCTCTGTGTAACAGTTCTGGCTGTCCTGGACTCACTCTGTAGACCAGGTTGGTCTTGAATTCAGAGATCCACCTGCCTCTGCCTCCCTAGAGCTGGGATTAAAGGCACGCATCACCACGCCCAGCAATTACAGACAGCTGTGAACTGCCATGTGAGTGTTGGAATTTGAACCCAGGACCTTTGGAAAAGCAGCCAGTGCTCTTAAGCGCTGGGCCATCTCTCCAGACCATATACTTATCTTTTATTATTTATTTACATACAATACATGAATCTATGAGCAAGAGTATATGCTTTGCTCACTACCAAATTCTCAGCACCTAGAACAGTGGCTGCTCATTGTGTATTTGTCAAATGAATGGACTTGGAGATTCAGTAAATATAAAGTACCCTATAACATTAAGTGTTTATTTAACATGGTTAAATGGTTATTTAATATTTCACATGTGAATTTTAATGTTTTTTTCTTTTCTACTTTTTTTTTTTTTGAGACAAATCTCTCACTATGTAGCCTGGACTGACCTCAAACTCATGGCAGTTGTCCTACAGTCTCCCAAGTGTGTGGAGATCACAGATGTAAACGACTGACTACATCCAGCTGCGAATTTTTTGTTTTAACAACGGACTTAAATGACCTGTGTACCAAAAAATGAATAAAGAGGCCACATGGGCAGATAGCGTATAATTGAATTCCAACAGAAGTTGGGCAAATCTATGAGACAAATTTTTAAATAGATATACAGCATAATAGTTAAGATCAACCATGGTAGCATTATGATCCTAAGTTATACTATATATTCCAGTGCCGAAATTGCCTCACCTGACCATGGGGACAGTAACAGTGCCTCCCTCAGAAAGTTGTTTTAGGCGAGTTCGTATGTGTAACCCGCTTTGTACAATGCCTGGCATGCAGTAAGGAAGGACTCCACAAACGGAAGCTCTTATAAGAATCTATACTAGTAGTAATAAGAGATTTTTGGGACATACCTAGCCCTCAAGATTGACATCAGAGTGGACCACCACATCATCTTCCATGTGGGCATCTGAAGCCCAGAGAGGGGATGTGTCTTCCCAGAGAAGGCAATTTCGACGTTCCAGAAGCATCAGAATGAACAGGGCCCTCTTCACCCCTCAAGTCATTCAGTCTGGGTAATCCATGAATGGCAAGGCGCGGCCCGGGCTCGCCATCCTCTGGCCCAGTGCCTGTGCAGCCTCAGTTTCCTCGCTTTCAACAGGACTGGAGTGGGACTGTTAGGAGAAAATGCAGACTGAACCAACCGGGGCCGCCTGGGCGCGCGGCACCGGAACGCCTGTGGGGGCGCGGAAAGTGACAGCAGGTCAGACTCTCCGGCCAGCCGACAAGCGGGGAGCCTCCCCACTGCCCATCCCGGGGCAGTGCCACCGGGACCCGCCCGCCGTCGGAGTGGAGGCAGGGCGGACGCGGCGTGCTCGTGACTGCGCGGCGCGGGGCCGCGCACGCGACCCGGGGCCGCGCACGTAGGCTGTGGCGCGCACGCCGAGAGCTTGCGCTGCCCGCGCAGCGGGAGGCTGATCGGCGCGGAGGTGCGGGACGTGGCGAGGTGAGGCGCGGGACCGGGCGGCGGGAGCGAAGGCACGCGGGGCCACGAGCTGCCGGCTGCCGCAGCGGGGCCACGCGGCTGCGGGGGAGGTTGGTGCAGCTGGGCGAGTTCCGAGCCCTTCCCCCCCCCCCCGCGGCTGGCGGGGCGGCACCTCTGTATTCCCGGCTGCGAGGTGGAGCGCGTCCCCGGCCCACCTGACCCGCCGGACCCCCACGTGGGTCTCCGCCGGCCTGTGTTTAGCTCCTTTTTCCGAGCCCAGGGCCGGATGCAATGACTTGCCCAAGATCATGCATACATAAGGAGGCTGTCTGCACAACTGCCTAGCCCGCGACTCCTCTCTGCTCCTCACGGGGTCCTGTCCCACTGTCCATTCCCTGCTCTCTCTAACAATTAATTTGAATGTAGCCCATCTCAACAGATGTCACTCCGTGGTCTTTTAAGAAAGGAGAGGAAGAAAGATTATGCTTTCTGCAGCACTTTGCTTTGTAAGGTGAAGTGTTTGTCAGAGCGTACTCTAGCATCCTTGACACTGGAAGCTTCTATTGATAGGCTTCCAGCTGTTCATCGATCTGTAAAGCGCTTCCTTTCCTTGGGGAAAAACAAAACAAGACAAAAACCAGCCCGTGTCAGGAGATTGTTAGGATTCCAAGATATATTCCTTGTACGGTGATACCGTTCAGTACCTGGCGAGTGAATGTTGGCTATTGTTTTATTCCTGGGACCTGGGTGTATAATAGGCCCTTGTTAAATTCATTTTTCTATTTTAAAATTTAGGTTTTTAGACAGCCCCATGTATCTCAGGCCAACTTTGAACTTAACGTAGCCAAGAATTTCTTGGAATTCCTGGTCTTCCTGCTTCTACCCCTGGAATACTGTCTTTACTTGCTTATATGATGCTGCAGTTTGAATATAAGGCATCTTTCATGCCTACTATCCCATAGCTAACCTACTGAATCCACAGCATTCATTCTTCTTCAAAGACCCAGTTTTCTTAGAGCTATACAGAGGAAAAATCCCTACCCCAAAAAGCCAAAAAAATTGACCCTCAGCCTTGTTACCTTAGCATTGCATAATCCTCAAGCTAAAAATGTCAAAGTGAAAAGACTGTTTCAGGAGAAATAAAGGTGAATTAGCCTTTTATAGAACTAAGTTATCTATCCAAATTGAGGTACTTTATTTGGGTTTTTCCAAGACAGGGTTTCTCTGTGTATCCTTGTCTGTCCTGTACACACACTGCAGACCAGACCAGCCTTGAACTCACAGAGATCATCGCCTGCCTCTGGCTCTGGAGTGCTGGGATTAAAGGTGTGCTCCACCACTGCCTGGCTTGGATTGTTCTGTGTTTGTGTTTTGAGACAAAGTCTCAAGCAGCCCAAAATAGCTTTGAAGTCCTCCTGTTTGAAGGAGTAAGTTACTGAACAATATATGTTGGGTAGGGTTCTTTGGTTTCCAGTAATAAAATTCAAATTTATTTATTTATTTTGAGACAGGGTCTCACTGTGTAATCCTGGCTGGCCCAGAACTCACTGGTCTTGAACTTGAACTCACAAAGACCTGTTTTCTCTTGCCTCCTTGGTGCTGGGATTAAAGGTGTGCGCCAGCTTACCTAGCTAAGCTCCAGATTTTGTAAGGAGGATGTTCTTTAACTTCTGTGAAGGAGGGGGTCTGAGTGTTGTGATTGGCAACCCTGCCATTGCCATGCCAGTTTACCAAAATAAACCTTTGGATGATTTTCTGACCCATGTGGCTCTTCTCTTTGTCCATAGGGGATCGTTAATCTTTGTCCACTTCTGACATTTTGAAGAAGCTCCACATCAAGGAAGATCAAACAGCGGTCTCTGTCAGTTAGAGAATGGACCGTTTGGGTTCCTTTAGCAGTAAGTACAGTGGGACGAGTCTCAAGTGAAGATGAATAGCAAACTAAAGTAGAAGTTGATCAAGGAATCAACGCCTCTGCAGTTGAGTGATAACGTCTGAAGGAACTATGACTGCCTCGTAGAAGTAAAATCAGGCAATACTTGTTGTTTCCCTGCTGCACATGGGTTAGATGCATCACTCCAAGTCTTAGAATAAAACCGAGCTGAGTGAACCAGCCACCATATGATTGGTCTATAAATAAACATTTTTGTTTTGAGCCTAGGGTCTCATGTAGCTTGGGCTGGGCCTGGACCTGACCTTATAGCTAAGTATGATCTTGAACTACTTGTTCTCCCAAGTGCTGGGATTTCAGACATGGACCATCATTGGTTTCGCAGAACTAGAAATCACAAAATTAGGTGATACACACTCGTGCACACACAGACATGTGCAGTCAGTCACAAAGTAGATGTTTATTAATGTCCCGGTAAGAAGCAGAAATCTATATTTTAGGTTTTGTTTCTTTGTCATTTTCTTAAGGTGCTCTGAATTTTTCCTACATATATTTAGAAAATTAGAATCTTCGGGCACATTTAGTTCTCTATTTTCATTTTACTAATGCTGCAACAAGTGAACTGAAACTATTCCCACCTGTTTTTTTCTTTTGATTCTCGAGACAGGATTTCTCTGTGTAACTGAGTTGACTGTCCTGGAGTTCTCTTTGTAGATCAGGCTGGCCTTGAACTCACAGAGATCTGCCTGTCCTTGCCTCCTGAGTGCTGGGATTAAAGGCCTTTGCCACCACTGCCCACTTTACTTCCACCTTTTAATGCACAGTTTTTAAGGCCTGTTATGATGGCACATTCCTTTAATCCCACCACTCAGGAGACAGAGGAAAGGCAGTCTTTGTGAATTCAAGGCTAGCCTATCCACAACCAAACATAAACATGAATAGTAAAAGTGATTTATGGTTTTGTTTAGCTACTCCTAAATTCCTCTCCAAATGAGCTGTACTGTTTTGCATTCCCACCTGCCCCATTTTCCCACAGTCGTGCTACAAAAGTTCACTGCCAAGCTTTGAATTTTTTTTCTCATCTCCTAGTGAGAAATTACATATTAATGTAGTTTTAATTTTTATTTGTCCTTATGAACAAGGTAAATTATTTTCTCTGTGTTTAAGACCATTTTTTATGTCTCTCTTCCCCTGCCCAACTCTGTTTTATTTTTTTGTTCTTGAGGTGAATTCTCACTTTGTTCAGGCTGATTTCAAGTTCAAATTCTTGGTCTTAAATGAGTCTCCCAGTCTTAGTTTCCCAAAAAAAAAAAAGATTTCAGGTGCTGAAGAGATGGCTTAGTGGCTAAGATAACGGGCTGCTTTTCCAGAGGACCTTGGTTCAATCACCATCACTCACATGAGGGCTCACAGCTGTGTGTAACTCCAGTCCCAGGGGATCTGGCACCTCTTGGACTCCAGAAGCACTGCATGTGCATGGTGTACACTGAAACTCATGCAGCCAGAACACCCATACAAATAAAAAGATTAAGATCTTTAAAAAAGAAAACTTCAGGGCTGGAGAGATGGCTCAGAGGTTAAGAGCACTGGCTGCTCTTCCAGAGGTCATGAGTTCAATTCCCAGCAACCACATGGTGGCTCACAACCATCCATAATGAAATCTGGTGCCCTCTTCTGGCCTGCAGATATACCTGCAGACAGAACACTGTATACATAATAAATAAATCTTAAAAAAAGAAAACTTCAGCCTTTTTCTCTCATGAGTTTGCTTCTTTCTTTCCCTCCCCTCCCCCCTTTCTTTCTTTTTTCTTTTCTTCTTTTTTTTTTTTTTTTCGAGACAGGGTTTCTCTGTATAACATCTCTGGCTGTTCTGGACTCATTATGTAGACCAGACTGGCCCCAACTTACAGAGATCCACCAGCCTCTGCCATCTAAGCTCCAAGATTAAAACCATGTGTCACCACTGCCCAGCTACAAATACTTTTCTTACAATTTACTTGGTTTTTCAACTTTGTTTACAGTGTTGTTTTGTAAAAATTTGTTTGCTTATATGTATATCTGTTTGTCTTTGTGAATTTGTTTCTACTATGTGTTTATAGGAGCCCATGAAGGCCAGAAAAAGGTTTGGGATCACCTGGAAATGAGAGTTAGAGATTTGTGGGTAATGGGAACGGAACCCTGGTGTTCAAGAGCAATGAACACTCTTAAACACTGAGCCATATTTCTAGCCCTGCTAATAGTGTTTTTGTTTTTAAGATTTATTTTTATTTTTTAAATTTTTATTATGGGGGGCTGGAGAGATGGCTCATTGATTAAGAGCACTGACTGTTCTTCTAAAGGACCGGGGTTCAAATCCCAGCACCCACATGGCAGTTCACAGCTGTCTGTAACTGCCAGGTGCGGTAGCACACTCATTTAATCCCAGCACTCGGGAGGCAGAGGCAGGCGGATCTCTGTGAGCTCAAGCCCAGCCTGGTCTACAAAGTGAGTCCAGGACAGCCAGGGCTACACAGAGAAACTCTGTCTTAAGAAAAAAAAATTTTTTTTATTGTGTATGGTTGTTTTTCCTGCATGTTTGTCTGTGTACCACCTGCATGTCTCTAGAAGAGAATCATATGCTCTTATGCTCTGAACCAGTGAACTTTCCCTTCAACCCACTTAGAGTGCTTTTATTACTTCAGTCCCATGTTTTTTGTTTTGTTTTTTCTAGACAGGGTTTCTCTGTGTAGTCCTGGCTGTCTCAGAACTCACTCTGTAGACCAGGCTGGCCTAAAACTCAGATCCACCTGCCTCTGCCTTCTGAGTGCTGGAATTAATGGCATGTGCCAATGTCACCTGATGAGTCACATTTTTAATTTCCTTAGAATTTATTTTTTATTTTTGTTGTTTTTAGTTATATGTGTATTGGTATGTACACATGAGAATTGGCACCCATGGGTGCCAGGCAGAGGTTGTGAGTTACATACCATGAGTGCACTGTGGAACATTCATACCCACACACATACCCAAAAGTGGATAAATAAATATAATCAAAATAAATATACCCTGAAAACCCTGGATTCTCTGTGCACTCAATAATTCTAGTTTTAGGAAAATATATGGAGAGGGAGAAATATGAAGTGTTTTATATATATTTATATAAATATCAGAGAAACTGATAAAGAAAAAACTGTAAATGTCATAAATGCATAAATGGCCACTAGAAGGGAACTGGTTAGATTAGTTCTCAACTTTTTGGACCCAATTATTTCTTTTATATTTTTTAAGTTTCTTATTAATTGAAAATGGAATGTTTAACTATATGATTTCAAAAATAAGAATAATTCCATAATAAAAATAATTTATAATGAATTAATATAATTTATAGTGAAATAGCAAGTGCATCAGTATGTTTTTAAGACATGATTACAGCCAGATATGATGGTACATACTTGTAATCCTCACACTTGGGGTGCTGAGGCAGAAGGATTGCCTCCAGTTCAATGGATAGCTTGAATTACATAGTAAAACCTTGTCCTAAAAGGGGTGGGGAAGGATGAGGTAGGACATAAAAGCAGTAGGAGACATGTCGACTTAACCAGTCAGCGCATCAGACTCAGGTTAACTCATGGCATCTTACCATGAGAAATGCAGGGTGATTCAGGCTGTTAGTGACTAAGAAGCCCTGCGAGTCTTAGTAACCCCTGGTCAAGTTCTAGATAAAACAGAATACAACCTCTTGAATTGTGTACATTTGTCATACTAGGGTAATCAAATACGTTAAAACTGTCAAGAAAAGTTTCGATGGCACAGGTCTCACTAAGAAGCTCTAGCTGGTGTGGGTCTCATAAAGATCTGCCTGCTTGACTCCTGTTTTAAAAACATGTCCTACCACACCTCGCTTGCTGTCAAAATACTTGAATTGGGGTCAGGACTATAGCTCTGTGGTTACTGCTGCATATCTGTTTGATTAGCATGTACAAAGTCCTAGGTCAGATCCCCAACTCTACCAACATTTTTTTTAATGGTTTTTTGAGGCAGGGTTTCTCTGTGTAATAACCCTGGCTGTGTTGCACTGGCTTTATAGACCAGGCTGACCTTGAACTCAGAGATCCACCTGCCTCTGCCTCCTGAGTGCTGGGATTAAAGGTGTGGGCCACCATGACTATTAAAATAAGTTTGTTTGTTTTGGTTTTCTTTTTAGGTTTTTTGAGACAGGGTTTCTTTGTGTTAACAACCCTGGCTGTTTTGGAACTCACTCTGTAGACCAGGCTGGCCTTGAACTCACAGAGATCCGACTGTGTCTGCCTCCTGAGTGCTAGGATTGAAGGTGTGCGCCACCACACCCAGCCTAACAAATGTGTTTTTTACTTGTAACATGGAAATAGGTTCTAGGTCGTATAATTTCGAGGTTTTTTTTTTTTTATCTAGTTGAATATTTAAATGAGATAATTGAAAGTTTCGAAGAACTTACATCAGGGCTTTTGTTTGTTTTGCTATGTAGGAAGGATTATCTTGAGTACCAGGAACATCTAGAATCCCAGTTCCTATCTGCAAAATGGTATTAGTGCATCCAAGTCATTGGAACATAAAAGTTAGGGAAGATCTATGATGAAGACATGGGGATCATTTGGGCCTAGGGTTCAGGGCCAGGTTTCACAACTTACAGCTGTTTCTTAAAAGTAAAAATAAAGCAAGAGTTCAGGAGGTGATGATTTGGTAAAGATTGGCATCTGGGGCTGGAGAGATGACTTGTCACTTAGGTGTTCTGCTCTTGCAGGGGCTGGAGTTTAGTTTCCAGCAAGCAGGTCAGGTGGCCTACAGTTGCCTATAACTCCAGCTCCAGGGGATCCGACACCTTCTGGCCTCCATAGGCACCTGCACTCACATGCATATATCACAAACAGACATAATTTTTAAAAGAAATTGACCTCTAGCACTTAATACTTTATTTTGTCACTAGAAGAGGTAGGTAGCGAATGCCTGTAAATCCCTCCACTCTGGAGCTAGAAGCAGGAAGATGAAGGTTGTCAAAGTTGGACACCAGCCTGGGTGACAGGATACCCTGTCTCAGAAACAGAACAAAAGGAAAAAGCCTCTGGGTGTACATTTCCTAATCCTGTCATTCTCCATGTCTTCATTTCAAAGCACGTAGCTGTTAGAGGAAGGAACGGTGCCTTGAAGGGTGTTATTCAGCTTTATGGAGCAAAATGCTCTCACAGAATATAAGAGCCAAATAAAGTAAGTCCCTCCATCTCCTTCCAAAGGCCTTCATCCCACATTCCTGTGGGAAATCACAGAGAACAGTCAGTTGCCCTGACTTCAGAGAGACAGGATTTGGGGTGTCCCGGAAGACATGTATCTGTATTCTTGGGGCTCTGGAGAATTTATATTGCGCCCTTTGTGTTCGCGGCTCGGACACACACCTGTTTCACCAGAACAAGAGCAGATTTGCAGGCAGTGTTTTGCTTTTTCCTTGGCATAGGTCTCAAGCTAGACTCAAAGCTTAAATCCCAAATTGGAATTCTGCCAGCTTGTTAAGAAACAGGTGGCAGCCGGGCGTAGTGGCGCACGCCTTTAGTCCCAGCACTCGGGAGGCAGAGGCGGGCGGATCTCTGTGAGTTCGAGGCCACCCTGGTCTACAAAGCGAGTCCAGGACAGCCAGGGCTACACAGAGAAACCCTGTCTCGAAAAACCAAAAAAAAAAAAAGAAACAGGTGGCGCAGGCCTTTAATCCCAGCACTCAGGAGGCAGAGGCAGGTGGATGTCTGTGAGTTTGAGGCCAGCCTGGTCTACAAAGTGAGTCCAGGAGAGCCAGGCTGTTACACAGAGAAAGACTATCTCAAAAAATCAAAAAAAAAAAAAAAAAAAAAAGAAGTGAAACCTGTAGAGAAGTTTAAAGCACAGAGCAGTGTCTGTGTGGCCGCTGCCCAGATGGAACAACTGCTGTTAACCTTTTGTCTGGTTTGCTTTGTGTATGTGTGCTGTGTGGGGAATGTACCCAGTTTTCTTTTCCTTGTGGCAAAGTGGGCTTTGTAAAAGTTTCTCTTCTCTGCAGGGGCCATCTCTGCCTCCGTGTTTGAACCAGTAGGTGTGCTGGCAGAAGGAACATGCTGCTGTGCACTAGGCAGCAGAGTGGGTCTAGTGTTGCATGTGTGGAATAAACTCATCCCGCTTCCACATGTTTGCCAGTGCAGTCACTGACCGTCCTCAGCCACTTGCAGAGTTTTACGTTTCGCATTTAGTGGTGTCCACCAGGACTTTCAAACACTTTGTTTTCTCGTGTTCTAGATGACCCATCCGATAAGCCGCCTTGCAGAGGCTGCTCCTCCTACCTCATGGAGCCTTACATTAAGTGTGCTGAATGTGGACCTCCGCCTTTCTTCCTGTGTTTGCAGGTAACTTCCTGAGGAGACGCTGTCTCTCCAGCTCTGTTTCCAGGCTAGAGTAACTTAGCATAGGTCGAGGTGACTTAGGGCCACACTGCATGAGCTCTGTTCTGGTAGGTAGTCTTCCTTCTTAGACTCTACCAAGAGGTCCGGAAACGGCAGCTGGGTGAGAAAGACAGTTGACTCTTCCACAGAGCTTCTCAACTTAATGCTTCCCCCTTTTCCCGAGTAAACTTTTAAAGTATTTAGATTACAGGAGTCAGAACTGGCAGGTTGTTCCTTTTGCTCTCACTGTTCACTAACTTGTTAGATGCCGGGAGCAAACTGTTTTGTGGGTTATGTTAGGAGTAATACTGATTATAAGTGTGCCAGGTACTGTGAGTACCTCACTTGAATTAGCCTCTACATCATCACTACAGTGCTGTGATGTGAATAAGTGTCTCCATTTTACAGATGAAACTCAGCCAAAAAAAGCCTAAATAATTTATTTGCTGGGATTATCAGGTCTTATGCAGTCTAAGACACTTGATTATAAGATACATGCCAGGGATGGCAGAGATGCTCAGTGGGTAAAATGTTTGCTGTGCATGCGTGAGGACCTGAGTTTGAATCCCCAGCACCCATGCATAAACCTGGGATGGTAGATTTGCCTGAAACCCCATGCTGGGGAGGAGGTGGAGATAGGGGATCTTGAGGGTTTGTTAGCCAGCCAGACTAACTGTATGACAAACTCTAGGATCATTGAAAGACCCTCTCTCAAAAAAATAAAGAGGAGAGCAAATATATGTGTGCACACACGCACCCCCCCCCCACACACAGCATTCCAGCTTTAGACATGTTAAATATAAAAAGTGGCTGGTGAAAGCTGTGGTCTACTTTGAGTTATAAGATTATGTATTGGAATTGCAGCACACAGGAGTCAGAGGCAGACAATCTCTGAGTTCCAGGCCAGCCTGGTCTACAGAGTGAGTTCCAGGATAGCCCGGGCTACACAGAGAGAAAAATTATATGCTGGACATGGAGTGCACTTTGGGAGGATGAACAACAGGAAGGAAGATGAAACCAGCCTGGACTACATAGCAAAATTCTTTTCAGTATACCAAAAAGCAAGAGAAAACCCAACAAAATGATAGCATAAGACTAGATCACCCCAGGTTGGTGGTAGCAGTGAATGCCTATAATTTCAGAACTTGGGAAATGAAGAGGCAGGAGTTCAAGGCCAGCCTGGACTACATAGGGAGTTTAAGACAAACTTGAACTACATGAGACCCTGCCTTAGAACAAAGAAAAAGTAGATCATCCTCAAGCCATTTTATGTCTTATTGTTTATTTTACTTTATGCATTCATTTTTGGTATTTTGAGATGGGGTCTTTCTATACAGCCCTGGCTGTCCTGGAACTCACTATGTAGTCCAGGCTGGTCTTGAACTTGCAGAGATTCACCTCTCAAGTGCTAGTATTAAAGGCATGTGCCACCATACCTAGATTTTATTTTGTTTTTTAAAGATATGGTTTCTTGTAGCCTAGCTTGCCTTGAACTGGCTGTGTGGCTGAGTGAGGGTGACCATGAACTCTTGACCGTTCTACCTCCAACTCCCAAGTGCTGGGGTTGAATCCAATGCTTTTGTATGCTCGGCAAGCGCTCTACCAACTGAGCCTCATTCCCAGCCCTAAGAAAGTACTTTTTAAAAAGGTAGCTTTTAGTAATTTTTAAACTTTTTTTCCTTCACAGTGTTTCACTCGAGGATTTGAGTACAAGAAACATCAAAGTGATCATACTTATGAAATAATGGTAATGATGACATCGATGGAATCTTTCATTCTTATTTCAAGTATTTAAACTAATTTTCTTTATCTCCATGTCTCTCTGTCTTTTTTTCTTCTGAATTTGATAATTATTTAGTAGGCTTTTAATTCTTTGTAACCTATTAAAATATTTAAATATAAAAGTAGGGGCTGGAAAGATGGCTCAGCAGTTAAGAGCATTGGTTGTACTTCCAGACCACCCCAGTTCAATTCCCAGCACCCATATGGCAGCTCACAACTGTCTGTAACTCCTATTCCAGAGGATCTGACACCCTCACACAGACATATCAGCAGACAAAATGCACATGAAATTTTAAAAACGAAGACTGTTACGATAAATTAATGAATAATAACATAGTTGGGTGGTTGTGGCACATGCCTTTAATCCCTCAGGAGGTAGAGGCAGGCGGATCTCTTGAGTTTGAGACCAGCCTGGTCTACAGATCAAGTTCCAAGACAGCCAGGGCTACACAGAGAAACCCTGTCTTGAAAAAAAGAAAAAAATAGCTTAACATGTATATGCGTGTAATGTAAAAATGACTGGCAGCAGTGGGATGGCTTATGATTGTAATCCCAATACTTAGGAGGGTTGCCATGAGTTCAAGGCTAGCAAGGGATGCAGTATGAAGCCCTGTGTAGTGCTTTACATGAGAATGAACCTCATAAGTCTTAGGCATTTGCGCACTTCTTCCCCATGAAACGCCATGACCAAGCCAGCTTATACAAGGAGTTTATTTGGGGCTTACAGTTCCAGAGAGATAGGAGTCCATTCATCATGTTGAGGAGCATAGCTGTAAGCAGACAGGCATGGTGCAGAAGTAGCAGCTGAGAGCTCACATCCTGATCCACAAATAGGAAACAGAGAAATGAGGATGACAGGAGACTTTTGAAACCTTATGCCTACCCTCAGTGACACATCTATCTCAACAAAGGCCATGTCTCCTAATCCTTCCTGAATGGCCACTAAATGGGGACCAAGTATTCAGATGTCTGAGACTTATAAGACTTACTTTTATTTAAACTACCACACCCTGTCTCATAAACAAACAACAGACAAATAAATAATAGGGCTAGAAAGGTGACCTATCAGATTAGAGGGCCAGCTGTTCTTGCAGAGGACTGGAATTCAGTTCCCAGCACTGATACTGGACAACACACAACTCCCTGTAACTGGAGCTCCAGGGGCACATCACTCATATGTGTACACGCACATACACACACACCCCTCATAATTAAAAATAAATCTTAAAAGATCAAACAAGATCAAAAAAAAAGGATTTGAAAAGACAAACTGGTTAATAGGTCAGATAAGATTTGACTTATCTGAGTAATGGCATTTCCACCTTTAAAGAAAGCTGCCACATTCCCAGGCCTGGCCAGGAATACAAGCAATTCAATAAGCCAACGTTTGAATAATCAGGTCTGCTTGACAGGTGTATGCACTGTGTTAAAATAGTTCTGTCTGGAAGTTGGGGATCTAGCGCGGGGCAGAGCCCTTGCCTATGTACACCAGGCTTTGTATTGATCCCTAGCACTTGAGGGGAAGTTTGGTCTGTTTTCAGAGCACTTAAAGCAACTAGAACAAGTTTTCGACACTTAGCATCTGGTCCAGTTTTTCTTTCAGTAATAATTCCATGTTGTAAATTAATCATTTGGCACAGTGTTAGTTTTCTACAGTTGCTGTTACAAGTTATGAAAAATGAAGTGGCTTAAGACAACACAGATGTATTGTTGCATAGTCCAGAAGGTTGACAGGCAGTGGGCTTACTGGTTGTGGCAGGTCTTGAGAGGGTGAAATTGAGGTGTTTGGCAAGACACCCTGGGGGAGAATTATTTCTGGGTTCTGGGTTCATTCAGGTAACACATAGAATACTGCCTTGAGACGAGGTTTGGTGCCTCCTCCCTCGCAGACTGGCTGGCTTTTGTTCTAGGCTCCCAGAGGCTGCCCTGGCCCTGGGCCTTCTCTTGGCCCTCTTCAAAGCCATTTACACTGGGCCAGTTGATGAAGTGCTTAAGCACTTTCTGTCATTCTTCTGCCTTCCTCTAATAGTTAAAGGTTTTTACATTTTTTATTTTATGTGTGTTTCGGCTGCATGTATGTCTGTGTACTATGTGGTGCCTGATGCTCCTGGAGGTCAGAAGAGAATTGTCAAATCCTCTGGGCAGTTGTGAGCCACAATATGGATCTGAGAATTGAACCCACGCCCTCTGGAAGATAGCCAGCACTCTTAATCTCTAAACCATTTCTCCAACTCCTCTCTAATACTTTTAAGGATATGTATGATTTCATTGGGCTCATCTAGATAAACCAGGCTTGTCTCTACTTTGCTAGTTGATAGTAATTTTAAATCCACTGCAGAGTGTTTAATTTTAATTAATTTTATCTGTAGTACCTAGTGCTTGATTGGATAATAGCAATCTTGGGAGAAATGCAGAATATATGTAGAGTTCTGCCTAGTATGTAGTTCACAGCACATTTATCTGTGTTTTCTAAAAGATTAGAAAGAAACTGGGCATGGTGATGCATGCTTTTAACTCCAGGACTCAGGGGGAGGCTGAGGAGAGTGGATCTCTGATTTTGAGGCCAGCCTGGTTTACATATTAAGCTCCAAGCTAGATAAGGAGACCCTGTCTCAAAAAACAACAGAAAACCAAAAAGCCACAAAGGAAGCTAGGGATGTGACTCAGCTGGTAGATGCCTAGCATCCATATAAAACCAAACATGTGGCCACAACAAGTACTTGGGGAGATGCAGCCAGAATAAAAGTCAAAGTCTTTCTCATTTTCAACATGGTAAGTTGGAAGCTAGCCAGGGCTACATAAGACCCTGTTTTAAAAGCAAAATAAAACAAAAGCATTCACCCTAGAGGCTTACAGGAAGTGAAACACTAACCAAAAAAGAAGAAGAAAAATTCTTAGAGTAGATCTTGACCAACCCCCCCATACAAATATAAATGATAGGCTACTTGGTCTTCATACAGATCCCTTAGAAAGTAGAGATGGGGCAGTCTCATTCATGGACTCTGTTGCCGGTTAGTGGGACACTTTACCCTACCTGGGGCTGCCATGTTGGGCCCCAGAGCAAAGGGAAGCTCTTAGCCCTCATGTGACTGATGAACTGAGTGGGGGGTGATATGTGGAGTCCCCCCTCACCAAAGGATAAAGATAAGAAGGAGAGAGGGAAGAGGAGGGAGGGGGCTGTGATCAAAATGTAGCTTGAATAAATAAATAAATGTTAAAAAATTTAAAAAGTAAAAAAAAAAAAAAACCATTCAGAAGGAGAATCAACATGAGTTGGATCATTCGTTGGCGCCTGCTTGTGTTCCTGCACCTGTAATATTGGGAATCATGTTCTAGACTGTACTGAATCAGTCAAAGAAAGGCAGCCTAGTAAGTTTTGAAAGAATGACTAGCTTCCTTCCCTTACAGTTCCAGTCTCTCTTTTTAAAAAGTGTTCATTTTTATTATTTTTAATTACGTGTAGGCGTGGGTGCATCCATGTGGGTATGTGCATGTGAGTGCAGGGCCATCTGAGGCCAGAGGCATCTGGTTATTTGGAGCTGGAGTTACAGACAGTTGTTAGGCACTTGATATGGGTTCTGGTAACCAGACTCGGGTCCTCTGGAAGAGCAGCAAGTGCTCTTTAACATTGAGTCACTTCTCCAGCCCATGATCTCTTTTAATTTTTAAGGGATTATCATATTCTCTTTTAAATCTCATATTCACTAATTGGAATAATAACCAAAATATTCCCCCTTTTGGCAGTTGCACATTGAATGAAGGATTGGAAAGTAGGATCAGAACAGCTTTGGCTTTGAGTTCATTTCACATCCCCAGTACCCAAATTTATTCATTTGAAATGGTGAAATAACTCCTTATGAGATGATTATATAGCTCGGATAGTTTGTAGTCATGGTCAACCACTGTAGGAAAGCTGCCTGAGCTTTCTGTGGCTATTCTCAGCACCAAGTCTTCCTCATAAAGCTAAACACTTTCCCTTCAGCCGAGGCCACTTAGTTCTTATTACGTCACCCTTTCTCACGTGTTCACCTCCCATACAAACACCTTTCAGCAATCTGAACTCAGAGGAGCCTCTGGGGGCTTCTGCTATTCCCTAGCTTTTATTATCCAGTCTTAGCTATTCCAGTAAATCTTTCCTTCTATAGAAATGATTACCAGCTTTTGGCTTTCTCCACTCCAAGCCTCTAAAATCTTGATTCTTTGCAGCATGAAGCATTTGATAACTGTAAATGGTTTCAGTACTTTTCTCATATCACAGAGCTGTATTTTTGGGAGTTACTCATGCTTAGATGGGTGATGCATTAATAGAGATTTCTGAATTCTGTAGCTATTTTTGTCTTGTAATTCTTAGGACCTTGAGCAAGAGAAGGCAGCTCTTCCACCACACCCTTTATGACAGTAATTCTTAAACTTCATTACCTGGGAGCTTATTAGCACTGTAGATTTCCAGGTCTCATTGTTGGAGATTCAGACTCAAGTTTGGGTCAAGGGTCTCAATAACATTGGAAAAAAAAAAAAGCCTTCCTCTCCCCCTTTTTTTTTCTTCTTGAAGTTAATGTTATTCAGAAAAGCTTTTTGTTGTTGTTGTTTTTTGTTTTTCTTCTATACTATGGAAGCTTTGCATTATGTAAATTGGTGAGGGGTAATGTGAGACTTCTTATTGACATGTCTTTATGGTGCCAATTTGAATGTGATTGGTATGAATTTAATGTATGCATGAATTCTGAAAGTTCTCTCTCAGATCTCATCATAAGCTCATGGCAGGCTTAGATGAATGTGTGTTGCCTGTTAGTACTGTGATTTTTACTAACAGAACAGTTTTTTTTTTTTTTTGCCACCAACAGAAGCTATAACAAGTTATAAATGCATGTGGAATTGGAAAAACTCTTGTATTATTTTCTTGTTTTACTTTTTTTTTTAAAGATTTTATCTATGTATACAATGTTCTGTCTGCAGGTATACTTGCAGGCCAGATGAGGACATCAGATTTCATTATGGATGGTTGTGAGCCACCATGTGGTTGCTGGGAATTGAACTCAGTACCTCTGGAAGAGCAGTCAGGGCTCTTAACCTCTGAGCCATCTCTCCAGCCCTTCTTGTTTTACTTTTATCATGGAAAATTTCAGACATAAATGAAAGTCAGTAGTGTTTAGTTCTTTATTTTATAGCTGCTACCTGAAAACTTAGTGGCTCAGACAAGAGACTGCTTTATTATCTCCCAAAATTGCTGAGTCCTCTGGAATTCAGATGAGGTACAGAGCAGCTCATATATATTCTTCATATATATATAAATATATATATATATATATATATTTCGTATAGCTATGGTACCTCATTAGGAGGTTTTCATGTTACTTTTCCTAACTGCCACTCCCCCAAGGACTTGATTGTTCTGCATTGTCTCCAGACCACTCCCCTTCATGAAACTTTTTTATGTGGTGGCTTAATATAAAAATAGTGGGGCTGGAGGGATGGCTCAGCAGTTAAGAGTACTGACTAAGTGCTCTTCCAAAGGTCCTGAGTTCAATTCCCAGCAACCACATGATATCTCAAAACCATCCACAATGTTATCTGATGCCCTCTTCTGGCTGCAGGTGTACATGCAGATAGAGCACTCACGTACATAAAATAAATCTTTAAAAAATATATATAGAAGCTATTAAGCTTTAAGTCACAGGTCCAGCCCATGTTTTACTTTATAATGGACAGTTGTCACCATAATCCTCAGCCTCTATGCTGGGGAAAGCATGGAATCAGAACCCATTTAAAAAAGTGGACGTGGCAGGTGCAAGCGTCAGGACCTCAGGACCTCTGCAAAAGCAGTATGAGTTTTTAAAGTCTGAGCCTTCTCTTCAGCTCCCAATCTCTTTTTGAGTTAAAAAGTTTGTTATTGCCAGGCGCACACCTTTAATCCCAGCACTCAGGAGGTAGAGCCAGGTGGATCTCTGTGAGTTCAAGGCCAGCCTGGTCTACAAAGTGAATCCAGGACAGTCAAGGATACACAGAGAAATCCTGTCTCAAAAAACCTAAAAAAAAAAAAAAAAAGTTTATTATTGATTGGTTTTTCCGGATGGAGTCTCTCTGTATCATTGGCTGTCCTAGATTTGCTGAGTTGGCTTAGACTAGCCTCAATTCCTCAATCCTGATGCCTCAGCCTTCTAATTGCTGGGCTCACAGGCATCTGTTACCATGATCACTTGATACTTCCTTCTGTTTGCTTGTTTGAGAAAAGGTCTCCCTTACGACATAGCTGTGGCTGGCCAGGATCTAGTGTAGACTATGCTGGCCTCACACTTACGGCAAGCATCCTGCCTTTGCTTTTTTAGTGCTTGGATTACAGCTGTGTGCCCTGAGATAAGCATAAAGTCCACACATTTCAGCCTTCCACTTGCTTGCCTTTTACATTCCTCTTGTTCTATGTGGGTTTTTTTTTTCTTCTCTTTTGTTTTTTGAGACAAGGTCTCTCTCTGTAGACCAGATTGGCCTAGAATTTACAGAGATCCACCTGCCTCTGCCTCCCAAGTGCTGAGATTGAAGTGTATTGCTACCATGTCTGCCTCTTTTCTTTCTAATATGATTTCCCTTTTAATTATTTTTCTGCCTTTTTTGTTTGTTTGTTCATTTAGTTAGTTTGCTTTTTGGAGACAGGGTTTCTCTGTGTAACAGAGTTCTGGCTGTCCTGGACTCGATTTGTAGATCAGGCTGACCTGGAACTCACAGAGATCCGCCTGCCTCTGCCTCCTGAGTTGCTGGGATTAAAGGTGTGTGCCACCATGCTCAGCTAAAGATTTGTTCTATGAGTATGTGTGTATGTACATGAACCATGTGTGACCAGGTGCCCATGGAAAGCAGGAAAGAGGGTGTCAGATCCCCTGGTACTGGAGTTACAGGCTGTTGTGAACTGTTAACGTAGTATTGACTGAACCCAGGTCTTCTGCAGGAGCAGCCAGTTCTCTTAGCCATGCAGCCATCCTTCTAGCCCTCTTTTAATTTATTTTTAAGATATATTTTTAAGTGCATGTGTGTGTACTCACAAGCGCACATGCATGCACACATGTGAGTCAGGTACCTGTGAAGGCCAGAGGTGTTAGATCTCCTGAAACTGGAATTTCAGATGGTTCTTAGCTACCTGACATAGGTGCTAGAAATCAAACTCTGGTCCTCTAGAAGAGCAGTATGCACTCCTGACTTCTGAACCAATAAATACTATCACCCATAATTACTTTGTAACTCATCCAGAAACATTTATTCATTTCAGAAAACAAAATTTAACATAGCTATGTTTTCCTGGAGAATGTTGTAGCTAATAGAGGTAGGGATAAAAGAGGTAGAAAATAATACATCCTAGGGGGAAAATGTTTCTGATAATGATGGTCCTTGCTTGTGCATGGAGGCACGGCATATGTTTACACCTGCACCTGTATATGGAGCCCAGAAGTTGACATCAGGTCTTCCTGCAAGACTGTCCACCTTTTTTCTTTTGAGACAGGGTCTCTCACTGAACCTGAAGTTAGTGATTCTTCCTGCTTCTCGTTGGGATTACTGATGTGTACTGTCAACACATGGTGTAATCTTTTTAAACCATGTACTGCAGTTGGGATTCCTACATGTCCTTCCTCTCCATGTTTTGTTTGTTTGCTTTGTTTTTTTGAGACAGAGTTTCTCTCTGTGATAACCCTGGCTGTCCTAGAACTCACTATGTAGACCAGGCTGGCCTTGAACTCACAGAGATACACTTGCCTCTGCCTCCCAAGCTCTGAGATTAAAGGCGTGCACCGCCATGCCCAGCTCCTATCCCTGTTCTTAACCAAATCTTTTCTCCTCAGACCTCCGCCTTTCCTGTTCTTGATCCCAGCTGGACTGCTCAAGAAGAAATGGCCCTTTTAGAAGCTGTAATGGACTGTGGCTTCGGGAATTGGTAAGAAGAGTTTAGGGTTGGGTGGTCCTGTTCTCATGGGCTCAAAAGAAAAGCCCCTGTTGAAACATAAACTGTAATGGACTGTGGCTTTGGGAATTGGTAAGAGTTAAGGATTTAGCCGGGTGGTGGTGGCGCACGCCTTTAATCCCAGCACTTGGGAGGCAGAGGCAGGCGGATCTTTGTGAGTTCGAGGCCAGCCTGGTCTACAAAGCGAGTCCAGGACAGCCAGAGATATTCAGAGAAACCCTGTCTCGAAAAACAAAAAAAAAAAACAAAAAAAAAAAAGAGTTAAGGATTGGGTGGTCCTGTTCTCATGGGCTCAAAAGAGAAGCCCCTGTTGGAACATAAACTGTAGTGGACTGCGGCTTTGGGAATTGGTAAGAAAGAGTTTAGGGTTGGGTGGTCCTGTTCTCATGGGCTCAAAAGAGAAGCCCCTGTTGAAACATAAAAAGAGAGAGCCGGGCTGGAGAGATGGCTCAGAAGTTAGGAGCACTGGCTGCTCTTCTAGAGGTCATGAGTTTAATTCCCAGCAACCACGTGGTGGCTCACAACAAGAAATCGGGTACCCTCTTCTGGCGTGCAGGCATACGTACTTCAGTTCAGAACATTGTATACATAATAATAAATAAATAAATCTTTAAAAGCCAGAGAGAGAGCCTCAGAAAGTGAAAAGCTGTGCCGCTTTCCTGATGACAAGTCCCTGTCCGTGTACACATCTTCTAGGCCAGAAATATCCCTGGAATGCAGGATGCTCAGTGGCTCCTGACTGAGCAGTTCTCACAGTTTACTTTGGTTACATAAACACCAAGATTGTGCCTCCTGAGTTGTGGAAAAGTGTAGGTTACTCATTATTGCTCCTTCCTGGTTTATAGATTCTGGGCACTAGGGTCCATATTCATTTAAATGAATCAGACTTGAGGTGGATAGTCATAAGTGGCCTGAGGTGGATGTTTCTCAGCTTTTTAATTGGGTTCTGTCTTTATCTTTCAAGCTGCCTTACTTGAGCTTGGTGGAATTAAGCAGCACTCGTTGCTGTTGCCCTTGGATGCAGTACTTTTAAAATATGCATGCACATGTAGGGGCTTGGGGGGGGCTTGACTTTGTGTCAGATGGTATTAGATGTCTCCCTCTCTTTTGCTCTCCAGGTTTTGTTTTGTTTTTTTTGAGACAAGGTCTCTCACTTAATCTGGAGGTTGTGGTTTCACCTAGTTTGTGCTGGCTAACAAGTCCCCAGGATCTGCCTATATCTTCCTCCAAAGTGCTGGAGTTACAAATGCAGGCCCCATGCCTAGCTTTTACATGGTGGGGATGTGAACTCAGTTCGTCATTCCTGCAGCAGAGCACTTTACCCACTGAGCCATCTCTCTGGCGCCCAAATTTTGCATTTTAAGAGCATTCATGCTGATGATTTTTGTTGTATGTACTAGGCAGCATGTTATTAAACATATTTGCTCATGAGGCATTTGAAGCTCAGGAAGTTAAATTCTTTCTCATCTTACATAACCTCTCAGTGGACAACCCTCTCCTGGATCTCCCCCAATTGCTGGCACTCATAGTCCTTCCTGGTATTATTAGGTGTGCTACCCTGCCTATGTCCAAGGTCAAGAGAGAGACCAGAGAGAGCTCAGCTCACATTCTGTTCGCATTCATTCTTTTAGAACCTAAACATCATAAAACTCTGTGTTTGGAGAATACCAAAGATGGTAAGAAAACAAACAAAAACACCCAGATCATTTGTGAGCAGCTTACTAGTCATCTCTGCCTGAGGTTTAATTTTTCTCTAAAGTGGACCAATCTTCATTTTCCTTCTCTTTTATCAAAGACTAGGAAAAAGTCTATTGCTGGATTGGAGGAAGTAGTTCAGTGTTAGAGTTTTTTTTTTCCCCCTTGTTTTTTGATTTTGTGAATTTCACATCATGCACCCTGTTCCTTCTCTCCCATATCCCCTCAGACCCACCCTCCACCCTTGCACCTCCTCCCACATAAAAAAAAAAATTCATTGTGGAAGCTGTAGTGTGTCTCAGTGTGTCCCACAATATTCCCTTTTTGTCCACATGTTTTTGCTTGCAAATATTGGTCTGTTATGAAGCTTGGTATGGTCTGGTATGAAGCAGATGTTCATTATAATGATTCCTTGGTCTGGCTTCGGCTTCTTTGTCAATATTGAAATCTCACTGGGACTTCTCTCAGATATGCTGTTATTGTCCTGTATCATGGAGATCCTATAGTTTTGAGTCTGTGGAACTGTCCTCTTCATGCACTCCAGCAGTTCATCCATCGGTGGGGTAACTCAAATCCCTGGTTCTGGGCCTGCAACCCACAATTGCAGGATCTGCTCTCCCAAGTGCTGCAGCAGATAGGGGTTAGATCAGTTCTCCTGTTTTCATGACCCCATCAGGGCCATTTCTCCCACCTGCTACCTGTGTTGAGGGTAAGAGAGTAAAAGGGATCTCTCCCTCGGCCAACACCACCACAGAGCAAACAAAGGGCAGGGTTGGCTCTCCCACACTCCCTCGGGGCTGGCTCACTCACAATCCCCTTATCCAGGGCCAGTTGTAGTGTGCTGCCTAGGCAAGGTTCAAGACCTGCTCTCCCAAGTGCTGCAGCATGTGAGGGGCAGGGACAGCTCTCCTGCTCTTGTGATCCCATTGGGGCCAGATCTCCTGTCCATCACTGGTGGTAAGGGCCAAAGGGAGGAGATCTCTCCTTTGCCAACACTACCATCAAACAGACAAAAGGCAGGGCTGGCTCACCCACACCCCCCTCATCCAGGGCTAGGCAGGGTTCCCCTAGTCTCTGACTTGCTTCCTGTCCTGGGAGCCCATCTGATGCTGGGCTGGTGGTCAACACAGGCTAGCTCCCCTTCCGGGCCCCATGATGCCAAAGTGCTTGCTCTCCCCGCCCCCCCCGAATGTTAGGCTACTATTCATCCAGATGTTCATAGGTCAGAACACTGAATGGACATAGCCTCTCTCCTCTCTGCCACCCGCTGATTCATATGTGACACAACAGCCACCTCTGCAATGCCTCTAGGGGCAGGAGTGAAAGAGTTTTTGCTTAGCATGTGTGAAGTGTTGAGTCCAGTCCTCATCACCACAGAAAAAGCTAGTTGCTTCTATATCCAGTATGGATAAGGCACTGTGCTTGGTGGTAAGAGCACAAGAATTTAGGTTCCTGCCTTCATCAAAGCTATTTACCTAGTAAGGGAGTGAAACTATCTACAGTTGACTGCACACAGCAGCATAGTGATGCCCTAGGGGAAGGGTTGTGCAGGAGTGAGCTTGAGTAGGAGAGTGACTTTTCACCTCTACCTCTCCATCACCTTGGGTAGGAATCAGAGGTCTCAGGATAAGTTCTGGATTTGTCTTCTTTAGCAAGTTTGCTTATCTCTTTGGGTCTCATCTTTTTATCCTGTGGATCTTAAATTATGTCTGAGTGTTTGTAGCTCAGTGCCTTGCATATTCATAGAAATTCTAGTGAAGAAATATATGCTCATGACATGTGTTTTGTATGATATAAAACATGAAAATATAAAACTAGATTTCTGTACTTCTTTAGACAGGATCGCAGTATAGTCCTGGGTGGCCTGGAATTCACAGAGATCCCACCTGCCTCTCCCCTCCAAGTGCCAGGATTTAAAGTGTGTGTCATCCATCACGTCTGGCACTTTTGTACATATTGCATGTTCTTTTTTTTTTTTTTTTTTTGGTTTTTTAAGACAGGGTTTCTCTGTGTAGCCTTGGCTGTCCTGGAACTCACTCTGTAGACCAGCCTGGCCTTGAACTCACAGAGATCCACCTGCCTCTGCCTCCCAAGTTCTGAGATTAAAGGCGTATGCCACCATGCCTGGCTAAATTTTTTTTAAGTCACATTTATTATGGTGTGTGTATGGGCATGTCCATGTAGAGTGTCAAGGACCAGCCTTGTCACCCAGCACAGACTCTTAGCACAGTCCTCCAGATCTGGCCTGCCCCTGGAGCTGGTAGTCCAGGTGATTCTAGTGGGGCTGATGGCCCTTGCAGGTATTTTTATGGGTAGCCAGCTATGGGTGGGGAGGGGGGGGGGGGGAGGAAGAGAGGGAGGGAGGGGGAGAGCAGCTCAGAGGAAGCCTTTTGCCACTGACTACCAGAGTTAAAATGGTAAAAACAGCCTTTGTTTTGTAAATTAACCCAAGCACTTGGCCTATTAGCCAGCAGGCCACCCACTGAGTGTTCAGCGGACTAAAGTACATTTTGACCAATTTATCTCAGAAGTTGATGGTGGATCCATGAGTTATATGAAGATAATAAGAAAGGGATGAGAACAGAGGGGCTCTCTCACACACATATTCACACCAGAAAGAAGAAATGGACGAAGCTAGGATTCAATGACAATTTTATTATGACCATTCTTTTTATACCCTGAGCAAGGGCGCTCTACATCAAAAAAAGAATTACTTAATAGTTAAAAGGCATTTATCACAAGGACATATAAATCCATTGCAATAGGAGGGCACTTAACAATCACACGTTTTAGTACTCGATTAAATTTTACTTTTCTATACACAACTTTAAGATGACAGTATATTACATCAAACCTGATAAGGTATAAGGAATTATAACAGAACAGTTTGTGTATTTTGTCATTAAAATTTGTACTAAAATATAAGATTTGTACTAAATTTAGGCATTTCTTGGTAGCCTCATTATATCCTAAGTTCATGGGAAGTTTAAAACCCTTAATTGGATTTATGGTTTGCATCTAGAAATCAGTCTTATCGCCTCTAGAGTGAAAGCTTATCTGAGGTCATAAATCGATCTCAGGCCTGTCTCCTAATGAGATACACAATGTTTGGTAAGAGCTATATGTTTTTCTAATAACTATCTAACTTCTTTAACTTCTAAAATTGTTTGAACTAAATCAGGCAGTTTGTAAGACTGATATCAGGAATAACCTGGTATCAGAATCACCTTTATAGGACTCCGTATGAAGTCTGGACAAACAAGGAGAGTGGCACTTAGCAGTGAAGAAATCTCCACTCCATGTCAGAAATGACAGATAAAAGGAAAAGAGGGGGGTGTTAGCAAGAAGCAACTCTGGGGTGCATCTTCAGCAAGGTCTTTGCAAAACGCTGGATAGCTTTTCAGGAAGCTTACATGTTTATTGAACCCCCTTTCTCAGAGAGCTTCTGACACTGCTTGAACACTGTATGTTAAGGGCCTAAGAATAGCAGATGGACACTAAGGAAGGAGCCTCAAGAGCATTTGGCTCCTGACAGTAGAGGTCAAAGGACAACTTGTAAGAATCACTTCTCTCTTTCCACCATTTGGAGGAAGGGCATTTTCTTTTTAGACAGGGTTCTCTCTGTATCCCTGGCTGTCCTGGAACTTGGTTTATAGGCCATGCTGGCCTTGAATTCAGAGATCCTCCAACCTCCTCCTCCCAAGTTCTAAGATTAAAATCGTAAGTCACCACACTGGGCCTCTTTTTGTTTGTTTGTTTGTTCTATTGCTTTATTTTATTTAAAAGACATTGTCTTACTCTATAGCCACGGCTGATCTAGAACTTGCTATGTGAACCATGCTGGCTTCAGACTCACAAGAGGGTGCCTGCCTCTACCTCCCTAGTGTTAACATTGTAGGTAGGCATTAGCACCATGCCTGGCTCCGAGGTGACTTCTTATTTATACCCCTTCTTTCTCTGGCCTGCCTCAGGGAGATTTATCGATGATGGTGATTGAAGTGGGTTTCAAGGCTCTAACTCCTTCTGGCCTTTATACTCGATATGGAGCCAAAGACCACTTGAATTCCTGACCCTTCTGCCTCTGCTGCCTGAGTGTTGGGATTATAGGTGTGTACCTACATGCCCGGGCTTCATGTATTCTAGGAAAAAACACTTGACCAACTGAGTTACATACCCAGCCTGGGAATTTATGGGTATTTATAGTCCTCTTCCTTCCAGTGGAAACGAAAGGTCTCTTCAGTGTTCTCTGTCTCAGAGTAGCAGGGTTGGAAACAACAGTGGTATATCTGTCTCACTGTTTTTCTGGCATCATCTTGGAGATATCAGATTACTGGTCTTGTGTTGATTTGACTGCAAATATGGAATAACAAAGCAAGCTTTCAGTGGTCTATATAAGTAAGAAAACTACTCTCTTCCCTCTTTTTCCACATTTTTCTAGGCAGGATGTGGCTAACCAGATGTGCAGCAAAACCAAGGAAGAGTGTGAGAAGCACTACATGAAGCATTTCATCAATAGCCCTCTGTTTGCATCCAGCCTGCTAACCCTGAAGCAA
Source organism: Lophiomys imhausi (assembly GCA_907164525.1). Lineage (NCBI taxonomy): Eukaryota > Metazoa > Chordata > Mammalia > Rodentia > Muridae > Lophiomys > Lophiomys imhausi. The sequence continues at coordinate 12,011,505 of CAJQZJ010001558.1, forward strand.
GCTGAGGCAGCCACAACCGCTGACACAGCCATTCCCTTTCACTGTAAGTGCTGTTTGCATCCAGCCTGCTAACCCTGAAGCAAGCTGAGGCAGCCACAACTGCTGACACAGCCATTCCGTTTCACTGTACGTGCCTGCCTGTTTGAGTAAGAGGTACACAGCCCATCCTTGGGCTCTGTCTCCATAGTAGATAAACAGTGATTTGATTGTTTGGACAGATAAGCTTCTGGAAGGAGAGAGGAGTTTGGTATGATAGCTGTTGAGTCAGGACCATCGTATGGCAAGGAGGGAGCACATCCCAGAGGTCAGGCTCGTAGCTTCCTACTCTGGATCTCTTGGAATATATAGATTGTCATTAATGATTGCTTCTGGAAGATGGTACATCCAAAAGGGGCAGCCTATCTGTGCTGTCATTTGTCACAAACCTTTTCATCCCTTTGGATCGTGTATAATCAGAGGTAGGAGTTGCTTAGTGTTGCCTCAGTGTTAAGTCCAAGGCGTACTTTGGTCTTTTTATTCACTTGGTTATGGAAGTAAAGGCAATCTTTTAATATCATGTGCCTGTTGGGTCAGTGGGTCTTCTAAAACAGTGTAAGCAAAACCTGAGGAATTACAAACTGGTGTCTTCCATGAATAGCCCAGAGCACAAGTGACACATACGTGCATGCTTTCCTTTCCTCACTTGTTGGAAAGGACTTTGTAGCTGACTGCCTCAGAGGTTGCTGACACACCTGTCTGAACAGTACCTCGGCTGTTAGCACTTCCCTCAAGTCCATTAGGCCTGTTCATAACAGCAGCCCAGTCAGATAACTAGAACGGATGCTTTTTGTTACACAGGAGGAAACTAAGACCTTTTAAAGGTTGAACAATTTGTACTAGGTTGTAGAGCTGTTTTTTCTTGTTGTTTTTTGTTGTTGCTGCTGTTGTTTTAAACAGGTCTCTCTATGCAGCCTTGGCTGTGATGGAACTCACTGTGTGCATGAGCTAGCCCTGAAATCAGAGATCCACCTGCCTCTGCCTCCAAGTGCTGGTGGTGATGTTTTTATTTTGTGCTGAGACAGAGTATATCAAACAAGTGAAATTGTAGGCTGCCACTGGGACACAGTTTGATTAACTTCCAAATCCAGGATGTTTTAGTTGGATGAGATTTCTTTTTTTTTTAAGATTTATTTATTATGTATACAGTGTTCTGTCTGCAGGTATATCTGCAGGCCAGAAGAGGGCACCAGATTTCATTATGGATGGTTGTGAGCCACCATGTGGTTGCTGGGAATTGAACTCATGACCTCTGGAAGAGCAGCCAGTGCTCTTAACCGCTAAGCCATCTCTCCAGCCCTGGATGAGATTTCTAAATTGATACTGGTCCTAAGGATTGAAGGAGTGGATGGATGCTGACAGGATACTTGGGTTCTATAACAGCATCAAAGGAAAATAGCTTTGTTTTTATTTCCTTTCATTTTTCATTCATTTTGGGAAAGCAGAAATCACAGGACAAGGCTACAGGATGGCTCAGTGGGCAAAGACACCTGCCACCAAGTCTGATGACCTAAACTCAATCCCTGGGACCCATATGGTAGAAGAAGAAAACTGACTTCTGAAAGTTGTCCTCTGACCTCCACATGTATGCCATTTCACATGCCTGCTTGTACAGATACATGCAAATCAGAGGGGGCTTTTAGAGGATTCCGTCAGGCTTCATTTCCTTCATCAGGAAATCGGTCTGGAGTTTGGTGGGCGTGGTGGCACATGCCTATAACCTCATGATTGCCATTTGGAGATTGTGGCTTTGGGATCATGTAGGGTATATAGTGGGTTTGAAACACTGTCTCATCACAAAATAAAAACACCAATGTTTAGGAGGCAGAGTCAGGTGGATCTCTGAATTCAAGGCCAGTCTGATCCACAGAGTGAGTTTCAACCCTACATAGAGAGACCCTATCTCAAAAAAAAAACAAAAACAGTAAAAAGAAGCTATTGTTTTTTTATAATTACCCTTTTGCACTTTATAAAACTTAAATTTATTCTCTTAGATCCTTTTTTCAAAGAAATCTGTTTCAGATGTAGGGTCCCACACCTTTAACCTAGTACTTACTAGCCTGAGGCAAGGGAGTTATGAGTTTGAGGCCACCCTCGCTTCATAGTGATATCCTCCTTCATATATTTTGGCCTTGAACTCACTGCATAACTGAGTATGACCTTGATCCCCTCTCAGGTGCTAGGATTGCAGGCCTGTCCCATCATACCCTGAGAAATTCTCTTGTTTGTTTGTCTGTCTATTTGTTTGTTTTAAAACCCAGAATATAAACACGTTTATTTGACATTTTCATGTTATTTTTTTTTTATTAATAAGAAAAACCCATTGTTTGTTCCAGCTGCAGATGACCCTCCCCGGCCTGCCTTTGACTCATTGCTGTCTCGGGACATGGCAGGATACATGCCAGCTCGAGCAGATTTCATCGAGGTAACAAAAACTTGCTTTTAGCATACAATAAGGAGAAAATAATTTTTGTTTCTGATGAGGTCATTATCTCTTACTAAAGGGAGGTTTTTTTTTTCAAAGCACTGTACCTTTTTACTTGTTCCTTTCCCCATTGTGAGCACCCTTGCCTGTTTATCAGCGACAGTTCTGAGGAAGAGCTGGCTTCCTGGGGTGCAGGAACTCCCAGCAACTTCATAGGTGTGAAATTTCTGCAGTTGTCATTCCACAATGAGGGCTTTTCAAAGTTGTGATGTATCAGGGTAGTCAAGCTAAGGACCAGGTTACATTTTAGGTTTTTTAGATTATAAAGTTTCTGTTGCAACCAAACTTTGGTGTTATTGTGCAAAAGTAGCATAGAAACATTTTGAGTTGTAGATAAGTCTGGGTTATGTAGTGAGCACCTGTCTCAAAAAAAAAAGTAGCATAGATAATATATAAGCAAATAGATATGTCTGCGTACAAGTAAAAGTTTATTTCCCAAGTAGGCTGCAGGCTGTGTTGCTAAGTCCTGCATTGTATATACATGTGTATCCTTTAAAACTATGTTCCGCCGGGCGGTGGTGGCGCACGCCTTTAATCCCAGCACTCGGGAGGCAGAGGCAGGCGGATCATGTGAACACAGAGAAACCCTGTCTCGAAAAACCAAAAAAAAAAAAAAAAAAACTATGTTCCTTACTTAGCCATGGAATTAAAGAAAATAAATGTGAAAGTAGACACAAGATCTAATTTGCTATCTGATGTCATCTGCAGCATTTATGGAGATAGGGGTGTTAAACTGGAGCCCAGCTTGCCATACCCAGGAGGGCATTTTGTCCACAGCATGTGGTAGTACAAAGCTACCCCACAGTCACCCTCTTCCCCAAACTGCCCTTGAACAGACTGAACGGATTTTATTGTAGTGTGTAAGTGATGCTGGGACTACACAGATCCCTCAAAAGGTGATAAAAGGAAAATGAATTAAGGCAGTCAACTTTCTTACCAGAATACTTGAAGGCCTAATCAAAGATTCTCTTTGGAATGAACAGGCTACTAAGCATTTTTAAACAATAATCTTGGCTTTGTTCCTAATATTGTGCTATCCCTCCACTTTGTTTTTGCGACTGCCTGAACGTCTCTCAGATTTTTCCTATAACTTTCCCTTAGAGCAGTAGCTTTGCCTTTTATCCAGTTTAGTACGTAGCAAATACTGGTTCAAGGATTTTCTCTTTGCATCTGAAGCATGACTATTGTAAAGGCATTACTCAAAATTGATGGGTTTGGATTTCTTTTTTCCCCTCTAACAGGAGTTTGACAACTATGCAGAATGGGACTTAAGAGACATTGATTTTGTTGAAGATGACTCAGATATCTTACATGGTAATGTTTATTTTATCAAATGCTAATTGAGTACAGGTATTGATGATGCTGTGCTGGGTGGAAGAATATTGATCACATAATAGTACTTGGGACTATCCAATCCCTTGGTCTGCAGGAAGCCCACATTGAGGTAATTAAGTGGCCCTGCTTCCTTAGGGAAATGGTATACAGTCCTTGGATTTCAGTTATAGCTCCAGGTACTGTTCACCATCATTTGTTAACACAGTTAGAAATGGTTATTCAGGGCTGGAGAGATGGCTAAGAGGTCTCTCTTCTGACCGGTCTTCCAGAGGTCCTGAGTTCAATTCCCAGCATCCACATGGTGGCTCACAACCATCTATGATGAGATCGGATGTCTGCTTCTGGCCTGCAGGCATATATGCCGAAAGAACACTGTATACATAATAAATAGAAATGGTTATTTTTCAAGAGTGTACTTTAGACTAAAACTAAGAGCTCTTATTTCTGAGAACTGTTGATTTTAAATTGTATTATTGTTATTACTAAGATGTACATTTGTGCCCTTGTTTCTGTCTATCTGTATATAGTATGTATGCCTGTACACATGTATCTGGAGGTCAGAGGGAAACCTCAGCTGTCATTCTTCTGGGGCTGCCCTTTCTTTTTCTTGAGACAAAGTCTCTCACTCTAGCCAGAACTTTAAAGTAGACTAGATTAGATAGTCAGTGAGCCCTGGGATATGGTTGACTCCATCTCCCCAGGAATTATGAGTTTGTACCACTGAGTCCAGCTTTTCTTTTATATGGGTTCGGGTTAAGAGCTTTACCACTGAACTGTTTCCCCACCTCCCCCTTCCCATTTTAAAAGTGGAGACTGTCTTCTATAGCCTAGGGTCTTAGAAAGTGCCTTATAGCCAAGGATGATCTTGGACTCCTGATTCTCCTCTGTCTACCTCCTGGGTGCTGCATTTACTGGGGTGCATCACTTTTCCCCTACCTGGATATTAAGTGTTGTGAGCTGTATGATACACAGTTAAGTGTTTTTAAAGAGAATGTTTCAGAAGCACTGGAGATCATGGGGGTATCTGGTAGCACCCAGAGGTGCCTTTTTTGTGGCTCTGGGCTCTCACAGTAGCTTCTCTGGCAGCATGACCATATGGCTGCCACATGTTGCCCCCAGCAGCCTCTTAGCCCAAGAAGACTGGAGAAGGAACAAGGAGGATCTTTTAAGCATACCTGGCACACACAGGGGCACAGGTTGATGGGAATCAGGACATTGATTCAAGTTTGGGCTTGCTTCTGAGTCACTGTGGAATCTTGGGCAAGTCATTAGAGTCCTGCTTGCTGTTTCTTTGTGTCCCATATCAGTAAAGAATGAGTGACAGTGATTAGTCAGGGTGTCCATGTCCCTAGTGAATGATGGTGTGCCATGCAGATTGCTGTTATTATTCCATACCATTGTACTCTTAATACGACCGCCATTAATAACATTCCTTTTAGGCTTCCTCACTCATAATACTAGAAGGAATATGGACTTAGGCTAGCAAGCTCTTTCTTTGTGTCACCCAAAGATCTGCATTGATTCATGGACTTCATCCAATAAAGTTGGCTTTGTGGTCCATTATAGGAGCGTGGGATACAATAGAAGGAGAGTTAATTGCATTCCAAGTATACCAGAAGGTTACCAGCATGGGCTCAGGAAAGGCGTGTCCCATGAAGCAGTGTCTGAGATAAATAAGGAAGTTCTGAAATCTTGTACATGGTACTGTCTCCTACCTTGTTGAAATTAGCTGTTACTGGTTCAGAAAGAAACAGAGGACTCATTAACTCAGCACTCTGGTCTTGTGCCATTGTGAATTTCCAGGCAGGTGCTTACTGAGCCCAGTGGGCTCACCTCCTTTCCTCTGTGAAAATCCACATCAGTGTAAATATGTGGGCAATCCTTTCTTAAGTGTCCCAGGGTCCTACACTTATGGGTGGATCCTCTCTCGGGTTATTGTTGTATAACCCAGGCAAGCGGAAGGCATCAGGCACTGTGTGCTGAGTCACTGTTTGCAGTGCTTCTCAGGGCTGCATGTTAGTGCTTGTGCTCCCTCTGGCTGCTTGGTTCTGGCCTAGCTGTGTAGGTGAGTCTGGCTGAGAACTTGCTACGTAGACCAGGCTAGCTTGGGATCCTGTTTGTCTGTCTGCTTTTCAAGCGCTGATATTTCATTCATGAGCCACCATGCCAAACTTTCACACCGTGTCTATGTGGAAAACTAATTTCATCAAGGTTTCTTTGGCAGCAAGGGACCCTTTTTATCTTTCAGAGCATATTTCTTTTATTTAAACTCCCAGTTTTTAGACCCTTAACTGTATACCAGAGGGCCAGCTACTCTTTTTTTATTCACTATTGTTACTGTTCCTCATTTTGTAGAAATCCAGCTGTTTACACATGTGGCAGTTTAGACAGAAATGCTATAATAATAACTAACACAGTTCATTTACTCTTTGCAAGGTGCCATTTTAAGCCCTTCACATGTATGAAATCTTTTTTGTTGTTGTTTTTTTCTGTTGGGACAGGTTCTTGCTACGTAACCCAGGCTGGTCTCAGACTCTTGATTTTTCTGCTTTAGCCTCCTGAATGCTGGGCTTGCAGGTATGCATCTCTTCACCCAGCTCTGTGGAATCATTTAATACTGACAGAGCCCTATGAGTTAAGAGTTACCATTATTTCTACCTTACAGATGGAGAAATGGAGCATGGAAAGGTCAAATATTCCCCTGCTTGTACAGGCAGCAAATAGCAGAGCCGTTCCCACAGTTTGTTCTTAGCACAGTACAGTACTATCTAATTTTTGTGGTTTGGATTGTTTTTCTTTGGAGAGGGGATAATATTTATTTACTTATGTATGTCATGACACTAATATGGAGGTCAAAGGGCAGTTTGCAGGAGTTGGTTCTCTTCTTCCACCGTGTGGGTTTCAGCGATCAAACTGAGATTGTCAGGTTTGGTGGTATGGGTCTTTACACGGAACCATCTCATTGGCTTTGTTTTTTTTTTTTTTTTTGACACAGAATTTCTCTGTGTAGCCCTGACTGTCCTGAAACTCAACTGTAGATCAGACTGGCCTCAAACATAGAAATCTGCCTGCCTCTGCTTCCCAAGTGCTGGGAATAAAGGTGTGTGCCACCACTGCCTGGCTTTTTTTTGAGTTAGGTTTTACACTGTAACCTAAGCTGGCCTCAAACTTACAGCCATCCCCCTGTGTTGGCCTTCCCAGTGCTGGGGTTACAGGCAACAGCAGTACACCTACCACATCCAGTCTTCACACCTTACACTCACATTTGAGTCTTGTGCAGCTGCACCACACAGAGAGGTGGGACTAGGTAATGTTTTCTTTCTACCTTCAAAGATGGACAAAGCTCAGTAATTTGCCTCTGGCTTCTCACTAGCTGACCTGAACCATTAGGTCACACAGCTGTCATTTGTAGAATTATTTTTGTTATCTTGGCCAAAAGCTTACAGGGGTAGGATGACTATTTTTAATTTTATTTATTTCTTCATTTAGGGTTTTGGGTTTTTTTTTTTTTTTTTTTTTTTGTTAAGACAGGGTTTCTCTGTGTAGCCCTGGCTGTCCTGGAACTCACTCTGTAGACCAGGCTGGCCATGAATGTAGAATCTACCTGCCTTTGTCTCCCAAGTGCTGGGATTAAATGTGTGAGCCACTACACCTGGCCCTATTTTATTATATTTTTGAGGGAACAGCACTTTATTTTTTTAACTTTTTTTTTTTAATGTATGTGTGAATATGTTATGTGTGTGCATGAGAAGGCCAGAGGAAAATGTTGGGTGTCTTTCTTTATCACTATCTGTCGCGTCCCCCTCGACCAGCAAGGATGACGCAACTCACAAAAGCTCTTCTCCAGCAGTTTATTCAGGTCCCTTGAAAACAGTCTTCCGAATGCCCGGGCAGACCCAACCCACAGGCTAAATACTATATGAACAGCCAATCAAGTAAAGCCACGTGGTGCTATCTTAGAGGACCACTTATGCGGAAGCAAGCCAGATCAGCGGTCTTAGCCAAATATGGACTTGTTTACCACCGAGAGCGCTCACCGTCGGGCTGGTGGAAGGCGGAAGCCGGCGCCATCTTTAGGGCGCAGCACGTCGCAGCTCTCTACAGTTCCCCCTTTTTATTTTTTCTAAAGTTGGTAGAAGTCCCTGGAAAGGCTTCGTAATCCCCCTATCTGGGGATCTCACGGTGGGCCTGAGCCTGTAGGAGGGCGGTGCTCAAACTCTTACCCGTCTCTGGGTCAGCCTCCCCACTCGGGACTGCCCTGTCTTAGGTGGCCGAGACTTACCCGTCAACTCCGTCATTGACTTGCCAGACCCTAATATCCGTGGAACGAATACCTCAGTGGGCAGGGACTATGCTCAGTGAAGATTTAAGGCTTCATGGCAGCGAGCCATGCCTGAGGGGACTGGCCCGCCTCAATGGCGACAAGGGCTTGTATAATCATGGCTGCATTACGCTTTTGTGTGGCTCTCATTTTGTAGATGCACCATAGGCAAACCAGACAGGCTAGTATCATCAGTATCGCCAAAGAGCCTACGCCCGCCCACTCCTTAAGATGATCCATAGCCGTCTGAATCCAGGAAGTCAAGCCAGTAGCCAGGCTCAGATCCACCCGAGTGGAGTTGATGTGGACGATTGTCGCTCTCAGCTCTCTCATCTTATTTTCAAATTCAGCCGACCAATCCTGTAAGAGGAACTTTGACAGTTGTCTAGACAAATTAGCAGCCTTTGTAAAATTTTGATACTGCACGGAAGTAACACACAAACCTTGCATTTTCCACTCACACCCCAATTGTGC
>CAJQZJ010001558.1:12020165-12075543 GCA_907164525.1 Lophiomys imhausi
ACCGTCGGGCTGGTGGAAGGCGGAAGCCGGCGCCATCTTTAGGGCGCGGCACGTCGCAGCTCTCTACAACTATCCACCTTACTTTTTTTAAGATGGTGTCTCTCATTGGACCTGAAACTCCCCGTTTGGCTGGCTGGTCAGCAGGCTCCCAGGATCTGTCTATCTCTGCTCCTCCAGAGCCTGACTTACAGGCACGTGCGGCCATGCCCAGCTTTTACATGAGAACTAAAGATTTGAACGCAGGTTCTTTTGCTTTTGTAGCAATCACTGTTACCCACTGAGTCATCTTCCTAGCTTCTTAATTTTTTAAAGTTTTTTGTTTTTTGTTTTTGGCATGGGAGGCACACACCTTTAATCCCAGCACTCATGAGGCAGACACAGGGGGACCTCTGAGTTTGAGAACAGCCTGGTCTATGTAGTGAGTTCCAGTACAACTAAGAGTACATAGAGATCTTATCTCAAAAGCACCCCCTTCCAAGGAGCTTTATTTTTACTATTTTTAATTGTGTGTGTGTGTGTGGCTGTGGCTGTATGTACCTGAGTACAGCTCCTTGGGGCGGAGGGGTGGCTTTTGAGATAATATCTCTATGTAGTTGTGGTTGTACTGGAACTCACTACCTAGACCAGGCTGTTCTCAAACTCAGAGGCTAGAGGTGTCTGATCCCCCAGGAGCTTGAGCTACAAGCTACCACACCTGGGTGTTAGGAGCAGAGTTACAACTGTCTGCAAGAGCTCTTGACCACGTCCAGTCTCACCCCTTATTTTTTTGAGGCAGTCTCATGTAGCACAAGAATGCCTCAGGCTCAGTCAAGAGTGATCTAGAACCTAATCCTGCCTCAGCCTCCCAAGAGCTGGGATTGCAGGTGCGACTTAGGAAGCTTTGCTTCTGGGGATTACCTGTTTTGTGCCCTTGCAGTGAGGATTTTGTTTGGCCTCCCAGTTAAGGCCTCTCAGTTGATTTTCTTGCCAAGCAAGCAGTAAGTGCCTTCTGTCAAGAAAACAGAAACATGTTGCTAGCTATTTTGAAAAATGTTAGAAATACATTTGCAGTGGGAAGGAGCTGCCTCTGTCTTCTGCCCACTTCTTGAAATATTTTAAGGCCAGCCATTTGGAATCTATCAGTCCCCAGTGTAATCACAGGGTGACTGTGCTTCCCCCAGAGCTGAGACTTCAGGGCCTTTGTGTCACTGGGTAGCTTCTGAGTGTTTCTAGTTAATGGTCTCTAGCCAATTTGTCCGGCAATTCTGGGTCGCTCAGAGTAGAATGTGAACTGTAGTGGATGATCTTCCGTCTCTCAGAGCTGCCTTCTGGTTTCCGCCCTGCTCCACACCTCCCTAGGTTGTTCATGTTGTTAAGATCTTGCAATCTTTGCTGCTGAGCGTGCTTTATAAGGAAAGGGGTAGTTTCAAATACTAATTTTTCTCTGGGAGAATTCCAATTCTCCTCCCATTGCTGCTATTTCTTTTCTTCCCTTGTTGCCTGGAGCCAGTGGCACTGACGGGATCAGGCAGCAGAACCAGTGCTTAGCAGTTTTTATTTATAGATTAGTTTTGTAGTACAGTCCCAAGATTTTTTTCTGTTTTAATTTAGTCATTCCTACACACATCTTGGGAAACAACACAGTAAAGTTAGCATTTTGCAAAATTACACAAGTGTTTTTTATCAAAATTATCCCTAATTTGCACTGATCTCCAAGATATTTCTTTTCTATAGAATTTATCTAAATGGATAGATAAGTAAAGATTTAAAGAACCTAAATGTCAGTTCTGTAGGCATTTCCACTACTATAACTCTTGTTCCCTTCTGTTTGGAATTGTTACTTCTCAATCCTTCCATTCTCATAAGAAACTTCATTATAAACTTTGTATGTGGTCATACTATGTCAGGGACACTCTCTTTCTTCCTTTATCATTCCTCTCTCCTTTCCACAGCCTGTGGACCAACCGTCTGTTAAACAAGGGCAGAGTGTGGATTGTCCTGTGGTATCAGGACTGTTACATGGAACAAGCCCCAAATCAAGAAGGATTTCATTCTTACAAGCTTGTAATGGTAGCACACGCCCTTATTCCCTGCATTGGAGAGGATAGAAACAGATCACTGTGAGTTGAGGGCAGCTTTCCAGACCAGCCAGGGTTACATAGTAAGATTGTATTAAAAAAAAAAAGAAAAAAGAAAAAAAGAAACAAGGAAAGAAAGAAAGAAAGAAAGAAAAGGAAAAAGGCAAGTTCATTACCTGAAGGTTTAAAAACACAACTGCTTAGTTTTTTTTTGTTTGTTTGTTTGTTTTGTTTTGTTTTTGAGACAGGTTGTCACATAGCACAGGCTAGCCTGGAACACTAATACTTGTGTCACCATTTCTAAGTGGTAGAATTGCATGAGTGTACCATTGTGCCCAGCTAGAATTTATTATTTTGCTCCCAGCCTACCAGGATTGTACAGAGCTGCAGACTTTTGTTTGCCTTCACACAGTAAAAGAAATCTCTGATTCTTATGACCCATTATATTCTGTTCTCTTACTTCATTGGCCCTATTTTTTTTTTTCTCCTACTGTATACTCTGGTTTGAGTAGAAATGTGAGTTTCAAATTGTTCTGTGGAGGAACCTTCAGGGACTACTGCTGGGAAAAGTAGCTGGGCCTAGAGTAGGAAGCTTAGCTAGGTGAGATCTGACTTACTATGCCAGATAAGATTTTGTTTGAAAACAATGTTTAAAACTAATATAACATGACCCGTTGCCATCCTGGGCTAACCTTGAACGTGGACTTTTGGACCACAGGTGGAGATGAGATTGCATTGCTCTTAAATTACCTAAATTACCAGCATTCCAGGGGCTCTGGGCTCTAATTTGGAATGAAGCTCACTTGTTGAAAGATAAATGTGTACTCCCATGCACAGTCAAATTCATTACTAGAAAGTCTGATGTATTTCTAAGGATCACATTACCTGACACTTAGATTGTGCACTTTGGTTTTTCAAGACAAGAGCCAGGTTACTTTGCAGTGCTGGGGCTTCTTCCTTCCATGAATGTATTCAGTGATTAAAAAAAAAAAACCCAAACACCACACTGCATTTACACAAGCTTAAGGACATAACAAGTTCTTAAGATAGTTCCAGAGTGCACTGAAGTCATTAAATTAAGATGCTTCCAGACTCTCAACAAGAAGAGTGGTTATTAAGAAGCGTAATGCTAAGGTATGTGCTACTCATAGTTTCTTCTATAATTGTTAGTAATTACCTTCATTTTTTTTTAACCCTGGAGATCTTCTAATTATAAAGTGCCTGTGGGTTTGTTTTTTTGTTGTTTTTTTACTTTTAATTTTTATTAATAAACCAGGTTCAGGATAGTAAGGCCACTAACGGAGAGATAGCCAACACTTGGAAGGTTCCATGCTTTTCTGAGACAGGGTTTCTCTTTGTAGCTTGGTCTTCCTGGAACTCGCTCTGTAGATCAGGTTAGCCTCAAACTCAGAGAGCTGCATCCCAGTTCGGGGAATTAAAGGCATGTGTCACCATACCCAGCATGTGCCACCATACCCAGCATGTGCCACCATGCTCAGCTTCATTGTTCTTCTAACAGCTCTGGACCCAGGTCACCTACGCTAGGACTCCTGATCTTTTTTTCACAGTGTGTGATCTGGAGCTGGTTGATTTCTGAGCTTGGTGTAGAGCGACTATGTGGGAATGATAGGAAACAAGGCCATGTATACCATGGAGAGCTTGAGCTCCTATAAGTGGTGGGGTGTAGCCGAAGAGTTAGAAGCCAAGGAACTGCACCATCAAATTGTGTTGTAAAATAATACTCTCAGTCCCATTTGGGGGGAGGGGGTTAGAGAAGGCAGGGACTGCAGTCAGCAAGTATGATAATGTTCTTCTATAAGAAGGCATCAGAGGGATGGGACTAGACAGATAGAGATGTTTGAAACACTAGATATTTAGATTAGATTCTGACTGGCTATGTAGAAAGAGGGGAAAGAAGTTCCATCTTGGTTTCTCTCTTGGACAACTAGCTTTACTATATAATGCTGTCAACTAAGATAAGAGTTTTAGAAGATAGGAAAAGAGGCAGAAATATGTAAGTTTGCCATGTAAGCCATGTGAGTAGGAATATTCAACAGGATGTAAAGCTTAAAATAGTTGCAAGGGCTTTAGATCATATAGTCTGGTGGAACTTGGAACCCTGGAAGCCGAAGGGCTTGTAGGAATGAGATGAGGAGTGAAAAGAGAGACAGGAACAGAAATCTTAGGAACTTTGAATATGGAAAGGGCATGGTGGGAAAATAAAGAGCAGGACTGGTGTGCTGACCCTAGCTCTCCTCCTTCCTGTTTATCCTGAGACAAAAACTAGATGGGTGGGGGCATGAGCAAGCAAGGCATGGCTTAATGCATCTTTTCATGTAGAGTGCAGAACTCACCACTATAGACAGTTGCTGCTACCTAGCTGAAACACTGCTCTAACAGCGTGCCAGCGCTGTTCATCAGGACTGTCTTGTTACTGTCTCTTGAGTTTAACCCTGTGCAGTTACAACAATACTCATTTTTGAGTATATAACTGGAGGTGTAGTCACCGGTACAGCACTTGACTGGTCTGGGTTTGGTTGCCAATGCTACTAAAATACTGACAATAATTGTTATTATTTATGATGGAGAAATGTATTTTTTTAAACATTTATTTTTATTATGTATACAGTATTTGCACTACATATGTGCCCGGGCACCAGATCTCAATGTAGATGGTTGCAAGCCACCATGTGGTTGCTGGGAATTGAACTCAGGACCTTTGGAAGAACAGCCAGTGCTCTTAACCTCTGAGCCATCTCTCCAGCCCGAGAAATGTATTTTTTGTAAAATAGTTACGGTTTGGGTAACTCAGGGATGGTGGCATATGCTTATAATCTCAGCCTTCAGGAGGCAGAGGCAGGAGGATAGCTGTAAGTTGAAAGCCAGTCAATATAGCAAAACTCTGGATTAACAGCCTCCCTTTTATGTTTATTACTTATATGTGTATTTGTGTTTATAGCTCTGAAGATGGCTGTAGTGGATATCTATCACTCCAGGTTAAAAGAGAGACAAAGACGGAAAAAGTAAGTAAGCCATCCTGTTTCTCTCCCCTTTGCACAGTTGCTCTACATGTGGCTTACTTACCATGGGACCTTGTAGAAGACACTTAACCCCTTGAGGTTCAATGTCTGTCAAATGGAGCCAGCAATTCCTGTCTTGTTTTACTCTTTGTCCTCTGGCATTATGTGGGTATGATGACGAATACTGTTAGTAAACTATTTAAGCTCTTTGGGGAAAAAGGAACAAGACCAATTTTTTGTTTATTTGTTTTGATTTTTGTGGGGACAGAGTTTCTCTGTATAGCCCTGTCTGTCCTGGATCTCTTTCTGTAAACCAGGCTGACCTCGAACTCAGAGATCCGCCCGCCTTTGCCTCCCAAGTGCTAGATTTAAAGGTGTGTACCACTACTGCCTGGCTATGACCAATCTTTCATTCAGGAGTGTTTTAAAGAAATTCTAGCAAGTTTTAGGCACCATGGCTATTGCTTTCTTTCCAGCAGACCAAAAACAAACACTCTAGGTCAGGAGGTCTAGCTCAGCAGCAGTGTGAGGTCCCAAGATCAATCATTCAAAACCCCCAAAATGTTTTAATTTTCGTAGTAGATAAATAGATAAACAGAATACAGACAGCCATATTGAGATGTAAAAATTAGCCGGGCATGGTGATTCACGGCTTTAATTCCAACACACGGGAGGCAGAGGCAGGCAGATCTCTGTGAGTTCGAGGCCATCTTGGTCTACAAAGAGAGTCCAGGACAGCCAGGGCTCTGTTCTACAGAGAAACTCTGTCTCCAAAAAAAAAAGTCTTAAAAATTATGAAATCGGCCGGGCGGTGGTGGCGCACGCCTTTAATCCCAGCACTTGGGAGGCAGAGGCAGGCGGATCTCTGTGAGTTCGAGGCCAGCTTGGTCTACAAAGCGAGTCCAGGACAGCCAGAGATATACAGAGAAACCCTGTCTCGAAAAACCAAAAAAAAAAAAAAAATTATGAAATCTAGAGACCACTATTGTATTACAGTGCCTAACAGCCCAGAAAGAGGTATGCAGAGTGTGTGAATGTGCAGCCGTGTACCATGTGTGCAGACATATTTGTTATTGTGGTAATAGAATTTCTAGATTCAGTTGTATCAGCAATAAAAATGTGGCGTTGGGCGGCACTCGTGGGACGGAGACGTGGTCTGCACTGAAGTGTCCTCCCATGTCTGGAGCAGCTTCCGTGAGATGTTGCAGCTCACGGCTGCTGCCTGAGATGCCCCTCTATAGTCACACACGTCTGTGGTGTAAATCAGGGCTTCTGGATTGTAACCCAGTGTGGTTTACTTGAATTTTTTTTGCGAAGCACTCACAATTATATTATAGACTATTTTCCAATTTGGTTGTTGAGAGTTGCTGTTAAATCTTATGCTTCAGCCGGGCAGTGGTGGCGCACGCCTTTAATGCCAGCACTTGGGAGGCAGAGGCAGGCGGATCTTTGTGAGTTCGAGGCCAGCCTGGTCTACAAAGCAAGTCCAGGACAGCCAGAGATATTCAGAGAAACCCTGTCTCGAAAAACCAAAAAAAAAAAAAAAATCTTATGCTTCATGATGTCCTTCCATTTAAACATGGCCAGTCTATATTTATTTCAAGTGGCTTCAAAGTATGTAAATGCATGGTTGTGTGGTCATTGTGCCTTTTCATGGCTAGCCGTTTCCCTTAAGTGACTGTTCTTAATTGTCATTTCTACAAGTTGTGTAGATTTTCGTCATGTGGACAGATTCCCTTCTCCACCATCTTGACAGACACATGTTTTTCAGCATTTGTCAGTGGTAATGAGCTGGGACAGTGTCCATTTAGAGCAGTGGTTCTCAGCCTTCCTAATGCTGCGACACTTTAACATGTTCCTCATGTTGTGGTGACCCCAACCATAAAATTATTTCACTGGTACTTCATAAGTGTGATTTTGGTACTGTTATGAATCGGAATCTAGCTATTGATAGGCAGGATATCTAATGTGTGACCCCCTCCAAAGGGGTCATGACCCACAGGTTGAAAACTGCCGATTTAGAGGCTAATTCAGAAGTTTGTGGAGACTGACTTCGCTAGACTTGGATATTCTACCTCATGCTGTTTACAGTATATAATAAAAGCTATATATATAGGGAAGACACAAATGTGAAACTTCCTTTTTTTTAATTTAATGTATTTTGTTTTTTTAAGACAGGGCTCCTTCTGTGGCTCTGGCTATCCTGGAACTAGCTCTGTAGACCAGGCTGGCCTCAAACTCTCAGAGATCCACCTGCCTCTGCCTCCCAAGTGCTGGGATTAAAGCCATTTTGTGTGCCACCACTACCTGGACTGAACCTTGCCTTTTTCTTTGGGTTTTTGAGACAGGGTTTCTCTGTGTATACCTAGATGTCTTGGACTCACTTTGTAGACCAGGCTGGCCTCAAACTCACAGAGATCCACCTGCCTCTGTATCTCTAGTGCTGTAATTAAGGGGTGTACCACCATGTCCAGCTCAAACCTTAATACATAGATTATTGTGGTTTTTCATTCTAGGATTATAAGAGATCATGGATTAGTCAACCTTAGAAAGTTCCGACGTGAGTATAAGCTGATTTTTAATTCTTTTTTTTTTTTTTTTTTTTGGTTTTTCGAGACAGGGTTTCTCTGTGTATCCTTGGCTATCCTGGACTCACTTTGTAGACCAGGCTGGCCTCGAACTCACAAAGATCCGCCTGCCTCTGCCTCCCAAGTGCTGGGATTAAAGGCGTGCGCCACCACCGCCCGGCTTGATTTTTAATTCTTAATTCTAAAATTATTGAGTAGTTTTGGATTATTGTGGGTGTGTTCGTAATCCACATTGCTTGCTAGCTAGCATCACCTAGGAAGATTTAAAAATTCTGATGCAGGACTGGATGTAGCTCACCAGTAGAGGAATGTCTAGCTTGTTTGAGGAGACATCAATCCCTTGCCCAGGAAACCAAAAGCAAAACTAAACCAAAAGTGTTGGAGGCAGCTCTAATCCATAGGGGCAGTGAAGAGCCATCCATTTATAGTCACCAACATTGCCTAAGTGTAATTGCCATAGTAATTACAGCATGAATATTAATGATCATTTTCTACACAGTCATGTTTTGAAACTATGTGTCAAGCATGACCTTAATCTTCAGGTTATAAAAACATTTTTGTAGGGCTGGAGAGATGGCTCACCAATTAAGAGCACTTGCTGTTCTTGCAGAGGACCAGAGGTTTGGATCCCAGCACCCACATGGTGGCTCACAACCATCTATTTATTATTTCAGTTCCTGGGGATTTGATACCCTCTTTTCATATCTGTGGGTACACATGTGGATATATACAGGCAAATCACTTGCGCCTTTTTAATTTTTTTTAAATCAGTAGAGGGTTTGGAAGAGGGCCTGCCTCAGTGCGGTTCAAACAACTTGTCACACAGGGATGCTCCAGATGAGGCATGCACATAGTTTTTCCAGATTAATTGAACGTTTCTGGTTGCTCTTTGGGTTTTTTGTTTGTTGGTTTGAGACAAGGTTTTGCTCTTTGCTCTGACTGGCTTAGAAGTTGCTATTCTAGAGAAGGGCTGGCTTCAGACTTGTGATGGTCCTCTTGCTTCCTCCTCAAGTACTGGGATTTCAGGCTCATGCCTCTACGCCCAGCTGGATAGTTTCTTCTGTCTTTGCTTTCCTAGTTTTCCTGCAGTAATCCATACCAGAAGTTCTGACCAGCATTCTAACCCAGGTTCTGCCTTTAATTGCCCTTTGTCTTGTGACAGCAGTGCCTGGTCCTATGCGTGGTCTCGTGCAGATTAAAAGGCATGAGCAGGGACATTAATAGTACTTAGTAGAGACGATGTCCATGATAACAGCACCCCTTTGTGAGGTGTGTGGCCCTGTGATTATGATTAGTAATTTCCATTCTCAGCTGTCCTGTTTGCATGCTATCATAGGTCACTTAGTCATGTGAGGTTAGGAAAATGTCCTTGAATTTCTCTTCTTGTTTTAAAAAAATAATGCCACAAACTTAGAGGTCCTTACATTGTCTGTGACATGTTGTGTTTCGTCTCTTTTAGTAATGGAACGGCGGTACCCCAAGGAGGTCCAAGACCTTTATGAAACAATGAGACGATTTGCAAGGATTGTGGGACCAGTGGAACATGACAAGTTTATTGAAAGCCATGCGTGTAGGTGTTTTTTGTAACGTGTGTACGTGTGAGGGGCAGGGGAGTGGCTTAGTGGATAAGAGTACTTGCTGCAAAAACATGATGACCTAAGTTTAGATCCCAACATTTACAGGAAAAGCTGGGTGTGGCCATGCTAATGCTTGTAGGAGGTAGAGACAGGAGTATGGCTGGGGCTTGCTGGCCAACACCTAGATCCAGGCTCAGTGAGGGACTGTCTCAAAAAATGATTTTACAGGACACCCATGCCATCCTCTGGCCTCTGTGTGCATGTGAACACCCCCCTACACACACACACACACACACACACACACATACACTCACACACACACTGCACTCAACAGACACACACACCTACATATCAAAGAGGGAGAAACTTAGTAACTTACAAGAGCTTTTGTTTAAGGGGATTTTTCGTTTTATTTTATTTCCCCTTGGTGTCTTTTATTTGTTTTAAAGCAGGGTTTTGCTATGTATGTGGCCTAAAACTTTCTGAGTAGTGAAAGCTGGGCTCAGACATACAGTCCTCCTGCCTTTGCCTTTCTAGAACTGCATTACAGGTGTGCGCCACTATGTGCAGGAGTTTTTACTTCTTACAGAACATGTCAGGTATATTGAGAAGCAGAGGGAAGAACACAGTGAACTCTGTATCTGTGGCCAGTGTCAGCAGTTTTCAGCCCAGTAGCCATGCAGCCTCATCTGACTGCCCACACCCTTCCCTCTTGCCCATAACCTGGTTATTCTGAAGTCAATCCCAAACATTGTATTGTTTTGCATATAAATATTTTTACTGTTAAAAGTAGTTTAAGGGGGTGGAGAGATGGCTCAGTGGTTAAGAGCACTGTCTGCTCTTCCAGAGGTCCTGAGTTCAATTCCCAGCAACCACGTGGTGGCTCACAACCATCTATAATGTGATCTGGTGCCCTCTCTGGCCTGAAGGCATACATACTTCAATCCAGAACAATGTATACATAATAAATAAATAATTTTTTTTAAAAAGGTATTAAAACTAGTTTAAGTCAGGCTAGAGAGATGGCTCAGTGGTTAAGAGCACTGGCTGTTCTTCCATTGTCCTGAGTTCAGTTCCCAGCAGCCACATGGTAGCTCACAACCATCTATAGAGTAATGGAATCTGACTTCTTCTTCTGATGTGCAGGCAAACATACAGGCTGATCATTCACATACATAAATAAATAAATAAATGTAAAAAAAGCCAACTAGTTTAAATCATAGGAACAGGGTTGTTGACTCGTGGAAATAGTATTTCTGTCTTCCTCTGGCCTCCTCTGATGTTCCTGAGAGCATTCATCCAGTTATAATTGGATCTTCCACTATAAAAAAACAGACGTTGTTAATGTAGACTGCACTGCCCTCGGGGCTGATTCCTATAATCTCCTCATCAGAACTGTGTATTTATTTGGCTCCTCGGTTGATTTTGAGAAGTTTTATGTTGTGTTGTTTTGATTTTCTGGAAAAGTTCTTTACCACTGCTGGTTGTGCACATATTTTTTAGGAAGAATCACAGGCATTTACCTGACCAGGTTGCTTGTCCTCAGGAAACACCTTGTTTGGTTGTCATTCCTGTGTGGTTGGTATCGAGTGACTTATTCTTGACTTCCTGTCCTAGTTTTTATCATTGCTGCCATATGTGTCACTGCAGAGAACTACACCCCATGGTTGGCTTTTCCCTCATCCCATGTTTGAAAAGCACGAGTGTTGGAATGCTCTATCACAAAACAACCAAACAGTGTGGTCCGAGCTGTGCGCTCAGCAGCAGTCTTTGGTTATTGCAAAATGCAGTGCTCTTTGGTCCCCATAGGAAAAAGCTAAAAAGAAACCAGAACTCGAGCGAGCGAAGCACTGTTCTTCCTGTTTAGCAGGGCCTCCTCATCCAGAGGCAAACTGCCTCAGGAACTTGGCTGTGTGAGTAGGAATGCTAACACACTAGGTGGAACTGGAGTATTTAGATTTTAAAAAACATTTTCTTTTTTGAGACAGAGTTCCTCTATGTAGCCTTGACTGACCTAGAAGTCACTCTGTGGAACTATCCTAGAACTGACTGTCCTTGAACTCACAGAGCTCCAGCTGCCTCTGCCCCCCAAGTGCTGGGATTAAAGGCTGTACCACCACCACCCCACTAAAATATTATGTCATTACTTTTATTCATAAATGAATTGGGCCAGTTAGCTCCTATTTCTAGGTGTCTCCTAAAGTCCCAGTTGTTGCATTTGGAGGGCAGCTAGAGTAGGCTGTTCTCAACTCTTGGGAGGCATGTCTTTTTTTGTTGTTGTTTTTTGTTTGTTTGTTTTTTGGTTTTTTGAGACAGGGTTTCTCTGTGTATCTCTGGCTGTCCTGGACTCACTTTTGTAGACCAGGCTGGCCTCGAACTCAGAGAGATCCGCCTGAGGCATGTCTTTTTTATTTTGTTTTTGTTACTGAGACAGGGACACTGTATAGCTCTGGCTGTCCTGAAATTCACTATGTAGATCAGGCTTCCTTGGAATTAACAGAGATCCACCTATCTCTGCCTCCCAGATGAGTTCCAGGACAGCCAGGGCTACACAGAGATACCCTGTCTCAGTAAAAGAAAAGAAAACAAAAAGTTTCCTAAAATGAAGTGACCCAGCCTTTACATATGGCAGAACCACTGGCTCACACCCAGCTGCTCCCTAACACTGATTTGTTTTTCCGATTTTCTCTTTTGTTCTCCTGGGGAAACAGTGGAATTTGAACTTCGAAGGGAAATCAAGAGGCTCCAAGAATATAGGACAGCAGGCATTACCAATTTTTGTAGTAAGTATGCTTCCACTATCTACAGTATTCAAGTGCCTGTGACTTGTAAATACAAGAGGGAATCTCTGAAGTCTTGAAAACTTAAAAACAGACAAACAAAAGCCTTTTCAGATGAGTTTTTAGAGTTCTTAGTAAAGGTTCATTTGTTCAGTTCCTATAAATATCATTAGATTGTCAGGATAAAAATAAACTTATGACACACAGCAAAAAGAAACACTGCTTTAGAGTTGGGATTCTGGTGTGGTAGCTCTTTTAAAAAAGTCTTAACTGGGCATGGTAGCTTATGTCTTTATTCCCAGCACTGGGGAGGCAGAGACAGGCAGATCTCTGTGAGTTTGGGGGCAGCCTGGTCTGTGTTAGTATATTGTAGGTCAGCCAGGGCTACAGAGTGCAACCCTGTCTACACACACACATACACACACAGGGTAGGGTGGGGTGCGTCAGGGTTTGAACCCCAGCCTTTTAAATCTTACTCATGCCCAGCCTAATCATTCTCATTTACCAGACTTCTACTGGGGTAAGGTGGTTGCATCCAGTTTACTTAAGGCGCTGGTCATAACTGTATTTATAGCAGTAAATGTCTTTTATTTACTTAACATGCACCAGGCCTATGGGATACATTTTACCTTCGAGCCATTGGATATCACGACAAGCTTATGGGGTGTCGTTACTTCACGTTAATGCCTTAATCAAAGTTTAAAGGCATTAAAGAGCTAGGTAATAGAAGAGCAGGGTCATAAGGAAAGGCTGTGACTAGGCAGCATAGGGCTGCAGGTTGTCTGTCAGTGGCCCACTGCTTACCATACATGTGCAGGGAGGACCCTGTGTTCAGACCCAGCACTGTGCAAACAAGCCAGCAAAAGAGACTGGATTGCATATGGCTGGGTTCTGGCTTCTCTGTTTACCAGCTCTGGGTTTCTTCCGGCCTCAGTTTTCTCCACATCTCTTAGAATTATTGAAAGCCACTGGTATGGTTTTCTGAAATCCATGTAACTTTATTGATGTTGAGCAGGGTGCACGTGTGGATGACTCAGCTTGGTCGCCTGGTGCTGGTCTCTGTGACTCTGGGAAACAAAAGAAAGTTGTAGCACAAAGAGGGCTTTTCTGTTGTTGCATTGGAATTGATGGTTTTGATGGAAGAATATATGTATTCACATGTCCATTAGTACTATATAGCTGATTGTGTAGTTTAGTAGTATAGCACTATCTTAGGATTCTCAAAGCCTTAAGTCAGATGAAAAAACTAGAACAATAATCAAGTATGACATACTAAGATGTTACTTCCCAAGGCAAGAACATGAATGGCATTTATTTTTACCTTTGGGAGTTTTCTTTCAAAAATGTCAACTCTAGAAAAGGAATTCAAATATTTAGTGTAAAGGGAGATTTTGATGCAGACATATACGTGGCTTCTGGGAAAACAGTTATGAGAACAGTTTTGCAAAGAAACCCTGAAGTGACCAGTGTTGGCTGAGCTCAGCTAGCAGAATCTTCGGCTCTCTTGTGTTGTCCTTGCAGTCATGTCTTCTACCCCTGCAGGTGCCAGGACATACGATCACCTGAAGAAGACGCGGGAGGAGGAGCGCCTCAAACGCACCATGCTCTCAGAGGTTCTGCAGTACATCCAGGACAGCAGCGCGTGCCAGCAGTGGCTCCGCCGGCAGGCTGACATGTTAGTTAGGGCTGAAGGAAGCACTCCTTCTGCACCGTTCGGCCTTCTCATGTATTCTTGCACATGTTTGTGGGTACTCTGGATGGAACAGTAATGAAGATTTTTATCAATACATCTAAAAACACTATAGAACTGGCAGGCTTAAGAAACATAACTGGAAGCTGGGTGTGGTAGCTCACGCCTTTAATCCCAGCACTCAGAAGGCAGAGGCAGGAGGATCTCTGTGAGTTTGAGACCAGCCTGGTCTACAAATCCAGTCCAAGACACTCAGGACTGTTACACAGAGAAACACTGTCTCGAAAAACCTAAAAAGAAAATTGGGATTAAAGGCATGCACCACCACACCCGGCCTAAAAAAAAATGCCTTCTTTGATATGACCTAAGTTTAAATTCCTTTTCTTTATTCTAGTGATTCTGGGCTGAGTCCTTCTGTTCTGATGGCTTCAAACTCAGGTAATGATTTCTCAGGCTAATGCAAGGGGTTTTGTGGGTTTTGTTTTATTTTGTTTGTTTCTTTTTCAGGACTAGAGATTGAGCCCAGAGCCTCCCTCATCCTGAGCTCTCCCCTCAGCCCAGAGCAAGTGTGGACTGGGATGTCTTATGTTTCAGTGGGTTATGGCGACACAGCTCCCTCTTTTTGTGGAGCTTGGTTCTTTGATGGAGTGGCGGTAATCAGCCATTGGAATAGTTTGTGGACACCAGCATGCTTTCAGACATCTCAATCAGAGCGAGTCACAGAACAACACTTCTTCTTACTGGTGTTCACACTGAGGCCTGGAGTTGCAGCGTGCTTGGGAGGTGCTACATGAAGAGCTTTGTATTTGACATAGCAGCAGGTTACTTACCAGAAACTCAAGGATTTCTTGTAAGTTAGAGACCTAGGGAATTTCTGCATCGGAGCTTTACCCCTTTTGAGTTTTTCCTATTTTCAGATTAGTTGACAGAACAAGATTAAGGCAGTGCAGTCTGATGGTTCTTGACGACTGTCATCTGTGACTGTGTATTTGAGGAGATACTGGTTGTGAAGTTCCTGAGCCAAAATTGTGGTCTGCTTCATATGACAGTGTTTCTCCTGATCTGAACTTCCAGACCACTCCACCATCAGAAGCACAGTGGTCTAATGGGACCTAGTTGCCAGTTCACCATTCTCTGTAACAACAAACCTTTGAAATTCTCTCTGTATCGCTAGCTCTAATGGTACATACCTGTAATCCCAGCACTAGGTTGCTGAGTCAAGAGGATAAAAAGCTCAGGTCTAACCTGGACTACATAGTGAGACCTTGTCTCAAACAAAACAAAATCTCCATATTTTCAGAATCTAATAGTGCTCAGATACAGGCACTTGGTGGATAATTGTTTTCCTTTGTTTAAAATAATTCTTTTTTATTTAAAGATTTATTTATGTTATATGTATATGCTTGATTTATATATGTGTACCACATGTGCCTGCAGAGGCCAGAAGAGGGCATCAGGTCCTCTGGAACTGGAGTTACAGACAGTTGTGAGCTGCCTAATTGGGTGCTAGAAACTGAACCTGGATTCTTTGCAAGAGCAGCAAGTGCTCTTAACCACTGAGCTGTGTCTCCAGCCCCTTAAGTAATTATTTGATACTTAAGAGAACAGAGAGCCTTTTAAGAATTCACCAAGACAGTGGAGTGCAAGTTTTATTTTTTTTAAGGTTATTTCAACACCCCACCCATGCTAAATACAGAAATTAAAAAATTTCATAGTTGCTAATAACTGTGAAATTTAGTTTCTATGTCTTTAATCAGCACTCAACACTCTCTCACCTTTCCTCCTAGGATGGTGTTAGCCTTCCTTCCTTCCTTTCCCTTGTGTTAATGTTGAGATTCCCACTCCCCTTTATGCTGAGTTGTTCTTCAGTCAGAAAAGATTGGAAGCCCAGCATCCATGATTGTAGCCTAGCCTTGGGAGACCTGTGAGGTAGCACATGATTTTATCTTTATTTCTGAGCTATCAGGGTAAGCCCTTAGCCCTTTTTTGCGGGGAGGGGTAAGTTTTTCAATACAGGCTTTCTCTGTGTAACAGCCCTGGCTGTCCTGGACTCGCTTTGTTTTTTTGTTTTTTTTTTTTTGTTTTTTAAGATTTTATTTATTATGTATACAGTGTTCTGTCTGCAGGTATACCTGTAGGCCAGAAGAGGGCACCAGATTTCATTATGGATGGTTGTAAGCCACCATGGTTGCTGGGAATTGAACTCAGGACCTCTGGAAGAGCAATTAGTGCTCTTAACCTCTGAACCATCTCTACAGCCCCCTGGACTCACTTTGTAGACCAGGCTGGCCATGAACTCACAGAGATCCACCTGCCTCTGCCTCCTGAGTGCTGAGATTAAAGGTGTGCGCCACCATTAGCCCTTTTGATGTCCCTAAAGTCAGGTTCTCCAGAACAACTTAAGCAGTTCCTTCTTCCTCCTGCCCCATTTCAGTGGCAGTTCTTACAGAACTCAATTCATTGCACCCATCCCTGCCCGAACTCCCCCCACCAGCACCCATCCCACAAATGCATTCAGAGTAAATCCAGGGCATGGGAGATGGCTCAGAAGGTAGAGGTGCTTGCTATGCAGGGCTCCAACCTAGGCTCCATCCCTGCAACCCTAGAAGGCCAGAAGAGCAGGATCACCACACACAGTGTTCTCAGACCTTCACACCTGTGACCTGGGCACCACACACATCATCATACAGTAAAGGGAAAACTCTGGTGAATTAATCTTTCTACACTGGTCTGGCCTGGCAAGTCCGATGTTGCTTCCTGTTTGGGTTTCTTTCTCCACTTGAACTTGACCATGGTCTCTGCTTTGCCATACAGTAACTATGGCATTTGGCTTGTTCCAGTGTTGCTCTTTCAATTAAACATCACTTCTTTTCAAAGAAAAATAAACAAGAGGACCTTTTGTGGCCCAACTCTTGTCTTTGATCTGAAGGTACATAGTACTTGGTTAATTACCAGGTTTGCCTTGTCCTGCTGGAGAGTATTCAAGAGAGAATTTCTTTCCTGCAAGATTACTGTTTCCATTCTGTCTGCGGTCAGGCAGACAGAATGTAACCTTTCTAAACTGGATGAACATCTGGTTCCAGAGTGTGGAGTCTCCCGTTTGGGAAGAACATATATATAGGTGGTGACTCGCTGTGCTGAATAGTCACTGATATGAAGGTGTGCATGATTGTATTTGCATTTTGTCAGGGCAAAGAGCACATGAATTGTTATTTCTGTTTTCAAGTGAATGTTGGGGTGACTGTTTTAGTTACTTTCTACTGCTGTGATAAGACACCTTGACCAAGGCAACTTATAAATGAAAGAATTTATTTGGGCTATGGTTGCAAAGAATTAGAGTCCACGATGCAGAGCAAAGGCATGGCCGCAGGAACAGCTGAGAGCTATCATCTTGGTCTGCAGTCAGGAGACAGAGCACATATTGGAAATGGCTGAAGGCTTTTGAAACCTCAAAGCACCCCACCTCCCCCCAGTGACACATCTCTGTTAAGGCCATACCTTCTAATCCTTCCCAAACAGTCCCACCAATTGGGGATCAAGCATTTTAATATCAGCCTACGAGGGCTCTTCTCATTCAAACCACTACAGTGAGCAAGGAGCTTGCTAAACCAGCCTAAGAGTGGGTTTCTATTTTACACTTGAGCAGCTACACCTCTGTGCAATGTTTGTTCTTACGAGTTGCATCTGTGTCCATAGGAAGACGAAGTGCACCACCCTTGAATCTCACCGGCCTCCCTGGTACAGAGAAGCTCAATGAAAAAGAAAAGGAGGTAATTAAAGGGAGGGGAACCGGAGGAAAGGAAAGAGTGGCTGATTGATTCATTGAGTGGTCATTAAAATCCATTACAGCCAGGTGTGGTGGCGCACGCCTTTAATCCCAGCATTTGGGAGGCAGAGACAGGTGGATCTCTGAGTTCAAGGCCAGCCTGGTCTACAAAGTGAGTCCAGGACAGTCAAGGATACACAGAGAAACCCTGTCTCCAAAAACCTAAACAAAAACAAAAACCAAACAAAAAAAAGTAACAAAAGAGCTCATCTCTTGCTCCTTTGCAGTTCCTAGTGTCTGTCTCCCCATCTGCTGGTCCATAGCCTCTGTTTATATAAGAAGTCACGGTGTAGGGGGCCTGTATTAGTCTTATTTTATCCATCAGAAATAATAAACATTTCTTTTGGGGGTAGAAAGAATTATGTGTTTGGGAAAGCCACAGAGCAGTTTCTCAGTGTCTGCGTGTTGAATGGTCTGGAGTTCTGAGCATCTTTTACTCTCGCCCACATGATGATGACTGCTCCTTCCAGAGTGAACTGAGCTTACTCTCCTGTCTGCATTCGCAGTAAAGGTGGCCTCTGTCCTGTGCTAGGAGATGATAAAAGCAGAGGCTACTCTCTTCTGCCAATACCAACAATGCGTTTTACCCTCAGGAATCCGGGCACCTGCAATGCTACCACCCCTCAGTGCCCTGCTGTGCTCTGTGTCATTTCCCTGACTACTGTCAGAATGGTGCTGGGTGTCCACACCAGGCATTTAACACTCAACTCCTGGGCAAGCTCCTCAGGGATGTGTATTTGTCCCCTACCTGAAATAGACCCTTGTGGCAGCCTTCACTTGCTGAAGGCTCTCCTGGCATCATATCCTGCCTTTTTCTTCCTGAGTGTCTGTCTCTAGTGAAGAGAGGATGTGGAATGTGGTCCAGCCAGTCAGCAGCTCCCATAAATAGTTGGAGGTTGATGTCACTTTTTTAAAAAATACATTTTATTTGGGTGTGTGGGAGAAGGGAGGGGCATGTGTGTGCCACGATATGATGTGGAGGTCAGAAGACATTTGAAGAAGTTGTTTTTCTCTTCAGCATGTGGGTCCCGGGGATCAAGCTTGGGTTGTCAGTCTTGATGGCAAATGCCTCTACGCTGAACCATCTCTCTTTCCCTCCCCCTTTTATTTTGGGGTTGCTCTGCCTGCTGAATTAAATTGTGAGAATGACGGGTGTTAATGTTTGTTAAATTTGTCATGTCTTACAGCTTTGTCAGGTGGTGAGGTTGGTCCCTGGAGCCTATTTAGAATACAAGTCTGCTCTGTTGAACGAGTGTAGCAAGCAAGGAGGCTTGAGATTGGCTCAAGCAAGAGCACTCATCAAGATAGACGTGAACAAGACCCGGAAGATCTATGACTTCCTCATCCGCGAAGGCCACATCACTAAAGCCTGAGTCTCTCATTGAACGCAGGCTAGAACTGTGGGGCGTAGAGAGTCAGAGGACAGTGCTTGCATTGGATTCTTAATGTGAGGAGAAGAAAAGATACTGGCAGTCTAAGTGTGTTAAGCTCTTTCTTCTCTGCCCTGCCGTGCAGCGCTCCTCCTGGGATTAGTGCTGCAGGGTGTATGCTCCCTGAATTTTTATTAAACAGGAGTAGGCATTCATTCCTAGCACCTTTGTAACTCAAACAAGAACCGAAGTACCTCACATCATGGCTTTGGTGGAAACAGAACGAAACCAAGCCACAGCATTTCATCCCAGGAGTCCAGCTCGGATCCTTGCACTTGAGGGTGAAGGTCGTGGACTCTGCCTTCTTGTCTTGAAGGCAGATTTTAAATGAAAAGGAAGATTTTTTTTTTTTTTTTTTTTTAGAGCACAGGAAAGCCGTTTCTTCTAAGAATTCTTGTTTTTTTTTTTTTTTTTAATGCTGACATCTTCGTCTGTAAAATGGAGAGGTGGAAATCTCTCCATGATGATCTGAAACTTCACTCTAACTGTAATGTCTGGCTTTGCACTCTGCAGTCTGGTTGTCTGATGTGCAGTCAACTTTTGAGGAGGTGGCACCGGATATAAAATGTTTCTCTTATTTTTAGAATTAATGGATTAAAATGTTTTGCTATTTAATTTGTGGGTGTGTCAGATATTCTGGTAAAGCACACTTGGGTTGTTGGATCCCCGCCTCAACAAGCGGTGGCGTCTCTGCTTACACATGTGTCCTGTGTCCTGGTCTCACCCCATTACCCTGGGTTCCGGGGGACCAGGCCTATGAGGATGGAGATGATGCAGCTAGCTAGCCCATCTTCCCAGCTGTGCTTCGATTGAGACCTGAGCCCTAATTCCTCAGTGGTGAAAGGCCAGCCTGCAATAAAAGCTGCTTTTCAAACACAGTTAAAGCCGCTTCGTAGGAGACTTGATGGCTGTGAGAATGAAACACCTGAAACATGGTCCTGGAGCCAAACTCACAGTCATGGCTGTCTCTTGTGTGTTGTAAACTTTTAGAATCTGCACGAATCACTTCACTCCGTTAACATTCAAACATCCAGTTAGGATGTGCTTTGTTGGAAGTATATATTCAGACTTGTAATTAATAAAAAAATGTGTATGCAACTTGCTAATAGGTATCCAGAGAATGAGAAGTTAGTATTTTAAAATTCGTGGGAGGCGGGGGAGGGTACATGGCTACATCATGTGTGCATGTGGAAGTCAGCTCTTTTCTCCCACGGTGGGTTCTGAGGAGCAGACACACTGTCAGGCTTATGCAGCAAGCACCTTTGCCCTGAACATCTGGCTGGCTGGAAAAGAACCTAGATCTGAGAGTAGGTGGACAATTTCCTTTCTTTAAAAAGGACACCTTCCTGTCTTACTGGGTTAGGTTGGTTGGTTTTTCAACCAGGGTTTCTCTGTGTATTCCTGGCTGTACTGGACTTACTTTATAGACTAGGCTAGTTTTAAACTCACAGAGATCCTCCTGCCTCTGCCTCCTGAGTGCTGGGATTAAAGATGTGCACCACCACGCATGGCTTTGTTTGTTTATTTTAATTTTCTTTCTTTTTTGAAAGAACATGAAGTTGGGTAGGCAGGATCTGGGGGGAGTTGGAGAAATAATGATCAATACTAATTTAATATTAATGTTAAATTTTTCTAACAAAAGGATAACTTGTGGAAATGGTTTCCTTTCTTTAGTAGTCATACATTTTATCAGCACCATCAACCCTGGCTGGTTATAAACAAACAGATTCCACTTCACTGTGAAAGGTAATCGCCGTTCTGAGACTTAACGGTACAGAAGACTTCAGTGTTTGGTGATATTTGTTGTAGTGTGAAGAGTTTTCATCTTGATTAAGAAAGAAAGCTTCCTGGGAGAAGAGGACTTTTGAGGCAGGGATAAAAATCAAAAGGACAGGGGGCTGGAGAGATGGCTCAGCAGTTAAGAGCACTGGCTGTTCTTCCAAAGGACCTGGGTTCAAATCCCAGCAACCACATGACAGACATTACAGCTGTCTGTAATTGCCTTTAATCCCAGCACTGGGGAGGCAGAGGTAGGTGGATCTCTATGAGTTCAAGGCCAGCCTGGTCTACAAAGTGAGCCCAGAGAAACCCTGGGGTGGGGGGAAGAAGAGGGGGAAATGGCAGATGGAAGTGGTAAACTGTTCTAGACAGAGAGGAGGATGTGTAGGTAGCAGTGGGAGTAAGGAAAGCAGCCAAGAGATCTGGCTAGGACACAAGGGGCAGCTGTGGTGGGTTCTAATGGGAGGATGGTCGGACAGAATGAAACCTGAGAAGCAATTCATGCTGGAGAGCGCTTGGGGATTGGTAGACATGGTGGGAAGATAAAGCTGTCGTTGAGATCGCTAGACTTTAGGAAGTAGGGTTACTGTTGCTTTGATGAGCCCAACTTTGTAAAATCTCAAGCCTTGTGTTGTGAAGTTTCTCAAAGGTCCAGCCTTATTTTGGGTAAGGACTTGTTTTCGCTTGTTTAGGGGCTGATGCTTGTTTTTCATTTTGAGGAAATGAAAATGAGTAAGACACGGTCTTACCAAGTAGCCAAGCTGATCTCATCCTTGTACTCCTTTTGCCTCAGTCTCTGCGCTGCTGGGATTATTGGTGTGTGCCTCTGTGCCCATGCCTCGTGACTAGGTTTTTCCAAAGGAACTGGGAGTTGAACAGGCCATGATTTTGCCTGGCAAGGGCTCCATTTTCAGTCAAGGAGTCCCTTGCCAGGGGTCACTGCATTTGTTTTTAAAAAGCACTTACTGAATTTGATATAACTGTCCTCATTTCCACCTATGTTCTTAACACCCAGACAAGTACCTCATACCGGCAAGGGGCCTTTCACTAGCATCTTGTTTCTCTGCATCTGTATAGGGGGGTCCTATACAGTTCAGAAAAGTTTATTCTCCCAAACTCCAGTCCCCCTGCTTCTGCCTCCCAAGTACTGGGGCCATAACTATGATCCACTGCACCTGCTCATCCATCTGTTTTAAAGGATGCCTTTGGGAATACCTTCAGGATACATACACTGTGTTATTCACAAAATAACACATACAAAAACAAATCCTACAACTTGTGATGTGCATGGCCTTCTATGTTTGAATTGCTAATCTGTACCTATTGTTTTCCTTTCTGTTGTACTTAGCCCAGGTAGATAGCCTTTACCAGATCACCCCAAAGAACCATTTCTGGTACAACAGTACATGGTCATATCTGTGGCCGAGCTAAGATACAAGGTTTCTTTTTAATGGGACACTAGCCCTTTGAAATGGTAAGGAAATTGAACAGGATCTTAGCTAAGGTAGGACCAGAGCAGCCTGGATAGTCATAGTCACAGGAACATAGAACTTACTTGGGAAATGAGACACTAGAGTGAAGAGCAAGCTGGGTTCAGTGTTAGCCTGTAATCTAGCACTCAGGAGGCAGAGGCAGGAGGATGGCTGCCTTTGAGGCCAGCTTGGTTCCCACAGCCAGTTTCCCTATCTAATGGCAGGGAAGCTCTTCTTGTCTGTTGTCCTGGCTCCCAGTGTTTGAGATGTTCTGCAGTGAAAGTGTACTAACTGCTCATTGATTTCATTGACCAAGTGTTCCAGTCAGTGACATACATATTTGCAGGAAAGATGAATGTTTTGCATCTGACATTAAAGCATTAAAATTCCTTTGTCGTGAGTTTCTTTTCTTCTCCTTTTTTTTTGGTTTTCAAGACAGGGTTTTTCTTTGTAGCCCTGGCTGGAACTCACTCTGTAGACCAGGCTGGTCTTAAACTCAAGGGATCCACCTGCCTCTGCCTCCTGAGTGCTAGGATTAAAGATGTGTGCCACCACTCCCTAGTGAGTTGGATGTTCCGCTAGCATTAATAGGCCCCTTTTCCTATTGAGAAGAGGAATGAAGTAGAACTAAGAATACAGTGATCTGTAAAAGTTTTTTAAAAAATTGATCTGACATGTAGCCTTAAAGGTCACTTGTACTGGACTTGTATTTGAAAACCCTATGGTTCATCTTTGCCAGCCCACCCTTGTCCTGTGTCCTTTAGGGCCAGATAATTGAGTCTGACGCACTTGATTTTCTACTTCAGAGTACAGGTGGTAGATTTCTTTGGCATCAGACTCAATTGTTAGGTTGAATTAATCTTGCATTTTTTTTTAACCAGGCAAAACTTTTCAGTTTCTATTAGTCAGGATCTCCCGTGGTCTGAGGTCTTACTTGGCGAAATTCCAGTGACTTACTAATATGCCTCTGTCCATAGTTAACAAAGAGCAAAGTCAGCATCTTAGGAAGTGTAGGGAGAAGATGCCATAGGGCTGGAGATGTAGCTCAGTTGGTGAAACGTTTGAATTTTCAGCATCCACACAAAGTGATAGAAAAGGCCCCACAAGCCTTCTAAAAACACTGAAATGTGGGCTGGACAGACAGCTCAATGGTTACAGCACTGGCTGCTCTTCCAAAGAACCCAGGTGGCTGTCTGTAATTGCTGGGCGTGGTGGTGCATGCCTTTAATCCCAGCACTAGGGAGACAGACCCAGGCCAGTCTCTGTGAGTTCAAGGCTAGCCTGGTCTACAAAGTGACTCCAGCCAGGACAGTCAAAGATACACAGAGAAACCCTGTCTCGAAAAACCTAAAAAACAAAAAAAAACCACTGAAATGCTGTCACCTACAGCAGGCTGACAGCCAAGCTCCAGTTCATAGCAGTCTAATGTTTCTCTGAATGATTGTGTTGAGTGCATTCTCTCCCCATTTCTGAGTAATAATCAGTTCTCTCGTTGAACAACAGAAAACTATTGATTTGCTTCCCATTATCACTCTTCATTTAGGAAATTCCTTTAGAACAACAACAAAAAGTATTTTAAGAAATAAAGCAAAGATGAGTTGTGGGCAACAGAAGTTAATGTGTCAATCAATATCACCTATGTGTAAACTGACTTGCTAAGAAGTCTGTTTCTGTTGTAGTCCTTTGTATAATCTTAGAAAGTTGTCAGAGTGAAATTAGTTTCCAGGTAAATCCTTTGCCCCACTCCCCCCACCCCCCAAAAAAGACCCTATGGAAAGGGTCTGAAACATTCAGAAAGACTTTGGTAAGCCCAGCTCCAAGGTACAAAGGGCCTTGGTGATTGGTGGGCTAACAAAGTTTCAACAGCAGGATGAGGTAGACAACAGTGTATCATGAGGATCTGCAGTTTGCACTGGAGGGGCCGGTGCTAGCTTCTCTTCCTGTTTCCACCTTTTTCCCTGCCACAAGCCTCATTTTAACCGAGGCAAGCTACAGCAAATAGAGCCAATCTGCCAGACCCAGTGGTCATTTATCTATTACTCAGCCACAGATAGGCTTCCCACCCCAACAAGGATATCTTTGCCTGGTTCCAGTCATGCAGTGCTGCAGATTCAGGATGTCTGCCAGCTCTAAGTCAAGGTATGGGCTTTAACTTCACGAACCAGAGCAAAAGCAGGTTTTCAGTCTCCCAGGAGCGCCTCCACCCACAACAACTGCAGAAAAGAAGGCGTTTGTGGGAGAGAAGGGTAGCTAGAGACGTCATTGCATGATCCAGATCCCAGCTGTGACCTGGCTCAGAGTTTTCCAGTTAAAAATAACCACGGCTTAGACTCATGAAGAAAAAAGTAAACTGTTGCATCTCCATGGAAACCAGTGGGGGTGAAGCACTGGATTTCCAGCACGTGTAACAAGATGGGTTGGATAAAGAGGCCGGAAGCCTAGAGGCCCAGTGATGAAAGGTGATACCCCTAATTAGCATCCAGGATGCAGACACTGCCTCCGAGTTTTGCAGGAGGATCTGTTTACAAGGAAGTATGCATCTTGGGCCTGTTGAAGTCCGCTGGAGTCTTCCAGCCTTCCTGTAACAGATTTGCTAGTGTTTAGCAAGGCAAAGAGCAGACGAGCAGTGGGTACTGTGGAACCATCCCAGAACCTCTGCTGCTCTACCATTCACGGTCCTTCATTTACATATTCGGCAGCTTGAGATGACACAGATCGAATTTCACAACCAAAGGGGAGTTTCCAGACTTCAGAGCTGACCTGCACTTTTGTTTCTCCTTAGCAGGACCAGGTTTTTCCTCTTCTGGTGTTTTAGGAAATTGTGTAAAGCACCATTAATTATCTTCGATGTCTTTAAAAGGGTGTCTCCTGTGGGGTGTGGTGGTGCACACCTTTACTCCCCAGCACTAGGGAAGCAGAGGCAGGCAGAAGGCCAGCCTGGTCTACATGGCAAGCTCCAGGACAGCCAGGGGTACATAGTGAGACCTCCCACCCCCAAAAAAGAAAAGATGTCTTTTACTGTTTCTGAATACTTGTTTAGCTCTGTACCCCATTTTTCCATTGAATTATTTGGTTTGTTGGTGTTTAATTTCATAAGTTCTTTATATATTTTGGACATTAGCCCTCTATCAGATGTGGGGTCTTTTCCCAGTGTGTGGGCTGCCATTTTGTTCTACTGACCGTGTCCTTGGCCTTACAGAAGCTTTTCAGTGGGTAAGAGCACTAGCTGCTCTTTCAGAGGTTCTGAGTTCAATTCCCAGCATCCACATGGTGGCCCACAACCATCTGTGGCTGTAGTCTCATGGGATCAGATGACCTCTTCTGGTGTACAGGTAGATGTTCATGAAGATTAAACATCCATATACATAAAATAAATAAAATTTAAAAGAAAGGATAATATATACTCGTATGCCATAATTCAAATCATATTAAAATCACTCAGGGTCACAGGGGGCACACTAAGATCTTAAAGATAGAGAACAGATACTAAACCAAATGTGAATTTTCCAAGGGTGCTGCTTATTTTGGAATCCTGCATTTTCACCAGGATTAAGGCCAGAGAGTAGGGACAGATTTTTTTGTTTTGTTTTGTTTTTCGAGACAGGGTTTCTCTGTATAACAGGTCTGGACTCGCTTTGTAGACCAGGCTGGCCTCAAACTCACAGAGATCTGCCTGCCTCTGCCTCCCAGGTACAGGGATTAAAGGTGTGTGCCACCACGACCGGCAGTAGGGACAGATTTTAAATTACCTAGTTATCTAGGCATGCTATAATATCCCTCACACTGCCTACCTTAAGAAGCTTGAAAGTTACACAGTTATGTATAGCAGGATTGTAATTGTAAAACCACAGAAAATCTCAAATAGGAAAAGGCATAGTGATTCAGTGGCCTAATGAATAAGTCATCAGCCTGGGGAGCTGGGGATACTGGTCTCAGCCCCATACTCACACAGAGATCAGTTTTCAGGGTGTGGTGGTTGGTGCATGCATTTAAACCCAGAACTTGGGAGGCAGAGGCAGGAGAATCTGAGTTCCAGTCCAGTCAGTGGTACATAATGAGATCCTATCTCAAGGAAAAACAAAAAGGTGGCTGGAGAGATGGCTCAGCAGTAAAGAGTACTGGCTGCTCTTCCAGAGAACCTGGGTTCAATTCTTGGCACCCACATGGAAGCTCACACTGCCCATAACTCCAGTTCCAGGGGATCTGACACCCTCACACAGATGTACATGCAGGCAAAACACCAATGAACAAATAAATAAATAGAAAAACCAGAAAGAAAAAGGTAATGACAGGGACTGAAGAAATGGCTCAAGGGTTAAGAGCACTGGCTGCTCTTCCAACGGACCTGAGTTCAAATCCCAGCACCCATATAGCAGTTCACAGCTGTCTAATTACTGGGTGTGGTGGTGCATGCCTTTAATCCCAGAACTCAGGAGGCAGACGCAGGCGGATCTATGGGAGTTCAAGGCTAGCCTGGTCTACAAAGTGAGTCCAGGACAGCCAGGAATACACAGAGAAACCCTGTCTCGAAAAACAAAAACAAACAAAAAAAAGGTAAAGATGTTTACATGCTAATCACTGTGTTGTTAACTAAAGATGGTTGGTAGTACTTGCTCCTATTTTCCTTTCCTTTTTATCTTTGGTAATATTATGCTTCTTTATTATCATAAAAATTGATTTTGGAGACAATAAAACTCAAAGCATTTTTTA
The DNA here is from genome assembly GCA_907164525.1 of Lophiomys imhausi. NCBI lineage: Eukaryota > Metazoa > Chordata > Mammalia > Rodentia > Muridae > Lophiomys > Lophiomys imhausi. The sequence goes on from CAJQZJ010001558.1 coordinate 12,047,095, forward strand.
TATGTAATAAAACCTATTTAAGCCAGGCAGTGGTGGCGCACGCCTTTAATCCCAGCACTTGGGAGGCAGAGGCAGGCGGATCTTTGCGAGTTCGAGGCCAGCCTGGTCTACAAAGTGAGTCCAGGACAGCCAGGGCTACACAGAGAAACCCTGTCTCGAAAAACCAAACAAAAATAAAAAATAAAAAAATAAAACCTATTTAAGTCGCGTGTGGTGGCACACACCTTTAATCCCAGAACTCAGAAGGCAGAGGCAGGTGGATCTCTGTAAATTTCAGGCCAGCCTGATCTACAAAGTGAGTCCAGGACAACTAGGGCTATTACACAGAGAAACTCTGTCTCAAAAAACAAAAACAAAAACTCTATTTAATCTCTATGATATGCGTTGTACATTTAATCTCTATGATACGCGTTGTACAGTTGCAATCTTACATTTTATGGTGAAACACAAGCCTTAGGCAAACTCTGTCTACATGAAATATGTCTTCAGATGTTGGCCTTGATAATTCTCTTAGGTTTTCTACATTCACTAGACTTTTCCCCCCAGATATCTGGTGAGATCACTACCCCTCTGAAACCTGCCAAGGGCCATGGCTTAGCAAAAAGGATTCGCATTTTTGTAGTATCAGTGCCGTATAATCTGCAGTCACAGTTGGTGACAAGCAAGCGTTGAAACATCTGTGAGGCACAAGACCTAATGGAACCCCAAAAATCAAACTTTGTACACTGAGAGCCCTGATCACTGCTGTTCTCACAAGATGACATTGAAGATGTGCCAATTTGTCAACTAGAGAGAGCCAGGGACATAAATAGAAGATGCAAGCACTCCTTTTTAATTAAAAAGTTAGTGTGTTTGTGTGACTCAGAAGAGGGAATTGAAAAATGGCATTGAATCCCATGCAGCTGGAATCTGCAGGCGGCTGTGAGCCACCCAATGTGGATGCCAGGATCAAACTAGGATCCTCTGGGAGACCAGTATGTATTCTTAACTGCTGAGCCATATCTCCAGCCCTGCAAACATTCTTTTTTTATTTAGGTTTTTCAGGACAGGGTTTCTCTGTGTATCCTTGACTGTTCTGGACTCACTTTGTAGACCAGGCTGGCCTCAAACTCACAAAGATCCACCTACCTCTGCCTCCCGAGTGCTTGGAGTAAAGGGTGCTCAGCTCTTAAAAAGAATGTTTGTGCCGGGCGGTGGTGGCGCACGCCTTTAATCCCAGCACTTGGGAGGCAGAGACAGGCGGATCTCTGTGTGTTCGAGGCCAGCCTGGTCTACAAAGCGAGTCCAGAACAGCCAGAGATACACAGAGAAACCCTGTCTCGAAAAAAACTAAAAAAACAAAACAAAACAAACAATGTTTGTGCCAGGAGTGGTGGCACAACCTGTCTTTAAAAACCAAAAGAAACAAACAAAGACACATGTATAGAGCAGTCAGTCACCCCCAAGCAACTAAGAATATTTGGGGGGAGGAAGATGTCGGAGTGGAATTAGAGGTGAGGTTTCACCCTCTGTGCTCAGGGTCTACTCAGATCTCACACTGAGGAGACTGCACTGCTCCACAGTACCATTTAAATGGTTGTGGCCAGGAGGACCTAAACTTTGGCTGGGCACCTACAACCTGTACTTTCGTAGCTGATGGCTCCTAAGGTAACTGACACCAATAAGCACATATTTATAGTCTAGAAAGTGTCAATCCATTTGCTAAATTTAACTATTTAAATTTGAAGTGACCCAGGCTTTGTGATACAGGACATAAATCCTGGCACTGGAAAGGCAGAGGCGGGTGGGTCTCTGTGATTTTGAGGCTAGAAGCAAGCCACGGCCCATCTCAAAAGAAAGAAAGAAAGAAGAAAAGGAAAGGAAAGGAAAAGAAAGAAAGAAAAGTAGCTCTTTGGGAGCTGGAGACACGGCAGTTAAGTGCACTGACTTTTTTCAAGAGGACTGAGTTTAACACTCAGCACCTATACGTCCCTCACAAACATCTGTAACTCCATTTCTAGAGGATTGGCTGCCCTCTTCTATGCCCTCTACGGGCACCAGGAACCCACATGGAATACACAGTCATACCTGTAGACAAAACACCCATACAGATTAAATACATAAATTTGAAGTTACCAGGCTGGGATATATATTTTTTTAAAGATTTATTTATTTTTTTATTATTATTATGTATACAGTGTTCTGTCTGCATGTGTGCCTACAGGCCAGAAGAGGGCACCAGATCTCATTATAGATGGTTGTGAGTCACCATGTGGTTGCTGGGAATTGAACCCAGGACCTCTGGAAGAGCAGTCAGTGCTCTTAACCGCTGAGCCATCTCTCCAGCCCCAGGCTGAGGTATATAGTTCAGTTGCTACAGTGCTTGCCTGCCATGCACAAGGACCTCAGGTTCAATCATCAGTACTACAAATACATAAATTTGAATTGACTAAAAAGGACTAATGCTAAAAGAAAAAAAAAAGAGTTTGCTGGGTATGGTGGTGCAGGCCTTTAATCCCAGCACTGGGGAGGCAGATACAGGCAGATCTCTGTGAGTTTGAGGCCGACCTTGTCTACAAAGTGAGTCCAGGACAGCCAGGGATAGACAGAGAAACCCTGTCTCAAAAAATCAAAAATAAAATAAAAAAAAAATAAAAACAAACAAAAAAATTAGTTCCCTGATCACACAGACTGTACATGAAGGGCTTTGTGGCTGTCAGAGGCTCCTGGGGCTCTTGTGTTCCACAGAAAAGATATTACAGCAATACCTTCTACTTAATTCTAGGTGGTTACCCCACACTATGCATTGAAGGGTCCCGCCTTGCCTCTCTCGAGTTAGGGTGTGACTTTTCCTGGAAGGCTTATATCCCATTGTCTGCAGGACACGCACTGCTCCTTGTCGTCACCTAGAGCTTACTCACGTGCAAATAATATCGAAAGCAAAAAAACGAACCCAACAAACAAAACTGGCTGGAATTTAAAGAGGAATGTGTCTTTTGCTGACTCGTGAGTTCACTAAAGGACCGTGGGTTCTGGATCTGTGGGTCAAGACCCTTGGGGGTGGTCGAAGGATCCTTCCACAAGGGTCCCATATCAGACACCCTGGATACCAGATATTTACATTATGATTCATAATAGTAGCAAAATTAGTTATGAGGTAACAACAAAATGATTTTATGGGTGGGGTTCACCACTTGAGGAACTGTATTAAGGGGTCCCAGGATTAGGAAGGTTGAGAACCACTGCTGTAGAGAGATGTGCAGAAATGAGAGCAGTATACAATCACTCCTATTAGAGATTCTGTTACTTTTACACCGGCATGTCCAAAACAAACTGCTGTAATAATATAATGCCAAGCAGATGTCCTCCTCAAGCATAGTTTGAACTCTGCTTTAGTCTAAAGCTTCATCCGCTTTGGTTCTGACATTAAAAGGTTAATTTTGCCTAATTTTAAAGCGCTGATGCTTTTTATGTTATCAAATCTCTTCAGTCTAGGTTGTTTTAGCTCTCCCTGGATTATCACTAAAATGCCTTTGGTGTTGTATTTTCATCTGGGAAGCCGACAAAACTTCTAGATATTCCAGCACCCACAAAATGGCTGAAATCCGATTGGCCAATGGCGATTAGGTATGTCATTAAAAAAAGAAAGGAAACAAGTACAACAAAACCCTCCAAGTTTTGTTTGAAGATGTTAGAAGCTGTAGGCCCTGAATGCTGGCTACTCCTCTGTCCCCTCCCCACAAATCCAAGAGTGCTAGTTTGACTTCCGCAGTTCTGACGCCAGCAATTTGCCACAGTGAGGACATAGCTGGGTGAGCACAGGACCGGGCACCAAGTCAGGACTCTTGGAGTGTGACTCACTGCAGAGACTGGAGGAAATCGTTTCTACTTGGGTGCGGGGACTGGAGGAAATCGTTTCTACTTGGGTGCGGGGAAGGGGACCAGGGTGGTGCTAAAGAAAGTCAGTTTGAAAGCCGGGCGGTGGTGGCGCACGCCTTTAATCCCAGCACTTGGGAGGCAGAGGCAGGCGGATCTTTGCGAGTTCGAGGCCAGCCTGGTCTACAAAGTGAGTCCAGGACAGCCAGAGCTGTTAAACAGAGAAACCCTGTCTCGAAAAACCACAAAAAAAAAAAAAAAAAAAAAAAAAAGAAAGTCAGTTTGCATCTACTCATTATAGGTGGGAAGTCCTAAAAGAGAGAGAGAGAAAAAAAAAAACCTCCTGGGTGGCCAGGTATGGTGGTGCCTTTAATCCCAGCGCTCGGGAGGCAGAGACAGGAGGATCTCTGAGTTCGAGGCCAGCCTGGTCTACAGAGTGAGTTCCAGGACAGCCAGGGCTACACAGAGAAACCCTGCCTCGAAAAGACAAAACAACAACAACAAAAAACCCTCCAGAGTGAAAGCAAATAAATCTCAAGGGATCCACGTGTCAGCCAAGTCGTACCTAGGAGCGGGGTGGGTACTGTCAATGTGTCAATGTGGCGGTGGTTTAGGGGTCTTTACTTCCTTTGGGGTTTCCCAGTCACTCGAAACTGCCCGCACCTGTCCATCAAAATTCACCCAGCCGTTGACCTAAGAGTTCGTTGGGGGCGTGGTGGCGCACGCCTTTAATCCCTGCACTCCGGGGGCAGAGGGAGGAGGAGGATCCCTCTGAGCTCGAGGCCAGCCTGGTCCATATAAGTGAGGTCCTCCCTCCACCAGCAAACTAGAGTGAGTTTGTCTTCACCCTTGGGTCCGCGTCCCGGGCTGTCTCGCGCAGGGGAGGAGGCGGGTGGCCGAGAGGTGGTGATTAGTCCCTGGCTGCGGCGCTCACACCTTTCATCCCGTGTTTTCCGGGCACTTGTCTCTCTGCATCTGGACAGAACCCTCGGACGCCAGCCCAGACGCCGGGACCGAGGACAAGGCCGCAGGGGGAAGCAAGGGTCTGCGACTTCACCTAGGTGAGTAGGCGCCGTGGCCCCGCTCAGTAGCGCGCACGCGCGGCGCCCGGAACTCACGCGCGCCCCCACCGCGGGCCCGCGCTCGGAAGCGGGCGGCGGCGCGCAGGGAGCGGGAGGCTGGCGAGGCCGCGGGCAGAAACCGGGAGCCGCGCAGCAGCAAGGACCCGGAGAGCCGCCACCGCAGAGGGGACGCTCGGTACGGGGTGCAGGGGACGCCAGGGGTACCCGGGCCCGCGCGACCCTCGGCTCTGCAAACTTTGTGCGGGTGCCTGGCGACCTCGGGGCGCGGGGTAGGAGAGGCTGGGACCCCCGAACCCTAGCTGGCAGGCATCAGGATGCACCCGCGACCGGCCCCGCCAGCCCCTGGGAACACTTGGCTTTCTGCGACGCCAAGTACTCAACGTGAGCTTTCTCCTCGGTGGTTAGATTGGTGTGCACAGTGCTCACGTATGGATTTTATTTCTCCGAAGTATCCTTGCTCTGGAGCAAGTTGAATTGTGCTGGGCTTGGGGGTCGGGGAGGAAGCCGAGTGGTGTAGCCGCCTTAGGATTGTGTAACTACCTGCCTTGTATTGAAGTGGATGTGGTCAGTGGCACCGGCTAATGTTATGGTAACTGGGCATCTTGGAGGCAAAGGAAGGCGGGGTGTTTTACCAGTAGTCTTGCTGTCTATGGATACCTAAAACAACAACAACAAAAATCCCCCAAACACCTTGTACTTTCCACTCAGGAGAAGTCTTTCGGCATTTGCCTTATGTTTTCTGGTTAGCTTTCTGTGGAGTTTCTAAGAGGTGGGGGCAGAGCTGTGCTTTCTCATTTTGCAGATGTTAAAAAACGGAGGCAAAGGTTCGGATTCCTAACTTTAATGAAATGTGGACTAAGAGTTTTAACGCAGCAGCTTCCTGCAATTCTTGCTCCTAAGTACCAACTTCGAAGTTTAATGGGATACCGGGACGTCCTCCCTGAGGTCAGTGAAAGGTCAGAGAGGCCAGGGCCAGTGGTCTGCAGCTACAGGCCTCAGCTACAAAGCTGTGTCCCTTGGACAAAATGCAACTTTTTTTTTTTTCCTAATTGCTTGCTCTTTTAAAACGAGGGAACAAAGGTGTTGTGTGTAAGCTTTGCAAAGTTGTTTTTGGTTAGGGTTGCAATTTTGCCGTTGTCTTTTGTGGACTCATAAAGGGCACTTAGTTTCCATTCTCTTGAGAAATAGAGGAATGAATGAGGCACCATCTCTTCCTTGCCAGAGGCACCTTAAGAATTCACATCAGGTCAGATGAGGGCCAGCGTTCCCCCCCAGGAGGGAGGAAGGAGCCCTGCACAGGCGGCTTGACACATGGGCTCCACTCCTGCCTCCAGCTCTGACTCACCTTCTGACGCTTGGGGGAGGAGAATAGCTGCTTGGTATTTTTGGCTTTCCCCCATAAAACGGGAGACAGTTGGCTTCATTCGAGTCTTCTCAGCATCCTTGTTGAGTGCTACTGAGCTGAGTTCTCCTCAGAAACCTTTGATTCTGGCCGACTGCAGGTATGCGTTCTATGAGATCCCTTAATAGATCAGCCTGCAGATTTATTTATATCCTATGAAATGGCTGGAGGTTCTAAGTCTGGGAAGATTTTTGGGATTAAAATTAGTGTTAAGAGAGAGTTTCCATTTAAGTGTATGCCTTTGCATGAGGGACTTTTTTTTAAACAAGGTGGATTAAAAATAATATTCCAGCTTCAAAAGAAAGGCTTTATTCATTCTGTATGAAAAATTAGAACCTTACAGATGAGGTCCTTGTGTTCCTTTAATCGTCTTCAAAAGAACGATTGTGTGTCTTTCTGTTGGTTTGTATCGTGTAGACTCTTCTGAGCTTTTTCATAGATGTATATTTGCCTAAGTGATTTGTTAACAAAATTTTAAAGTTGACCAGTCCTGTTTATAGAAATGTGGTTTCTGTCTAGAACAGGTAGCATGTTTTTTAAGTACAACCGATTGTAAAATTATGTGAACTCTGATGGCACCTGGTATTCCTCTCAGCAACAGGTAAATTGTTTCCTCACAAACAACTTGAAAGTAATTGAATCATTAAGATGCTTGGCTTGAATCATTAAGACTTTACTCTCAGGTGCGAAACCGAAACTTTCCTGTTAACACACAAACATGCCCAATCAACAGCAGTGGATTGTCTTTGCTCAGAGAAAACACAAGAGGGAGCAGAAGGCAGCGGAGAGTTGCTAAAGCAACGAGGACAGCCTGGGTATAAACTTACAGAGCTGGCATTTAAGGTGGTAGCTTCATTATTTATGATAGCTTCCCTGTTTGGCACAGCAGAAAAGAAACCATCAGTGGGGGTGAGGGGTCACAGTTCAAATGGGCAATGTCACGAAAAAGGTTCATTCATCTAGCAGAATTCATGTCAGCAGTGCGTGGTTTGAGTGGCACACATTTGTTAAGTACTATTGTTCTGAAGGCACAGGGCCCAGGGCTGAGGCAGAAGGCAAATGAGGGCCATGACTTAGAGCTGAGTAATAGTGACTTTCAGACAGGAGGTGTCTTTCCCTGGGCTAGCCAGAGTGGAGACTGTTTGATAGTCAATGATGTATTTACTTAGCCTTTCAAATGTGGCTTTTAGAAATAAAGGAGTAAGCTGAAAAGGTACACTTGAGGAGTTACATTAGAGGAAAATGTAAGTGTGACCACAAGGCAAGAAGCATACTCCAACTACTTTTCTCTCCTCCCCCCACTACCTTTTTAGGACCGCCGATTACTAGGAGGACTTTAATGGAAGTAATCTCCTTTGTCTGTGGCTTTTACCTCCTAAGTACAAAGCGCTAAACAGCACAGCTGTTCATTCCCCTTCCACCTTTATGCATCATTCTTAGAGGTCTTCCTGTTTGTTTGGACAGGCTCTTGATATGTAGAACTGGCTGTCCTGGAACTCACTCTGTAGACTCTTAGCCATTGAGCTATCTCTGCAGCCCTTGCACTATGATTTTTAAAGATTCATCTATATTGTTGTCTGAGATCGTAGTTGGTTCATTTTGGGGTGGACATACCACAAATGATCTGTCAATGTCAAATGTTGATGAACATTCCAAGTTGTTTGTGGCCTTGGGCAATTATGAATAGTCCTGGGTCAGGTGTGATGCTCTTTTTCTAAAGTGGCTGTCTCGATTTACATTCCTCCAGTGGTGTCCACCTTGACGCCATAGCTCACTGTTTGCTGTTTCGACACAGAAGGCTTGGATGTTTCTTAAGTGAATAAGTGACATGGGGTGGGGGGTTTAGTCTGATTCCTGTTGTGTGTCATGCAGGAATGTTTGTGTGAATGGTTGTTTTACCTGCACGTATGTTTGTACATCACATGCCTGGGAAGGCCAGAAGGCATTGGATCCTCTGGAACAGAAGGTACAGACAGTTGTGAGCCACCGGATGGGTGCTGGGAATTGAACCAGGGTCCTCTGGAAGAGCAGCTAGTGCTCTTAACTACTGAACCATCTCTCCAGCCCCATTAATGTGTTTCTGTTTACTCATGTTAAGTTCTATGGTTTGAGCTGGGTGTTGGCTCATGCCTTTAATCCCATTGCTTGGGAGGCATTGGCCAACCTGATCTACAGAGTGAGTTCTAGGATAACCAGGGCTAGGTACAGAGAAGCCCTATCTTAAAAACAAAATAAAACAAACAAACAAAAAGTTCTATGTTTTGGGTTGACGTACCAGTCAAACCCCAGGAACAGTTCTCTCTGTACCCACTATACTTAGGGGTGGCTTTAATCCCAGCACTCGGGAGGCAGAGGCAGGTGGATCTCTTGAGTTCAAGGCCAGCCTGGTCTACAAAGAGAGTTCCAGGACAGCCAGGGCTATTACACAGAGAAATCTTGCCCCGAAAAACCAAAACCAAACCAAACAAAAAAGAAAACTACTCAATAGACTCTTACTGTTTATTTTATTTGACAGTTACAGAAAACTTACCTATGCAAAATGAAATACTAAAAATAAGTCTTTAAAGGCCTTAAGTGACTCCTACTCCTTGTGAATGCCTGCTTTGTGCCCAGCAGAGGGTGAGGACAGACATACTTGTAGTATGCATGTCCCTATGAGGCACAGAACACCGCTGCACACAGTGTGTGTGTGTGCTACAGGAATAAATGACACACAGTTGTTGGTGTAAGCTTTTCTGTCTCCCTTCATATGTAAAAGCAGAGGCAATTTAGAGGCTGTTCCTCACAGGAGGGTCCTGCCTTCTGAGCACACTGACTTGTCTGCATTTGGGATTGCTGACTGGATGTAAAGTTGGGAAAGTGTGTGTGTGTGTGTGTGTGTGTGTGTGTGTGTGTGTGTGTGTGTGTGTGTGTTGGGGGTGGGGGGCACGGCGGGGCGGTGAACAAGGAGAGAAATGAAGTCACCGCAAAACATTTACTAAGTTCTGGTCTGTATCAAATGGCTGTCACATACTCTCTGTCCTGAGAGCATAGGTCCTGTGACCTCCCAGGAGTCCCTCCCTCACAGCCGGAGGGGTGATAAAGAAAGTTCAGATCATGCAGAAGCCACCGTTCCTTTCTCTGTTTTCTGTAAGGCGTCTTAGAAAATGCTATGTTACTATGCTTTCAGTCTTTATTTATGTATGCCACAAATACTTTTTCACTTGTAAACGTTTTGTGTTTGTTAAAGATCTGGCTTTCAAGAAAGGATAGCTGTGGGAATAGGATTCAAAAGGCATGGTGGCACACGCCTTTAATCCCAGCACTTGGGAGGCAGAGGCAGGCGGATCTCTGTGAGTTCAAAGCCAGCCTGGTCTACAAAGTGAGTCCAGGACAGCCAAGGCTATTACCCAGAGAAACCCTGTCTCAAAGAAACAAAAAAGAAAAGAAAAGAAAAAAAGTCCCTTCAGAAGAGAAACCCCTTGACCTTGCAGCAGCTGCTCTCACAGTCATTTACCAATGATTTTCAGTGAGGCTGGCTCAGCTCATCTGGGCACGTCAGTGGTGACTCTGGCAGAGAGCTCTTCCAGTCCAGTTTGTTAGCTGTTTACCCCTCCTGCCATCCCACAGTCTCTGAGGAGGAAAGGGCCCTTTTGAAATTAATGCCCAGTCAGGTCCTAGATTGATGGCCTATGGCAGACTTTTTAAAAAATTGTTTCTTTTATTTATTTTTGAGATTATAATTATATTATTGCCCCCTTCCCCCCTCCAAACCTTCCCATATATTCCTCTTCGCTTTTTTCAAATTCATGACCTCTTTTTTTTTTCATTAATTGCTGCTAGATGCATATGTGGATATGTATATACACAGATATTCCTAAATAACCTGCTCAGTCTGTGTGATGTTTTCAGGGCTGACCATTTGGCATTGGATAACCAGTTGGTGTGCTCTTCCCTTGGGAAGACTGTATCAGGCTTCTTTTTGACTTCTTGGTCTCTGGGTTTGCAGTTCTATGGTGAGAAAACTTTAGCTAGGTCAGCGGTTCTCATCCTGTGGGTCATGACCCCTTTGGGGTTGCATATGAGAAATTTACACTATGATTCATAACATTGCAAGATTACAGTTATGAAGTAGCAATGAAATACTTTTCTTTTAAAAATTCAATTTATGGCCGGGCGGTGGTGGCGCACGCCTTTAATCCCAGCACTTGGGAGGCAGAGGCAGGCGGATCTTTGTGAGTTCGAGGCCAGCCTGGTCTACAAAGCGAGTCCAGGACAGCCAGGGCTACACAGAGAAACCCTGTCTCGAAAAACCAAAAAAAAAAAAAAAAAAAAAAAAATTCAATTTATGTGTATGAGTGCTCTGTCTGCATTCACACCTGTAGGCCAGAAGAGGGCATCAGATCACATTGTGGATGGTTGTTAGTCACCATGTGGTTGCTGGGAATTGAACTCAGGACCTTTGGAAGAGTAGTCGGTGCTCTTAACCACTGAGCCATCTCTCCAGCCCCTGCAGTGAAATAATAATTTTATGGTTGAGATCACCACAGCATGAGGAACTGTGTTAAATGGTTGCAATGTCAGGGAGGTTGAGAACCACTGAATGAGACTGTTCATTGCATGGCAGAGAGGGCAAAGTTCTGCAGTCCCAGAGCATTCTTCCTGGGAGAGGGAAGGGTATGAGTTTGCTCCAAGTGATTAGGATACACTAATGAAAATAAGATCGGAGCCGGGCGGTGGTGGCGCACGCCTTTAATCCCAGCACTTGGGAGGCAGAGGCAGGCGGATCTTTGTGAGTTCGAGGCCAGCCTGGTCTACAAAGCGAGTCCAGGACAGCCAGAGATATTCAGAGAAACCCTGTCTCGAAAAACAAAAAAAAAAAAGAAAATAAGATAGGAGACAACATGGTCCCCATACAAATTACATATGAACTTGAAGTTGAGATTTTTTTTCCCCCATTAAATTCAGCCACGTGTGGTGTCCCATTCCTAAATTTCTGTCACTTGGGTGGTGGGGGCTGGAGGATCAGAAGTTCAGATCTTCCTCTGATTGATAGCAAACTTGAGCCCAGCCTGGGATCAGGAGACCCTGTCCCAGAAAACAAAAAACACTAGATAGTCTAAGCCCTCTTGGGCCCCTTCTCTTCTTCCTTTACTGAAACAGTGCCTGCTTATGAATCCCATAGTTTCCATCCAACCTATTTATTTTATCATTATTTATGATACCGTGTGTGGGGCTCAAAACATTCTGTAACTCCAGCTCCAGGTAATATGCCCTCTTCTGGCCTCCTACATACCAGGCACACACATGATGCACAAAAGTATGTAGGCAACCCCTCCCCCATAAGACAATTTCTAAAAATTAAGAAAAAATGGAAATTAATTTTTCAGCACTCTTAATTAATTTGGTATAAATTACACACACACACCACAGAAACTGGGTTGGGGTATATGTTGAATCTTTGGAGGGAGAAGGGTGAAGCTTGTGCTGGGATTGTTAGGATTCTGATCTGGTCCAATTGCACATCAGAAGGTAAAATGACCAAGGGGTGATCGCTAACTCTGGAGAGCTTTCCTGTGTACCTAATTCTAATTTACGAACCCTTTTGTTTTCCTTAAAGTAATAGTATGGACTTTTGAGGCCCGAGATCTTGGGACCATACCTTCATTATCTGGTCCTGCTTCTCAGGGGATAGTCCCAACTCAGTCAACTTTGAGGATTGTGGCGTTTTCTCTTTTGAAAGTACCTCAGTTTTCTGACTCGGTGTGGTGTCATGTAATGATGCTTACGCTTTAACCAGGCATCTGTAAGGTTTGAAGGTATTACTTACATAAGCTGTTGCATAGATTAATCTCAGTTGTCAACAAGCAGGTGTGGATGTCTTCGTGGGCTCTCACCAGCATCTATCTCCATGGTTTAATTTGGTTTTTTTTTGTTTTTTTTTTTTAAAGATTTATTTATTATGTATACAGTGTTCTGTCTGCAGGTATATCTGCAGGCCAGAAGAGGGCACCAGATTTCATTATGGATGGTTGTGAGCCACCATGTGGTTGCTGGGAATTGAACTCATGAAGGCATGACCTCTGGAAGAGCAGCCAGTGCTCTTAACCGCTGAGCCATCTCTCCAGCCCCATAATTTGTATCATGTCTTCACAAAAACTATCTCAGCTCCAGCAGTTTAGAACTTTGAGAGGTTAAGATCTAGAACATAGAGGACATGAACATACACTCACCTTATATTCCTTTCTTACTGGTCCTTTTGGGAGTCTTTAGAATGGCTGTTCCACTGTGGTGGAGTTGAGTGACATCAACAGTGCCCAGCTAATGGCAGGAGGTCCTGGTCCTAAAGGGGTTACTCATGCTCTCTGTAGAGGCTAGGAGAGCCTCTCCACCTCCGTTCTCCTCTGGTTCCTCATCTGGGAACGGCAGCAGAGTGATAGCCACCCTCCTGGCAGTCTGTAAGCTCCAGTGGGACAGGTGCTTGTGTTTGCCTCAGCAGGTTCTGAGGCAGACACTCCCACGCTGGAATGTGGGTGCAGATCATCTGGGATCTTGTGACCTGCAGGATTTGATCTGTAGTTGTTGGGATATTGCCTGAAAGTCTGCATTTCTGGCAAGCTTATGGAGGGGGCAGTGCTGCTAGTATTGGGGCACACAGGGATGAGGAAGGGGAAGTAACAAAGGGCCAGAGTTCTGCATCTAGAATCCGGAAATGAGACTGTGAAAGTGGATAAATGGGGGCTGGCAAGATGGGTCAGCTGTTAAAGGTGTTTGCTGCCAAGGCTGACGACCTGTGTTTGATCCCAGGGACCCATGTGGTGGAAAGAGAACCACCAACTGCAAGTTGGCTTCTGATCTCCACACGGGTCATGCATGGCATGTGTACATCCAGACACAAAATTTAAATTAAATTTAAAAATTATACAAAACGTAATTTTTAAAAAGGCAATAATGACAACATACCTTAAGAGGATTGGAGAAAGAAGCATGTCAGTCTTTGGCCTGTGAGACTCCATCTGCCATGATTTGGATGTGCTCCTCTGAGGCCTGTGTGCTAAAGGCTTGGTTTTCCAGTGTGGCTGTGTGGAGAGGGTGGAACTTGGAAGATTTGATGCCTACCACAAGATAATTAGGTCACTGGGGCATCACCCTCCGATTAGGGATTGATGCTATTTTAGAGAGGGTTCTGATGAGGGTGAGTTGTCCTGGAGAGTCAGTCTGGTCCCTTCCTGGTCTCTGGCTTTGTTGTAACCTTCCATGTCTCCTACCTTGATGGCAGCCACTTGTTGTGATGCAGCGGCTAGAGGCAGTACAGATGAAGTTGACCATTCGTAGACTTTCAGCCTCAAAAACTGTGAGCTCCATAAACCCCGTTAAGGAGGAGGGATTACTGAGATAAAACCCAGGGCCTCATGTATATCAAGCATGTGTGTTCCACCCCCCCTAAGATATATAACCAGTCCTTTTCTTTATATAGCATCCAGCCTCCGGTATTTTATTATAGCAGTAGAAAATGTGCTACTACATTTCCCTAAGGAACAACTGAGGTTTTTTTTTTTGTTTTTTGGTTTTTCGAGACAGGGTTTCTCTGTGTAGCCCTGGCTGTCCTGGACTCACTTTGTAGACCAGGCTGGCCTCAAACTCACAAAGATCCACCTGCCTCTGCCTCCCAAGTGCTGGGATTAAAGGCGTGCGCCACCACCGCCCAGCTACAACTGAGTTTTTTGTGTTGCTGACTGATTGTACTTTGCTTTAATCCTGGCCTCCCTCTTTGCCTACAGTATCTGTTGTTTGCATTTGCCATTTGAGTGGCTTAATGTTTGTCTCTTTCCATTATTCAGTTGTTTTTAGATGTGTGGCATCGTTTCTTCATGATGAAATTTTGACAGTCCGTTTTTCAATTTTGGGACAAGGTCTAATGTAGCCCAGGCTGTCCTCAAACTCACTATGTAGTTCAATCCTTCAGCTCTTGGTTCTCCTACCTCACCTCCCAATTGCTGATTTTATATATATGGCCACCACTCTGCTATCTAGAGAAAGCACGTACCTTTAAAGATCTGTTCAGATTCCTGTAGACTAAGAGCCTAGACAGACACGGTGTACTGGGGACAACTTGTGCTTCATAATGGGTAGGTCCTCAGTGGGCAGCCAAAGTCAGGAAGTGACATGGGGCCTGGGGCCATGCTCAGGTGACTTACATCACATCTAGTCATTGATCAGCTGGGACCTTCCCTGCGCTGTTGGTTGGACTGCCTACATATAGCTGCTGGACTAGTTTGGGTTCCCTTCCAGCATAGCACCTGATTTCTAAGAGTAAGTCCTAGGAGAGCTGGTAAGAACCTCACCTTGGAAGTGTCATTTCTGTTCCATTCTTCTGTTTTTATTATTTATTATTTATTTATTTATTTATTTATTTATTTATTTATTTTTTTTTTTGGTTGAGGCCTTCATGGACCTCTAGGTTTCTATGAACATCAGCCCCACCCTGGAGAAATGTCAACATTAACACTGTATGTTAAACAACTCAGTGAACACTGCCATGTGAATGAATAACAGTGAGGTAGGCATCAAGCTGGGTTAGAGTCACACTTAAACATCGATTCCAGGCCAGGTCAGGGTGGCACACATCTGTAATTCCTGCACTTGGGAGAGGGAGGTAAGAAGATCAGGGCTTCAAGGCCAGCATAGGTTACAAGAGATCTTGTCTCAAAGTTAAAAAGATAAAGAAGATTCTAGCTGGGTCTGGTGGTAGAAGTTAAGTCTCTAAAGTGAAATTAGCAGGCAGTTCAGATTGGCATCTGGCAGCACATAAGGAGGAGCTTGACATTCCTTTAACCTGATGAAAAGGACAAAGCCAAGTTGTGGCCTGAAGATAGGCCCTGTTGAAGGGGCATGGCTAAGAAACTGCCCAAGCAGACCTCATGGTGTCAGTTGCTGTGAGAAGCAATGGGACTGCTGGACATCGTGAGAAATCTCGTGGACTCTTGAGAATGCCAAGGATCGCAAAATAATGTGATATATAGGCCAAGGAACTCCACACTGTCTCTCTCTTCCTCCTCCCCTCACCGGCTGAGAGGTCATGGTGGAGAAATTGATAGCAAGGTCTGCCATTTACAGAATTTAGACTTCGATAGGCCTAGGCAAAGACATGGCATAAAACCTGCTGAGAGAGCGTTCCTTAAAGGCATCGTCTTGGGGCCCCAGAGCACCAAAAAAGTGAATGAGGCAAGCAGAGGTCAGAAGCCGCCTGGAGAGGCTTTCGGCCATGGGTTTTGCCTGGGCCAAAGAGACCATGGAGGCGAGTCTCAGCTGATGGAAAAAGCTGGCCTCAGTTTGGCAGTTGGAACAGACTGACTTTATAAACCAGTTGCAATTTGGTGGTTGAAATAAACTGGCCTTGGGAACTGGCAAAGTTAGGCCCAAATGGACACTAAGCTGTTAAAGGACTATCTGATGGGACTGCTGTAAACCAAGTCACCCTGCATGGACCTACGCTAAGAATATTAATATCCCTAGCTGGGCGTTGGTGGCGCACGCCTTTAATCCCAGCACTTGGGAGGCAGAGGTAGGCGGATCTCTGTGAGTTCGAGGCCAGCCTGGTCTACAAAGTGAGTCTAGGACAGCAAGAGCTGTTATACAGAGAAACCCTGTCTCGAAAAACCAAAAAAAAAAAAAAAGAATATTAATATCCTTTTAAGAACATTAAAATAGTGTTAAGTGTTTTTAAATAGGTATTAGAGTGTTCTTAGACTGTAGATTTTAGAGTATAGGTTTTAGATGATAGGATTTTGGTATTTTATAGCTGTTTAAGTATTAATAAATATAAACATTTATAAATAAAAATATTCTGTTACAGGGTCTGGTGGTTTAGACCTATAATCCTGGCAACTTGGGAAAGTCAGGCAGAATTGCAATTTCAAGAATTGTCTTGACTACGAAAATGAGTTGAAGGTCAGCCTGAACAATGTAGATGCTGCCTCAGATAAACCAAGGGCTGGGAAATTAGCTCAGTGGCCGAGGACTTGTATGTGTGCTGTTTGGTTTCCTTACTGCCAAAAAAAGAAAAAGTTAATTCCAGGTTACCCCATGGTACCTGAATGAATGCACTCTTCATCTTACATAGTTACTCAGTCTTTTCTCCTTGCTCATTTATCCCAACAAGGAAGATCAATGGATTTAGCATACAGAACCAGTTTTTGCTTTTTGAATCAGCCTCACTCTTTAGTCCTTGCTAGCTTGGAACTCATAGCAGTCTGCCTGGCTCAGCCTCCTGAGTCCTGGCATTACAGGAATGAGACACTATGCCTGGCCTAGAGCCAGACAACTTCAGATTTGTTTATTATATCAGTATTTTGACTTTTTATCTTCCTGCTCCCACCAAGTGGACTGCTCATCTCTTCCCTTGGACTGTGATGTATATTCTCCGGTTGCATTTAGGTAGTGTCATGCAGTGGCTTAGCAGATGTGTCCACAGGAGGTCAAGGAGATGGTCCCGTTTTCACTCTATGCACAGTGGTTTGGTAGCTGTGTCACAGCCAGGGAGTGTGGGGTGCTGAGCCAGGTGGAACTGTCTAATGGATTCTATTTGTTTTGGGTTTGGTTTTTTTTGTGTGTCTCACTCTGTAGTCCAGTTCTTTGGTGCTCAGTTTAGCTTAGGCTGGCCGCAGACCCACTGCAATCCTCCTGCCTCAGCCTCCCTCATTCTGGGACTACGGGTGTCTTTAGTTTCACTTGTACTGTGTTCCTTATTCAGGAACACTGCTGTAATGCTTCACTGACATGGTGGCAAAGCAAAATGAGCTCACCTCCTGCTGTAGACTGTCCAGGTATCCCACATATAACCCATTCATTTTTACAATTAAAAGTAACTTGTGAATATCTTTTATTTCATTTTACTTCAACATGAATATTATACAATATTTGTTAGGATTTTATTAATGTTGTGTCAAGTGCTTCCTTAATGAAAGATGTTTGATGTTATGGTTTTCTGTTTGAGTGAACGGTTTAGGCTGAGTGCGATGGCCCATACCTGTAATCTAAGCACTTGGGAGGTGGACGTAAAATGACCAGGAGTTCCAGGTCAGCCTCAGCTACAAAATGAGTTAAGGGCTGGCCTGGGCTACCTGAGATCCTATTTCAAAAACAAAACCAAAGTGACTCTCAACTTTTCCTTCAGTGGTATACATTTGTGATTTAACAGTGAAAATAAGTGAGGAAAGTAATATTTATCATAGTATAGGCAAAATGCTTGTTTTAAAAGGAGTGGCCCTTCTCCTAAATGATTTGCATTTTAAAATATTAAATAAAAACATTCTTTCCCTCCAAAAAAAAAAAAAAAAAAAAGGAGTGGCCTTAAGATTTCATTGTTTGAAGGAACTAGATAGATGGATAAAATGTGATTGCATAGCTTTTTGAGTATAAAAAGGTAAGGTTAGGGGCTGGGAAGATGGCTTAGGGTTAAACATGCCTTTTGCTCTTGCAGAGGTAAAGCAATCTGCAGTTCCCAGTGACTCACAGGCATCTGTGTCTCCAAGGGGATCTGACGCTCTCTTCTGACCTCTGTGGGCGTTTACAAATACCTACACAGACAAATCTCATACATACATATATATATACGTGTGTATATGTGAATGATATGTACATATATATATCCCCCTCTGCTATGTACTTTGACCCTCTGAAGTTCCTAAAGCTAGGAATATTTCATTATTTTGTTTATTTACATTTTAAATTAAAATATAATTACATTACTTCTCCTTTCTCTTTCCTTCCTCCAGCCCCTTCTGTGTTCCATCCCCACTCTCAAACTGACAGTCTCTTTTCCTTTTATTATTGTTACATATGTATGGACAAATATATAAATAAAACCTGGTGAGTTCATTTTTCTTTGTGTGTATATGGTTTTGGGGTGATCACTCTGTACTGGATTACAACTTGGGGCTCATCCCTGGAGGAGATTAGTTCCCTCTCTCAGCAGTCATTAGTTGCCTGTAGGTCTTTGTCTAGAGGTGGGGCCCTGTGAAAAGTCCCCTTTCCTCTTTAGCATGCCTATTGATATGTTGTTAAAGCCTTGTTTATGTGGCCATTGCTAAGAGAGGTGACAACCCACAGCAGACTTCCTGGTCCTGTGGCTCTTAGAATCTTCCTGCCCTGTCTTCTGCAGTGTTCTCTGAGCTGTGATGTCGTAGCTGGGTAGGACTATTAACTGCTTCCCTCCCTTGGCAGCTCTATGGAAGCTAGACTGCAGGAGAGAGGCTTCCAGGTTAGATCCAGCTCAGTAGTCCTGTGTTCTAAATGTGTGTTATCTTCAGCAACAGGGGCTTAACTTCAACCTCTGAGAGGCATCCAAAGGCATGCTGTTTTTGGAGTCATTTGGACCCTGACCAACAACTTAAAAGATAATCTTGTGATTGGTTTTATAGTCTATGGTTCTTATGGAGAGTATTGTCAGCTCAAGAGATATAACTTCAACAATATATATATATATATATATATATATATATATATAGTGTGTGTGTGTGTGTGTGTGTGTTTATCAAGTAGTCCTGTCCCTTCCCCACTCCCCTCAATGACTTTTTGTAAAGGAATTTTAATCTAGCAACATGTGTTATTCTGGCTGGAATACAGACATGCCTTTAATCCCAGGAGACAGAGGCAAACAGACCTCTGAGTTCAAGGTCAGCCTGGTTTAGAGCAAGTTTCAGATAAAGAGAAGCTTAGGTTCAGGCATGGTGGTATACATCTTTAATCCCAGCACTCAGGAGACAGAGGCAGGCAGATCTCTGTGTTCAGTCAGTTCATTGAGTCAGTGAGTGGAGAGGCCGTGCAGTGGAGCTGAGTTCGTGGCGGTTCAGTTCGTGGAATTCAGAGGCAGTTTTACCAGGAGAGTTTTACAGAGACAGGTCGCAGAACAAGCTAGACACAGGTGAAGACAGAAGGAGCCAGAGAATGAGAACAGATTGCTAGAGTTAGAGGCCAAGCAGAGCAATTCAGTCAGAGGCTGAAAGAGAAGCCAGATTCAGTCAGTCAACTTGGACAGGAGTTTGAGCCAGAACAGCTGAGTTGAACCATTCAGCCAGAGTTCAGAAAGAGCTAGAAAGGGTGAGCTTATTCAGCAGTAAGTCTCAGAGGATGAAAATATTTTAGGCCTAGATTAGATTGTACAGAGGCTAGAAGCTTCTAGGACTAGGCCTAGGTTAGCAGTTGGATACAGTAAGCATCTGGAGAATAAAAGTGACTTTTACGGCTTTTCCATTTTCTTCTTCATAAGCACACATAGCCTGCTAATGTGTCCCCTCCCCCCACCGTGGATCCCAGCTAGGGATCTTTTAGACCATTTTTCAGTTCTCTCTAGCCCTCCTGCACCTCTGTGGCCACTTTCTGCATTTTCAACATGAGAAAAGACAAATAGCAGATAGGATTTTATGGATTTAACTGCCAAGTCTAGTGGCTGCCGGGACTATGAAGCAGCTTTGGTGACTCTCGGGTGGATGCCCTGAACAGGCCGGGACCCCCAGACATTCTCAGGCACATTGGGACTGATCCAGATGTGGATTAACAGCACGTAGCCACAGGACAAATCCTACATGCCAGGAGCAAGGGCAGCTGTTACTAGCTAGCTAGCACTCTACTTCAGGGCCCCGGAGCAAGGGCAGCTGTTACTAGCTAGCTAGCACTCTACTTCAGGGCCCCGTGAGACACTGACACTAAACTTTGTTAGCTGCTAGTGCTTGAGGCTTGTCATTCAGAGGCCAGGGCCTAGGTAGGTCGCCCTGTTCCTAAACTTGCCGCCATCGTTCTGTGGCCCCTCGGAGTGCTACACTATAGGTCCACACCACGCCCAGCATCCTTACACCAGTGTCTCACGTAGACCAGTCTTGCCTTGAACTCAACAGAGATCTGTCCACCTCTGCCTCTTGAAAGCCCCCAGAGCACCCCTTCCCAACCTTCTGCGTTTCATTTAGGACAGTTCTGCTTTCATGCCTTTGGTGTCTGGTTGCCATTCTCATGGTCAGGAACCATTTTTATCTCCAAGAAGAAAACGCAACTGTACAGCAGCTTGGGAAGGCTGAGGTGGACACCATGGTCAGTGTGGTGGGTATTCCCATAGGCCAGTGTGCAACAGTGAAGGGTCCTGCTTACTTGGCTCTGGGGCAGTCTTTGATCCCACGCACACAGGCCAGACTCTTAGCAGAGTTCTGTCTGCCAGCACACATCTGCTGAGTTGTTTTATGTGCCCGTGATATGGCACCTGTGGGCTTTTATGGTTCTTTA
The DNA here is from genome assembly GCA_907164525.1 of Lophiomys imhausi. Taxonomy (NCBI): domain Eukaryota; kingdom Metazoa; phylum Chordata; class Mammalia; order Rodentia; family Muridae; genus Lophiomys; species Lophiomys imhausi. Next base: position 12,067,687 of record CAJQZJ010001558.1, read on the forward strand.
TGGTCAGGTCCTGCTGTTCTTAGAACTGGGTCAAGCTAGGCTGCTTCTGTCCAACACAGGGACAGCTCCTTGCTGCTGTCCCTCTGCCGTGAGGACGGTCCTATGCCCTGGAGGGTGTACAGGCTATGGCAGTCCTCTGTTCTGGACACTAGGTGACAAGCAGGAGGAGCTCAGTCCATCTGGGTTCAGGCTTGTCTGTCAGTGTTTAAAAGGGTCCTCCGTAGCTGCTGCCACTGGAACACTGTGATGAGGACACAGCGCCCCTCATGGTTCCATACAGAAGCAGTGCTTGCTGCAGAGCTAGAGGCTGCAGGGTTTTTTGTTTTTTTTTTTTGTTTGTTTGTTTGGTTTTTGCCTTCTCCAAGTTGCTATCACCTCACCCTGCCCAAACTTGTGTTTTCCAGTCTGTAAGGGGCAAGGGGACAGGTCAGAGAAGCTTGCGTAGTCCCTGCCCTCTGAGCACTTACTGGCAGAAGGTGTTTTTCTAAACCTTGTAGCCAGCTTTGGCACTGGAGCAGGTTTGCTGGCGTAGGACCGAGCAGCAGCAGGAACAGAGCATCGTGTCTGCCTTGCTTGGATTCTGCCTAGAGGAGTCACAGTCTGTCATCTCTGTCCACGCTGAGCACATGAGCAGTAACAGGTGAGGCCGGGCCTCCAGCTTGTCTTTGCACTTGGAAAGTGCACTATGCATTCCAGCCTGAGCCGTTGGAAAACCACCCTGTTGAAAAGGCCTATAGCCTGGGCACCCAGCTCAGGAGGGCTGGTGGCCTCCTGGGTGGCAGGATTATTTGGGAGAGCACAGACCAAGTTCCTCTTAACCAGGCAATGAGGTATAGCCATGTGGAAATCTGAGGAGAGTCCTCAGCTCTCTGAGCTTTGCATTTGTTACCTCCATGACTTTGTTCTTTACAATTAAGAGAATTCTGCCAGGGGAAGACCTCACAAGCAGCTGGCCGACTCACCGGTTACATCCAGCACACACGTCCCTACACATCATCATCCTTCTCTGCCTTCTCACAACACACTCTTGGACCTGTGGTCCTCTGTGGCATGGGCCAGCTCTCAGGTGTGGAGCTCCAAGTTGGGACAGCACTTGAGCACCTCAGCCTTGGGGAGGTGGGGTTCTTGGGTGGTGTCACATGGCAACCACTACTTCAGCAGTTCTCGGACTGTCTCTGACTGGCATCAGCAGAACCTAGGAAATTCAAGTTCTCCAGTCCTGTTCCAGAACCACAGAAAATGGACCCCAGTGCCCTGAGCCCTAACAAACTTCCCAGAGGATTCTGATAGGAAAATCACTGCATTGTGACAGAACTGAACCTGGCTTTGGGTATAGTATAAGGTCTTATGTATCCCAGGATGGCCCCAAGCTTGCTATATAGCTGAGGATGATCTTGAGCTCTGGACCCTCCTGTCTCTACCTCCCAAGTGCTGGGATCACAGGCATGAGGCACTTACGTATATGATTGCTTCCCCGCCTGGATGGATGAATGGATGAATGAATAAATGAATGAATGCATGCATGCGTGCAGGCATGCATGCCTGGTGCCCACAGTGGCTAGAAGAGGACATTGTATCCCTCTAGAATTGGTGTTACAGAGGTTTGTGAGATGTCTTGTGGATGTTGGACCTGCACTCCAACCCCCTGCAAGAGCAGGGTACGGAGCTCTTAACTGCTGAACTATCTGTCTAGTCTTCTGTGGTGGTGGTGGTGGTGTTACATTTATTTGTTGGGTCGGGCACACAATAGCTCGTGTGGAGGTCAGAGGACATCTTGTAGGAGTCTTTTCTGTCCTCCCCTTGGTGGATTCTGGGGATGGGACGCAGACCCTCGGGCTCAGTTGAAAGCACCTATGCCTAAGCCATCTTGCCCAGCCCCAGAACTGGTTTTTTTCTTCTCCTTTTTTTTAACTTTTGCTGGGTGGATCAGGGAAGTCACATATACCAGGCAAACAAACACTCTACCATAGAACTAAACCCTAGCCCATAATCTTTCTTTTAAACTATTTTGATCTATTTTCTTTTCTTTGTTGGTTTGTATGGAGGCAAGGTCTTACTGTGTACCTCAGGCTGCCCTTGACTTTATGATCCTCTGCCCCAGCCTCTCCCAGTGCTGGGGTTATGGGTGTGCCTCACCATGATCAGCTTTCCAAACTATCTGAAAGTCTTAAACCTACATGTCATGTAACAGTCTTTACTCCTAGGGTTTTTTGTTTGTTTGTTTATTATTATTATTTTGGTCTTTTGAGACAGGGTTTCTCTATGTAATAGCCCTTGGCTGTTGGCTGTCCTGGACTTGCTTTGTAGAATAGGCTGGCCTCAAACTTGAACACACAGAGATCCTCCTGCCTCTGCCTCCCAAGTGCTTGAATTAAAGGCGTGTGCCACCATGCCCAGCATTTTTTTTTTAATAACCAAGGAAGGGCATTTGTTCACACAAAGATGTGCCCCTGAACATTTGTAGTGGCAATAGCTTTAAGCTAGAAACAATCCAGTGTCCATCATTAGGAGAGCAGATAATAAAATCACACGGTATATTTATATGGAGTACTATTCAGCAACAAAAATGGTGTTATGCCCACCATATTGATGAGTCTCATGTTACAGTCAAAAGAAGCCAACCATCCCCAAATCTGAAGGACAACTTCAAAGCTAAGAGGTGACACATGCATGTAATTCCAGCACTCAGGAGACTGAGGCAGGAGGATTAAGAGTTTGAGACCAGGGTGGTTCAAGGCTAGGTAGTAGTTAGCCAAGGCTACGTAATAAGATTCTGTCTCAAACACACACATGCACGCACGCACGCACGCACGCATGCACACACACTCTCACCCTCAAAAAGTAAATACAGTGAGGGTGGAGGGCAAAGAGGAACATGTCATAAAGGAACATGAAGATATTGAGTGGAATGCATGGGGTATTTTTTATTTTGAGGTCCCATGTCTGGAGTATTTGTGTCAAAACTATCAAGGGGCACACTTGGTTATATCAGTCTACACATGTGAGCAGAGCTGTAACCAAACATGTAAGTGTGATGCTTATCTGGATGAGGCAGGGGATCTGCATGAGAGGGGAGCCCTTTCAGGAAGTGGCCATGGCACCTGTCAGGCGACAAGATGGCCAAAGGCTAAAATGGGAAGAGAATGAACTTTGAGCTTGTTCTCCTGAACAGCAGGGTCAGCTGGTGGCATTGCTGGTGATGGCCCTGCTGTCTGTGGAGCTGTCCTGGTCCCAAGGCTGAAGACAGTGCTCCTGACCCCACAGCACACCACCCTGAATTCCTCTACCCCATGTCTCATCTTGCCATCCGTGTCTCTTGCTTCTCTGTTCTTCCTGTGGTGACAGCAGGTGACAAAGAGAGGCCATGGCTCAGTCTTATGTCTTACATGCCTAGAGAGCACTCTGCAATGCCTTCAGTGGTATCACGTGGTATGGTCCTTGAATAGCCTTTGTCAAAACTGTACCTCATGCTTGCAGACCCATTGGTATTTCCTATTGGCATATTCTACAAGTCACACCAGAAATGTTCAGCAGACCCCTGCTTCCAAGATTCATCCCAAATTTGTTTTTTTTTTATAAGTACTTTATTTTTTTTTCAAGTTACATCTCAGTCGCAAACCCTTCCCTATTCCCCCTTCCTGTCCCACCCTTCCACCCTCTTCCCCCCCAACAGCTTCTCTTTTCATTCCAACAGATGGTTCTTTCTCTTATAACAGTAAATTCTATACAAAACAGCAGAATTAAATATGCCACATTTATGAGAGTTAAATGGCCCAGTATACCTTCCCAATGTTCAGTTCATACATATTTGGCCCCTGACTTTAACCAAATTTGATTTAGCAGAAAGAACCAGGAGGAATTACTTGGGGCTTCCTGACTGGCTATATCCTTGCCTCTTTGTCCTCCTACAGATCTGATTTGTATTCACTGTAACCAGTACTGCACACCTAAGACTTTCTGGAGCCAGACCAAGGGCTCCAGCTCACTGGACTCCTTAGAACGTAAGTAGCCATGGTACTGCCGCTATGCAAGCTATCTTATCTGACTGAGTGTTACACAATTGTCAGGATGCACAAACTGTGAAACAAGTTGGTATGGTAGTGAGAGAGTAGTATGTCTGAAATCTCAGGAAACCAATAATTACAATAATTATCTTTTCCTTACCATAGGCTGTCCTAGGACTCTATGCCCAGCTCAGTAATTTCCTCTTCTGTGGTTACAAATATACACCAATATTTTATAGTAAACATTTTACTAATGAGGAAACATAGACTTCAGATACTGAACTAAATTAATGTTAATTCCAACACATCCCAGAACCCAGTAGGATTGATTCACTTAGCAGCTAGAATTGGCAGAGGAGGGTAAGGTTATTACTGTACTCAGGATCAGCTCAGATAAATTCCTATTTAGCTGGTTGACAATAATAAAATTTGAAGACCATACATGACCTTCAAAGCAGAGGGTTTAACTCCCTTTTTACTTATTAGCATGTTTGAGGCAGACCCTGGTTCACTCTCTAGCACTGTATGTACACACACACACACACACTCACTACACACATTCGTGCACACCACACAAGCACACACACACTCACACATGTACACACACTCACACATGGACAGAATGACTGTGCCTTCAAATTGCCTGGGATTATTTCCATGGAAGGGCCACAGTAATTTACCTAAATTTAATTGGACTTCCAAACTATTCACATGTTATAAAAATTATAAGAAATGCTGGATGTGGTGATGCACGCCTTTAATCCTAGCACTTGGGAGACAGAGGCAGGTGGATCTCTGTGAGTTCAAGGCCAGCCTGGTCTACAAAGTGAGTCCAGAACAGCCAAGGATACAGAGAGAAACCCTGTCTCGGGAAAAAAAAAAAAAAAATATATATATATATATGTGTGTGTGTGTATATATATTTTTTTATATATGTGTATATATATATTTTTTATATATGTGTATGTGTATATATATATATGAAATAAGTGTCTTGGGACTGGTGAGGTGAGGGCTCAGCAGGTGAAGGCACCTGTCACCAAGCCTGATGAGCGGAGTTCAATCCTGAAACCCATATGGTGGAAGGAGAACTGACTCTCACAAGCTGTCCTCTGACCTCCACATGCCCCCTCATACACAGACATAACCACACAATAAATAAATATGAAAAAAAGTCTTTTTAAACAGTGAAGAACAAACATGACTTGGCCTCCTTTGGCTAGCTTCCAGTTTAGTTTTGTTATTACATGAAGGCAGTTTATGTAGTTAATAAACTCACCTGATATGACAGCACTTTCATACCTTCACACAGTCTCAATGTCTAGAACTAGGTTTAGGAAACAAAGTCCCTGAGACCGTGGCTCGGCGGAGTACGACATTCTGTGCTGGGACTGTAACTTAGCAGTAGTGCACTTGCCTAGCCAGCTTGAGTCTGGGTTTGATCCCATCACTGAAAAACATCAAGGAATGTCCCTCCCTTTAGCAGGACTCTGCCAGATGGCTCTTCAGGAACCGGTCAGGCATGTTTTCTGTCTTTTAAGTTTTTCTAAAAAATAGGGTGACTATTTTCACCAAAGGGCTTAAAACAAAACAAATAAAAAAACCAAAGCTTAGTTTTATATTTATTTTCCATATTGGCATTGCAGGCTACATCTCCTAATAGTCAACAGAAAGTGATTTATATACTTCCTGCTAAGCATGCAGTCTGCCATACTTCCTGATTCTTTCCTTTCCCTTCCCCCAGGCACTGGAGGCAGCTGTGGTGGATGAATAGCCTGTAAAGTTCTGACAGAGACCTGTGTCTTGCAGGAAGGAGGCTCCGGTCCTGAATTCTCTGGTGGAAGACCAACTCCGCCACTCTCTGGTCTTGTCCCTTGACGATGAAAGTGTGACCGCTGCCATCTTCATGAGCTCCAGAGGTCACAGCACGCTCCCAAGGACTCTCATGGCTCCCCGGATGATTTCCGAGGGAGACATAGGAGGCATCGCGCAGATCACCTCCTCTCTCTTCTTGGGCAGAGGCAGCGTGGCCTCCAACCGGCACCTGCTCCAGGCCCGTGGCATCACCTGCATTGTCAATGCTACCATAGAGATCCCAAACTTCAACTGGCCCCAGTTTGAGTATGTTAAAGTGCCTCTGGCTGACATTCCTCATGCCCCCATTAGGCTGTACTTTGACACTGTGGCTGACAAGATCCACAGTGTGAGTAAGAAGCACGGGGCCACCTTGGTGCACTGCGCTGCTGGAGTGAGCCGCTCGGCCACCCTCTGTATCGCATACCTGATGAAATTCCACAATGTATGCCTGCTGGAGGCATACAACTGGGTGAAAGCCCGGAGGCCTGTCATCAGGCCCAACGTGGGCTTCTGGAGGCAGCTGATAGACTATGAGAGCCAGCTCTATGGGAAGTCTACGGTTAAGATGGTCCAGACACCCTATGGCGTCATTCCAGACGTTTATGAGAAGGAGTCCCGACACCTGATGCCTTACTGGGGGATTTAGTGCCGCCACAGCAGGCATCCACAGCCCCTCAGCAGTACCAGCATCTGCCACACACACCATCTGTTTCCCTCTTCTCTCTGGTTCTCCCGAAAGTGTTCCTACACTGGGTGTTCTGGTTTAAGAGATGTGGAGGGGAAACACAAACATTGCTAGTAACGTTTTTTAAAGACTAGCATTTTGGAATAGTGAACATGAAAATCTCTAACTGGCCTTTAATCATTTGTAACTACTGGAACAGCATGGGTTACTGTTCCTGCTTTCTTTCTGGCTCCTGCCTTTTGGAGCCTTGGCAGGTGCAGGAGGAGCTTGTTACAAATATCACTTTGGGGCCCTGATTAACCCTCTAGAGACCACCAGCTTTGCCTATGGCTGCCGGCTGGTCAGAAGTTTAGGGAAGATCAAGGCTAGCTCAGTCTCTACAGGACTAGCTTGGCCTTTCTTTTTCCTCTGTTACTTAATGATTCTGTAAGTTAACCATTGTTATTTAGTGGATAAGTGATTATGATGATATCTGTTGCAAAGACCCTCTTCAAATCAGTGTCCCCCAGGATTATATTAGTATTATTTTTAATAAACCTATCTGCTTAACATAAGCCCTTTACTAATTAATCATTTCAGGGGTGTGTGTGTGTGTGTGTGTGTGTGTGTGTGTGTGTGTGTGGGTGTGTGGTGTGTGTGTGTGTGTGGTGTGTGTGTGTGGTGTGTGTGTGTGTGTGTGTGTGTGTGTGTGTGTCAGGGAAGAAAGATGTTCTCTAGTCACTGTTCATCCGGGGCTCTTAGGACGGTCACGGTCACTACTCAAAATAGAGACCCCCCAGAGGAATGATGTCAGCATTTCACATCCTTGCAGATGATCAGAAATCAGTGTCACCTACATGTGGGGACAGTGTGGAGTAGATGTGTCCAACATGCAGCCCATGAGCAGTAAGACCCCAGGAAGGCTGGGAATGTGGCCCCACATCGTAGCAGGCAAAAGTCATGTTCACAAGATCAAAGGAAAGGTTGAGCACACACCGACAAGAGCTGCTCCGTTCCATTTTGTCTTGGTCAAAGTTAAGTCTACCATCAAACAGAAGACATGCCTCTGCTCACCTAGTTAACAACAAAAAGCCTCTGTCTACCACAAACCTCAGCATAAGCAAAGAGCAGTGGCTTCCAGTAAACCTGTCAGGGCAACCCGCTGGGGAAGCAGAAGTTTAACAAGCTCTTCTGTGTTTGCTCTCCCGGTTACTGCTGGGGGGCCAGGCAGCTCTCAGAGTGCTTTTTCATTTTATTTACCAGGTCATGTGTTCATGGAATGGCTTTCTGGCTTTTTTTTTTTTTTTTGGTTTTTCGAGACAGGGTTTCTCT
>CAJQZJ010001558.1:12076803-12088494 GCA_907164525.1 Lophiomys imhausi
CAGGGTTTCTCTGTGTAGCCCTGGCCATCCTGGACTCACTTTGTAGACCAGGCTGGCCTCGAACTCGCAAAGATCCACCTGCCTCTGCCTCCCAAGTGCTGGGATTAAAGGCGTGCGCCACCACGCCCGGCTTAGTTTAGTGTTTTTATGGGACTCCTGAGTGTGCAAATGAGTGGGTCACTGTTTCTTATGCCTTCTCTTGGGCTCTTTTCCTTCTGTTTGTCTTGTCCAACTCTGATGTGTTAATTTTTGTTTAATCTTATACTTTATTATTATCCCTTAGAAGCCAGCTTGTTTTCTAATGAAAGGGAGATTGGGATAGGAGGGGAGGTAGGGAAAACAGAGTAATAGGAGGAGAGTAAACCATAATCGGAATGTATTATGTGAGAGAAAAGGAAAAAAAAATTAAAAATGCCAGGTGTGGTGGCACACATTGTAATCTCAGCAGCACTGGGGAGATGGAGACAGCAGGATCCCCGGGCCTTTCAGCCAGCCAGTCAGGCCTACTTACTAAGTTCCAGGCCACTGCTCCCTCTCCACCTGCTACCCCTTTTCCTAAAATCTCTCCTATCACCTCCTTGCTCTGCTCCTGCCTCCTTCCCGAACTGGGGAATGACACCCAAGGCTGCCATCTGACAGGAATATGAAGACACAGGAACACGCACCCCCTCCCTCCAAAAGATATCTGGGATGTAACTAAAGGTGTCCTGAGCCCCTGGGAGTCTAATGCCCTTCCAAGTGGTTGGTCCTGTGTTCATCCTGCTGACCACAGCTGTAGAATCCTAACCCAGGAAAGTAAAGAGCCGAAGTCAGGAGTGTTCCCTGCTAGAGAAGGGGCTGCTTCAGAACAGACCCTGAAAAGACTTTAGACACCAGGTTTTACAGTGTATAAACACAACAATTAGAGTAGTTGTTTATTAGAATGTAGACAAAGGGGAAAAGCCTTGTATACACCATCCTTTAATGTATGGGACCATGTTCTACATCACATACAAGACAGTTGTTTCATGGTGGGCTTGTGACATTCATCAGGTTAACTGCCCCCCACAGCCATGACATGAGAGGTCACAGTGAATGCTTTTTAAGCCACTTGCACTACATTCACCATATAAAGAATGGAACTAAGTAAAACTTTTATTATAATGATACTTTGTTAGAAAAGTATTTGTAAAGTGGCTTTAAAAACACTGAGCTGTTTCACATAGGCCCTGGCTGGACTTTGGAAGGGGGGGCCTTTTCAATATTTGAAAAGGACTTTTCCAGGGAAGCAATACCCAATCATAAAACCACAAGTTGCACACATTCTGGCCTGGACTCTGACATCTGCTGGAATGTCTAACAGCAGGCTCCAATGCATGACAAATGTCTGAAAATGTCAGAGTTCACAGTTCACAAAGGGAGTTTGACCTCGAAGGTGTTTAGGGAATTCTCAGAGCAGCCCCTGATGGAAAGCAAGCATTTCCAATTTCATTTTTCAAAAAAATCTTTCTGATAACACATAAATATAAAAACAGGAAATAAGACCAAAAATAAAAACAAGCAAAACCCAAACACCTAAAATATGTACAGCAACAGAAAATGCTTAAAATGTGTGTCCCAGACGGAATGCTAATGAGCAGTCTCAGAGATGGAGAGCTCAGATGGTGTCGAACTCTTCTATCTCAAGCATGTCCACACAGGCTACAGACCAACCACAGGACAGAAGAGGCAAGGAACAGTGCCCAAACCCAAGTGCTTATTAGTCGTCATTGAAGCAGTGGTTGACACATGCATTGTGTGGAGTAACCGTGGTTACTGTTTCCAAGGACACCAGGCTCTTGGCTAACAAGAGCTGAAGTGAAGCTGAATGCAACATGAGTCATTTTAATACTTGCATGTAAAGAAAATTGGCCAGCTAATATTCTGCACTCCCTCAAACACCTGGCGGGGGTATCTAACTAAATGTCTGAAGCATTAAACAGTCGATACTTTTCATGGTAAAGGCTTTTTGCCTAGGTCCACTAAGTTTTCTTCTGGCACTTCCTAAGCAGTGACTGATCCTATGGTAAGGAATTTTAACTGAGGCATTCTGGAACAAGTCTAGGAGTGGAGACAATCTAGCTAACAGGTTCTTTAGCAGATGTCATGGATAGAGGCTGTGGCTGTGGTGAGAAAATACTTCACATAGCATTTCTAGAAAACACTTCAGCAGTGTAAATGTAGCTAAACTGGGAACATTTTTTTTTCTGTTTTTTCCAGATAAGGCTTCTCTGTGTACCCCTGGCTGTCCTGGACTCACTCTGTAGACCAGGCTGGCCTTGAACTCACAGAGATCCACCTGCCCCCAGCCTTCTGAGTAATGGGACTAAAGGCGTGCGCCACCACGCCTGGCCTGGGAACATTCTTTTTTTTTTTTGGTTTTTTGAGACAGGGTTTCTCTGTGTAGCCCTGGCTGTCCTGGACTCAATTTGTAGACCAGGCTGGCCTCGAACTCGCAAAGATCCGCCTGCCTCTGCCTCCCAAGTGCTGGGATTAAAGGCGTGCGCCACCACCGCCCGGCCTTGGGAACATTCTTAATGCTAAGGTCAATCCTATTACTGGTTCTATCAGGGAATAATCTAGAATACAGACTGGAGAGCCTACTTGTTACTCTAGGCCTTGGTGAGACACTCACTAGCAGGGCCATCAGAAGAGTCTGCTGAAAACCAGCCCACCTGTGTGCTGTGGAGGCTCCACACTCCACCAGCCCCGGGGAGGGGAAGGCCATGTGGTCACAATGCAGACAGCTGTCTGGGTGTTAGTAGCTGGATGACATCATCTGGAAGAGATGAGTGAATGGATTCATCAGCTCTTCTCCCTGCATTCTGGCCTACAGCAGGGCCAAGGCGAGGCTGCATCAACAGTTGAAAATGATCCATATCTTGGAGAAAATACACAGGGTATAAGATGGAACAACATAGATTCCCCTCAGGTTTTGTCCTGGAAGGGGAGATGACAAATTCTGTAAATGCAGCAGTGAGATAGACAAAAGCCAACATTTTAGATTTTCAGATAAAAACTAAGGTCAGTGAGGCACATGAGAGGCAAAGCCCTTCCCAGAGCAGACTGCTCAGATTTTCCTGGGAATTATACCTTTTAACCACTTAAAAGTTAGTGCTGTTGCTATCACTTTCTTCTGCTGCATCTGAGGTGTGCACGAACACACAGACACACAGACACACAGACACACACACACACTCCTCTTACTGTTCTACTCATTAGGCCAACATTTTCAACCTGTAGGTTGTGATTCTCAGTGGTCAACTGACCCTTCCACAGGGCTGCTTAAGACCATTGAAAAATATAGATATTTACATTATGATTCATAACAGTAGCAAAATTAATTATGAAGTAGCAATGAAAATAATGTTATGGCTGGGATCACCACAGCATGAGGAACTGTATTAAAGGATCACACCGTCAGGAAGGTTGAGAACCACTGCACCAGGCTCAGAACTCCACCCTCACTCTGAGTTCATTCTCAGGTCTCCCCCGAAGCACTGCAAAGTCCAGCTGTGCTGGCCCCTATGCAGTCATCCTTGGGAATGTGGAGAAAGGTCACTACGAAGAGAGTTCATTCCATAGCTGTTACAGATTTTGTCTGGAGGAAAAACATTGTGCTTTGTGCCAGTCCTGATGCTGAGGCAAAACAGAAGGTTCTCCATAAAGACTCCAAGGAGAAGGATGTGCATCCTGGACACTGGCCCCGGGCCCTGTCAGAGCATGGAGGGTGTCCTTGACAGCCAAGTTTCAGGGAAGGGGAAGAGGGTGAGGTGTGACAGGAGGTGGAGCTGTGTCCCCCCTGCCTGCCACCGTCCAGAGGAGACAAGCACAGTGTTCTCTTTAGCAGGACAGAACATCGGTTTAATCACAAGTTCCGTTTGATTCATCTCAAGTGTTTACAAGCTAAACACAGAAAAATATGTTCTGCTTCCTGGGACCATGATGCTGGGGATGAGCACTGGCTGGAGGCAAACGTGTGGATCCCAGTCCTAGGATAACTCGTTTTTCTTTTGTTGATTTTTCACATTTTAAAAACTTTCACAGCAGATTACTCCTCACAGAAAACTGTGGTCCACATTTTAAAAAATATCTTAAGAGAACAAGAGAAACAGTGGCACACTCCTGTCATCCAGCACTTGGAAGGCAGAGATAGGAGGATTGCTGCAAACTCAAGGTCAGCCAGGGGAATGTATCAAGAGCCTATCCTTAAAAAATAAAATTGGCTGGGCATGGTGGCGCAGGGTTTTAATCCCAGCACTCCGGAGGCAGAGGCAAGGCAGAGCTCTGTGAGTTTGAGGCCAGCCTGGTCTACAGAGTGAGTCCAGGACAGCCAGTAGTGTTACACAGAGAAACCCTGTCTCGGAAAACCGAAAAATCAAAACCAATGCCACCATTAACAAAAACCAGAGGGAGATAAGCAAGCAAGAAGCGTCCGGTGCTACATGCAGTTGGGATTTACCTCAAGCCTCAAAGAGGGGCAAGCAGCAGCAGTGATCAAAGGTTGTCTGGTGGGGACCTCCACTGCAGTGTATCCACCCTACCTCCTGGGGAATGCTTCAAAGTGACTGATGGAAGGGAACTTTGCAGTACTCGAATTCTATTTATTGATCCCTGTCACCCCAAGTCACGTGACAGAAACAACCCAAAGTCAGCTGGAGCTTCACTGAGCATCTTCTCAGAGCAGATCTGGCAGGAGAAGGCCAGGAGGCTTGGGCTCAACACAGTTGATCCAGAAGTTGGCACAGCTGGCATGGTACTGGTGTCCTCCATAGGCCAGCTTGAAACTGTCTGTTTCCGAGTTGAATGCCTGCCAGAAACCGAGAGATATGAGGCAAGTCAGGCTCTTCCTACATCTCTGAGCTTGTCAGCAGCCACCATGGGCACTCCCCAGTTGTCAAAGAAGCTGAGACCCGAATGGCACACATAGACAGAAGCCAAGCAGGTGGCTATAGGATTCAAGTAGGAACATTTTATTTATTTATTTATGCTAATTAAAGGTATAAAAGTCAGTACCATTCAACCTAGTTTCAGCAAAGAGCCCTTCACAGAAAAGGCAGGCAGAGGTTCCAGGAGAGAAGGGGCGGGGCATGGGAACTAAAATAGTCAAGGGCTGTGGGTAATAGTCTCCCTCCCTGGAGGCTGCCGTTGCTATGACAGGCGGCCCCACAGAGTTCTGTGGCTGATTACAGTCCTATCACAACTGAAAACATTTAGAACAGGTAGAAATCAATTGACACTAACTCTTACGGTCTAGTGCAGTGGTTCTCAACTGTGGGTAGCAACCCCCTTTGGGGGTCGTATATCAGATATTTACATTTGATTCATAACAGTAACGAAATTACAGTTATGAAGTAGCAACAAGGTAATTTTATGGTCAGGGGTCACCACAACATGAAGAAATGTATTAAAGGGTTGCAGCGTTGGGAAGGTTGAGAACCACTGGTGTAATTCCACTGAGAGCTGGTGACTGAGTGGACACACGACAGTCCCCCCATTTGTAGCTCTGGTTACCACCTAACATTTTGCAGTATGTTTTCTTAAACACCACAGATAAAATCCCAGAACCCAAATGATTTGATTTTTGTCTGTCAACCACTAAATCCTGAAGCTCTATGATCTCATCCTCTATGTCACTACAACTTCTAGTCTTCCAGAAGGTGCTGATTCATGGCAGAGGGGGGAAAAAAAAAAAGGACAACAACGGAAGCTGATTATCAGCAGCTACAAGCATGCAAAGAAGACAGCAGTGGCTCCACACAGATGCATTAGTTGATTCGATCAAACATGGCGACAAAAATGAGTCAGCAGAGGGTTCACGATTGGCACAGTCTAGAATGACAACAGAATTATCTGTTGGCCTCTCACACACAAGACTGAGATGGAGACGCTAAAGAAACGTGTAACTGGCTCATACTTTTTTAGACTGTTCTTCTGCAGGCTTCTCTTCTTTCTGAAATGTTGAAACCGGAAGGTCAAAAAAGAAAAAAGAAGTTCCTAAAACAGGCCTTTTGCCTCCAGGTAAATCCACACTGGCTTGACATTTCTCTCCAACCCCCCTTGTCCATGGGGTGAATACATGCTCAGTAGGGAGGGAAGGACTTTGTCCACTCCCTCAGCAACTTCCCCTACTGCTCTGTGGAAAAAAGAGTTCGGCTTCTATGGAACTTTCTAGACTTCGACATCCCTGCTGGTTACAGAGCTTGTTGTGCAGGGGGGCTGTGTGCGACTGTCCCCCAAGTCATGTTAGGGATGAACCCTGCCACCTGAAGGGGGAAGACAAAGACTTACCCGGCTCCTGGAGTCCACATTTAAGAGACACACCCCGCAAGCCAGCTCCTGAGCATTTTTAATCCCAGGCCTTAACATACAGGAGGAAAAGTCCAGTGAATTTTCATCTGGCTGAGGATAACAGGAAAGATGGGTAAGCTCATAGCAATTTAAAATGCTATGTAAGTCAACTATAAAATTAAGTCATCTAATAACACCAGTGCTTAGTTTCCAAAACGCTGCCAAGTAGCTGCTACATTCTACCTGCTAGGAATGCCAGTGGGATTAAACTGCTCCCCAGCCCTGGGGACCTCATGGTGTAAGGGGGAGCTAGGGGATGTCAAGCTATGTAGGGCCATTAGTGCTACAGGGCTTATTTTGGGGTAAGTACTGCATGTCCAGGCACTCAACAGGGGCATTTTGCCAAGAGAATGCTTCCTGGAACTCACAATCACGCTGTCTGAGTATTGATGAGGCTATGGGAGGTGAATGAAGTGAAGGTGATGGGTCAATGGGGTGATGGGTTAAAAGAAGAAAAGGGAAAGATATTTAACGCACAGCAGCACAAAGCAAAGACATTTAAGCAAAAGTTCAGCTATGAGATGAAATCAAGGGTGGGAGCCAAGCTAAGGGGAAGGGGAGGAGCTGAGGCTAGAACTTCAAGGATTCAGAAAGGAACAGAAGGAGGTAAGACAGGACCGGCCTTCTTGCTGCAGTGTCAGCAGGAGACGGAGGGCTGGTGGTCCTCACGGCATGGCTTCTGTTAGATGACTGCTAGAAGGCAGAACTAAGACAGCAGGGGGCAAGGGCAGGAGGACTCACTCCAGGGCTGTTAAGGGGGCAGACTCTCCGGGCCCTGGGCATGTGCAGGACATGAAAGGAGGAGGCTTGGGCACGTGAACAGATTCTCTTTAAGTCCGAGGACAGAGGAGAGAATAGTCTGGTTCAGGCTGAGTAGCAGCTGCCAAGGTCAGAAGTACAGGTGATGGGCCCATATAGCCCAGCTAATGCTAAGAGGGGTTTGAAGGTCAGCAGCTAGAGACAGTAACTGCCTGGCAGGCTACACTAAGTACTATGCTCAGCTCTTTACAGGCATTATCTTGCTTATCCATCTCCAAACAAATAAACAACAACAAAAAACTATGAAATATGGCGAGTGCAGTACAATGATTAAAGGGGTAGGTCTCAATTTTGAAAAAAGCTGTCAATTTCTTAAAGATTAAATACATATTTGCTATATGAGCTTGCAGTTTTATTCCTAGATATTTATCTAAGAGAAAGGTAACTATCTGTCAACAAATCTTGTTCCAAAAGAAGCAACTGTATCCATATTAGCCAAACCTGGCACTAATGAGTGTCTAGAATTGAGAAAATGGATAAACAAGTCCTCGTACGTTGATACAACAGACTATTAACTCAGCCAAGGAGCAATGTGATATTTGAACAACATGGATGCTCTTCATTATGCTACTAAGCAAGCCAGACACAAGAATGTTAACATTTCACATCACAATCATTTATAAAGTAATAAAATGGGACTGGAAAGATAGCTTAGCGGTTAAAAGCACTGAATGCTCTTTCAGAGGACCTGGGTTTAATTCCCAGCACTTACATGGCAGCTCACAACTGTCTGTAACTCCAAGATCTAACACTCTCAAAGATATACATGTGTGAAGCAGGCAAAACACCAATGCATATAAATAAAAATAAATTAATATAGAGCATTAAAACAAAGGAATCTGTAGATGTGGTGGTGCATGCCTTTAATCCCAGCACTCAGATCTCTGTGAGTTCGAGGACAGTCTGGTCTACCAAGCCAGTCCAGGACAGCCAGGACTGTTACACAGAGACACCCTGTCTCGAAAAACCAAAAAACAAACAACAACGACAAAAAAACTCCAAAGCAATCTCTGGCTGTGGAAATCAGGTCAGTGGTGGCTTTTGGAATCAGATCAGGGATTAACTATGAAAGAGATAGAGTGAACTTTAGGTAGGGATAAAAATATTCTGGATATTCTCCAGGCCTCATGGCATGGGACTTTAATTCCAGCTCTTGAGAGGCAGAGGCAGGAAGGTATCTGTGAGTTGGAGACCAGCCTGGTCTACAGAGGGAGTTCTAGGTCAGCCAGGGCTACATAGTTAAGAGCCCTCTTAAAAACCCAAAACCAGGGCTGGAGAGATGGCTCAGCGGTTAAGAGCACTGGCTGTTCTTCCAGAGGTCATGAGTTCAATTCCCAGCAACCACATGGTGGCTCACATCCATCCATAATGAAATCTGGTGCCCTCTTCTGGCCTGCAGATATACCTGCAGACAGAACACTGTATAAATAATAAATAAATCTTTAAAAAAAAAAAAAAAAAAACCCAAAACCAAACCAACCAAACAAAACCCTTGAAAACCAAAACAACAGCAGAGAATATATGTTCACCTCATAGTAAATTCCATTATCGCCAAATGATTTTCACAGAACATTTTTTTTCATTTTTTGCCCATCTTTTGAATTCACAGTAACTTTTGTTTTCACAAGTAAGTATAATACTGGCATGAATATGATGATTTAAATTTTTAGTAATTTTTATGGGTATATGTGTTTTGTTTGCTTGTATTTCTGCATACCACATGCAGGCAGTGCCCACAGACACCAGAAGAGGGCGTCAGATCCCCTGGAACTGGAGTTAAAGATGCTTGTGAGCTCTCAGATGGGTGCTGAGATTTGAACCTGGGTCATTTGCAAGAGCAGCCAGTGCTCTTAACCATTGAGCCATCTCCCCAGGCCTTAATTAGACTTAAGATTAAGTTGAAACAAGAACATTTTGAAAACTTCACTGGTCAAAGATTTGAGTGACTGCTGGACACAGGCTCATCTCCTCAGCTTTTGTGCTGTTCACAGGTGATGGCTTTAGACACATTTAAGATCTGCATCACCAGCTTTTTTCTGTCACTTTCTTAAATGTAAACAGCTAGAAAAGGAATAATCAAGCCCAGTGAAACACTTGCTGACTTCCATGTAAATACTCGATCATGCTGACTCTCAAGCCTGCTGTGTAACGTCACTGGACACAACCTGGGAAGAGCAGCAAAGCAGCTAAAGTACCTGGTGTTTATACGTCTAGAACTGCTACTCTGGGCTGACCAACTGTCTGCATTTATCCAAGACTGTTCCAGTTTTTCGAGACAGGGTTTCTCTGTGTAATAGAGCCTTGGTTTTCCTGGACTCACTTTGTAGACCAGGCTGGCCTTGAACTCACAGAGAGCCACCTGCCTCTGCTTTCCGAGTGCTGGGATTAAAGGCGTGAGCCACCACGCCTTGCTCGATTGTTCTGGTTTTAATACCCTCCTCCTAAGCATCAGGAACAGCTTGTCATGTTACTGGATCAGATACTATTGGAGAAATAATTAGAATATGGGAAAACTATAAGACTTGAAACCAGTCAAATTAATAAGAGCCCGTTAATATCTGTTTGTGGGTGCAGAGGAAAGCAAATGTAGTTTGCCATGAGAACAGTAGGCTCTGCATAAATTACCCTGTAGTTAAATTAATCTTCCAAATGATAAAACTAGTTCTCTCAGCTAGGCGTGGTAGCGCATGCCTTTAATCCCTGCACTTGGGAGGCAGAGGCAGGTGGATCTCTGTTAGTTCGAGACCACTGATCTCAAACTAACTGACCGCCAAATGATTTCACAGAACATATATATATATATATATATATATATATATTTTTTTTTTTTTTTTTTGTTTTTTTGGTTTTTCGAGACAGGGCTTCTCTGTGTAACAGCCCTGGCTGTCCTGGACTTGCTTTGAAGACCAGGCTGGCCTTGAACTCACAGAGATCCGCCTGCCTCTGCCTCCCAAGTGCTGGGATTAAAGGCGTGCGCCACCACGCCCCACTAGAACATATTTTTTTTTTCATTTTTTGGAGTGAGTTCCAGGACAGCCAGGGCTACACAGAAAACGCCTGTCTCAGAAAAAACAAAAAGATTAGTTCTCTTAAGTAC
The DNA here is from genome assembly GCA_907164525.1 of Lophiomys imhausi. Taxonomy (NCBI): domain Eukaryota; kingdom Metazoa; phylum Chordata; class Mammalia; order Rodentia; family Muridae; genus Lophiomys; species Lophiomys imhausi. The sequence goes on from CAJQZJ010001558.1 coordinate 12,087,089, forward strand.
ATACCCATAAGCAGGGGATTATATTGTAATGTATAGTGGCAACCTGACACCAATCAGAGCCACAATTACAGCCACACCTGCTACAGTCTGCTGTAAACTGACCATCAACTTTGGCAAGTATTTTACATCAGTGGTAAAGATTAAAACATTACATAACCATTTTTTTATTTTTAATAATTTAATTTTATTTTATGTGTATGAGAGTTTTGCCCATGTCTTTGCATACCACATGTATGGATGCTAGAAGAGGGTGTCAGATTCTCTGGAACTGAAGTTACAGATGGTTGTTAACCACCATGTGGGGGGTTGGAATTGAATCCGGGTCCTCTCCAAGAGCAGTGTGGTGGTTTGAATAAGAATGGCCCCCCGTAGGCTCGCACATTTGAATGTCTAGTTGGCAGGGAGCAGCATTACTTGAGAAGGATCAGAAGAAGAGTGGCCTTGCTGAAGGAAGTAGGCTCTAGGGGGAGGTTTGAGGTTTTAAAAGCCCAAGCCAGACCCAGTGTCTCTCTTTCCGCTGTCTATGGATCCAAATGTAGAGCTCTCAGCTCCTTCTCCAGCACCATGTCTGCTGTGGGCTGCCATGTGTCCCACCATGATGACAATGAGCTAAAGCTCTGGGAACAGTGAGACAGCCCTAATTGAGGACTTTCTGTCATAAAAGTTCCTGTGATCATGGTGTCTTCACAGCAACAGGACACTGACTGAGACACACAGCGAGTGTTTCTTGTTTTTTTTTTTTTAAAGATTTATTTATTATGTATACAGTGTTCTGTCTGCAGGTATATCTGCAGGCCAGAGGAGGGCACCAGATTTCATTATGGATGGTTGTGAGCCACCATGTGGTTGCTGGGAATTGAACTCATGAAGGCATGACCTCTGGAAGAGCAGCCAGTGCTCTTAACTGCTGAGCCATCTCTCCAGCCCGACAACGAGTGTTTCTAACTGCTGAGGCATCTCTCTAGCTGGTGTCCAAGCACCTTAAACTGTGGGTTGTGACTCCAAGATGGAGGTCACTTAATGGAATGTGGGAGTTACAGAAAGTTGGCAACAGTAAAAGGTTTCTGACTGTGAAATCACCAAGGCAGTATCAAATCCTAATGAACCTGAGGTGTTTCTGATAGCACTCTTCCATGTTGAATCATGTGATGTCAGTACAGTGCTTATGCTGGACATACAACATACAACATACAACATGCTGCTTCCCTCATGTCACTGAACGCTGCCTCAAACACCTTGATCAGATCTCAGACCCTGCTGTGAAATGAAAAGTTCTTACTGTATACACAAAGTTTTCTGTTTTTATAAAAACAAAACGTTTTAACTGCAGAAAACACTCGCTGCAATCTCACCATCAGAGCACCCACACCCCACTGCAATCTCACCATCAGGGCACCCACACCCCA
>CAJQZJ010001558.1:12095645-12201518 GCA_907164525.1 Lophiomys imhausi
AAAAAAAAAAAAAAAAAAAAAAAAAAAAAGAAAGAGAGAGAGAGAGAGAGAGAGAGAGAGAAAGAAAAGAAAGAAAGAAAGAAAGAAAGAAAGAAAGAAAGAAGGGAAAGAAAGAAAGAAAGAAAGCCGGGCGGTGGTGGCGCACGCCTTTAATCCCAGCACTTGGGAGGCAGAGGCAGGTGGATCTTTGTGAGTTCGAGGCCAGCCTGGTCTACAAAGTGAGTCCAGGACAGCCAGGGCTACACAGAGAAACCCTGTCTCGAAAAAAAAAAAAAAAAAGAAGAAAGAAAGAAAGAAAAGTAAGAAAGAAAGAATATAGCAAGGCCTCTCATGAACTTAAATGCTACCTGGAAAATGTTGCAGCAGCCATGCTGGCTGCATGCATTATAAACACTCTGGCCTTCTCCATCTGCTTTGAGAGACTGAAACACTTAGAGGGGAGTTAGTCATTTGTTTCTTCAGTGTAGAGCTACTCAAAACATGGAAAATGAATCCAAGGAAAGTAGTAACAATGGTGAATGCACAGCAACATGACGGTCCACCACACAGCTTTCCAAAGAACACAGAGGGGCATCAGTAAGTCAGTGCAAAGGGATGAACTCAAACCATGACTTTTTGGTAAAACTTGCATGTGTAAGAAGTAAGAGTGACTGGTGCTGGGAGACAGTTCAGTGGGAAAGTGCTTGCTGTGCAAGCGTGGGGACATGACTTCAATTCCCCAGAATCTTATGAAGTCAGAAGTGATAAAGCCACATATCTACACTCCTAGTGCTGTGATGAGAAGGAAGGCAGAATCTCCATCCAGTCTTGTGTGCACAGAGACTGGCAACAGAGACCCTGCCTCAGACTAGGCAGAAAGTGAGAACAGACACAGATGTCCTCTGACCTCCACACACACTGTGGTACGTGAACCCAGACACACACACACTCACTCTGTCTCTGTCTCACATACATACTCTCTCTCTCTCACCCACACACTCTTTCTCTCTCTCACACACACACACTAAACAGATAAAGATTTTATCCTATACTCGTGTATTTTTTTGCAAGGTACATGGGCCTTGGAATTCTCCAAAGCCAGTCTGGGACTGCTATCTCAGACTTCCATCAACATAACACAATTCAGTCAGCACATTCATCCTCTAATTAAAGTGCATCGTAAGAATATATTCTCTGCTTCAAAACAAGTTTCTGGAAGGAGAAGCAACTGCTGAACTGCCTAACAGCCTTACTGTGACTGTGGCAAGTGAGGTGACGACTTACTGTGAGTGTGGCAAGTGAGGTAACGACTTACTGTGAGTGTGGCAAGTGACATGAAGCCAATTAGGTTGTTCCACATTTTATCGATGTCTTTCAGCAACTGCTGGAGTTTTTCACTGCACACAGCAGTGGCTTTTATCCCCAGCTCCACACGCTTGGTTACTCGGTACACTTCCACGACACCTGATGAGGAGAGGGGAGAGTCAGGCAAACACAAAGCAGCACTGTGGATGCTGATGAGTCGGTTAGGAGGGACACAACTGCGCAGAGACGGGGCTGTAAGCAGAGATATGTATTGGCTGCTTTACTGTTGCTGTGATAAAACACCATGGCCAAGGCAACTTCTAGAAGAAAGTGTTTAACTGGGCTTACAAATCTACACTCCATAATGGCAGAATGAAGGCATGGTGGGGAACAGCTAACTCCTATCTCAAACTGAAAGCTGGAGGCAGAGAACATAGTGGGAATGGCAGATGTCTTCTGAAGCCTGAAAGCCTCCTGCCCCCAAAACATTTCTCAGAACAAGGCCACACCTCTGAATCCTTCCCAAACAGTTCTACAAACTGGGGACCAAGTATTCAAACCTATGATTCTATGGGGGCCATTCTCATTCAAACCACAAGGTATGAGCCTCCTTGATCTTCCAGAATGGTTCTTTTCCTGGGGTCTTTAATCAGGCCAAACTCTCTAAGCAAGAAGAATGACCATCATTCTATGTGGAAACTAGACACATCCCCAGGGCTCCACTGTGGCCACCAACAGACCACTGTGCTGCCCGGTGCTGCTATATAGCTCTCAAAAGGAGCATGGATTTCAGAGACATTCACTGTGATCTCACATCTGCCCTCCACTCTTACTATCCATGTGTCCTTGGACAACCTATGAACCTCCCTGTGCCTAAGTTAAGACAATAACAGCAGCTTCTCAAAGGATGGGTGAGAGGATGAAGCAGGTAAACACTGTAGAAGGCTCATAATAGTGTTTGGTGAACAGAAGACATTATGTGAGCTATTGGGCTTTTTAGTTCAGAAATCTTTGTAAATTTTTATGTGAATGAGGGAAATTCCATTAACTGAAAATGGAAACAAAGTTTTAAAGAATCTAAATGTCAATGTCACCATAGAGTAATTTACACTGAATCCCTAAGCTTTTTTTTTTTAAATTGTTGGTCTTCTATAGAAATGTCAATTAAAAAAAAAGAAGATTTATTTATTATTTATACAATGTTCTGCCTGCATGTATGCATGCAGGCCAGAAGAGGGCACCATGTTTTATTATAGATGGTTGTGAGCCACCCCGTGGTTGCTGGGAATTGAACTGAGGACCTTTGGAAGAACAGACAGTGCTCTTAACCTCTGAGCCTTCTCTCCAGCCCAGAAATGTCAACTTTTAAAATTATATTTATTGCCGGGACTGGTGGAGCACATCTTTAATCCCAGCACTCGGGAAGCGGGGGCAAGCAGATCAGAGTTTGAGGCCAGCCTGGTCTACACAGCCATGTGTGTACAGGGTCTGGTGGAGGCCAGCAAAGTGCCTTGGATCCCCGGGGTTGGATTTACAGGCATTGTGAGACTGCTCTTGCCGGTGTGGAGGATTGCCCTCTGGTCTCTCCAAAAACAGAAGGCACTCTTGACCACTCAGCCATCTCTTCAGCTCTCACAGATAGGGGTTTTATTGAGATACATAAAACAGAGACTTGAAAATTTCACTATAGAGGCTTTAAGTAAAAGAGTTGCTACTGCCCGTGACTTCAGTGTTTTACATATGAACGCAGCTGCTAGGGAGGCTGTATAGAGTGGGAGAGCACGGGCCGAAGATACCTAGAGTGAATGGAAACTGATACTAATGCACCACACCACAGTTTGACCATGTGAAATGCCAAAGAACATACCAAGAAGATATTCCATGCCTTGGGCTGAGTGGATAACTTCTGTGCAAACAGCACTGCTGCTGATGCCATTTAAGGTGTCATTTGCCTTCTTAATGACCTACAGGAATGGACATCACATCATCTGATACAACCACAAAGGTCACTGCAAATCAATTTCTCATTAGCAGAAAACCCAGCCAGTGTGCAAAGCCATGCCTGACTGGCATGTGCATATGCCTTTGCAGAGACAAATCTAAGGATTTAATTTTAACTTTGAAGAAACCACCCTTCATTTCTGTCAAAGAGAGAGAGAGAGACAGACAGACAGATAGAGACAGACAGGTTCTTTAATATTATTTTCATGTAGGCCAGAGGTAATAACACTACTTTGCTACTTCTTAAATATAGTGACAGATATATATAATAAGGGCAGAGTTAACAAATGAACCAGTGTCCACTATTATAAACTTGAAGGATGTTTGATTTTTTTTAAATTTAATTTTATAGCCTGGCGTGCTGGCATCCGTCTTTAATAACAACACTAGGGAGGCAGAGGCAGGTGGATCTCTGTGAGTTCAAGGCCAGCCTGGTCTACAAAGTGAGTCCAGGACAGCCACAGTTGCTACACAGAGAAACCTTGTCTCGAAAAACCAAAAAAAAAAATAATTTATCTTACGTGTATTGCTGTTTTTGCCCACAAGCATCTGAGGGAGTTGCATGACCTGGGACTAGAGTTGTGAGCTGCCGTGTGGATGCCGAGAATTGAATCTGAAGAGCAGCCAGTGCCCTGAACTATTGAACCATCTCTCCCTGTGAGACCTCCAAGTGATTTTCATGCTGCGTGTGATGATGGAAGGAAGGCACCCCTCATGTTTTTGACTGTATCATTCAGAGGAACTGAGGTGGAGACAAAACAGGCCAAGAGTGCGCAGATGCAGGGAAGTGACATACTTACATCCAGGGCGCTCCCCAGGCATCTCTGCCACTCATACGCGTATCTTTCATTTTCCTGTGTTTTAGAAAAGGAACTGGGTTTAAGGCAAGCTCAGGGCCCTCTGTCTATGACCTTCCTTGGCACAGATGGCTTGGAGGACTCCCTTCTACTGAAAGCACTCTTGCAAAGACAGTTGTCATTTTCAATCCACTAAGAGACAAGAAACATGAACGTGAAGGACCTATTTTACAGCAGCATTTACCTGTCTGTAAATGTTGCCTCACCTCTCTTAGTCAGTAGCGGTGTAACCTTCTATCCAGTTTCTCACCATGGAGGTATCTAGTACATGAGCCAGGGGCCAAACTATAGTTTCCAGCCAGGCATGGTGGCGTAGCCCTAAAATCCCAGCACTTGGGAGAAAGAGGCAGGATCACTGTGAGTTTAGGGCCAGCCTGTCTACACAGAGAGTTCTGACAGAGCAGGATCACTGTGAGTTTAGGGCCAGCCTGGTCTACACAGAGAGTTCTGACAGAGCAGGATCACTGTGAGTTTAGGGCCAGCCTGGTCTACACAGAGAGTTCTGACAGAGTAGGATCACTGTGAGTTTAGGGCCAGCCTGGTCTACACAGAGAGCTCTAGGCTAGCCAGGGCTACATGAGACTGCCTCAAAACAACAACAAAAAACCCCACGGAGTAAAACTACAGCTTTCCGTTCCATACTTCACTGCTGTGTACGCAGGTATATGTGTGTGTGTACACTTGTATGTGTCACAAGGAACAGGGATGTTGAAGCTACCACAGAGATAGAAGGTCCAAAACACTTTGCCTCTCCTCTATGTTGATGCTTTGAAATTCAGTAGGATGAAAAAGTGTGAGTTTTGAAAAAGGGCTTCTTAGATGCCTCTCTCCCTGAAAAGTCCCATGAACAATCTCAACTTTAGCCACAACTTTCGGTGGCTGTCACACACAGAGCATTTTCATCCTGGGCTAATGCTACCAGCCTGGACTTCTCACGATCTATTTGCCATGTGGTGTATGGTGTCTCCTCCTCATCCCCGGCCCCCTGGGGAGGTGGAAAAGCTCCCTTTCCTGAAGAGCTCAGGGCTCTGGGAGTCTCCCTTTTACCTGGGGCTGTTGCCCAGCTTACCTCCACCTCACCAGTCAGATCTTTGTACTTGTCGCGGATGACGGGTAGGGCCGCCTTCTCACTCAGGGTGTTGGACCGGTCTCTGAAAGGCTGCTCTGGCGCCGGGGAAGGAGAAGATCGGCTTATTTCTTTGTCCCCGAGGCTCAAGCTCCTCTTGTGTGACCCTGGAAGGAGGAACAGCAGGCACAAAGGTCCACTACTCAGCCTGGCTCAAGCAGGGGCTTGCTTGCTGATGTGACCATCTTTTTCTTGTGGGAGTGGTTAGAGACAGGATTTCTCTGTGTAGCCCTGGCTGTACTGGACTTGCTTGGTAGACCAGGCTGGCCTCGAACTCACATACACCTGCCACTGCCTCCCCAGTGCAGGGATTAAAGGTGTGCACCACCACACTTGGCAAAAGTACTAACCAGGCCCGACCCTGCTTAGCTTCCAAGATAAGATGAGATGGGATGCGCTCAGAGTGGTATGGCTGTAGACCATGTGACCATCTTTTACAGGTGGTCATGCCAGGAGGCATTCTGAAGCAGTCTTCATTCACTCCATCTGGGAAGTTCTTTGAATCTTGCTCTCTTGTGCTTAGAGCCTTCCTTTAGTTTTCTGCATTACTGTTCTCTGAGCTGTCACTACAGTACATAATTCTAAGGACTGAATGACTGGTATCTGGATGCAAAGTTCCTTTGTAAATATAGGTGTCTAGGAGCCTTGAGGTCTTTCCTGCCATTGATTGGAGGCTTGCACCTTTGTGCTTCCTTGTTTGCAGGGCGGCTTTCTCCTGTGAGCCTCAGAGACAGGATATGAGGGCAGCAGGGAAGCAGAGAATTTGGAGAAAGATGTGGCAGAGACTCTAAGTGGAAGGTATCACCTCCATCAGACATTTACGGATCAATTAAAACAGCTTTTAAAAATGTACTCGTTTTGTGAATTTTAATTATGCATGTGTGGATATGTGCACATGACTGCAGGTGCCCACAGAGGCCAAAGGTATCAGATTCCCTGGAGCTAGAGTTACAGGTGGTTGTGAGCTGCCGGATGTGGGTGTTGGGAACCAAGCTCAAGTTCCCTGCAAGAGCAGTGCACATTCTTTGTATTGAGACAGGGTCTCACTATGTAACTCTGGCTGCTTTAAAAATATTAAAATGTATTTTATTAGATTTATTCATTCAATTTTACTGTTTTGCCTGTGTGTATGTATGTGCACTACATGCATGTTTGGTGCCTATAGAAGTCAGGGTATTGGATTTCCTGAAACTAGAATTATGAATGGTTGTGAACCACCATGTGGATGTTGGAAATCAAGAATTAAACCCAGGTCCTATGTAAGAACAACTACTCTTAACCACTGATCCACCTCTCTAGCATCCTTATTTCATTTTTTAAATAAATGTGTGTGTGTGTGCACATGCATGCACACACTCGCATGTGCGCATGGTGCACATGGAGGCCAGAGGAGTAGGATCCTCCTTGAAGCTAGAGTTACAGGCAGCTGTGCTTGATGGAGGTGCTAGGAACTGAACTTGGGATTCTCTGCTGTACATGTCTTAACCTCTGAGCTGTCTCTTCAGGCCCCAAACAGATCATTAAAGATGCACTCATGGGCAAGATGGCTCAGCAGGTAAAGACTCTTGCTGCCAAGCCTGACAAACTCAGGACTCACATGACAGAAGGAGAAAACAGACAAAAAACAAAAGTTGTCCTCTGACCTCCTCCATATGCATGCCTTGGCTTGTGTGCCCACACATATTCATTAATAAATACGCATTCAGTGCCAGGCATGGTGGTGCACACCAGCAAACAGGAGTACTGGGGAGGTCCAGGCAGGAGTAGGCATTCATTATTATTCTCTGCTACACTATGGGTTCGGGGTCAGCCTGGGCTACATGAGATCCTGTGTCAAACAAAACAAAACAAATGAACATCCCTAGATCTGCAGGTTGAGTGAGATGTACCGCCATACTAAATGTGGGGAACAAGAACAGAGTTAGACGAAAAAATAATCAAATCCACTTCTTTGGCTATTTAGATAGCATATTTTTTTTTAATTTTTATTTTTTGGAGACAAGGTCTCTCTCTGTAGTCCTGGAACTCACTCTGTACACCAGGCTGGCCTCCAACTCACAGAGATCCGCCTGCCTCTGCCTCCCCAGTGCTGGGATTAAAGGTGTGCCCACCACGCCCGGCTTACAGCACACTTCCAAGCAAATGAGAGAGTAAAGAAAAAACACATGCTCTACTTGTTCTTTCCTCCATAAGCAGTTATGAGGGGCGGTGACCCAACATGATGTAGCCCAGGCTGGCCTGCAGCTTGCTATAAAACCCAGGCTGACCTCAAACTCAAGATACTACTGCCTCAGCTTCCTGAATGCTAGGAGCATAGACACGCGCCACCATGCCTGGTTTTAAGAATAACCATTTTATCCTCTGGAAAGAATGTGTATCATTTCAGTGGAACAGGCCCACAGGAAGAAAAATCTTACCTTGAACAGAAAGGTCAAAGGTGGCCAGCTCACTTTGGATCATTTCTTCACTGGACTTCATTTTGCTTTGTGAGTTGGCTACTAAAAAGTCAAATTTGCTGATTTTGGGCTTTTCACTTTGAAATTCTCCAAAGTCATCTGTGCCTTCCTTGGGGGTTTCATGAGAGGTGACACTGGAAGCTGGGCTTGGAGATGTGGTCTCTTGGCTCAGTTCCGTCATGGGCAGGTCCTGCCTTGTGAAATCCTGGAAGTCCCCACCTTCATAATCTTTCTGCTCAATGGTCTGAGGCACTGTGTCTTTAAAGCTGGCAAAAGCTGGGAAGGGAGACTCTGGGAGACCATCCTCACTTGCCAAGGCCGTTCCTTTGGAGAGAGATGACATGGTGATGTTTTCAGAACTGCCAAATGAGATCTCTTTCTCTTGAAGGTTAGAGGTGGTTGAGGAGGACCCACTTCCTGATGAGAGGACAAATGGAGAGAGTTTTCTGCCCTGAGGTGAATCACCCCTGTCTGACCATTCACAGCTTGTAAGCTTGCTCACTGTGAAATGACTACTACAGCTTCCAAAAGCAGCATAGTTTAAGTCCTCTGTGTCTGAAAGGGAAGTGAGGCCTCACAGTCAAAGGCAAAGGCCTAGAGCATTTTATCAGTCCCATGCCATGCTGCAAGAACTACAGTCAGAACTTGTCCTAAAATTAAAGGAGTTGGGCTGCACCATTTGATCTTCAAGAAACTATATTAGTTTTCAGCTAGCATTTCTACTGCATTATAAAGAATCATTTGAGCTGGGCATGGTGGTACACACCTTTAATCTCAGCATTTGGGAGGTGGATCTCTGTGAGTTTGAGGCCAGCCTGGTCTACACAGAGTTCCAGGACAGCCAGGTCTACAAAAATATCCTGTCTCAAAAATCAAAACAACAACAAAAAAATTCTTTCTGTTACATGCAAAAAATTGGTACAAAGATAGGTTACATAGCCATGTACATTCTATTTGATAGAAGACTCAGATCATTTAATGAATTATTCCCTTTAAGTTTGAAGACATACTTACACATTTCTTACCTAAAACATGTCTCCTTTTCTCTAGATGGTGTTAGACAGTGCTTCTCTTAAGTTATAGGAAATGTGACAAACTAAAAATCCAGTTTCTCAAAACAAGAACTAAAAACCTTCTCATCTAACTTTTAATAAATTGCTAGAAATTTCTGTGTCAGGCAAAGACACATACAAGGTGTAATCCAACACTCACTTACCTCATTCTTCTTCCGGTTAGTTTGGATGTCCTATCGCTGGGATGGAATGTGAGAAAACCAAAAATCAACCTGAGCTACTTTAGTCATTAAAAAAAAAATAAGATGAGGAGCCTGGGTATGGTGGAACACCTTTAATCCCAGGAGGCACAGGCAGGCAGGCAGATTTCTTTGAGTTCCAGGCCAGTAAATAAAAAGTCCGAGGCCTTCTGAGCTGTTTCTGCTTCAGTAATGCATCTCGCTCCCCACACTCACTAAAGAGGGGAAGAAGTAGAAGAAAGACATGCTGGACCAGAGAACTCACTACCTTCTTTGTAAACATTTAAATAAGTAAGCTGGATGAGGTGGTGCACGCCTTTGATCCCAGCCCTTGGGAGGCAGAGGCAGGTGAATCTCTAAGGCCAGCCTGGTCTACAGAGTGATTTCCAGGACATCCAGGGCTTTCTTGGAAAATGAATGGATGGATGGATGGATGGATGGATGGATGGATGGATGGGTGGGTGGATGGGTAGGTAGATAGATAATGAGGTAGCAGGATACAGTGAATGCAGCTTTTCAGTCTGGACAGATCTAAAGTTGGCTCTACCACCTACTTACTTTCTTAGCACAGGGCTTTACTTTAGCCTTATAGTTCAGTCTGGCCTTTAAATCCTGACAACCCTTCATCTCAACCCGAGATGTACTTTTCTGAACCCTGGAGTGCTCATCTATGAAGTGTAGATGAGGCTGTATTTGGGAGGTTGTGAGGACAGGTGTGATGATGTGCGGAAGATTGTTCAGTGCCTGGAGAGCAACCCAAGTAACAGCTTGAATTATTCCTGAGTAAAAATTAAAAGGCAACTCACGGTTCTAGTGATGTTCCCAGGAAACGCTGTTTTGTTCCTTTCCTTCCCTCTGCACCCTTCTGTCATACAGGGCATTGAACCAGGGCCTTGGGCACACTAGGCAAGTGCCTGGGCCACTGACCCACATCTCCAGTTCTCTGTTTTTAACTCTGTTGAGACAGGCTTTTACTAGCTGGCCTATGCTGACAGTGAACTTAAAATCCTCCTGCCTCAGGCTCCTGAGTAGCTGGAATTACAAGCCTGTGTCATCAGGCCTAGCTTTCCACATAATCTTCAAAAAGCAAAACCAGAGAAGCTGCCTACGGTTGGGGTGGAGAGGTCCCTTCAGCAGGGTGTTGGGTCAGGTCTCATCTCATTTCACTTTCTGTGTATGAGGTGAGAGGGCCACGCATCCTGATAACCACACACAATTCACTAGGAATCCAAAGTTCTGTGAAATCCAAAGATTTTCATAATGAAGTCAATGGGTGAAACAGCCTGTGGCTTTCACAGCAACAGCGCATCCTGGTGCAGAGAGAACACACACTGCTTCCACTATCATCCCACACATCTCCCTACGCTCTGATAAGAGCATTAAATTAAGAACCAAAATGCTAGCTAGAGTCAACCAGTAAAAAACAAATCTCTTTTACTAAATGATGAAATACTTTAAAATTGTGCAGTGCAAATGGTACCCTTCATGTGTGGCTTGCTTAATAAAAAGGAAAAATGATTTGGGTGACAAATCTGTAGTGTAGAATGAAGCAAGCCATTAGACAAAGCAGTTTGTTAGTCCCTCACTGTGTGTTTTCCCCTCTAGGTAGAAGGATCTACCCAGATCTAGGTGTGCAGGCTCACATGATGTGCCATTCAGTCAGGAGGCAGATGCAGTTAGACACAAGACTAGCTTTCCGAGTACAGTCAGCAGAATGCTTCACCACACAGATAAGTTTATTACTAGACCCTTCCAGAAGGCTCTCTGGGGAAACCATATCAGAAACTGCTTCTAGCATCTTATCTATTAAAGAAAGGATAGCGATTTTTTCCTGGAGATCAAACATAAATTTATGGAAAGATAGCTCCCATTCAAACACTGCAAACAAGTTGCTATGGTAATAAAAATACATTTTTGTGCAATTATGCAACAAAAAAGTAAGCCTTTAAAAAAAATCAAGAGTGACTCACATTATAAGCAATACAGGTTACCTTAGCTGAAGAGCTTTTAAGACTTTTTAAAACTACAAAGGTCTTCAATGAAATCATATAACATTTCACCTTCCAGAGCTGCTCACTGAGGTGACCAAATGACTAAATGAAAAAGCAAATGAAAGACTTAAAAGGAAGTGTTTGAGATACATATATTAACCAAAGAGCAAACATGTTATGAGTCACTAAATGCAAAGCTTTGAAGCTGAATGTTTTAACTTTTGCTTATTTACTGGCTACTAGTAGGTAGTTGGTGAAATTTATGAAACAGCAATTAATTTGAACACACTAAGTACTAAAACTGGCATTACATAAGAACCAAAAGCAAACAGTTATGTAATAGCTACCTATCCCTAAGTCTTAGCATCTATACACAGTGTAAGATGCTAAGTACCGAATGTGCTTTTTTGGTGTAGTGAATACTGGTAAACCATTTTCTAAGAAAAATCTGGCACATTAGTTCATTGAAGATAAGGGACAAACAAGGAAACTCCCCATTTTCTTGTATTAGTAGCTCTCTATTTGCTTAGCAACCTAGTTCTATATAGAATTGGATAAAGTTTTTTTTTGTTGTTGTTTGTTTATTTTTTGTTTTGGTTTTTCGAGACAAAGTTTCTCTGTGTCGCTCTGGCTGTCCTGGGCTTACTTTGTAGACCAGGCTGGCCCAAAACTCACAGAGATCCACCTGCCTCTGCCTCCCAAGTGCTGGGATTAAAGGTGTGTGCCACCACGCCCGGCTTGTATAAAGATTTTAAAAATAATAAGTAACAAGGCGTCCAGTATGAAGGACAGGAACTCTATATGGGAAAAATGATACAGGATGTTATAATCACTAAAGTGATTAGAGATGGCTTTGCAATTTCATAGCTGAATCCTGAAAATTGCAAAAGAAGAAGAAAAAAGAAAATGAAGAATAATCATTAAAAAAAAAAAAAAAAAAAGAAGTCACTAGTGTATCTCCAATTCTCCAGCGGGCTCCTGGGCAGTGCTGAGTAGCTCTATAATGGGGTGCAGGTAATGAGCCAGATTGTTTGCTTTCACACACAGATTTGTCTGCAACCAGGAATTCGCTATGACAAAGGGCAAAAAATAAACAGTATAATCCATTTCCCATCATGGATCAAATCAAGACATGGCTTTCTCTCCCATGGGCAGCTAACACTATCAGGCTCTTCCTTAACCTCTACTCAAATCCACTCTGAATGCACGTTGTAAGTGAAAACAAGGTCTTCCCAAGCATGTGAGTGCCACCACAGGACACAGAAGGTGAGACCTACCACCGTGGAGGTTTTCTAAAGCTGTGGGTGTATGCCTGAGAGATTAAGGGTTACTGGCTTTTAAGGAAGGTGTTTAGAGGAAGGGAAAAAAAAAAAGGAATTACATGTGCAATTCCACTATTCTCGAGTGTTCTGCATAGCAGTAGCAATGCTTGCTGGCCCAAAGAAGAAATGCCAATACAGACTTATCCCAGCCTTCATTTATCAACACAAACCATGAAATATTTGAGTATTTCTATTTCCCATTTTGGGACCAATTCTCCCTTAGAGAATATTCTCCACTAACTGTAAAGCCTGGCCTGTGTCCTGCTGAGTCTCAAGCATCCTGATAGGCATTGCTACTGAGAACAGGAAAAGTGATTCCCCTGTGCAGCGGGCCACAAAACGCAGCTGTTTGACCGACCACCTTCCTGTGTCTTCTAGTCTGTACAGGAACTACCCTTTCTGCATGTTTGTGCTGACTCCTGTGATGCTGTGGTTTAAATTGTATCTACACTGTAAGGATCTTCAGGTTTCTATGTCGGTGATTTGATGTACAATAAAGAAAAGCAGCAAGCATGAGAACAGTAAACTCAGAGAAGGCTAGAAGCCAAGAGACGGTAAGACTATATCCAAGGTCAGTCAGGGAGATCCCAGGCTGGAGACAGGTTTTAGAGGTTAAGAGCATGTGGCGCTCTAGCAGAGGACCCAGCATCCACGCCAGGCAGCTCACAACTGCCTGTAACTCCAGCTCCACAGGATCCAGTACCTCTGGTCTCTGGAGCACCTGCACTCAAGTGCACACCCACACACAGACATAAAATTAAAAACAATAAAAATAATAACAATCCCATCAAAATGATACCAAATGAGCACAAAAGATAGTAAGTACAATGAAGGCTTTCTGGCTACCAAGAGAGAGAACAGACGTAGGAGGTAGAGCCTCCTGGGGCTATGGCTCTCTTAGATTCTCAGAATCACTTAGCTGACATTTCTCAAACAACGTACCAAAATATCCTCAAATGGGGCTGGAGAGATGGATGGCTCAGCAGTTAAGAGCACTGGCTGCTCTTCCAGAGGACTCGGGTTCAATTCCCAGCACCCACATGGCAGTTCACAACTATCTGTAATTCCTGTTCCAGGGAATCCGACACCATCACACAGACACACTTGCAGGCAAAACACCAATGTACACAAAATAAAAATAAAATAAATAAAATTTTAAAAAGGTCCTCAAATGATAGAACAAAGTAATTTGGGCTCTGAGAGTGTGCCTCAGTGGTAGAGTACGTGCTTAGCATGCAACAAATAAATATACAGAAGCAAAGATAGCTGGACATGGTGACATAGGCCTTTGGTCTTAGATACTCTGGAAGCTGAGGCAGGGGGATAACTCTAACTCAAGAGTTTAAGATCAACCTAGGCGTCATAGTGAGATCTTTACTGAAACAAAACAAAGAAGTATAAATAAAAATAATCGCCAGGCGTGGTGATATCCGCCTTTAAACCCAGTACCTGGGAAGCAGAGGCAGAATCTCTTAAGTTCAAGTCTGGTCCACAGAGTGAATTCTAGGACAGCCAGGGCCACATAGAGAAACCCTGTCTCAAACTACAACAACAAATAATAATAATGATAATAGTAAATAATAATCCGATTCCTTCAATTATTTCAGAAGCTATCACAGCTTGTGTGGCATTGCCAGTGTTCCCTGTGGGCTCACCTGTTTCCTCTGATAGTCAGCATGGATTCTAACAGGAACAATAACGTGACTGCAGAACACCAGCATGTTTGTGGGATGTCTCATGTACTGATGGAGACAAGCCAATCATATCTTACCTGGCATCAGGATAACCGCCAGTGTTATTTGAACCTACAGCATAGAATGCAAGTCTTTACCACACACACAGGATATTGTGCTATTATACTGTTAAAACTACCTCCCTAAAAATAACATGGTGTCTAGACACAATGAGTTATTCAATGAATGGTAGTTATACACAGAGATAGTCACTTCTGTAGACCGCTCTGGCTGGCTTCAGGGAACCTATCGAAGAAGGAAGCCAAAGTCTGGCGAGGTCAGTCCCACACATGGAGCAGCACAGCCGTGCGCTTCACTAGCCGGAAGCCTCCTGCCCCCGCTTTGTTAGCAGCACACACAGTTAAAGTACACAGCATTTTGTGCAAGGTTCTAACAGGGACCTCTCAGCTTCCAACACATTTTACATCTCAAGTGGAAAGCCTGGCCTTTCTTAAGAGTAAATTTCACCTGACACCCAACTTTTTCCTTTTGAGGGTGGCACATCAAAGTGACCTCTGGAATTCTACTCAAAATTCCAATTTTCAGGAGTTTAATATCCTCAATTTCTAAAAGAGAACAAAAAACCCAAAACTTTTATATTATATGTTAAAATTTGAAAGCACTGAAATGACTCACTTCCCTGAAATCATTACATGGCTTGGGTTTGGGGCTTGAAAAAGAATTCTATCGCTCAGGTTCCTCAGTCTTACCCTATTCTAAAGCAGAGCAGTTCCCTACTCCAGCTGCTCACTGCTAACTTTCACTGGTCTTTGAGATTTGTATAAATTAATTGGTTGATTCACTGACTGCAATGCTGGGATCGAACCCAGTGCCTTGTAAATACTCTACCACTGAGTCAAGGACAGAAAATGTTCCCTTAAAAATGAAATTTGTATAAAGTCTAGTTCTTTTGTTTTGTGGGTTGTTTTAATTTTGAACATTTCTTACTACTGTGTGGATAACGTGTATGTGTGAGCACAGTGTGCCATGTGCCAGTGTACAGATCAGAGGTCAACGCTGTGTTGTGGTTATCTCCTTCTACTCTCTCATGGTTTTTTTGTTTGTTTTTTTCTGTCTCACTGAATACTCAGGCTGGCCTTGAACTCACAATCCTGTCTCAGCCTCACAAGAGCTGAGATTACTGGTGTGTGTCTCACTCTTGGCTGATCGAGGACTGTGTATAATACGTTTCTACATATATCGATTTATTTTATTCGGTGCTGAGATTAAATAAGTACTTTCCAGATGCTAGCAATCATGCTACTGACTAAGCTCAAGAGCCTAAAGCTACACTTCATTTCAACTAAGGATCTGTCAATGGGCTTACCAGGGGTAAAGGTTAAAACCACACCACTACTTTCTTAGGAAAAAAAACACCCCAGTCTCAAGGGACATTATGACTTCAATTTGATACCAGCCAGGTATTTCGTTGTTCTCACTCTGAAAAACACAAATTACACACATCCCCACACTTTCAAAATATGCCAAAGAATCGTTTATTAACACAGGACTTACAGATCGAAAAAGAGAGTGGTACAGGAGCTAGAAAGGGGTTGTCAGAGTAAGCATGCAGGCCAGTTTTTGCAGAGGAAGAGAATAAAGCAAGTTTCAAATGGCACATTCACACACAAGTGTCTATGTTGAAAAAAGACATCAGAAAAGTAGCCAAAAAATAATAAGGCGCTGATTAAAATACAAAGATTTTCCATGTCAAAAAGAGCTACTTCACAGGCAGGTAGCCACAGAGGGCTTGCTGACTCGTTGAGAAAGTCACAGATCAAAGTAAGCTCTTGCTGCCAGAGAAACAAAGGATCCTAAAGACTGAACATCAAGATGCTGCTATGCTAGTGAGAGTAAATTTAGGGGGTGGGGGTGGGAAAGCAGCCTCCTTGAAATTATATGCAGCAAGGGCTCAAAAGGTTAAATGTAATGATATGCAGAGAGAAAACAGGCAATGTTATTAGTATATCTACCTTTCATACAAAGAATTAACAGCACAGGTTAGAGACAGTATCCCCTTCAGAGCTAAGTTAGGGTTTCCAAACAGGATTATGATTCATAGATAGTAATCATCCAAGTTTCTTTCTTTCTTTCTTTTTCTTTTCTTTTTTGCTCCATCAGCCCACTTCTTATTTCTCCAGGATGTCCTTTTAACCCTCAGACTAAGAGAGCAAGAAATTCCACTGTGAGTGGAAAGGTAAAATCTTGCTCAGCAACATGTAGGCATGATGGTCAGCCATCAACCCATCTTAGCAACCGCTCTGAAGGGATGGATACTGCTCCTTCCCCACTGGAGGTTTACAGAGCAACAGAAGGAAACAATCTGCATTTAAGGTCTCCTCCCTCTGAAGAGAGCTGTCTTGAACATGACAGGTTCCATTCTGGGAATGTTCCAAACATACAGAGAGAACACGAGCACAGATTATTTAACAGGTCCATTGAATGGGCTCAGTCAAAAAGCCAACCTCCCCTTCCTGAATAAAAGGTGGGAAAAGACTTCCCAAATGTGGGTTGACTCGTTTCACAAAGATATGTGGTTTGGCACTGTGAAAGAATATAGATTCATTTTCAGAAAAATAGCCTCTAATTAATAACTTCTGAGTCCAAAGGCTAGTATACATGTTGTAAAATTGTTTTCAAATAAAAATCATATGCTGTTGTTTAAAAAACAATGCTCCTTGCAACCAAGTGTTGTGGCTCACGCAGCTCACACACACACAAAAAAAAGACTAAATCATCCTATCAAACAAACAGCAGTGAAAGGGAAAAACAGAAAAAAAAAAGAGAGAGAAAATAATAGTGAAGAGCAGAAGGAGCTCAGACAGCCTACTGCACCAGGAAATCCCTTGGCCGGCAGCAGGCAGAATACAGATCTTTGCTAACTTGCTTCCCATTCAAAACCCAGCATAAGAAACCACCAACATTTCAGTAACAAAGGACGGACACCATTTGCCAGTTTGAAATCTGCGGACTCTACGGCATTTCACAATGTCTGCTGAGTCTGTAAACTTGGAAGTGTCTTACCTGTCCCTCCCAGGTAAAGAAACAAACCCTGCATGTGCACACTACATTTTCTAGAATAATACAGTAATATCGAGATAGTTCTCATTATTAAAGGCCACAAAATAGGTTTATCTTTCTATATACATATCAAAAAAAAAAAAACAAAAAAACAAAAGGAAATGAAAACTAGGACACTTGGGAATCTAGTTCTTGTGACAGGAAGTTGGACTGTAGAATAAATTGCTACATGTTAAGCCACACAGGGTTTAAAGAGGGTTCCCTAGTAAGAGGTTCTCACACATCTTATCAGAAGCTAATGGTTACCCTACCCTAGCATCTACAGGGTTATTACAACTTAATACTGGCAGTAACACTGCAAAACAGTAACACTGAAACAGGCCTGCTCCCTGCCAGGCCTTGACACACCGAGCATCCCTAAGTGTCTCTTTCCCTCTTTTCAGGGAAGCTGGTAAACTGCACTACAAGTAGGAAGAAGTCTTTCACTCTCTTGGCCTAGCAAGAGTCAGTTTCTGTGAACCCAACAAATACTGTCTTAGCAACTCTAAATATACGAAAGAGAAGACAAAAGGGGAGGGCGGGCACCACTGATTCCTCTCACAGGAATGAAGAAACACTGTGACAGTCTTTATAAAACTTCTGCTATGTGGGGTCACTGAGCAATGGGTTCATATGGGCCTCTGACACCAAGTGAGTATTGGGTTTCAAAAATAAAAATATTTTGGCTATCCAGTCTAAGCTTCAGAGCAATCAGAGTCCCCATGGATTAAGGTTTCCATAACATGTTCAACACTGCTTCAAGCAGCCAGCCAACTGCAGGCTGGTTACTACTAAGATCTGCCAAGGCAATGCGCCAGAGACTGTCAGTCAGACAATACCACAGGGTCATCTTTGAAATCTACATCACCATCACCAAAGCAATCTCACCAATTCCTCACCTGCGGCAGGAGGATGTTGACCACTAACTGTTGGTAAATCCAAAGAGCTATCAGACATGACATGCTTAAGATCTCCTCCCACATCAGCCAATTTCATGTCAAACTGAACAGAAAGCGCATCTTCAGAGTCCTCCTTGCCAACACTGCTGCCGCCGATGGAGGGGAGGTCTAAAGACTTCACCGAGGCAGAGTCTTCTTTGGCGTGTCTGAAAGCCACTGCTTTCTCTCCCAGGGATTTGTCTGAGCTCGTGTATGAAAATTTACTGGAGTGGAAGTCAGCAAAGCCATCATCACTCTTTGTGGAAGGAGTGCTCTCTTTGAACTCCTCCATGGCCAGTCCAGCTCCCTCGAGGGAAAGCTGTTTGAAGACATCGTACTTGGTAGATGCAGCGGGTGGGTTCTGTGCGCCCTCCACTGTGCTGCTGGCCAAGGGGCTGGGACTTACTTCCTCTCTGAGGGCGTCATATTTGTCATCTGCTTTTGGCTCAGATGAAATAGAGCTGTTACCGAAAGCCATGAAATCTGCAAAGTCGTCTTGCTCCCCGACAGATGTAGGATTCGAATACTCCCCAAAGAGGTTGAACTCTCCAAAATCATCTGCCAAACTAAAAGTTTTAGTGGACGCCAGTGCTGCTGAGGCTGCCACAGAACCCGCCGACTGAGGTCTTGTGGAAATGGACGTGGATGTGCTAAATGCAGCTGAAAGGGGTACCGGTTTCTCGCTACTGCAATTCACAGAGGAGAACATATCAAGGTCGGCTAAGTTCAGAGGGGTTTTCACCTGTGTCTGTTTCTGCTGAGTAGCTCCAGAGGAAAAGGCTGCTGGAAAAGTGTCTTTTGTTGGTGGCTCTAGGGGTGACACACTATCGGCGGTCTTGAAGTCGGTGAAGCCATCATCGGGTCCTGTGGATCTGAACTCGGCAAAGCTCTCTCCTGAAAGAAAAAGTGCAGTGAGTGAGGCAAAGATGAGGAGCTTAAGACCATGTGACACGTGGCGCACTGGGCTGAAGCGTAGTTTTGTAGGTTCCCCCCTTGACTTCGCAGTGAGGCAAAGACGCAGAGCTTAAGACCTCGTGACACGTGGCGCGTGGGGCTGAAGCGTAGTTTTGTAGGTTCTCCCCCTGACTTCACAGCAACCACAGTCCACACACTGTCAGTTACTTGCTTCCCCATTAAAGCCAGCAATAGGGAAACAGGTAAGTACTGCTCAAATCTCTCTCCTCCTCTGGCCGGAACTGAATCAGAAGCTGGAAACTCTGGAGAGGCACACTAATTAATAGCAGCCCTTTAAAGATGAAACGTTATATAGTTTTAAACAAATTTGAAGGTATCAATGAAGTGTTGAAAAAAGTCCTGCATCTTACAATGGGAATGCATAACTCCGAACAACTAAGCCGATGGGTACTGTGGCACACACCTTCCCAGAACTTGGGAAGCTGAGGCAGAGAGATCACAAGTTGTCGCCAACTTGGGCTATATAACAAGACCAGGTCTCAAGCATACCAACAGACCATCAACCAACCAATGATCTAACCACCACCCCAAATAAGACAAAACAACCCGGTTACTAGAGGCTAGCAGTGTAGCTCAGTGGTAAAGCCCATGCCTGACAGAACCGTGACCTAGGTTCAATGCCCAGACCACGTGCACACTGACACACATGCACATACGCACACACATAGGAACACAAATTAGATAGGACAGAATGTAGTCTTGCTCAAGTACATTGATATATTGATTTGAAGATATTTTTGTAAAAATCCTTTGAAAAAATAACTACTTATTTGAAAAGCAAGTTAAGTGCCCTAGACAAGAACACTATAAAGACTTAAAACCCTCTGATTACTGCTGCTGGCTGTGTGAGTGTGGTGTGCACATGTGAGGCCAGACGATGGCTCTGGGCAATGACTCCCTCTTTTCTCCTTTGTTTTTACTCTGAGGACTGAACTCAGGCCACTGGGTTGTTCAGTAAGCATTTTTATCCTCTGAGCATTCTCTTTCAGCCCCTGAGAACTTATTCTTTAAACTCTGGAACCATGATTCTTAATCAGATTTCCATTCTTCATTAGTACCTAATCTCATCATTCACACTTGCAACATCAGCATGCAGATGACCTCAGTTTTCTTACAGTACCCGAAGGTCTACAATGAAACCCACTGAGATAAGCCATGTAATAAAAGCCAGGGATATAGCAAACACCAACACCGCTATATCAACCAACATCGCTTGTTATCTAAAAACATGACTGCCACTTCTGGAGATTTAGAAAATAAAAACCTAATTTTTTTTGGTTTTGTTTCTGTTTTTTGAGACAGGGTTTCTCTGGGTAGCCCTGCCTGTCCTAGAACTTTCTCTGTAGACCAGGCTAGCCTTCAACTCAGAACTTAGAGATCCACCTATCTTTGCCTCCCAAGTGCTGGGATTAATGATACTTGCCACCATTGCCTGGCTTTTTTTTTTTTTAATGTAGACATTCTACCTTTGTAGTTCTGGCTGGCCTTGAACTTGTGGCAATCTCCAGCCTTTCCCTCCTGGGTGCTGGGATTAAAGGCGTGCACCACCATGTCCAGCTTCTCATCCATTTTTTAAAAATAATTTTTCCCAAAAAATGAAACACAGATGCATATTGAACCATAAAAATGTACTTAAAACCAAAACCCTAAAATCAATTTCTAAAATTGACACCAAGGAAGACAGGCTTTAAACCTAGTATGGGCATGATCTGCTCTTTGATAGAAAAAGCAATGGACACTGTGATTTTTCTTCTTAATCTGATACTGAACCTATTTACTAGCAAAAGTCATCAACACAAATCTGCCTATAATATTAGAGAAACATGAGAAAGAGGAGCAGCCTCCAAGTTTCCTATAATTTTTGTTTTCAAGATAACATAAAGTCAATTTCACAAATTGACCAGAAACACAAATGTGAAAATTACCCTAGGATTTTAGAGACACGTGGGTGATATTTGTGTTATTTCTATAAATGAAAAGGAAATTAGTAAACTTTTTTTTTGTCATTTTGGTTTTTTTTTTTTTTGAGGCAGGGTCTCACATGGTAGCCCAGGCTGACCTTGAACTCAGGGCAATTCTCCTGCCTCAGCCTCATGAGTGCTACAATTAGAGGCATGAGCTACCATGTCTAGATCAGGGTCTAAATAAAATTTTGATGTGCTGCTTTGAAATATCTGTGAAATTGACAGGTTTTGATTTTTAAACACAAATCACACAGCAAACTAAACTTACTGATGATGAATTGCAAATTTTTCCATCAGAAATGTAAACTGGGTAAAAGGGTTAAAAGGAAATGAAAATGGAGGTTTATAACTTTAAAAGCAAAGAGAATACTGCAGCAAGTAAGCTAGCTGGGAGGGAGTCTGTTATCCCACTGACAGCTTTTTTTTTTTTTTAAAGATTTATTTATTATGTATACAGTGTTCTGTCTGCAGGTATATCTGCAGGCCAGAAGAGGGCACCAGATTTCATTATGGATGGTTGTGAGCCACCATGTGGTTGCTGGGAATTGAACTCATGACCTCTGGAAGAGCAGCCAGTGCTCTTAACTGCTGAGCCATCTCTCCAGCCCCTTTTTTTTTTTTTTTTTTTTTGAGACAGGTTTTCTCTGTGTATCCCTGGCTGTCCTGAACTCACTCTGTAGACCAGGCTGGTCTTGAACTCACAGAGATCCACCTGTCTCTGCCTCCTGAGTGCTGGGATTAAAGACGTGCGCCACCACACCCGGCAATTAGACAGCTGTGAACTGCCATGTGGTTGCTGGGATTTGAACCCAGGTCCTTTTTTGGAAGAACAGCCAGGGCTCTTAACCACTGAGGCATTTCTCCAACCCCCACTGACAGCTTCTTAGCAAACTTGAATTCTTGAAAACTTGGATTCTTGAAGCTCCTCCTTTGATTTTTGTAACTTTTTAGACCCTGAGAAAATTTCAAGGGCGTATTCAGCTAGGCCTCATATAGGAAGTGTCCTTTCTTTGTGCAGAATGCTTTTCAGAACTTATGCACAGCTTATGGTTTAACCTGTGAGGAGTCATTAAACTGTCACTCAGCAATGCAGGAGACTCAGTTCTGAACTGGGTCCTGCAGAGGTTCTAAGTCACAGCACATTTGCTTCACGGTAGGCACCCCCACCCCCCTATTTTTTGGCTCAAATGTGCTATGTAGCCAAGGATGACTTTGTACTTCTCATTTTTTTGCCTCCACTTTCCACGTGCTGGAAAGCAAGGTCTGAACCACAATGGCCCAGTCCAAGGAAATTTTTCAAAAAGTGTAGGAGAAGCTGGGCGGTGGTGGCGCACGCCTTTAATCCCAGCACTTGGGAGGCAGAGGCAGGTGGATCTCTGTGAGTTCGAGACCAGCCTGGTCTACAAAAGCGAGTCCAGGACAGCCAGAGCTGTTATACAGAGAAACCCTGTCTCGAAAAAACAAAAAAAAAACAAAAAGTGTAGGAGAATAAAACACTTTCTCCTAAGTTGAACAAAAATAGTAACTCAGAAGGCTTTAAAGTGAGTGAAGTGGGGAGGATGAAAGCAAGGAAATAAAGACAACAATGTCTCTGGGCCTCGAGCAGGATGAGGACGCAGAGCTGAGAAGCTGCTCACATTTTGGGCACCACTACCTTTTCCTACTGTCTCTAATAAGAGGAATGTTTATGGGACTGGAGAAGTGGTACAACTGTTCTTTCAGAGGACCTTGGTTCGGTTCCCAGCACTCACATGGCTACTCACAATTGTCTGTAACTCCAGTTTCTGGAGATCCAATGCCCTCTTCTGGCCTCTGTGGGCACCAAGCGTGAATATGGTACATAGACATACATACATGCAGGCAAAACCACTTATATACATAAAATAAAAAATTTTAATGTTTATATCATGATCATGAACACCATATCACACAAAGAATCCAGACATTAAACCAGGCTCTACTCAA
Source organism: Lophiomys imhausi (assembly GCA_907164525.1). Classification (NCBI taxonomy): domain Eukaryota; kingdom Metazoa; phylum Chordata; class Mammalia; order Rodentia; family Muridae; genus Lophiomys; species Lophiomys imhausi. Next base: position 12,118,570 of record CAJQZJ010001558.1, read on the forward strand.
AAGTTTTCTGAGACTAAATGAAGTCAGGGTTCCTCTAAGGTTCACATCTGAGTGCCTTGCGCCTAACACAAGTATGGAGGAAGAAATAGCTTTCCCATTCTAAAGGCTTGGATGAAACAAAAGGAAATGTAAGATCTATGAGAGACTGACGTCTAAGAGGTAACCCTTCCTGTGTAAAGATGCTGGTGCAGTGGAGTATCTATCTACCTCACTTCCCGGACTCTTCCATACATGTCCCACCCCAGGCCAAAGTGTGCAGGCCAGCTGGGAGCACTGAGCATACAAGGGCAGACCGTGGCTGCATTCTCAGGAGGAAACCCTCATTAGAGCAGACACATTTCACAATATGCAGAGTTAAGGTTTAGATGAAACCTGTGGATTACTCAGACTACATGCCACGTTTATCCACACATATTAACTTCTATCACACAAATACACGCACACATAAACACATACAAGCCTACACCCTAATGCACGTGCACACGCGCACGCACACACACACCCCTTTCATCTTTCTCATTTAATCATAATCAATTTTGAAAATCCTGAACAATGGTTACTTGAGTCAAACACAACAGAATATAGGCTGGGCATGGTGGCGCAGGCCTTTAATCCCAGCACTCAAGAGGCAGAGCAAGGCGGATGGATCTCTGTGAGTTCAAGGCCAGCCTGGTCTACAAAGTGAGTCCAGGTTGGCCACGGATACACAGAGAAACCCTGTCTCAATGCCTCCCCCCCCAAAAAAAGGACATTACAGTGACTGTCCTCTCATTCCTCCTGGATAGGTCAGCTAATGTCTGACTGATTCATTCACTCAATTAATTGATTAATTTAACAGTGCTGGGGATGAAAACCAGGAGCCTGCCCATGCATTCTCAGTATTCGCTCTACACTGAGCTAATCTCAGCTCTGAAGCTTTGGAATGCCACCTGGTATCCACTTTGTGCCACAGAGCACTCTCCTGTGCCAACAAGGTACATCTAGTAAAATGTTCATTAGGCTGAGTCTTGTTTGCCTCCACTTTGTTGTTTTGTATAAATACAAAGTTTTCTCTTTCTTAATGATATTTAGTTCTTGAAGAGTATTAAGGAGAAGGGACTGCGTGGCTGACAGGGAAATGCTAAGGAGATGTGTTGCTTTATCAGCCGTGCGGCAACACTCAGGCTCTGTGCGGGAAAAGGAGTTCAGCACTCTCGTGACGCCTTCAGGGCTGTAGCCAGTGGCTCTCCAGACATCGCACAGTCCACATCCATCTCTGTGAAGGTGAAACAGCTCCTTCCTGCCTTACGATACATTCTGCTTTGCCACAGCTACTGTTTCCCAGGCTGGCTTGGAACTTGCTATGCACTGAGGATGAGCCTGAGCCCCTGATGGTCCTCCCTGGGCCGTGTTGAGATTTACAGGCTCTACTCGCCTGGCTCACCAGAGCTGGCTTTTTTTTTTAATTAAAAAATCTAGGTTTATGCCGGGCGGTGGTGGCGCACGCCTTTAATCCCAGCACTTGGGAGGCAGAGGCAGGCGGATCTTTGCGAGTTCGAGGCCAGCCTGGTCTACAAAGTGAGTCCAGGACAGCCAGGGCTACACAGAGAAACCCTGTCTCGAAAAACCAAAAAAAAAAAAAAATCTAGGTTTATTTATGTATTTTGTGTGCATGTGCACACACATATATACACACACACATAGGGGCATAAGTACATGCATGCTATAACATGCAGGTGTGTCAAGTTCATAGATGAATGTCAGGAGCTGTTCTCTCCTTTCACCATGTGGATTCTGGTGACAAGACTCAGGTTGTCAGGCTTTGCAGCAAGTGTCCTTAACCACTGAGCCACCTCACCAGCCCCAGAGCTGGTTTGACAAAGTAATGGTACTATACAGTGTTTTTCTTTCCAAATGACAGACGAGAACCCAAGAAAAAAATAAGTGCCATACCAGGAACTGATTTTAAAAGTTTTCATTAAGACGGTGGTTGCCTTCTGCACAGTCCACAGAGGCACACTGTGAGCAGCCGTCAGGACAGCGCAGTCAGCTGCCATCTCCCACACAGGATCTAAGTCGCCTGACTTATTCCAGTGACAGGCAACACACTGTTTTCAGAGGAAACTGTATAGGTTTGACATTCAGCTGAAGTCCGAGAAAGCACCTTACAGTAACTGAGCCACACACTGGCTCAATGTAATTTGAAGGCTCCTCAAGATTATACCTGCCCCACAAGACAGTGCTCTACTCAGTACTTACTAAGCATTGCAGCAACCACCAGGGACTTCTGACTTAGAACCCTTGCAGCCTGAGTATGTGTCACACAGTTATTACTGTGCCATATAATAACCTCTTCATCTTTCTCATTCAGTCATATCCAATTTTGAAAATCCTGAACAATGGTGACTTGGGTCAAACAGCACAGTACAGTGACTGACCTCTCATTCTTCCTGAATAGGTCAGCTAATTCATTCATTCATTCAACTGATTAATTTAACACTATAATAACACTACTATGTCAATTTCTTTTGAGCTGGGCATGGTGACACATGTTTTTATCCCTGTGAGTTCCCAGCCAGCCAGTCCTCTCTAGTGACTCTGACAGGCTCTCACTAGGTAGTCCAGTCTACTCTGAAGCTGGCTGTTGCCCAGGTTTCCCCTTTGTGGCAAACCTCCTGTCTATGCCCCACAAGTACTGCAGCCCGGGCGTCTGCACACTTGGCTTGCCATTTTTAAAAAACATTTTGTTTTTTTTTTTCCTTTAAAAAACAAGTATACAATTTTTGTTAGTTTTTCTTTTTGTTTTTTGAGACAAGGTTTCTCTGTGTGGTCCTGGCTGTCCTAGACTCACTCTGTAGACCAGGCTGGCCTTGAACTTACAGAGATCCTGCCTCTGCCTCCCAAGTGCTGGGATTAAAGGTGTGCGCCACTATGCCTGGCAATTACAGACAGCTGTGAACTGCCATGTGGGTGCTGGGATTTGAACCCGGGTCCTTTGGAAGAACAGCCAGTGCTTTTAACGACTGAGCTATCTCTCCAGCCCTGACAAGTATACAATTTTTAAAAATGAATGTTTATGGATGTCACTAAAAACAAAAACAAAACATTCTTAAAGGGTTGGGGGATGTAGCTCAGTGATAAAAATACTAGTTTAGCAGTACAAGGTGCTGGGTTTGTCCCTCAATGCAGCAAAAGGAAAAAAGAAATGGAATCCAAACTTACCTAAAGGCTTACTGTCTGTTGTTTGCTCAAGTTCCCTGAAAGCACTGTACTTATCACCAGAGTCTGCGACAGAGAGACAGACACTCATTACAGTGAAGAGTCCAGAGATCACAGCCAGAGATACACAGCACATTGGGCTGAGCAAAAGTATTTACGTGTGGAACAGCATCTGACATATTCAATAAAAAACCTGCTGCTTAAAGATTTATATAACTTAATTAAAAGTTACAACTGCAGACTGAGAAACTGCTTTTACCTCCAAATGAAGAAGGGTTTTCAGTGGGCTTGTCAGCGGAAATTCCTTTAAACACTGCGTATTTATCTGTGGAGGCTTTAGTTCCAGGAAGTGGTATCAACAGCGATGGAGCACTAGGAAAGAGAAGGAAACGTGGTACTGATCAGACCAAATCCTTCCCTCATCACCACAGGGGGCTTGGACGGCAGCTAGAAGTCATAGTTCTCTGCCCTACCTCCCTTCCTTCCTTCCAGAAAAAAAAAATTTACTTTTTTATTATTTTATGTGTCAGGCATAATGGGACAGAACTTTAATCTCAGCACTCGGAGGCAGAGGCAGGTGAATCTCTGTGAGTTTGAGGCCAGCCTGGTCTACATAGTAAGTTCCAGGACAGCCAGGGCTACACAGAGAAACCCAAACAAAAACAAACGAAATGGGTATGTCTTTGTGTATGTCACATGTCTTCAGGTACACCTACCTAGAGGCCAGAAGAGGGCACGGGATCCCCAGGAGCTAGAGTTACAAGCAGTTATGAGCTGCCTGACATTGGGGCTGGGAATGGAATTTATCATGGTGTTATCTGTATTCATTCTGTAGGGCAGACAGACTGCCTGGGAAAGACCACAGACAGAAATGCAGAGCAAACTAAGGAAAACAACAAACAAATAAACTCCAAAGTGCTTTACTGAAGCAGGCTGCCATCTATGGGAATGGGAGGGAAAAATAGCTAAGAGTCTGTGGGGTGGGGGCTCTGGGTTAGGCATTTTATAAGACCCCCCACATTCCTCCTGTTTTCTTATCCTTTCACCAAATGTTCATCGCTGGGCAGGCCTTTCTTCCCTTACTGCCTTTCCCATGAGAAAGGAAATGGTGATCCTTTTCCCTATCTGGGTATGCTCTCCTACGCTCTCTCACTACAGAAGAGCGGCAAGAACTCTAAAATGTAACCGAGTCATCTCTCTAGCCTTTCCTACCAGTAAAAATAAAACAAACACAAAAACAGCTGGTGAGACAGTTCAGTGGATATAGACTCCAGGCCAGGATCTATATGGTGGAGGGAGAAAACTGACTCCCAAAAGTAGTCCTTTGACCTACACATGCACACTGGCACACAAGCACCCGCCTGCCACCTCACAAAAGTAATGTAATCTTTTTTTTTTTTAAGACAGTGTGTCATGTATCCCTCATGTAGTTGAGAAAGACACTGAATTTCCAACCCTCCTGCTTCTACCTCCTACAGTAGCGTGCTGGGGATTGAACCCAGGGCTTCCTGCACAATAAGGCATGTAGGGTGCCACCTGGGCTGTATTATGGCTCTCTGCTTCAAAGTTAGGAGCTATATATAAATTCCAAAAATGACTAAAAACAATGTCATTTTTATTGAAAATAAACCTTAGCATTCAAGTAATTATTTTCTTGACTGAGGAGGGTGACATCTATACTGATGGTCTAAGCATCTGGTTAGACTGCAGAGGTGCTGAAAACAGATCACTAAAGAGTAACAACTTCATAAACTGTTTAGGATAATTAAGAATTGCAAAGTAATAGTCATTCAAGCATGTCATTTTGTTAGGTACTAGGGCAGTCTATCACAGTTATTTTCTTTTTTTTTTTTTAAACATTTTTATTTATTATGTATACAGTATTTGCTCTACATATATGCCCGGGCACCAGATCTCAATGTAGATGGTTGTGAGCCACCATGTGGTTGCTGGGAATTGAACTCAGGACCTTTGGAAGAACAGCCAGTGCTCTTAACCTCTGAGCCATCTCTCCAGCCCCACAGTTATTTTCTATGTTAATCAGAAATCAAGTTGCCAAGAGACAAGCAACATTTGCTTATCCAAATATAAGGAAATAGATAGGTGGTCTTCAAAAACCTCAAGAGATCTGCAGAATATGGCATTCAAAGATGTTCTCTTAACTCAAGATTTTTTTATATCGAGACATGTCAGCTCCTGACAGCACCCCCTATTCTACTCCAAGTAGATGATGAGCATTGAAGAATCTCCAACTGGAGATGGTTGCATTAGTGGCAAGCCTGTCACTTGGCAAGAAAAACCCCTTGCTTCAATTGTAGACAGACTGCTGTCTGAAAAGGACAAAACTTAGAAGCAGGTAAGTCGACAGCCTAGCTCTGCCAAGACAGGGTAGGCAAGTCCTTCATAATTCCTGCTCTACAATTAATGTCTGTCAGAGAAATGGGGCCAATCGGCTGAAGATTGATGCTGTAATGTATGGAGAGAAATTGGGAACTGTCCAGGCAGCCAGTTGTATGTCATTTCTTAGCTTTGGAAGCTGCTGGCCCCACACTTCCTGTACAATCAGATATATTTATCCCTCTCAGGTCTCTGATGTGGTTGGAGACTAGATAGCTATATAGTCCTGTAGTTAAATTTTAAGTTGTTTGGGAATTAAGAGGGTGTTCTGGAACTAAGAAGATGTTTTTAAAATTGTGATGCAAATTAGGATGGAACTTTAAACTCATGGAGATGGTTGCATAGTAGAATGTTAAAGTCAGTTGCCAAATACATATGGACTGGACATTGAGAATGTATGCTAAGCCTTATAATTCTCATAATGATGGCCTAATTATTTTTGTTGTTTTGTATTGTATTTGTTGTTATAAGAGAAAGAGCCATTTGTTGGAGTGAAAGGGGGAGCTGTTGGGGGGCAAAAGATATACCTTAAACTTAAAAAAAAGGAAGCGGATGGGGGGTAAGAGGGAAGAGGGTGGGACCGGAGGGGGGAGTAGGGAGGGGATTGTGATTGAGATGTAACTTCAAGAAATAAAAATAAATAAATAAATAAAAAGCATCAACTTCCTGCAGTTTTAACTTACATTTCACAATAATTTAACAGTGAGTTCCTCCAAAAATGTATACTTAATATTTAAAGATAAATTACGACCACCTAATGTAAGGCTTCTCTAAAATGGGTTCAGCCTGTAGAGGTGGGACAGTTAAGATAAAAGTCTATTTGTAAAATGTTCTTCAAGTCAAGATGTAAATTCTGCTTTTGATTGTGTGGAAGCACAGACATCCGATCAGCAACAGAATGCACATTTTTACAAGGATCACACCTGCAGTCCCAGAGAGCTATCTTTGTAGGAAAATTACAATCACTTCAAAATTAGATGAAGATAGTTTTCATCTGTGAACTTTTTTTTTTTTCCTGGATGGAATGATAGTGTAACGAGTAGCGTCTGCGTAGGCAATTCTTGGAAAGCTTCAACACACTAGAGAATCGTTGCTTTTTCCCCTTATCACACCTAGTCAGTTCCCTGGAAGAACAACCTTTACATATGAATGACTGCGCTCTGCCACCAGCTAGTGTCATTCAATACCAAAGCACAAGACATAAATGGATTTCTATTGAGGTCTCTGCCCTGCAGCAGAAATCTTTCCACAGTCATTTAAATCTTCTTATCAGTGGCCCACAACCAAGGTAAAAAGCAGGCTGTCCCACACACACACACACACGGTAATGAGGTCCACTGCGTTTCAAGACTTACAGGCATTGAATATTGAAATTTCACATCACTGCCACACAGCTGCTACTATTTGATCTCGACAAATGTAATAGCTTATCATCTCTACATGTAGGTGGATGCTTTTACAGTTCCATAAATAATTAAACTACAGCTCATTGACCAGAATGTTACATAGGAATACAGGTAATTGGTGTTTAAGGACAAGAAGCCCAGGAAGCTGGATAGCCTTCTTGCTTTTCATAGCCCTCCAATTTAAGCTATGGTCTTTTAAAAGCTCAGTGGCAAAATCTTTCTGCTGGATGTGACATTTAATTGAATGTAATTAATTTTAAAATTATATTCACAGAATTGGACAAAAAGAGACTGTGCAGGGTAATGAATTAGCACTGATGGAAATCAACAGACTTGAGTTCCATCCCAGTAAACTGACGTTCGCTAATTATATGCACACCACGAGGGCTTCATTCTAGCCCCTTCTCGGGAGCCGTTATTTTTTAAAGGAGGCTATAATCACTATCAGAGTGTTATGGTAGTTATATATAGCAGTTATTATACTTGATACATGAAGCAGTCATTTCCGCTCTGTAAGGGAAGTACTCAAGGGAGAGGGACACTGTTTTAAAATGTAGGAATCTGCATTCCAGTGAAAGGCAAGACTGAGACCTGGTCATCAAAGAACACATTGTGCCCCCCCCACCACCCCGAATCTACATCCACATGTCTGCGGTAGGTGTTAGAGAGAAGCAAGAGATCACCATTCCAATGGCAGTGTCTGGACAAGGTAACTTCACTCTTGATCAAGAGGCTGTGCCCTCAAGAGCACATACACAGAGACACAGGAATGCACTTGGTTTCCATTCTAACTCGGTGGTGACTCTATCTTCTCTCCAATGGCTGGGGTCTGACTTCACAGTCTTATTTCATTGGCTAGTTTGTAAAGTGTTGGCACCAGCAAAGGAAAAAAAATAGAATCCCTTGTCCCAAGCACAGGTTTTTATAGTATGTGATAGAAAAGACTATTTGTTATTTCTTACACAGATTGTTTTGCTCTGCTGAATATAAATGTTTATTAAAAAATGCTTAGAGGACAATGTGGTGGTGTAGTCTTTAATCCTAGCACTTGGAAGGCTGAGGCAGGTAGATTTCTGTGAGTTTGAAGCCAGCCTGGTCAATATAGAGAGTTTTAGGACAGCCAGGGCTACATAGTGAGATCCTGACTCAACAAACAGCTCACAGAAGACAAAACCAACAAAGTGCTTAGTTCTCAGCAAAACAAAGTTCCTGGCGCTACAACTGTCTCAGAGCCCCATCTGGGCGACTGCTGTCCTCGTCACCCTCGCCCTGAGTATTTTCTGAACACACAATTGGATGCTGGTGCTTTCATGCCTGCAATGCTCTCCTTTCCCTGACATCAGAACTGAGTCTGACCCATGTTCCGGTATGTCAGGAACACAGCGCTTCCATGCTGTCACAGGGCCCATGCAGGAAAGAGCCCCACACAGCAGCATAAGCCCTTCTCAAAGCCACTTCTTATTCTGAGGCTGCTCTACTGATGTGGCCAGAGGTCCCAAGGCTTCCCACAACAGGGTCATCCTCACTGCTCTGGTTTCTCACCAACTAACGGCACTCTGTCAGCCACAGCCGCTGCACTGTTTCTCCAGTTTGGTTAAAAAGTTTCTCCATTCTAGTTAAACACAGCAATTACAGAAACTAAAGTAATTTGGCTCTCAGAACTAAAGCAACTTGCTGTTCTAGATTCTTGCCCTTCCCACTCTGTCAGCCCTCCAGTAATGGCAGCTAGAGAGATGGTTATGGATCTCCTAATACCTTTTGTTTTCTTAGCTATCCCTAACAGCAGTACCCCAAAAGGGAAGGAAGTTCCAGTCTCCTCCCTCCTCCTTTCCTACCCCATTACGGCTCAGCCTGTGCCCTGGCAGTCACTTGCTCCTTGTCTGCCTTTCCTTCTCCAACCTTACACTTCCCGCCATCTCCCTCTAAGTCTTTACTTGCTCTGTCATCTTTTATAATGACCACTTTCTGCTCCCAGACACTGACCAAGGTGAATTCCCTGGGCTTAGTTATCACAACTAAACAGACTTCTTTGTAACTCTAGAGAGACCAACCAGGTAAGGTTTTCCAGTTGAGGGACAGTAGTACAATGCCAGAAGCTTAAAAGGGAATGGGGAGAAGCGAGTCTCTCTGGCAGGCTGGAATGTGGACTGTGGACTGCATGACAAGGGAGGAGCATGAGCGCACACAAGGGTTCTTCCACACCAGGCAAAGCCCGCGAGAGACAGAGGACACGCTATCATGGACCAATCAAGGAAGATTAGTTATGGTAATGTAACAAATATTTCTCTCTCAGTAAGAAATTAACTTAATTCTATGCAGTAAATTTGAGATATCTTGCCTGAGTCATTCAGATAGGAATGCCACATAGAATGTGTAAATTTTGTTTGAAGGAAGAGTTCTGGGCAGATATGTGATGCAATGCTTTGTCCAGGAGGTGTGTGATGCATGTGCTGGCATTACAGTACTAGATACATATGCAGTTTACATATGTTTGGTATGTTTCTGTTGCTTTTGGAGACAGAGTGATGGGGTGATATTATGCATTCTAAATGTTAATTAATCTGCTCCCAGAAGCTTGCTTGCTGTACATCAAGTAATGCTGTGTTACCTTGCTTGTCTCTGATTGGTTAAATAAATGCTGAGACCTGAGATTGGGCAAAGACAGAGGTAGGTGGGACTAAGGTGTGGGCTTCTGAAGCAGAGAGCATCTTGGGTAGAAGATATCTTCCGTAGGAGAAGCCTCCAGATAGAGAAGGAAGAAGAAGACAAGAGCAGGAAGGGGAGACACACGATGGGGTAGATGAAAGAAGATCATTCCACGTGACCTGGAACATCGGCATAGCGTGGAGAATAGCAGTCCAAAGGGACGTATATATATTATATGGGGTCATATTTGAGGAATAGAATCAGATGGGCTTAGATGGGCTAAGATTGCACAATCCAGGCCAAGGCTTGTTAAAATCCATCAGGTCTCTGTGTGCTCATTTATAATGGTGGGTTAAGGAGTAACACCGCTGCTACCAATTAACAATAATATAAATACTAAGTGAATAATTTAATTAGCATTTTTCTACAACAGGGTCTCACACTGAAAGCCACACTGGCGTCCTACTACATCTCCAGCCTCAGCTTCCTAACTGTTGTGATTACAAGTGTGTGCCACCATGTCCATCTGTGTAGAATATATTCTTTATAGTCTTATACTCAGGGGAATAATCTGTTTCTGGTCTGAAAAAAATCTTATATCCTGCTTATCTTTAGTTATAGTGTTATGTGGGCGGGTGGCCTGACTAGTTAAAATGGAAGCAATGGTAACAACTATAACAGGAACATGAGAGAAACACAATATGAGTTCTGTCTGACAGAAACAACTTTCAAAATAAAACCAAATGCATCCCCATTGTGTACTCAATCTGGTCTTCCAATCTGTGGAAGAAGTATCTGAACAGAGAGAAGGGGCTGGGAGGAGAGGATGAGGTGCTGACAGTTTGCTGGCTGAGCCGATGAGGATGAGGTGCTGGTGACATGCTGGCTGAGCCAATCACTATCTCTAGAGCAGTGGTTTTCAACCTGTGGGTCGTGATGCCATTTGGGGAGGAGGGGGGTCAAATGACCTTTCCACAGGGGTCACCTAAGACCATCAAAAAACACAGATATTTACATTATGATTTGTAACAGTAGCAAAATTACCATCATGAAGTAGCAATGAAGATAGTTTTATGGTTGGATCACCACAGCACGAAGAACTGTGTTAAAGGGTCGCAGCATTAGGACGGTTCAGAGCCACTGCTCTAGAGGAAAACCTAAGTGATATGTTTGTGGGTCTGTATCCAAACAAATAGAAATCTGGAGGTTGAAAGACATTGATGAAAAAAAAAAAAGATACATGAATAGCTAAAATCCAGAGCCTGATTTTCCCATGAAAATCAGGAGTATGTCATACTACTATAAAACACAAAATCACACACACCTGCTTCAAACTTTTTTCAACATCTGAAGACTGTCTAATAAAAGAACAGGAAGCCGGGCATTGATGGGGTGGTGTTAAGCATTCTAAATGGTAATTGGTCCTGCTTGGGGTCATATTTAGGTAATAGAATTATGAGCTAGCTTACATGGGCTAGGATTACAAAATTCAGGCCAAGGCTTGTTAAAATACATCCGGTATCTATGTGTATTCATTTATAATGGTGGGTTAAGGATTAACACCGCCGACTAATTAATGATAATATAATTACTGGTTAAATCATTTAATTAGCCATATTTTTTTTCTATATATGGTGCCCAATGACAGCAATTAGAATCCATGCTTACAGCCTGAGAAGGCATGGGTAAAAGGTAGTTTCCTAGCCAAAGAGTGGGGAGCTGAACCCTAATATATTTCAAAGGTGTGGCTCCCTTAACAAAAAGCTACTGCCTTATAGCAAAGGTGGAGAGCTAAGGCTGTTGTCCTTAAAACTGCAGCCTTCTAAATAGAGCTTGAGAGTGGAATTAACCGCTTAAATTAAAAATAGAGGAATTCATAATATCTCAATACATTTGGATTCCATTTGAGTTTGTTTCTCTTAGCATGCAGATGATTTTTACACTGACAATTGTGGTCCTATGTATATTTTTTGAGAAAGATCTGACTAGGATAGGCTTAAGGGAGAGAGCTTACACAGATTGCTGACAATGATAATGGGAGGAGGGAGGCCTTTCCTGACAGAAAAGAAATTAATGGCAGCTGGAGCTCACAGGTCCCTGGCTACTAGATGCTTCTCATCAATTTCTGGTATTGGCCCACCAAAGATATACAGCCCAAGCTAGATTCCAGGGAATACAACATGGGATGGGAATTAGACCAAGGCTTTTGGAATGTTCTTGTTTCTTTGCTTGAATTTTGTTTAGATGTCTTTGATTTTCCTATATCGGCGGGAGGTAAAAAGGATATTTTTGTCATTTATCAATGCTAAAATATAAGAGATTTTTAAAGACACAAAGAGAAAGGGGTCACAAGTCAGTCTCCTTAGATGTGGGGCTCCCACAGGAGAACTGGTTTCAAGAGACATTTTGCCCTGAAGGAGATATGTTAATCGCTGGGTGTGATGGTACATGCCTTTAATCCCAGCACTTGGAAGACAAAGACAGGTGGATCCCTGACCTTTACCAAGGTCAGCCTGGTCTACAAAATAAATCCAAGACAAGGATATACAGAGAAATCCTGTCTCAAAATAAAAATATATAGAGAGATATGTTACTTGTGAGAAATTGTATATTTTCAGAACAAAGGAACAAAACACCAAAGAAGACAAGGTGAGCCCAGATGGTCCAGCCTCACAGACTGTTCCAGCCAGGACTTCAATGAAGCCCTGAACTTTCCCACCCAAAGTTCAACTTCTGGACTGCAAACTGCTCAAGACATTCAAATTACTGAGCACATAGAGACTGGACAATAAATGTTACTATTAACTTGCTTAACCATTTTTTCCATTTTATTTGGGCCCCCAAACAGGTTTTCTACAACCCAATTCAGCAGGAAGCAATTTTTTAAGAGAGTGACGTCCCATTCCCAAAAGGTAGGGTGGGTGATTTTTTTGGTCATTTGATGTGTTATAAATGTTTTTAGGGGAATGGTTATAAATTGTAATATGGTCTTATTAAGCAAGGTATAGAAAGTTAGACTAAGAGATCTCTTTTTCTTTTCTCTATCCTTCTTTCTCTCTCATATAGGGGTAAAAGACTTGAAAAGAAAAAGAAGGGGGATATATATGTATGTATATATAATATAGAAATGATAAGGTATAAGGATAGATTATTGAATCTGCTCTGAAACTTAAAACTGTTGTTATTTTTATTTTTTTATTTTTTGGCTTTTCGAGACAGGGTTTCTCTGTGTATGCTTGGCTGTCCTGCACTCACTTTGTAGACCAGGCTGGCCTCGAACTCACAAAGATCCGCCTGCCTCTGCCTCCCAAGTACTGGGATTAAAGGCGTGCGCCACCACCGCCCGGCAACTGTTGTTATTTTTAAAATAAGGTTATCTTTTGATACATTGGTATAGAATTTTGTATATTGATAAAAAATAAGATTAATTTTGATTCATTAGTATAGAGTTTTATATTTTGACACACAATATAAATATTTCAAATCTTTTTTTTTATTGTTTTTTGTTTTTGTTTTTCAAGACAGGGTTTCTCTGTATATCCTTGGCTGTCCTGGACTTACTTTGTAGATCAGGCTGGCCTTGAACTCACAGAGATCCACTTGCCTCTGCCTCCAGAGTGCCACCACGCCCTGCCATTTCAGACAGCTGTGAACTGCCATGTGGGTCCTGGGATTTGGACCCAGGTCCTTTGGAAGAACAGCCAGTGCTCTTAACCGCTGAGCTATCTCCCCAGCCCATTATTTCAACTCTTATATAAGGTATTGTGCCTATACAACTCATTTAAAAGTACAGGTTTACTTCCAATCCTTTTATGGGTTGCTATTGCAATCTATTTAGGAGTGTGGGTAATACAGGTTGATTGTTGGCCAGTCAAGCTCCTGGTCATGTCAAATACTAGGTTAAACAGATAATAAATGGTTAAAAATATACAATTTGCTTATTCAATGATAGATTTATAAATCAATAAATGTCTTCAAAACCCTCAGACATACAGAAAATGGCATTTAAAGATGTTTTTATTATTTTAAGAATTGTTTGACTTAAGACAGTCAGCTCCTGACAGCTCCCATTTGACTTGGAAGAAAACAATGAGCATCAAAAAGAAATCTCCCATCAGGATATAATTCCTAATGGGCAAAAACTCCCCTGCTCTCTGAACAGACTATATACAGTCCAAAGATGGACCAGAGCTTAAATGCAGGTAAGTAGATGTCCTGATTCTGCAGAGACAGAATGGGAAAATCCTTATTTCCTGCTGCACAATTATGTCTGTGAGGTATGCTTGGCCAGAAGGCTGAAGATGATACTCCAACGGTATCAAGAGATATATGGGACTGTCTAGGCAACAAACTGTCATATTTCTTTTTGGAAGCTGCTCTTCTGTGCTTCCTACTCACTCAAATAATAACTTTATCCCTTCTTATGTCTTTGATGGGGTTGAAGGCATAATAGCTATAAAATTTCAATTAAACTTGAGTTATTTAGGATTTAAAAGATAATATAGGATATGATAGAACATATTTAGGTTCAGAACTTTAGACACACCAAGATAGATACATGATTTTTTTCTTCTTCAAGATTGTCTGAGCCGGGCGGTGGTGGCGCACACCTTTAGTCCCAGCACTCGGGAGGCAGAGTCAGGCGGATCTCTGTGAGTTCGAGGCCAGCCTGGTCTACAAAGCGAGTTCAGGACAGCCAGGGCTGTTACACAGAGAAACCCTGTCTCAAAAAACCAAAAAAAAAAAAAAAAAAAAAGATTGTCTGATAGAAATAGGCTAAACATTATGTGTATACCTTTTATATATGGTTTTCTTGTTTCATATTTGTTCTTATTGTTTTTACTATATGACTTAAAAAATTTAACCTTTTTATTAGACAAAATGAGGGAACTGATGGGGTGGTGTTAAGCATTCTAAATGCTAATTGGTCCTGCTTGCTGTCTGTTACTTATATTGTCTCTGATTGATTAAATAAGCGGTGAGGCCTGGAGATTGGACAAGACGGAGGTAGTCAGGACTAAGGTTTGTGGGCTTCAGAGACAGAGAGCATCTTGGGAGAGTAGCCAGGAGCAAGAAGAAGGAGGACACATGCCATGGGATAGATTAAAGAAGATCATTCCATGTAGCCTGGAACATCGGCATAGCATGGATAATAGCAGTCCAAAGGGATGTATGTATATATGGGGTCATATTTGGGTAACAGAATTATGAGCTAGCTTAGATGGGCTAGGATTACACAATTCAGGCCAATTGAAATTGGTACGGTGTTCTGTGTATATTCATTTATAATGGCAGGTTAAGGATTAACACCGCCGATCAATTAATGATAATATAAATACTAGTAAATCATTTAATTAGCCATTTTTTTTCTACAGGGTGTGGTGGCACACTCCTTTAATCCCAGCACGAGGGAGGCAGAGGCAGGTGGATCTCTGTGAGTTCAAGGCCAACCTGGTCTACAAAGTGAGTCCAGGACAGCCAGATATACACAGAGAAACCTTGTCTCGAAAAACCAAAAAAAAAAAAAAAAAGAACAGGAAGCCATTATGGCATAGGCACTTGGCTGTCTGTCACAGGTCAGATTTTTTTTCTTTCCTTTCTCTCTTTCTTTTTTAGAGAGGGTCTCTCTATGTTGCCCTGGCTCTCCTGAAACTCACTATGTAGACTAGGCTGTCCTTGAACTCACAGAGATCTACCTGCCTCTACCTCCCTTAAAGGGGTGCACCATCACACTAGCCCCAAAAATCAAGCTTAAAGAAAATAAATGTAACAAGCAGGTATATCCCCTGGAAGGAAGGGGAGGAGTCAAAGTTCAAGTGGACACAGTGCATAGAAGCAGAGAGCAATAGCACAAAGGCAGAGGATGGCCCAGGGGACAGGAGAGGAACAGGCACATAACTGCTCTCTGGACAGGACATTTGTTAGTTTCAGACTTATACCATATATAACCTTTCCCTTAGAATAAAATGTAATGCTAAATATATTCAACTCTTTTTCTACCTGTTTCCATGCTGGGAATTACTGGTTTTTGAGGAAGCAGGCACCTCTTGGAAGTCAGTGAAAGAATCATCAATGGATCCTGACTTCGAAGCATCTTGAAAATCCTGGAAGTCATCTTCTTCTGTTTCTCCCACCTCGATTTAGAAAGTGTTAGAGTTAGAGTCACCATTCCTGTGATGAAATAACATGTGATCAAAGCAACTTGGGGAGGAAAGGGTTTACTTGGCTTACACTTCCACATCACTTTTCATCATTGAAGGAACCCAGGACAGGAACACAAACAAGGCAGGAATCTGCAGGCAGGGGCTGATGCAAAGGCCATGGAAATGTGCTACTTACTGGCTTGTTCTTTTGTTTTGTTTTGTTTTTGAGACAGGGTTTCTCTGTGTATCCTTGGCTGTCCTGGACTCACTTTGTAGACCAGGTTGGCTTTGAATTCACAGAGATCCACCTGCACCTCTACCTCCTGAGTGCTGGGATTAAAGGCATGCATCATGACGCCCAGAAGTTACAGACAACTGTGAACTGTCATGTGGGTGCTAGGTTTTGAACTTGGGTCCTTTGGAAGAGCAGTCAGTGCTCTTAACCGCTGAGCCACTGCTCCAGCCCCTACTGGCTTGTATGGTTTGCTCTGTCTGCTTTCTTATAGAACCCAGGACCACCAGCCCAGGAGCGGCCCTACCCTCAATTGGGCGGGGCCTCCCACATCAATCACTAGTGCTCTATACCAGATCTTATGGAGGCATTTTTTACAGTTGAGGTTCTCTCTTTCAGGTAGCTCCAGCTTGTGTCAATCTGACAAAAAACTAGCCAGCACAACTGATCCCTTGTTAATTTGACACGCAAACACATAACTATTAAGCCATAACCTTTTCTTTCTTATTTTTCACCAAGATCACACACTAATATCAACATTTCAATATAAACATCCCAAATTTTAAAAATCCCAGTCTTTAAAAATTCAGTCTCTTTAAAACAGTCAGTCTCTTTTAAAAGTCAAAGTCTCTTAATAGTAGATTCTTGTAAAATAAAATAATAAATTAAGGGCTGGAAAGATGGTTCAGAGGTTAAGAGCGCTGGTTGTTCTTTCAGAGGTCTTGAGTTCAATTCCCAGCACCCACATGGTGGCTCGTAACCATCTATAATGAGATCTGATGCCATCTTCTGGCCTGCAAGTGTACATGCAGACAGAACACTGAATACATAATAAATAAATAAAATCTTTAAATGTCCAATTATCTGGGATTCACTCTGAAAGGTGAATCTCAATGACGCTGGTCTCTTGTTAATGACAGATGATTCTTCAGCTCCAGCTGACTGGAATCATAGACTGTTCACACAAAAGGCTCACTAGAGTCTTTGCTTCCCTCTGAAATGTCACAAACCAGGCCTCCACCGTCTACCCTGCTCTCAACATTATCTGCCAAGCTCCTACACAAGACCTCATTGAGCTCTCAACACTCAATGGGTTTTCTGACCCAAAGTTCCAAATTCCTTACAATCCTCCCAAAAACAACATGATCAGGTCTGCCACAACAATACCCTGTTATCCTGGTACCAACTTATCTTAGGGTTACTATTGCTATGATGAAATGCCATGACCAAAGCAACTTGGGGAAGAAAGGGTTTATTTGGCCTACATTTCCACATCTGTTCATCACTGAGGGAAGTTAGAACAAGAACTCAAATAGGACAAGAACCAGGAGGCAGGAGCTGATGCAGAGGACATGGAGGAGTGCTGCTTACTGGCTTACTTCTCATGGCTTGCTCAGCCTCTTATAGAACACAGAACCACTAGCCCAGGATGGTACCACCCACAACAGTCTGGGCCCTCTCCCATCAATCACTAATTAAAAGAATAACCTACAGTCAGATCTTATGGAGGCATTTTCTTTTTTTTTTTTTTTTGGTTTTTCGAGACAAGGTTTCTCTGTGTAGCCCTGGCTGTCCTGGACTCACTTTGTAGACCAGGCTGGCCTTGAACTTGCAAAGATCCGCCTGCCTCTGCCTCCCAAGTGCTGGGATTAAAGGCGTGCGCCACCACCGCCCGGCTGAGGCATTTTCTTAACTGCGGCCTTTCAGATAACTACAGCTTGTGTCAAGCTGACATAAAACTAGCCAGCACAAAAAGGATATTTACATAGGGAACATGAGATTGCCAAAGTTAATAACTCCTCTCCAAATATCAACCTCAGACTATCATTTAATTGCTCAATTTAATTACAACTGCCTAATTTCATAATGGGGTGTGTGTGTGTGTGTGTGTGTGTGTGTGTGTGTGTGTGTGTGTGCACCAAAGGGTCTTGTACACATTAGGCAAGTGCTCTACCACTGAGCATATATAGCTCCAGGGAACAACACAACTGAGATACAACAACAGAGGTGCTTAAGGAAAGAATTCTGTTTCATAGTTTAAAGTATTCTCTGGCACAAATGTAAAAAAGACTGGCTTAAATAGCTAACCTCTGATTTTTTTTTTTTTTTTTTGAGACAGGGTTTCTCTATGTAACAGTACTGGCTGTCCTGGACTCACTTTGTAAACTAGACTGGCCTTGAACTCACAGAGATCTGCCTGCCTCTGACTCCTGTGTGCTGGGATTAAAGGTGTGTGACACCATGCCCGGCGCTCTGAATATTTTTAAAGTAGCTGGGTTACATTTGTGGGGTTGTTGACAGCAATGTTCATGAACAGATATGACATGAGCTCCTTACAACCAGTCACACACATGCATGAAGCAAACACTGGCTCCTAGGCTCCCCCCCTCAGAGCAGCAGACTGTTCCGGTCCATTTGCTCTACGGAGCAAGCTCACACTCCACTGCTCAGCACTTTAAAGCTGGGACTGCACCACAGCCACCCTTCCCTGCCCTGAATGGAAATCTGCTTTGTCCATTTTGACGGTTACTTTCCACTGTATGGAGAAACTGAGATCCACTGAACATTTTCTTTGTGATTAACGGTGACGTTTTATTCTAACAAGCAGTATTATTGCAGACATCCTGCCTCTGCTAACTTAGTTCCCCTCTCTGAGGCCCATGTCTTCAAATAGTTGAGCCAATAAACCTGCAGGACTAGCCATTTTTTCTTACATATTCAATGACATTATATATCTGTGCATTAAAAATACTGGTTTGCTAATCTGAGAAGTAGAAAATTTAAATCTTTCCTTTTCTTTTCTCTTTCTTTCCTTCCTTCTTTCTTTCTTTCTGTTTTTTTTTTGTTTTTTTTTTTTTGTTTTTTCGAGACAGGGTTTCTCTGTGTAACACCACTGACTATTCTGGTCTCAATTTGTAGACCAGGCTGGCCTCAATCTCACAGAGATCCATCTGCCTGCCTTTGCCTCTAGAGTGCTGGGATTAAAAGTGTGTTCTATCACACCCAGCCCTTCTTTCTTTCTTTCTTTCTTTTTTTTTTTCTTTTTGAGACAGGGTTTCTCTGTGTAGCCCTGGCTGTCCTGGTCTCATTTTGTAGACCAGGCTGGCCTTGAACTCACAGAGATCCACCTGCCTCTGCCTCCCAAGTGCTGGGATTAAAAGGGTGCGCCACCACGCCTGTTCTTTCTTTCTTAAAACAGGATTTCACCATGTAGCCCTGGCTGGCCTGGAACTCTCTATGTACCTCCTGAAAGCTGAAATCAAAGGTATGCACTACCATGTCTGGTCTTAAATCCGTATATGTGTGCATGTGTAGAAGACTAGAGATTGACATCACGTGTCTTCCTCAACTGTTTTCCACTGTAGCAAATACCCTAGTTCTCAACAAATATTTTGTGTATTTAAAGAATAATTAAAAACAGAAATAAACAATCAAAATTTGTATTAATTCTTAAAAAATATTTTATTTTTTGCAGAGCTGGGGTTAAATTTAGGATCCTGAGCACCCTAGGCAAGAGCTCACAGATGAACCACGCTGCTACATTTCCATCCAAGGGCCCGCTATAATCCAGCTGACCGAACCTCTGAAGGAAAGCGGCCCACAGGCATGTATGCAGATGACCTGCCACACAGCTTCTCACACACAGCTTCTCCACTTACCTGGTTTGAGGGGTAGGCTGGCATGAAGCCACTGGAAGTTGGCGCTGCAGCTCCACCCACTGGTCCAACAAGGTTAATGCCCATGATGGGCTGTCCAAGGGTGAGGGGCATAGAGCCTGTGGGGCCAGAGGGCATCGCAGTTGGCTGGCTCACTGGCGTAGGCAGGGTCATAGGAAAGCTGCTTAAGGTAGGAATAGGAGCCGCTGGGAACTGGTTCAAAGCATCAGGGCTCATGGCAGGAACACCTCTCTACACAGAACACCAGGAAAATGGAAACATTTTAGCCAGCTGCAGAGCATACTCAAAATCTGTGAAAGCTAGACCTACACATAGCTTTCCTTTTGTCTTATTTTCTTTGTCTTACTCCTCAAATACATGAATCTGATACCAGGAGAAAAGTAACAAGGACAATGCAGTAGGATCTACTACCCTTCTATATGACTAAAAATGTAATTATACAAAGCATTCTTTTATGCAGCAAGCCTGGGCCTACTTCATTCATCCAAACTCTCCTCATTTAAAACATCCAATGCTAATACTTAGACATGCACATCAGCTGTGACATTTCCTGTCACAACTTAAACTAATTCCAAAATATAAGAAAAGTTAATCCCGGGCTGGAGAGGTGGCTCAGAGGTTAAGAGCACTGGCTGTTCTTCCCAAGGTCCTGAGTTCAACTCCCAGCAACCACATGGTGGCTCACAGCCATCTATGTTGAGATCTGCCCGGGCATATATGTAGAGCAAATACTGTATACATAATAAATAAATAAATGAATGTTTAAAAAAAAAAAAAAAGAAAAGTTAATCCCAGGCTAAGTATACAGTAAGGAATTCTAAATGAGGGTAGAAATTGATTTCATTAATTATTTTCACTTTAAACAAAGAGATAACTTGCTAGGATGTGCATTATATGGACTATATATTTTTGGAGTACTGTATAACAACCCACCTAAATTTTAGCATACAAGTAAATGTACAAGGCTGTGGAGAAAAAGGAGTTCACACTCTTTCAATCTGTAGAAACAACGTACTTGTTCCGACATAAGACACATAGTCTACCTGTGTTACCGCTACCATGGCAAGCACGGTGTAAAGCTCTTCCTTAGTAAGTTTGCCAGGTGTAGTTCGATTAGCTAAGGCCCATATCTGTCCGAGAGTTTCCCTGGGAAGTCCAGATGACATCAGAATGGGATAAAGTTTAGCAGTATCTATTCCAGTTGGAGTCACTGTGGTTTCTAGAATTTTCTTATAGGCATCTATTAAAAGAAAGACCAGATGACAAAAGCAAACACATTGCAGGTGATTGACTTTGTTGCTGCCATTGTTGGTATAAAAGAATAACCTTAGGTCAAATTGCTTTAATATACTTGGCATCTGGCTCATTGGAGAAAGGCACCTGTTGCCAAGCCTGGCGACCTGAGTTCAATCCCTGGAACCCACAAAGTGTCCTCTGACCTCCACATATATGCAAACTTACACACAAATGACTAGGAAAGGTTGCATGCATGTGTACAGAGAAGAATAAAGGAAAAAGGTAAACTGGCAGAAATGGATGAAACTAAAAAAATATACTGAAGTCTAGAGCCGGGCGGTGGTGGCGCACACCTTTAATCCCAGCACTAGGGAGGCAGAGGCAGGCGGATCTCTGTGAGTTCAAGGCCAGCCTGGTCTACAGAGTGAGCCCAAGACAGCCAAGGCTGTTACACAGAGAAACCCTGTCTCGAAAAACCAACCAACCAAACAAAAAACCCCCAAAAAACTAAAATCTAGTTTCTGTAGGGTTTGAAGAGAGGAAAGGGAAGATTCAAAATGGGTACATGGACTCTCACATGGTTGGGAGAATATCTAGGCTTTGATTTGTGGTTGTATGATTACCATACAAAGCAGACATTACAATTTCTCCCAGAAAGAAACTCTTCTGTAGAGCTCTTGCATCAGGGTTGATTTACTCAAGTGTAGAACAACTTTTGTCTGCACCAGCCTTGAGCACTGCTGAGCTAACGGACATCACCGCAGCTTGCAAGGTGCTGAGCAGCAACCAAGCAGCTGTGATGCACTGACACCAGCACCTGCTGCTGAAAGGGCCATTATTTCTGTGTTTATTGACCGAGGCTTAAACTCACTTCATCATGGATCCACAAGGGACTGCCACACAATCCATTTTAGTCATTTCTTCAGCTCAGGAATTATAATACACATAAAGAAAAAAACAAACACCACTTTCCAATGTAGAAAATGATGTTACCCAATCTTTCATTTCATATAGTTTCATAGGACAAGCAGAAAAAAGAATATTTTAAAAACAGAGCCTTTAAGAATGCAGAAAATAGCCAGATGTGGTGGTGCACGCCTTTAAACCCAGCACTCAGAAGGCAGAAGCAGGTGGATCTCTGTGAGTTCGAGGCCACCCTGGTTTACAAATTGAGTCCAGGACAGCCAGGGCGGTTACACAGAGACAGGCTGTTTCCCTGTCTCAGAAAAAAAAAATGCAGAAAGTATTAAACATACAAGTGTGATTCTTCAAAAAGATATTTTTAAAAATGGTATGTGTGTGGGTGTTTTGCCTGTCTGTAAATCTTCACACTACATGTGTGTCTGGTGCCCACAGAGGCTCGAAGAGGGTATCTGATGCCCTAGAACTGTGGTTGTGAGTCATTATGTGGGTTCTAGGATTCGAACCTGGGCCCTCTGGAAGAACACCTGTGCTCTTAACCACCTAGCCATCTCTTCAACATCAGTATTGTGATTCTTGATAGGTTATTAACAGTCTTTGAAATAAGTACCTGACAATATCATTGTTTAAAACACAGTAACTCTAATGGTTTGACTCATAAGCAATCTTGCCATTCTCAATAAAGCAAACTTCTTTCTTTTTCTTTTTTTCTGAGACAAGGTCTCACCATATAGCCCTGTGCATAGAACTCACAGAGAACTACTGTCTCCGCCTGCTAAGTGCTGGGACTATAGGTGTGCATCACCATGCCCAGCCCATAAAGCTGTCTTAAACATGAAGTTTAGTTAAAGTATATAAGTAAAAATTCTTTCTGCTTATTTTAT
This sequence comes from Lophiomys imhausi, assembly GCA_907164525.1. Lineage (NCBI taxonomy): Eukaryota > Metazoa > Chordata > Mammalia > Rodentia > Muridae > Lophiomys > Lophiomys imhausi. Next base: position 12,141,310 of record CAJQZJ010001558.1, read on the forward strand.
AACCACAACAGTAAATATTTAGAAATACCCCTATAACATTTAAAGTAAAATATTCAGAGGGGAATGTTGGGCAAAGCAGCTTTACTTTACCTGGAACCAAACTCTCATTGTAAATCCACGGAGGCATTCTGGGCTGAACGGGATCCTGGGAGGGAAACACACCCACACCTAGAAGGTAAGGTTGGTTAATGTACACATGGTCTGGAGAAAAGTCACTGCTTTTTACAAAGAGGAGCACTGGCTGGAGACACTAGAAAAAAGTCACCAATATAATGAAAGTACTCAGTTTCCAAACAACTCGTGTACAGTCAATGATGAATTAAGATATAAAGAATGAGTACAAGGTACCACCAGATCAACAATCTGAGTCACAGGAGGCTTACACAATTTAACGTGTATGACAAGTTAGGGGAAACACAATAGACAGTGGCCTGAAATTACACCATGAAATATCCTCCTGGGGTTTGTCTCAGGGTTGCCCACATCCTGATTCACCTCTGCAGTTAAAATTTGGATTTAGCTTTTGCATTTTGGGAATGGGACTCAGACCATACAGGAGCAAGAAACGCACTGCAGCCTAAAGACCTGCTTGTCTTTCCTCTGTGCTGTGGGCTCATGCCCAGGGGCTTGAGTGTGTGAATCTGGATGTTTCAGGCAGCAAAGCATACAATTTAGTTCAGAGGGGAAAACTACATTTTTATTGGTGACTTTTCCAGTTACAGCTAAACTTTTATGGAAAACCAGAGTATGAGGGGAATCAAAAGGGAGCTGTTGTAAAAATGAAAGGAAATTTGGGGTCAGGCGTGATTCTGATTAAGAAACAGGGTTATCAAAATCATTTGAAAAGGAGTAATACAGTATGTTCAAAGAATTCAGAGCAAAATCTTAGGGGTTAATTGGAGAAAAGATTGTATAAATATTTTTTAAGCAAAATTTTAATTAGTACAATCAAGCAGCATCCATTTTAAGGTTAATGCTTAAAGTGTTAGCATCTGAGCGGCAACTGGTTAAACAAAGTTTGTGCTGAAGGTTCCAGGGGCTCACCACTCTCTTCATTTGACAGGTTTTGATCTGAAGTCTTTTCTGCCTCTGTAGTGATGGGACCACTTACACATCCATCTACAGCACCCCCGTTACGGGCCGTTAAACGGGGACAGTTCTTACTGGAACCTGGGATTATGACTTTGTGCCCAACTTCAGGAGTGTTTAATTTAAATTGTTCCTGCCCAGATGTACTTATATCACAAGATACTAGTAGCTTCTCTTCCAAGGAAGGGCCTAAACAAACAGCATGAAGGATTATCTATATATCACTGCATATTCCAATCTTTTCATTATCCCTTCCCCCCCATATTCTCAGGGCCTCCCATAGAGCATGGAGTTTCATAATAATTCAATTGTTACCCATTTTGTAGGATTTGAGAGACTTAAGAGATTTGAGAGAACTTAAAATAATTATCCTACTCTGGTTCTCAGGGAGTCTATGCCACACAGGTGGAATACATAGTAGGTAGAATCACATAGTGGGGGGAGCACCGCTGTGGAAAACTGGCAAGCTACAGCTACCAGACACACACACTGCTCCTAACTAGTGGGACTCCCAGTCTGGCCTGTGTCCACATCTGTCGAATAACAAGTCTTAGAGAGTACGTACAGGTCTCCCAAAACCCTTCTCCCACACTAAGTCTTCAGATAGACTGTGACTGCCCCGTAACTTCACAGATGATAAAAATGGAAGTACAGAAACGTTTAAAGACCTGTCCAAGGACAGACAGTGTCACTGCATCAGGCTGGCCTCAAACCTGAGCAGACCCTCCTGCCTTTGTCTGCCTAGTACTGGGATTACAGACATGGACCACCATATCCATCTTAAGAGTTTTTGGCTTCTGTTTTTGAAACAGGGTCTCATGTAGCCCAGGCTGGCCTTGAACTATGTAGCCAAGGATGACTTGAACTCCTTGCCTCCATGTCTTAAGGAACGGATTATGGATGTGTGTACCAGAGCTGGCTAGAGAGATCACATTTTAGAAGGACTGCATTTATTGTGTGTGTGTGTGTGTGTGTGTGTGTGTGTGTGTGTGTGTTGGCCCATGTGTGAAGGTGAGGAGCCACTTGTCTCCTTCCAAAATGGGTTCTGAGGATGAACTCAGGTTGGCAGGCTTGGTGGCAAGCACTTTACCTGCTCAGCCATCTCACTGGCCTGGAAAGACTGCTCCCCCGACCCCACCTCTTTATTTACTTATTTTTAACTTTTTATTGATCCTTTGTATAGAAAGACTGCTTTTTTTAAAACATTTTTTATTTATTTATTATGTATACAGTATTTGCTCTACATATATGCCCGGGCAGATCTCAATGTAAATGGCTGTGAGCCACCATGTGGTTGCTGGGAATTGAACTCAGGACCTTGGGAAGAACAGCCAGTGCTCTTAACCTCTGAGCCACCTCTCCAGCCCCGGAAAGACTGCTTTTTAAAGGAGCTCTCCCAGCGCATTCCTCTTCACATAATCTTAGGCAGTCAGTCTGCCTCCAAATTTTTAAAGTGGTCTTTCCTGTTTCTAACACAGCAGTGAAAGGTTTTAAATCACTTTTCTGGCAAATGAAGATGCAAAAACTTAATCTATCCTTGCGTTAGTGTCTGTCAATGGTTCTCATAAATCACATATGTGTTTCTTTGGCAATAGCACTGTATAATTCTACATAGTAGAAGTAAATTACCCTAGAACATCTTAACACTTTGATAATAACACCAGGAGTTACCTGCTTTCTGTACACTGTGTGAAGCTGAAGCAGTAGAGAAACAAGGAATTTGCCCGTGGCCACCATGTAAGGCAAAAGACACTGGAACCTGACCTGGAGGGAGAGGCTGTGTCCCAGCCTTCTGTGTGTGCAACTGGCCGAGTGTGGTGGTGGGGAGGAAAGACTGAAAGGGCCGGGCTGTGGAAGAAGGCCCACAAGTGGGAACCTCAACAGGTCCCTGCATAAAGTCACTGAATTCGTCTTCATCAAGAAAGGCAGATGATGGGGAGACAGTTTTAGTAGAATGAGATGATGTAGGACAATCTGCAAAATGGAAAATGGCAATGAAACACACAGGAATGAAAACCAAGGGAGAAGAAATACAGATGCAACACAACCCTCAGAACATACTGGAATATGAGCGGTGGAGGTGAATAAGAAACAACAGTCAAGTGGAGCCAGAGTGCTCACAGAATACTTTGATGTCTATTTTGTTCTAAAAATAAGTTATAGAGCTCTTTTGCTTTTGATTAAAAAAAAAAAAGACAAAACTAACTCAAATTTCCTTCTTCATTTTATTAGGTAGTATTAAATGTGCATCAAAGTGATAATTCTGAAATCCAAGTAGTCTGTCTATCTAGATAATATTTCTTTTATTATTATTTTTTATTTGTTTTGGTTTTTGAAGACAGGATTTCTCTGTGTAGCCTTGGCTGTTCTGGAACTCACTCTGTAGACTAGACTAGCCTCGAACTCAAAGATCCACCTGCCTCTGCCTCCCAAGTGCTGGGATCAAAGGTACATGCCACCATGCTGGGCTAAAAATAAAAAAAAAAAAAAATTTTTTTTCCATAGCTGAGGACCAAACATAGGGCCTTGTGTTTGCTCGGCAAGCACTCTACCACTGAGCCAAATCCCCAACCTAGATAACATTTCTTTTGTTTCTTTGTTTATTTGAGACTGACTCGCTCTAATCTGTCTGTCTACCTATCTATCTATCTATCATCTATCTTTCTATCTATATATCTATCATCTATCTATCTTTCTGCCTGTCTATTATCTATTATCTACCTATCTATCTTTCTATCATCTACCTATCTTTCTATCTAGCCATCCATCCATCCTTCCTTCCTTCCTTCATCTATCTATCTACCTATCTATCTATCATCTATCTTTTTTTTTTTTTTTTTGGTTTTTCGAGACAGGGTTTCTCTGTGTAGCCCTGGCTGTCCTGGACTCACTTTATAGACCAGGCTGGCCTCGAACTCACAAAGATCCACCTGCCTCTGCCTCCCAAGTGCTGGGATTAAAGGTGTGCGCCACCACCGCCCGGCTCATCTATCTTTTTATCTATCTATCATCTATCTATCTTTCTGTCTATCTATTATATACCTATCTATCTATTATCTATCTATCTATCAATCATCTACCTACCTATCTTCCTGTCTTTCTTTCTTTCCATCCATCCACCCATCCATCCACCCACCCACCCATCCATCCATCCTTCCTTCCTTTATCCATCCATCCATCTATCTATCTATCTATCTATCTATCTATCTACCTATCTATCATCTATCTATATATCCATCATCTATCTATCTATCTATCTATCTATCTATCTATCTATCAATCATCTATCTTTTTATCTATCTATCCGTCATCTAACTATCTGTCTGTCTATCTATCTATTATCTACCTATGTTTCTATCCATCTATCTATCCATCCATCCATCCATCCTTCCTTTTTTCCTTCCTTCCTTCCTTCCATCCACCCATCCATCTCTGTAAGAGTGCTGAATAAAATGAACAAAATTCCATTGCTCACAGCATTGGGGTTACATGCATACATAGCCATACCTGGCTTTTTATATGAGTGCTTTGGATTTGAACTTAGGTCCTCATACTTGCACAGCAAGAACTCTTACCCACTGAGCCATCTTTCCAACCAAAATACACTATGGCTTTTTTGTCATTATGTGTGAGATTCACTTACATAATAAATGTGCTCCACAAGGGCTACATTTAACATAGAGCTCAATAATAGTTCCATTTTATTTTTGTTTCTTCATTTATTTGTTTGTTTTTTGTCTTTCCAGACAGAGTTTCTCTGTGTATCCCTGGCTATCCTGGACCTCACTCTGTAGACCATGCTGGCCTCAAACTCAGAGATCCGCCTGCATCTCTCTGCCTCTGCCTTCTGCTTGCTGGGGTTTAAAGGCATGCACCACCACATCCAGCTGTTTCTTCATATTTTTAACCTGTTTGAATTGTTTTGCTATCTACTAATGTCTAATGTAACAACAAACAGTCTCTCATTTGAAAAAGAAGGCAATTCCAAGTTTGTTACTTGTCTTTAGGATTGGCAGAATAAAATCTGGAATTATTGAAGGTTGTACGAAAGATGAAAAGTTACTATTGCTGTAACTTTTTTCTTAAAGAAGAGAAAGGTCATACCACATTGACTCCCACACCTCCTGAGAGCGCAGGTTAAGGCTCTCTGCCTGTATTCTCAGCTGCTTTGGATGTCTTAACACTGACTGGGGAGGCTTTGGAATTGCTGCCTTGGAACAGTCTTCTGGAAGAGTATGAACAGCTTCACTTAGAAGTGCCAGCTGCAAGTGTACTGAACTCTGGCGATCTGAATAACAACACATCAATCAATTACTTGCTGTATTTCACTTGCTGCTGACTGCTGACCACACCCTGAGCTGACAAGGGAACTCTGTGCGCAGTGTCTGACCTACAATGGGCATTCCTCTTTGCTTTTTCTAAATTCAGTGCTAGGTTCAGTTTTAGTTTTAACTTTCAATGTTTGTTTGGGGACAGGGTCAGCTATGTAGCGTGGGTTGGCCCAGAACTTGGTATGTACATACTGTAGGCTAGCCTCAAGCTCACAATTCCCCTACCTTGGCCTCCCTCGTGCTGAGATTCCAGGGATGTGCCACCACCCTGCCTGAATCACTATCACTAGCTTGCTTGGCTTATAATTTTCAGCTTTTCCTGTTCTCAAAATGATTTCTAATAGCAATTCTCCTTCCAATGTTATTGTATATAGCAGAAGATAGTACTTTTTGGTTTGATGAAATGACTTATGAAAATTGTCTATTAAAAGTATATTATTATTATTATTATCATTATTATTTATTTTTGGGTTTTCAAGACAGGGTTTCTCTGTGTAACAGTTCTGGCTGTCCTGGACTCACTTTGTAGACCAGGCTGGCCTCGAACTCACAAAGATCCACCTGCCTCTGCCTCCCAAGGGCTGGGATTAAAGGTGTTAAAAGTATATTATTATTACTGAAATTACGTGATAACAAAATATCAAAATATTTAATTTTAAAAAGATGAGAAAACATTTTACAGACAATTTCAACTAAGTGTTTAAAATGATAACGAAACAATTTTAAAAATCCTTTTACCTTGCTTTTCTAAAAAGCAGTTTTATTTGATTACCTCAGAATTAAAAACTACAAAGAAATTTACTGAAGAAACTGAACTTTCCTGAGGAATATTACAGCTCTAACTATTTAAAAATGGGGCACTTTGAGAATTTCTACATTTTGTCACATGAAGAATGAACTCTGACCTAGCTCAAAAAGTACACATTTCATAAAATGCAGATGGAACTAGTAAGCTCATTACACTTCTTTGAGTCAACAGACTCTCTTGTTTCTTTCTTTTTTTAAAAAGACAGGATCTCTCTATGTAGTTCCAGCAGACCAGGCTGGCCTCGAACTTAAGAATCCTCCTACCTCTGCCTCCTGAGTGAATGCTGGGATTAAAGGCATGCACCATCAGGCCCAGCACAAGAGACTTTCTTAACATCAGTACACTCACTATACAAACTTCTCAGGGAAGTTATCAAAGTGATATTTAAGCAGAGGGACTAAGGAAAATTTTAATCCCCAGCTTAGCTGTTAACTGGATCAGATCCCTACATTTTAAAATATTCAAATCTGACTTTAGCTTAAAGGAAAAATTCAGCTCTGATCTTCACACACAAAGGCCAATTAAACACAGGGAGATGATCAGCCACTTTTCAAGGAAAGAAAATTTTGATGTCTCTTAAAATGAAAATTACCTGGTTTCTTGGGGTGTGATGCTGGAGTGGGGTGCATCTTAGCATCTCTGGAAAACCCATCCAAGTTTCCTTTTATGGCTTCCAAAGCATCATCTCTATTCTTTTCTCCTGTCTGCAAGACAAAAAAAAAAACCCTGTGTTTAGTTCTTCTCTTCTCAAACTAAAACACAGATATCTACTTCTGGTATCCTTTTCTACTCCCCACCCCCTTTTTTTTTGTTTTGAGATAAGGTTTGCTCAGTGTCTAGTTCCCCCTGGCCTCAGACCGATGCATGGCAACCTCTTTCCTTTGACTCTCAGGTACAAGAATATAGAAATGAGCTGCCGTACCAGGCTTCAGTTCCAGGATTCTCACTACATATTTATGATAATTATTTTTCCAAGTTAGAAAGACATCAATAAGTATATAAAATAAAAGCATAAAAAGACATTCTATGGAATATAAAAACTTTAAAAGATTCATTGTCAAATACTATCGGACAGGACTGTGAGATACTAAAAGTTCTATGAAGACCCTGATAAATCCATTTCCTGCCATTCCATTTACGATCAATGCTTCCCAGGAAGAAGAAGATTACTTATATTGTCATGGTGGCAAAAAACTAAAAAAAACAAACAAACAAAAGAACTGAGAAGACAATGGCTGATACCTACTTTTTCCAACAACAGAGATCTATCTATACATAAAAAAGAAAAACCCTTCCCTTTAGGACTCAGGTAAACGTGATGTAAATAAATCCACTGTAGCTTCAGCTTGGGCTGGTGCGTGAGTGAGAGGAGGCATGTGCAGGGCGTGTGCGCGCTCTGGGAGGACACACCTTGGGCTTCACACTACTCAGGAGCCGGAGCTTTTGTTTTTGCTCTTCAAACTGACGTCTTTTTCTTTCTTCTTCTAAGAGTTTTTGTTGCTGTTCAAATCGTTTTCTAGAAGGAAAACAATCACATCAACATTCCACTTCAAGGAGTAATGACTACATTCAGATTTAAACTATTGGCTTCAGCAACACCAACTTGGATTTCTAGAATTATAATCTTCACTCCTAATTATATGTAATTCTCTTATGACAATCTGTTTCTTCTGTAAACTAGCTCTAAAATAGTTCAAATGAATCTACAGAATGATTCACTTAATTTACATGTATGCTTTTATTTCTTACCTAATTTACAAGGCAAAGAAAGTATCTTTTTTTTTTTTTTTTTCTGATGGTGGAGCTGGGTATGAAACCCAGGGCCTTTGCATGCCAGACAGCATCCTACAACTGAGATAGCTCCAAATGTAAAGAGGGAAACCCACCTCTAGGTGGAGATGTGCCCTTGTCTCCTTCGTTTAGGATTATCCCAATGGGGCAAGGCCAGGAAGGCAGATTCAGTTTAAGAAAGAGCCCCCTAATTGGTTATCTAACACTAAGTGGTCAGCTCTGAAATTATATAATACAAGTAAAATTATATGGACTGAGTAAGTTATACTTAAGAGGCCATAAATTTGAGAGAGAACAAGAAGGGATATACAAGAGGATTTAAGGAAGGAAAGAGAGGAGTGTGTGTAATTATATTTAATTTTAAAATATTTTTCAAATTATCAGTTAAAAAAGATAGCATGCCTGTAGTGGTTTGAAAAGTTATGGTCCCCATACACTCATGTGTTTGAATGCTTGGCCCATAGAGATTGGAAGATTTAGGAGGTGTGGCCTTGTTGGAGGAGGTGTATCACTGTGGGGCAGGCTTTGAGGTCTCCTAGGCTCAAGCTACCCAGAGTGGCACAAAGTCTCCTTTTGCTGCCTTCAGATGAAGATGTAGAACCTTCTGCTCCTCCTCCAGCACCATGTCTACCTGCATGCTGCCATGCTTCTCGCCATGACAATAACAGACTAAACCTCTGAAACTGTAAGCCAGCCCCAATTAAATGTTTTCCTTTACAAGAGTTGCCTTGGTCATGGTGTCTCTTCACAGCAATAAACCTAAGAATTCAATGCTTTTCCTTCCCAGAATCCCCTCCGCTGGTGCAGTCCTTACGAGGTGCCCACCTTTCTGAAGTCTCACTCAGAAAAGTGTATTTCTGTCTTTTTCTTCTGATCCTGGCAAGGGCCTAAGTGGGTCTTAAGCTCCCCAACACTTTGGGCTTTGTCACCCTGTTTCTAAGGTTCCCTTGCCCCTGCCATGAGGCGCTTCACCTTGTTTCTAAGGTTCCCTTGCCCCTGCCATGCGGCGGCTTCACCCTGTTTCTAAGGTTCCCTTGCCCCTGCCATGCGGCGGCTTCACCCTGTTTCTAAGGCTCCCTTGCCCCTGCCATGCGGCGGCTTGTCACCAGGAAGTTGATCTCAGAGCCAGCTGCTCCCCATTCTTCCCCTCCAGGCAGCTGTGAGAGTTACAGCTTGCCTGCTCTGGAGTTTTCCTTTAAAATTCTAATAGACTGCCTTTAATCTTATGTTTGAATTTGTTCTTTGTTCTTAAAATTCCCTTTGTGTCCATTTTAAAATTCTATTATCAATAAGACTAAGAACCCCAAGAGGGGACCCTGACTCCCCAGGTACCATAGGATGGCTTTGCTGGGATTCCACAAAATCTCCAGTAAGACTTCCTCCCTGCTTTTTAGTTCTTTAATTGGCAGAGGACATGAAGCCCTTCCTGCATCCCTAGATGGTATCACCAACAGTGGAGGAAACAGTCTTGGTGCACTGAGCAGTCACAAAAACCAGGGAGGCAAGTGAACATAAAAGCATGCTTTGTTCTTCAGGCTGAAGGTAGCTCTGAAGTACAGCACTTGCCTAGCAGCTAGTACTGTACCATCAAACAGCAGCAGCAGCAGCAACCAATTTAGGAAGCTGAGTATAGAGGCAAAAATCCATAATTCCAGCATTTGAGAGGCCGGGGCACAAATACTGCATATTCACGGTCACACTGGGCCTTTTTTGTTATTCTGACTCCAGAAATCAAAACAACAACAAAAAAGACAAAAACCAATCAAACATATAGGACATTTCCTTGGGAAGGAAGGCAGTGTCTCCAGGAGCAAAAGCCATGCTCTGAGAAGCAGAAGCACGGACCTGCTGGACAACCAGATTTGTTGGTATCTTTGTAACCTTTGGCTGATAAGCTGCTTTATTTCTCTGGTTCTCCCTTCCCTCGGCTAGAAAAAAAAAAAGAAGTTTGAATCAAAGAACCTGTAAGGTCCCTTTTGGAACAGAACCTATTTTATTTTGTTTATCTGAGATAGACTCTTGTTATATTGCCCACATGGCCTTAAATTCACTTCCAACACCTCAGCCTTTCGAGAGGTTGGGTTTACAGTTGAGTGCCACACCATTTAGTTACCTCTAAAAAGTATTTAAAGGGTCTCAAAGTCAAACAACAAACAAACCTATTTTTAAAGTGTCCTAAAGACAATGTATCTCTTTCAGCTTCAAGTGACAGAATGTTTGATAATGTATAGGGTAGCTGCTGCTGTGTAACCCTGCTATCCCTGGATCCTGGGGGGGTCTCTTACTGTTGCTCCTCCGCAAACTGTTTCTGCATGTCTGGATTGTACTGTGGGCCTGCAGGACGCATGCCCAGGAATGGTGGCTGCCCCAGGAAAGGCACACCCGCTGCTGGCATTGGTCCCATCGGTATTCCTGCCTAGAAGAAACAGGCAACAGATTAAATAATATATGGGTTTTCTTTTTAATTATTAAAAAAGTAACTTGCAAAATTATTTCATAGTACTTTTATTAGTAAGATAAATGATATATTCTAGTAAAAGATTCAAAAAAAACATAAGCTGAACAATCCCTTTAGTGTCAGAGGACACCGCTGGTATAAACTCCTTCAGGCTGTGGAAACACGAAGTTATACTCCAGTGTGCTCAATAGCATACATGCTTTGAGGAAAGGCGGCATAGCATATGTATACGTTTTTGTTTTCCCAGCATCAGTGAAGACCTTGGCATATGGCAGTCATTCCACAGGTAATACTGAACTTGATTCCCAGTATTTATAAGATAATGAATATTTTGGGTGGAGAGATGGTTCAGTGGTTAAGGTACTTGTTGCTCTTGCAGAGGACCTGGCTTTGATTCCTGACACCCACATGGTATCTCACAACCACCTGTAACTCCAGTTCTAGGGGACTGGATGCCCTCTTCTGACCTAGGCAGGCTCCAGGCACACATGTGGTACATATATAAAGGCAGGTAAAACATTCACACACATAAAATAAATAAAGTCTAACAAATGATAAAAATTTTGATGTTTCTATCACAGTCATAATAACCTAAACTTTAATAGATCTCATCAATAGTAAATTATGTACAAAAATAATAATATACACTTAACTGAAGCACCCAGAAATAAGAATTCTTCAGTATAATACCCACTTACAAACTCTAACATTAGACTTAGAGTAACAATAACTATAACAGTAACTGAGTAAAATTTCTTCTGAAAGTTTCCCTTCTGAACTGTGGCTGCTCCTGAAGCCCACAGGAGACTGCTGCTTCTACTGTCTTGGAAGTGGGTAGTGCATCCTTGTACCTTTTAAAACTTTCCTCCTCTCTAAAAAAACCCTGAATACAGCTTGTTGGTTTTGGTTAACAAATTCCCCAGTCACTACTGCACCGTGTTCACATGTCTACCACCCTTTAACTCCTCTTGTCTGTTTCTTCACTGAGATGGGGCCTCAAACTCAGGACCCCTCCTCTCCTTTTCTCCTTTCTTCCTCTGCTCCCCTACCCTTTCACAGGCCAGCATTTATTTTTCAAATGAAGACTTAAGATGCTATTTCTTCCATTCTACCCCTAAAGTGTTGTTGGTAAAGTCAACAATCCCATGGATGACTCATCCAACACTGTGTCTGTCAGGTCTCCTGTCTTTGCTGTCCCCACACAACACCAAAACCATACCCAACCTCTCAGTTCTGTTTTTCTGTTCCATTGTCATGCCATTAGTCTATCAGCAAAAATAACTGAGCCTCCCCGAACTTTTTTTATTTTAAGCATCCCAACACTTGGCTTCCACTGACCATCCTTTCAGCTCATCTATCTATACCAGTAATTTTCTTCTTAGTGATTTCCACAACTCTGTTAATTTCACCACATTTCCTACTACCTATCATCCCCATCTAGGCCTCCCTTCTCTCACTTCCCTTCCTGCTCAGATTGGATGCCAAAGTTTAACATTAAAATGCTCTTACAGATATTCTCAATTCTCTTGTCAATTTCTTTTTTTAAATTTTATTTTATCCCTCCAATGTGTGTGTGTGTGTGTGTGTGTGTGTGTGTGTGTGTGTGTGTGTGTATGTGTGCCCATGCTTGTACCACAATGTGCATGTGGAGGTTTGAGGCTAAGTTTTTGTCTCTTTTTATCTTTATGTGAGCTCTAAGGATCAACCTAGGGTCATCAGGCTTCAGCAGCAAGTGCCTTTAACCAGTGAGCCATTTTAGTGACCTTTAATTATCAATTTCTTGATCTGGTCTCCTGTTTTCTCTACGATGTGTCTAGATGTGAGGATTTCTACTTACTTATTCTTGCTGTCAGGTACCCTTCTAGGTCATGAAAGATACTGTAGCTTCTACAGTTCCCTCAAATCACATGCTCTGAAGAAGCTCATGTGAACTTAGAGGCCGATCTAGGAATGGAGGGCAACAAATGGTACCAACTGCCAGTCTGTGATGGGACCCTGGAAGCAGATGCCTTAACTTCCAGCCAATCCTTCAAGTGAATACATCCACAACCAGCATCCTGACCTCACCAAAGACTCAGAACAACCCAGCTAAAGCCACAGCTGAACTCCTGACCTCACCAAAGATTCAGAACAACCCAGCTAAAGCCACAGCTGAACTCCTGACCCACAGGAAAGCTGAGCTGTTGCTTACTGTTACTACAGGACACTAAGTCTTAGGGCAACCTGTCACATCAGTACATAATGAATCTAACTCAGACGTGTACTCATTAAGTCTGTTCATCAGCACCTCGACAATCCAGGAAACATTTCAGCTGTTACTTCTGGTTTAGTCTGTTTTTTTTGTTCTTTTTTCTAGGATTCCAACTAAACATGTATTTGGCCTTTTCTTGTATCATCAAACTTTCTTACACATTTCTTTTTCCATTTTGTGTGTGTTTGTGTGTGTGCACACACTCTTGCACATGAGTGGGCATGCATGTGGAGGCCCCAAGTTGATGTACAGAATAATCCTCAGTCACTCTTCCAACTTATTTATTATTATTTTTGTTTGTTTGTTTGTTTTTTTGAGACAGGGTTTCTCTGTGTAACAGCTCTGGCTGCCCTGGACTCGCTTTGTAGACCAGGCTGTCCTCACAGAAATCAGCCTGCCTCTGCCTCCCGAGTGCTGGGATTAAAAGTGTGTGCCACCAGCCGGGCGTTGGTGGCGCACGCCTTTAATCCCAGCACTTGGGACGCAGAGGTAGGCGGATCTCTGTGAGTTCTAGGCCAGCCTGGTCTACAAAGTGAGTCTAGGACAGCCAGAGCTGTTATACAAAGAAACCCTGTCTCGAAAAAACAAACAAAAAAAAAAAAAACAAAACAAAAAAAAGTGTGTGCCACCACCGCCCAGCCCAACTTATTTATTGAGACAGGATCTCTCAGTCAAACCCAGTGCTCACTGATACAGCTAGTTTTGCTATCGGGCCTGCGCTGGGGATCCTCTGTCTCCATCTTTTGGTCTGGATTAGGCAGGGCACCATGCCCACCACATATTCAAATGAGCTTCTAAGGTCCAGATGCTACCCTCACACTGCCATCAAGCACTTCCACTCCGGAGTCAGCTCAGCTCCCCAGCATCTCTCACACATCCTTTTATTTTGTCTTCATCCTAAATGGCTTCTTCTGATCTCTCCAGCTCACTATTCTTTCTTCAGCCATTTCTTATTGTTTTTCAGTTGTGAGCCTAGCCTTTAACAGCTGAGCATCTCTCCAGCCCAGCCATTTCTTTACTACTTTTTTTTTATGCACATTGACGTTTTGCCTGCATGTATGTCTGTATGTCTTGGAGTTATAGACAGTTGTGAGCTGTCATGTGAGGGCTTGTATTTGAACCCAGGTCCCCTGGAAGGGCAGTTAGTGCTCTTAAGTGCTGAGCCATCTTCAGACATTTCTAATCCCCTATTAAACCCATACAATTCCTCTTTTGGTTAGTATACTTTTCAGTTCTGAAATTGCTTAAATCTGCTGTGTCACTTTTTATAATTTTGAGTTCCTTACCAAGATTTTTCTACTTCAGCTTTTATTTCTTAGATCATTAAAAAATATAGTACCAGAAAGAAAGAACACATAGCCCCATAGTCTATTCTGCTAATTCTAATAACTAACATTTATTCTTTTTAGAACAGTTACTGTAGTGGTTTCAATGAGAATGGCTTCCACAGGCTCATATATTTGAATGTTGACGAAAGTATTTGGAAAGAATTAGGAGATGTGGTGTTATTGGAGAAGCACCATGGGGCAAGTTTTGATGCTTCAAAACCCAGTGTCATTCCCAGTTGGCTCTTTTTCTCTGCCTCCCACTGGTAGATAAGGATGTGACTTGTCAGCGACTGCTCCAGTGCCTGCCTGCTGCCATATTCCCCACCATGATGGTCATGGACTCGCCCTCTGAAACTCTAAGTCCCTAATAAACTCTTATAGGTTGCTTTCATCATAGTGTTGTACCACAGCAATAGAAAAGTGACTAAGACAGTTACCTAGCATGTGTGAGTCTTTGACTTTGAAATGTACTGTGGCATATGCCTCCAATTCCACCTACTTGGGAGGCCAAGGCAAAGGGGAGCCCCTGAACCCAGACATAATAAAACTCCATTAAAAATGCAAACACAACATGGAGTCATAGCTCTTGATGTGTAGATGCCTAACAACAAATAATAACTTTATAAGCAATCAACTAAGAAGCAAGTACCTGCATTGCAATGGGTCCTTGGGACATTTGAGAGCTGTAATTCATTCCCATCATGCCTTGCATATTGGGCTGCATGACAGAGACCATAGGAAATCCTTGCTGCTGCACTGGCATCAGGCCTGCTGGAAAACACCAAGGCTTTATTAAAGTCAACACATTCTAAGGTTTGTTTCCTTGAAACCATTAACACCCAGAGAACTCACTAACTGAAAAGCTGCAAATTACAATGGAAAAGCATAAGGCCCTGATGAGACAGGCTTAAATGAGAATTCCATCATCTTAGTTATGTGATCTTGGGCAAGCTATGGGATTTCATTTAAGTCAAAGTAATATTGGGTCTGCAGCACTTGAATGTGGATATGAAATGAATAACATGCCCTAAATACACTTCTGTCTTCACCGTGGGCCCCAGTGATCTCTACTCCCCTGGTGTTCATAAGCTTGTATCATTTCCTCCCATGCTGACCTCGTACAGCTAACAGGGTACTGTGGTGATGACAGCATGTAATTCCCCAGCCTAGTTCTTTTTGAGACAGGCTCTCAAGTGACTGAAGGGCTGGCCTGACCCTCCATCTCCTGAAGCTGTAATTACAGATGTGGACGTCCACACCTTGGCTCTCAAGGTGGTTATTAGCTCCCTTCCTGCTTCTTCGGAGTTTACATGTGTTGTAGGAAGCCACCGCTGCATCATGGAACACTGAAGTTGTTCTTTGGGGAGGCCACGTGGAGTCTGGGGCCTCTTCCAGAGAGGCAGCCTGAATCTACACTTTGAATGAGCCATCTTGGAAGCAGATCTTTCCACTCCACAAAACCTTCAGGTGACTGTAGTTCTGCCTGACAGCTTTACTGCAACTCACAAGATGCTCTGAACCAGAACCACCCAGCAAAGCTATACTCAGATTCCTGACTCATAGGCACATCGCAAAATAACAAAATGCTTATTTTGTAAAGTGTTGGGGTCACCTGCTATACAACAGTAGATAATAACATTAAAGACAGTGAACTCTGGAAGCCAAATGAATGGGCTACTTACTACCTATGATAGCCTGGGTTATCTGCTTGCTCCCTCACTCTGTCTGTATGTCTGTCTCAGGGCTCACTCTGTCTCTCAAACTCACTAGATAGCCAGGCTGGCCTCTAATTCCTGAGTGTGAGGGTTACAGGGTTACCACCACTCCTGGTTTTTCTTAAATTTGTTCTGTGCCTTCGCTTCTCATCTGTAAAAACATTTAATGCTTATTATGTCAAAGAAAAGCTATTTTTCTTCCCTGTCCTTAAATGAACATTTACACAAAACAGTCATTGCTGTGTGAAGCATATATAACACAAGGACAGGAAATCCATAGAGGACATATCATATACACTAGTATCTCCCAAACTTCCCCAATGAAATATTCCAAAGAGCAGAGAAGAACAAATAGCCCTTTGGGGTTTAGTAAATGGTAAGTGTCTACCATAATAAGGAACAGTTCTATATGCCTTATGCATGACAGTGAAAAAAAGCATAGCTTGAGCAAAAATTACATTTTAATTTTGCATTTTCCCAGACCCTGCAATCTCACTGATTCTAGCAGGCGTGTCCAACCTGTGGGCTGTGTGCAGCTGATCCGAGGGTAATCATGAATGCGGCCCATTACAACCATCACTAGCTTAACAGCACAGGGACATTGCAGAAACCTGATTGTGTAGTTCTGAGTGTGGACAATAGTGCAATGCTGCAGGTAACTAGAAGTTTTGCTTCCTGGTTTGGTTTTGAGACAGGGTCTCACTGTATAGATTAGGCTGGTGTCAAATTCACAGAAGTCTGCCTGTCTTTGCCTTTGAGTGCTGGGATTACGAGTATGTGCTATCATGCCCAGCCCATTTTCTTTCTGTCTTCTTGTTTTAAACCAAGTGTTCAACTTAAAGAAGTACAGAAGCTGTCGTGATGGGAACCACCTGTAACCCCAGCACTGGGTAGGCTAGGGCCTGGGATTAGAGGCCACAATACAGTCAGATGCTATTTCAAAAGTAAACGTATACTAAACAGTAAAGGGAAAGAAAACTGTAGCAGGTCTGTTTTGCTTCATCATTTGCTTCCCATGTTTCTTCCTGCCTAATTTCAGAAGCACAAACATTTATGTTCACAGGTAACACCCAGCGGAGGCAGGCTACTTGTTTATTCATTCAGTCATTTGTTCAGATTCTCAAGGGTCTACTCCATGGCAAGCAGCAGCCTAAGAACATAGCAATGAACCAAATCGGAGCTTCACCCTGTGGAAATCATGCTGTCATTGGAGACAACAACAACAAGAAGAGCAAAGCAAAACAAGAACCAACAACAATAAAACCAAAACCCTACAAGTCAGGTCATGGTAAGAGCTGGGACAAGAAATAAAGCAGAGTACTGGGAAGACAGCAGCCAGAGAACGCAGTGGCTTCTGTTCTGTGGCATGAGCACAAGGACCTGCAGGAAGGGAGGGACATCTGAGAGTATCTCAAAGGACAGCAAAGGCACAGACTGTGCAGGGTCATGGACAGCCAGGACAGCCCAGCACAGCCACAGTTTCCCTCGTACTTTTATGTCCTAATATTCATTTTATTTTTGAATGGGTAATTTATGTATTTCGTATAACATTTAAAGCATCATAGTATACAAAGTGAAAATTAAGTTTTCTCTCATTTCTTGATCAAGTACGCATGGTACTGTGGGCTGTTGTGGTGGTTGCTTGTATATGCTTTTATGATCCAGGCTTCAAGTCTTCAAATGATCAAAAATCTATTCTAAAATACTTTTAAACACCCTCATGCTGGACAAGGTAGTGCATGCTTGTGATCCAGGACATGGGAGGTAGAGGCAGGAGAATCAAGAGTTCAAGGTCAGCCTCTACTACATAGTGAGTTCCAGACCAGCCTAGACCACATGAAATCCTGTCTCAAAAACAAAACAAGAGCTGGTAAGGTGGCTCAGTGGGTAAGGGGCTTGCTGCCAAATCTGACAGCCTAAGTTCAACACCCAGAAGCTTCATGGTGGAAGACAGAATCCGCTCCCATGAGTTATCCTCCACACGTGTACTCAGTGTGGCACTGACACATAGACACATACTCCATGAATTACAAAAAACCCACTAAAAACAACAACAACCTTCTAAAACAATTCCAAATTCCAGGCTCAGTGGTTAAGAACACTTGTGGTGGCTGGGTGTGGTGGGGCATGCCTTTAACACTAGCACTCGGGAGGCAGAGTGGATCTCTGAGTTCAAGGCCAGCCTGGTCTACAGAGTGAGTTCCAGGACAGCCAGGGCTGTTACACAGAGAAACCCTGTCTCAAACAAACAACCTGAAAAAAAAAAAAAAAAAAAAAAAAAAAAAAAAAACGAAAAAACAAGGACACTTGTTGCTCTTGACAGAGGACCTGAGTTTAATTCTCAGCATCCACATGGTGGCTCACAGCCAACTGAAACTCCAGTTCCATTGGATATGACAATTCTTTTGATCTTCATGTACTTCAATATGCATGTGATACACAATTATACACACACATACACACACATATACACTCACACACATACACTAAATGTTTTTTTAAAATCCCAATTCTAGAATTAAAAGTTATCAGGCAAAAAAATTATCAGGCAATCCTTGGGATCTTTTTGTTGTTGTTGCTCATTTTCTGTGTTCCATATGTGATTTTTACCTCAAAGTGTTAAAAAGTGCAAAGCAATGAACCACACAGGACAGTAAATTCAACTCTGTAAGTACAGAATCCCTTAGACTATTTGATGGAAATCCAAGACATCTGCACAACTGGCTTAGGAAACACACACACACACTGAAAAGAATACAACTAACCCTTGGAAAAGAGGCCTGAAACTTAACCTCTTCCACTGATGGAGCAAAGTCGGTGTAAACTATTCCCAACTGCTCTAAGAACTCTTTATCTTTTCTCTGCTGGTGACCTAGGAGTTTCCGTTTCCCCTGTGAGTCTACCATAGCCAACTAGCACTGGCTTTGTGCGAAGGGCCACTTTTCAAAAGCAGCTGGGGGCTGAGGGGAATACAGGGAAAGACGTGGAACTGAAGAAGGGAGAAGAAAGAAGCAAGGAAGTGAAGGTAAATTCTTCCTTCAAATCTTGTTTATAGCAGAATGCGTCAAAATTGTATACCCAAACTCCAGTTGCCTTCAAGGTATGGCTAGAATTGATACCAGTGGACTCCAGTTCTACAACCAAGAGAAGGAGTGTATCCAACAGAGAAATTTCCAGGGATAAAACTGAGACTCAAATTTTTATTTTGTTTATTTGTTTATTTTCTTTTATTGAGATTGAGTATTATTATATAGTCCAGGCTGGCTCAAACTCACAATCCTGCATCAGTCTCCCAAATGCTAGGGTTATAGGCATATGCCACCACAACTGGCTGAGACAGGGTTTCACTGTGTAGCTCTGGCTGGCCTGGAACTCAATTTGCAGACCAGCCTCAAACTTAAAGATCTGTTTGCCACTACTTCCCAAGTCCTGGGATTAAAGGTGTATATTACCACTAGCTTGAGACTTAAATACTTTTAAATCAGAATATTAAAACTCTTTTCTGCACATCATATGACCATGACATACAGAAGTTCATTTATTCATTCAACAAATATCTGCATGGAATCTATCACGCATGCAGGGAGGGCCTGGAGACTCAGGGGAGAACAAGATACAGCTCCTGTTCCTGGCTTGGAGAAGGCAGAAGGAGACCAAATGGGAAGACAAGAGAATTGCAGCTTGTTTCAGTGTCCCCACTTGTTCTTAATAAGCCTGCCCTCAAAGTTTCCTTCACCTCAGAGGTTAAATAATAACCTATGAATATAATGGATGAGTGAGTTTAGGAGACATGAAGAGTGATCCTTCCACTCCCCAAATTAAACATTTTTAATAGAAAATATTTAAATTCTTTATTGTTAGTTATTTTATTTTTTGGTTTTTCAAGACAGGGTTTCTCTGTGTAGCCCTGGCTGTCCTGGAACTCGCTCTGTAGACCAGGCTGGCCTCAACTCACAGAGATCTGCCTGCCTCTGCCTCCAGAGTGCTGGGATTAAAGGCATGGACCACTACCACTAGCTTTAAAAGAAATTTTAAGAAAAGATGTCACACCGAGTTAAAACTTATAGGACAGTTTTACTTCAGTGGGAAGCAATATAACTTATTGCTTCTTATATATATAACTTATTCTTCTCATCCATTTAATTTCTAAGTTCAGTTTGGGATCTGAGGAGGTGGCTTATGGGCACAGTGCCTGCCTAGTGTAAATGAGGCTCTGGGTTCCAGTCCAGTGTTGACAAAGAAATGTAAGCTTTCACATACCTTGAGGGGGCCTCATTCCACCTGCAACAGGAAACATGAAGCTGAAACCAGATAAGCAAATATGTGAGTATCTTCATCTATATAAGATTTCAAACAAAGCCCATTCTTACACAAATGAAAGAATCAGAGCCTGGTGTTGGTTCAGTAGTACAATGATGACTATTAAAAACATTTACATGTGTGATTTACCTGCACATTTGCCTGTGCATTGTATACATGGAGGCCAGAAGATGGCATTGGATCCCCCTAGGACTGGAGTTTCAAATGGTTGTGAGCTGCCATGTGGGTGCTGGGAATTAAATCCAGTCTTTTGTAAGAACAGCAAATGTTAACTGCTGAGCCATCGCTCCGGTCCAAGAATTATTGGTATTAATAAAGACTAAATTTCCCTACTATCCAAAGTCATATCAACATGCTAATGTGGAGGGAACTTGAGGGGTGTGTGTGAAATAGAGAACAGAAGGTAGTGCCACTAAGTCCTGCCTATGTAACCTTATGATTTCCCTGGATTCCAATTTCTCCATCCATGAAGTTAGAGAACTGGATTCAAGTCCATTTGGTGAACATTTAATGAACATCTTACTATACAAAAAGACTGAAGCAACTTGCAATCTTGAATACACAGGTGGAGGCAAATAATTACACCACAGGGTAAGTGTGCTAACTATTTTAAGCAAGGTTCAAATACTAAGAGCTCAGAAGAGAAAGGCTAATTTTCAGGTTATATCTTGAGAGGATTTGTGGAGGTAGCTTTTGAGTTTATTAAAGAAAAAAAGAAGAAGAGAGATGTACAATACACAGTTTTGGCAAAAGTTCTGAAGCCAGAGATACAGGACATTGATCAAAATGATCTGTGTTAAATATATGATTTAAAAACAACCAGATTGCCAGGTTGTAGTTCAGCAGGACACTAGTATAGCATGTGCAAGGCCTTGGGTTCAATCCCCAGTACCAGAAGGGAAAGAAGGGAGGGAGGGAGAGAGGGAAGGAAGAAGAAACCTATCTTTCTGCCTCTCAGTCTATCAATATCTACCTACCTATCTATCTACCTACCTACCTACCTATCTATCTATCTATCTAACTACCTATCTACCTACCTATCTATCTATCTAATCTAGGCCTGGTGATGCACGCTTTTACTCCCAGCAGCTGGGAGGTTTGGGAGGTTTGGGAGGCAGGGGCAGGTGGATCTTTGTGAGTTCAAGGCAAACCAAGGCTACACAGTAAGACCTCATCTAAAAAAAAAAAATAGTCTCTTTAAATAAGGTCTCAAGCTATAACCTGGAACTATGTAGTCCAGGTTGCCTTGAACTCACAAACCCTCCTGCCTCCATCTCCCCAGTGCAAGAACTATAAGCATGAGTAACTACATCCAGCCACTGATCTTTAAAATGTTTATTTTTTATTTTGAATATTTTATGCCAGAAGCTGGTGTGTGTGTGTGTGTGTGTGTGTGTGTGTGATGCAAAATGTTACCATCTGAAGAATTTCAAGCACATAATTCAGCAATACTGAGGATATCCAGTGTTGAAATCATTACGACCACTTGCTATCCATGTGCAGAACTTTACCTCTAGCCCAAACAGGAACTCTGGTGCAATTAATGATAAACTACCATAACCCAGCCCCACTATTCTCCTCCATTTTTGTCACTTAAGAATCTGTCTATTCCAAGTTTACATATTAATTAGAACCAGGTAGTATCTGGATTATTTCACTTAGGCAAACTTGTTCAAGGTTCACCCCCACTATAGCAAGCATTAGCATCTCAGTCCCTTCCACAACTTGGACACAACTGGATGTGAGTACCGTGTTATCCTCCTATCTCTACATGTATTCCTACTTGGGTTCCTCCTGCCTTTTGGCTGATGTGAACAATACTGTTATGAACACGTGTGCAAGTGCCTGATCTGAGTCCTCCTTCGGTCCTTCTTGTAAGGGGAGTTAGATTGAGTCCTTCTTATATGTACCTATGAGGAAGACTGCACAGGTCGTATGGTAATACTATGTGCACTTCTTGAAAAACTGCCAAACTGTTTTTCATGGTGGCTGTACCAGTCCACATTCCTACCAGCAATGCACACAACTCTGTTTTCACATCTCACACAACACCTGTGTGTGTGAAAATGTGTGTGTGTGTGTGCAGTGTACAGGTCTCTTGCCTGCATGTATATCTGTGCCCTACATACACATCTGGTGCCTACAAAGGCAAGAAGAGGGAGTTGGGTCCCCTAGAAAGCTAGAGTTACAGATGGTTGTGAATCATCATGTGGGTCTTAAGAATCAAACTTGGGACCTTTGGAAGTGCTGCCAGTGCTCTTAAGCACAGAGCCATCTGTCAGTCCCAAATGTGTGTGTCTGTGTGTTTGTGTGTACGCACGTGTGTGTCTGTGTGTATGTGTGCACGTGTGTGTGCGCGTCTGTCTGTGTGTGTGGGTGTGTGTGTGTGTAAAGACAGATACACAAATGGGTGTGAAGTGCTATGCCACTGTGATTTGGATGTGACATCTCTGCCATCAGACATTTTGAGAAGAACATGTCACCAAGTGTGCTTGTGACACCACAAGCATGCAGTGCCCATGAAGGCCAGAAGAGGGTGTCAGATCCTGTAGAACTTACAATGCTTACAAACCAAAATGTGGGTCTGTGTATCAAACCAGAATGCTCTGTTAAGAGCGGCCAGTGCTCTTAACCACTGAGCCAACTCTCCAGCCCAAGAAAGGAAAACTCTTGACTGGGAAAGTCAATTTTGGAGTCAAAGCCGCTCTTGAGAGGTTTCTGTGTAGTTTAGTGGGCACCAGGAACTGAATGGCAATTTAGGAACCCTTCCTTCCTTCCTTCTTTTTTTAACCACACTGGTCCTACCACTCCCAGGAAAAAAACCTAAAAATTCAACCTTAGAGTGCATGGTTCTACAGTGTTTTAGTGTTTTGTTTTTTCCTTTTAAAGACAAGGTGGTTTAGCTTTCCAGTTGGACCTCCATCTGGTTGTGTGTTACTTATGGCTTTTGTGGAGGGGCTGGGTCACTGGTGAATCTTGCAACTGACAAGCAGGTCTGAAGAGTCAACCCCTTTTCTTAATGGCATACAAGAGGCAATAATAGCTGAGTCGTGCGTTCATTGCTTTGTCGATCCTCCTGCCTCATCTCCTGGGTAGCTAGGATTAAGGACATGTGCGCATGCTGGGCTCTGTTCACTGGATGGTATGTTTGCGTTGAAGAAGAGCTCTGGTAGTAATCTGTTTTAAAAGGTACCACTCATACACCGAGATCGATAGACTTAGTAGCAAGGAATATAGTTAAGTAGGCAACCACTCAATACTCTGCCAAACCAGCCTTGAAGATTCAAATCACCGTTATGGCAGAGCGAATCAGTAAAAACCTGGAGTGAATTGCATTCTCTTTTATCCAGTTGAACTCCCCTTATTACCTTACCTGTCTGTTTCTCCCTCTGTCAAGTGAGGACACAGAACCCAACGTTTGTCAAGGCCCCAACTAAGGCAAGCCAAGAGACAGATATGAGATGTATTATAGGACTAGAAGGATGGTCAGTAAGCTGCTCTTGTGTGAGACATGGGTCCCAATCCCAGCATCCACATGGTGGGTCACAGTCACCTGAAACTCCTCTGTCATCCTCTTCTCACCTCTGAGGATACCAGGCATGTGTGTGGTGCAAACATGTAGGCAAAACCCATACACAAGCATTAACATGTTTTTCTTTTCATTTGTGTGTTTCTGTGTGTGGATACCCAAGGAGGCTAGAAGAGGGCATCAGATCCCCTGGAGACAGAGTTACAGGCAGTTATGAGCCTCCTCCCTGGATGTGAGTGCTAATCTCCCCAGCCCTCTAACATTCTTTTTTGTTAATGTATGTATTGTGTGTGTGTGCCTGTGGGGGGTGCTCATGTGGGGGTCAGGGGATAACTTGGGGGAGTCAGTTCTTTCCTTGTACCATGTGAGTCACTAGGATTGAACTCAGGTCATAATGCTTGGCAGCAAGTCCCATCCCCAGCCAGGCCCTGACAGTAATTCTAAGACTGGCTAGACAACAGCTAAGGAAGATGCTGATAAGACAACTATGCTTGAGGGTAGGTCAGGGATGGTATGGAGTGTGAATGACAGCAAGCTTCCAAGAATTTGACTTGAGGGGACAAACACTAACTGAGATGACACCAAATCTCAGACTCAGAGCTCTGCTTGTCACAAGCTTTTTGCTACTAACCTATATTTGCTACCAGCTTTCATGTCTCAGGCCTGGACTCCTAAATACAATCTTCTCAATGGATCTTCTCAGCCTCAGGCTCCAGTTTCTAATATATCTAACAGAGCATCTAATAAGACAGTAAGAGGCATTTCCTAATGGGCCATTCAGTAAAGATCCCAGCAGAAGATGCGCACCTGGGCTTAACACGGCTAGAGCCTCTCTGGTGGTCAGAGTCCCCTCTTTTACCCGAATAGCTTCCTCCGGTGTGGCATACTTTTCCTTTCACGAAACTCTTTCCTCCATCCAACTGCAGCCTATCTGGAACTGCAGATGTGTTGCTAGTCCTCCCCCCCCCCCCCCCTGACAATCCCAACTCCTTTCTCTTCCTCCCAAACCCCCACTTGGTACAGCTGAAAATCAGCTTCCTCACTATTGTCTATTTTGGTGGAATCCACAAATATTTACATTATAAAAACATGCCAGGATAGGCAAGAAACAGCAGAAGATAGAGACATAGAAGCACCCACAGAGCTTGTTAGAGAGCAGGGAAACAGAGTGCTAAGGTTACTTTGTGACCATTCTGAGCACTGGGGCATGTCTTGAGTTTTTGAGCCTACTAGGGCAGTGGTGTTCAGCCTTCCTAATGCTGTGACCCTTTAATACACTTCTTTATGTTGTGGTGACCCCCAACCATAAAATTATTTTATTGCTCCTTCATAACTGTAATTTTGCTACTGCTATGAATCATAATATAAGTATCTGATATGAGAGCCCCAAAAAGGTCATGACCCACAGACTGAGAACTGCATTAGAGCATTAGGAATGACACTGCTTACCTAAGTGTGGCAGTGTCCACAATCCTGGCACTAGCGAGATGGATGTAGAAAGCTCACAAGTTTGAAGCTACCCTGGGCTATATGGTGTTCCTGAGCTAAATTAATAAGACACTGTCTCAAAACAAGTAACATCCTCAAAGCAGTACTTTACACATTTAGGCATTTAATGACCACAAGCAGGGTCACTAAAGACTCATCCAGATTGTTTTCAACTCTGTTGCTTCACTTGGTTAAAGACAAATATTGTCACTTGTAAGTCTCAAGCATTTACTCTAGGATAATCCATTCAGTGTATTGGGCAAAAGCAGCTGTTTGCATGTGGCTGCTTTGTCTAGCCTTTTAGAAAACTAAGTCGCTAAAAGAAAGTATTTAATGCCGGGCGTTGGTGGCGCACGCCTTTAATACCAGCACTTGGGAGGCAGAGGTAGGCGGATCTCTGTGAGTTCGAGGCCAGCCTGGTCTACAAAGTGAGTCTAGGACAGCGAGAGCTGTTATACAGAGAAACCCTGTCTCGAAAAACCAAAAAAAAAAAAAAAAAGAAAGTATTTAAGAAATAATATCTAAGGCAGAAGGAAGGCCTCAGAATCAGCTCCAGTGTAAGTTTTTTCCACTAAAAGCTTAGTGTGGTGGCACATGCCTTTAATCCCAGCACTCGGGAGGCAGAGGCAGGCGGATCACTGTGAGTTCGAGGCCAGCCTGGTCTACAACGTGAGTCCAGGACAGCCAGGGCTACACAGAGAAACCTTCTGTGTGTGTGTGGGGGGGGGGGGGGGGGGGGGGGGGGGGGGGGCTTAAAGAGAGTGCTGGCTTTTGTTTTCCTCCTACTATGCTACTATATCAGTTTTCTTACTGGATTACTTTAGCCCTTAGCATTACATTTCCCAAACCAAAATATTCCTGAGTATACAGTTTCTCAGTCCAAGAAAGTATCTAATAAAAGTAACACGAATACCTTTCAAAGGATTACTGTAACCACTTTTCTGTGCCCTATATATTTGGTACCTGTTGGAGTGCACATCCATGTTTGTTATCCTTGTTCTTTTCCCTAAGACAGGATCTCAAGGTGCCTAGGCTGACCTCAAACTTCACATGTAGCTGAGCCTGTCTTTGAACTCCTGATCCTCTTGCCTGGTTGGACCAGTAACATTAAAATACTAGAAACCAAACTGGTGAATGCACTTAACTTTTCTGCACCCGTGGGTCTTCCTCTACCCCTTTTAAAAATAAAGACATTTGTGTCTGAAATATAAAATTCTTTAAAATTCCTAGAACTGGTCCCATTATTAATCATACATCTGATTAGATTAGTGCCATTTAGGAACACTTTGGAAATTGTCATCGAGTACATATTTATATTCTGCAGACAAAACAGTTTATAACAACCACTGAAGAAAAAGCCTAATGAAACAGTGATAAAAACAAAAGAGGAAGCAAAACATTTAAAATTTAAAGTCAAAGACTTAGAGGAAGTGGAAACCTTGGCCACATTCAGCTGGTTTCCTCAAATGACTGCTTTTTTCCTCCTGCGAATGAGTGTCTATGTATCACATATATGCTCCTGTAAGAGATGGTAATTTAACATTTGGAGTGTAAATGACTCCACAATTAAACTACACGAGAAAAAAAAAAACAAAAAAACAAAAACCTAACACTTCACTTTCCAAAGATAACTTACAATATTTAAAAATGAAAAGCTAATTTTACCTCCGAATGTGTGTGCTGTATGTCAGCTAATTAAACAGACTCAGTCATGATAGAAATGGGGTGCAGGCTTTCTGGAATCAAATATTTCATTAAATGATAATGAGCTAAGGAGCTAAGTTACAAATGCCCCTTTACCATTCTGAACATAGGAAGCCCACGCTAATAATTATCTGAAATATAACAAAGGGCAGTTTTTTTTTTTTTTTTAAGAGCTCAATAAAGCCTGGAAGCTTTTGTTGTAACAAGCGCATAACTGGTTTTGCTCAGTGATTGTCTTTGTTTCAAAATGTCTTTTTAAAAAGGAGACAGACAAGTGTTAAGTGTTAATCTAAAGACGAGCTCTATCTCAAGACAAGTACTAAATCAAAGGTCTTCAGATTTTCTTATTTGTACGTGAAGAAAAGGGACAGGGCAGGACGCTTTACAAGAGGAAAACAAGCCGGGCAGTGGTGGCGCACGCCTTTAATCCCAGCACTTGGGAGGCAGAGGCAGGCGGATCTTTGCGAGTTCGAGGCCAGCCTGGTCTACAAATTGAGTCCAGGACAGCCAGGGCTACACAGAGAAACCCTGTCTCGAAAAACCAAAAAAAAAAAAAAACAAGAGGAAAACAATACTTCACAGACACTCTCAAAACGGTTCCTCCAGCTTTGTGACCACATTGTCACAGTCTTCGCTCCAACAGCAGCTCAAGCCCAGAAAGCCTGGAAGGGAAACGCGGGCGCTCGAGGCCCTGGCGGCAGGTGCGGCCGCGCCTGCTCAGGGGCGCGTTCCCCGCCGGTCCCCAGGACGCCCGCGCCCCGCAACCGCCGCCCCTGAGCCCGGGCCCACCTGCCCATCCCGCCGACCCACTTGCCGATCCCCCCGGGCACGCGCCCTGTCCCGCCCCGCCGACCCACCTGCCTGCCCCGACAGGCCCCGCGCCCGCGCCCGGCGCGCCGCCGGCTCCTGCTCCCGGCCGCAGCGCCATCTTGGTCGGGGCCACAGCGGAGCCAGCAGCTGTCAGCGGAAGACAGGCACTTCCGGGGCAGACACCGCCCCGCCACACCGGGGCCGAGGACGGGGCGGGGCCGCGCGCCCACGTGACTCCAGAGTTCTTGGGCACGAGCGGCTCACCCCCGCCGCACGCTGCAGGGTAACCGTGGGTCTGCACTAGTGTACACAGTAGGTCCCAGTTTTTTAACTGGATGACGGAACACAGGCACTCTTTTGCTGTTCCTTTACACAACAGACGGATCTTAGATGACCTTTTGACGGCTTCTCAGCTGTTTTCCTTGGCCCTCTGACTCTTCAGCATCCATCACAAAAACTGATGGTATTTAAAATTTACTTTAGTTAAGCAACCAAGATGAACCCAGTATACATGAAGAGATCCTCCAAGGTACACTAACTACTGTTGTGTTTGATTCTGCCAACGTGCTGTGTGTAGTGTTTTCCGTTTCCAGAAAAGGCACAAGAACAATTATGTTGAACCTATGAAGGGTATTTTTACCTTGACACCTCTACCCCAGTCAAGCTACCTGGAAGTAAAATGTGTTGGAAGTAAACTTTTGTCAAGCTTTTAGATGATGGATTAATTACAGTGCCTGCCACCTCTTGCCGTACAGCTTTCACTATGTGACAATTGTTAACAGGTTAACAATTAGTTACTAGACATAAAACCATTAGTTAGGAGTTTCATGTGCATTTAAAAATCTGGTGCCCCTGGGAGTTATTACTGCTATTTTAGAAATGAGAAAAATCAATCTTGTAAGTTCTCATAATATACCCAGATCTTAGGGCTACACTCAGCAAGACCTTGGAAGTGTGACCAGGGACCAATCTGACTCCCAGTCCTTGCTCCTTTAACTAGGTCCATGCCAATTCTTTGTGGGATCTTTTTTCCTTGATTGGTCTTGATTGTTCACTATTTTCAGTCTTCCCCTTGGGCCCTGGACAAACCTAACATTTATATAGCAGTCCTGACTGACCCTTTGACAAACCAAGCTGATACAAGTTTTGTAGCTACTTCATGGATTGGGTGGTTGCTCAGGAGAGAATGAAGAGAAAAGGAAGTTGATTAGGGATTGTTGAGGTGATCTGTTAGCATCACTATCTGCAGTCTTTGGAGGACATCCCCCATCTGAGTTAGAGTCCTGATCGGATGCTCTGGGATTACAGCCTAACACACAATTTGTACTTCATCACTGCCATTAATTGCAAGAGTGGTGCTGCTTGCAAGCCCTATGTTCTTTTTTTTTAACATTTATTTATTTATTATGTACACAGTATTTGCTCTACATATGTGCCCGGGCACCAGATCTCAATGTAGAGGGTTGCAAGCCACCATGTGGTTGCTGGGAATTGAACTCAGGACCTTTGGAAGAATAATCAGTGCTCTTAACCTCTGAGCCATCTCTCCAGCCCAGCCCTGTGTTCTTAAAAGAAAAATAAACTTAATCTTTGTTGAAGGAATATCTGTTGTGAGTTTACAAAGCTTCAGACACAAAGCTAGGCATTTTTAATATTAAAACACAGGAGAAACTGACGTTCTAAGAAATTATAGAACAAGTTGGCAAATGGTTCTAACTGTATATTCCCACTTCCAGGATACCCACTGACTTGAGGATGTGCAAGAATAAAACAATTATGTCCTTTTATTTTTTTACTCCCCGAAGCAAAGCAATCAGTATATTTAAATAAATTCTGATGAAAAAAAATCTTCGTCCCTTCTATTCAAGACAGTCTCATGTTTGTATTCTCAGTAGTAAAGGGGCTGAAACAGGAAGATGGCTGTGAGTTCTAGACCAGTATGAGCTACAGAGTTCCCTTGTCAGAACAAATTACAGATTTAAAGGTCTTCTGTGCTGATTTTAGGATGACGCATCAACTGCTCAGAGTAAAGGGGACAGGTGTCACTCAGGTGCTCGCAGTCATCTGCATTGCAGTCCTGAGGCACCACGGGTTCCACGCAATTCTGGATACCAGTCTTAAATGCTTAAACTTGTACCAAGCCTTTCTTATTCCACTGTACAAAACAGGCAATTAAGGAAAACCTGCACACTGTGCATTGTCTTGGCCCACATATGATCACGCTCCTTTGGCAGAGGGTGGATGAAAGCCATCAAGCCTCTGCAAAGATAAGCCTGAGAGAATGAAGCCAAGTGTATCATATAACAGGAATGTTCTTCCTTATCAGGATAAAACACTGCTATCAGCTTTCAAGCAAAATCATGTTGAGTGGAAAGAAACAGGAAAGAATATGGTTAAATGATGGAGAATGAAGTCAGAAAGGGAAAGCTGGTCATAACCTTACAGTTTGCAACACTGTGACAGTAAGTATGAGCTTCCTTCCCAGTTTGGTGTAAGTACATTTCGACAGAGTGAAGTTTCCAATCCTCGGGAACTTGGATAACCACAGATATGGTATGGCTCATACCATAAAGCCGTTTACGAACACTAACGGGAGCGCGGGGCTTCCTCCTAGCGTATGGCCTATACTGTGCTCGGCTGCACCCCACACACCGCTCTCATCCATACAAGTGTGGATGGGGCATTCAAGCTCAGGGTTTTATTTTAAAATTCTGTTCCAGATGCCGCTCCACAGCATGTATCACACTTTCTTTCATACTTGAAGGGTAAAATCTCTAAGAGTTCACCACATTTGGGTGTTATTTTAGCATCAGCTCTTGTTCTTCCATAAGAAGTATGTCTCTGGATTCAGGCAGAAGAGTTGATGCATGTGACTTCCATTGTATAAATTCCACCTACACAGTGAAGCTTGAAGCATTGCTAAATTAGGACCATTTTGTTCTCTCACGTCCTTGTTGATTTAAAATGTTTTGTAAAGATGGCTGTAAGTACTCCATGAGAATTCATGTCAGGCTCATAAGTTATACTGTGGGGATAGCCTTCTAAGGTGTCTTTTTAAAAGTTTTCTCTTCCAGAGTTTCTTTCTTCTTGGTGTTTTGGCCAGCAACCTTTCTCCTATGAAAAGGAAAACACACTGAATCAGAAATTCTATATATTTACTTCTAAAATCAAAGCTTAATGAACACGTGCTGAAAGTTACTGTACAGCAAAGCATATGAGGCACTGGGAACGAGGACGTTAACTAGGTCTCTGCCCAACATAAAAATCACTGTCCATTGAGAAACATCACAACTACATTGCTACAAAGCACAAAGGACAGACAGAGTCTGGTCTTGACCTGTTGGTTCTGTGTTAAGCACTAGACACAGCTGTAAAGTGTTGTTTGTATTTACATTTTCAAATGAAGACAAAGAGGTGGAATGGATAAAAACTTGCTGGTCATCGCACATCAGTAATAAATGTTAGACATGAACCAGGACAATGTTGAATGTATTAACTAGTGTTAATACAGGAAAAGAAAAGACTTCGAGACAGTAAACAATATTTGCATGCTACAGTAAGAAGTTCTTTGGAATATACGCACATGTAATTCTTGAACCAACTAACACTGAGAGCAGAGTCTACACCTTGGACATAAGCATTTCCATTACATAATGGGGACAATACTCGAGAGACAAGCAACTTGCCCAAAGTCACCCAAGAAAGTTCCTATTAGAATCAGTTTTTAGGCTCCAAATCCACCCCACCCCCCACCAGACTGGGTCTGTAGGGCCTGAAGTGAGACCCTCTAGACAACAAGGAGTCACGTGCCAAATTTAACGTGGAAGCTGAGCTGAAGACATGAACTTATGCCCCCCAAAGCAACCGATATCTGTAATGGAGAAGGAGCAGGAACTAGATCATGATGGATCTTGTTCGTATGTTAAGAAGTACGGTCTTTAAGTTAGAAGAAAACAGAGAGAAAGCCAAAGCTTTCCTAAGTGTGTGTGGCTGATACCACAGACTTAACCAGCACCCCCAAAGCCTCCTTGTAGCTAAGTTTTTTTTTTTGTTTGTTTTTTTTTCGAGACAGAGTTTCTCTGTGTATTGTTGGCTGTCCTGGACTCACTTTGTAGACCAGGCTGGCCTCGAACTCACAAAGATCCGCCTGCCTCTGCCTCCCAAGTGCTGGGATTAAAGGCGTGCGCCACCACCGCCTGGCTGTAGCTAAGTTTTAATAAGCCCAGAAGAATGCTACTAACACAAAACATTTAAAGTGTAATTATTCAAAATAATATTTTATCTAAATTAAAAAAAAATACTGCTACATCCTATTAAAATTCAACAGTCCCCATGCTATGCTCCAGCTGACCCCCCCACCAGCTTCTACTCAGTGCCCGAGGGAAGTGAACTCCATCTCAGCATTCAGCTAAGTTTTACTCCCAAGGAGTAAGAGTACACATGCCTAACAGCTCTCATGACAAACTAGACAAACTCCCTGACATACTGACATACACACACACACATACACACACACCTACCTGTAACATTGTATTAAGAATTCATTAAACTGAGAAAGTACCAATGGAATTTAAGCTATTAAGCCTCCAAATCTTTTTTAAGTTGGTGGTGTGTATTCCTTTATGCTAAATCTTGTACTCTCATCACCAAAACTCTGGGACAATCTATACACTGTCAGTACATGGAGTGAACTTTATTTTCACAGTGCTAGAAAGCCACACAACACTCCCCCTGCTTACAAGGGTGGCACATACAGTTCATACCTTTGCTTTCTTACCTGTCTTTAAACAGGTAAGATACTTCCTGTAACTTGTGCCAGCCCCTAAGACCTTCCCCTTATGTAAATCCCTTTGTTTAGTCCTCATGTGACCTATTTCATATTTATTTCCCTATCCTGCCAGCATCAAGTGTTCTGTAGTGAATGGTGCTGGTCTATGGAACAGTCTGCCTAACGGCTTTCCCCAACCTGATTTAAGGGATTGGAAAGTAGCATTAGCTCACTTCCCAACTGCACCCTGGGATGCTGACGTCACCCTTAGGAACACACGTGCAAAAAATCACTAGAACTGAGTGATTCTGTTAGAGCACATGCTAATCTAGTACTGGGAAATCTGAGAAAAGTATCATTTTCTTTAAGAAGGGTAATGGAACTGAGAATATTCTGGAAAAATCCCCACCTGAGCACCTAGCTTCCTAGTGATAATAGCTAAAACACACCTATATGTATCTTACAAGACCTACGCTGATACTCACCCCCTCCCAAAACAACCCCTAAATTAAGTACTACTTTTTAAAGTATATCTCAGTGTAAGCATAAGATTATATGCAATCCCGCCCAGGAGAGAGAAGCTTCAAGAAAGGCTTGTCCAATGTCTGTCAATGACCCTAACTATTGGCTTCAGCAGCATGGCCTAATGCAGATGGTGCAGAGAGCTTGCAGTCAATTCTAATTCACAGTGAACTGCAATCTATGGTGGGAAACCCATATGCTAAATATGCAAATTCCCAAATCAGAGACAATCTGAGGCATATTTTTATTATATCCTATAATGACTTACCTATCTATCATTTTACTTCTAAAATATAGCTTAAGGAAAAACAACGCCTACTCCAAGTATGTAGTAGTTTTCTTACCATATTTATACTTACTGTTTAGCTTCCTCTAAGAAATATTTTGGAGTTGTACTAATGCTCGCCCTTTCCAATGGTTTCTTAATCATTTTTTTTCTTTTGTTTGCTGGAAGTTAGAAAGTAAGAGAGGAAATTAATTAAATGTAAGTTCATTTAGAAGCTAAAGCTAGGTGAGGCTCTACTCATTTAAATGGACTAGATGATTAGCTGATAGCACTTATAAATGTTTCATAAGGATAGAAAAGATCAGCCTTTAAAAATACACTAGCTGTGATTAAATACATTCTTGGACAACATCATGTCCTATGTCAATAACCATTAAAGAATCTGACTCCAGACAATTAACCATTATTAATAATTCTAAGCATATTTCACTCATTGAATAGTTTTTTAAGAAATCTGAATTTCAAGGTGAAAAGGCTGACAAGGAAATAATATACTCTAAACCAAAGTGTTTACTTAAAATGCTCTAAAAGCATATCACTGTTGGGATTACAGTATGCAAAAGAGGATAAAATCTAGAGTGTATGAAAGTAGTCTTGAAAGACACATGTGGACACGTGTGTTCATAGCACCACCACTCAGAGGCAAGCAGATCTCTGAGTTCCAGGCCAGCCTGGTCTGCCTGCCTCTGTCTCTTGAGTTCTGGGACTAAAGACTAGTGCTGTGACTAAAGGTGTGTGCCACCACCACCTGGCCCATTTTCTACTTATAATACCTTCAAGTTACAATGAGCTCATTGGACCTTAACCCTGTTTTAAGTCAAGGACCATCTGTATGAAAGATTAAAAACATATACAATTTGCCAGGCAGAGTGGCACATAACTTTGTTCCAGAGTTCAGGAGGAGAGGCAGGCAGATGTCTGTGAATTCAGGGTCAGCCTGGTCTACAGAGTAAATTCCAGGACAGTCAGGGCTACATAGTGAGACCCTGTCTCAAAACAAACCAAAACCAACCAACCAACCCACCCCCATGTAATATTCAATAATACATCATTCTGAGAAATATAACTTAAAGTACAAACTAAATAAAGGCAAGGGGGAAGAAAAAAATAAACAAAAAGCAAGAATGTATGTGTAAAGACCCAGAGAGAAAGCTCCAAGTAAGTTTAAATGCATACCTTAATAGTTTCTGGAAACCTTTTATGTATTCAGGCACAGGACAACCAGCCTGCTGGATAACATTGGCAACACTGAAAAACATGTTAAACAGGAACATGTCTCATTAAACTAAAGTACAAAACCCTCTGTACAACATAAGAGGAACTAAAACCACACAAAAGTATTCTAGCACACTCTTCTCAGGGAGTACCAATTACTGTCAAATGCAACCACACTGGATTCTCAAGAGAAGCATTCAATGGACTGAAATCAATATACTGATGAGTGGCATATGCTTTAGGTAGCAGCTATTTTAAATCCTAAATGAAGCTAGAGTAAGCCTGAATTCATCAAGTGACAGAGCTTACTAAGGGCTGGTACTGCAAATTTTCTACATATAATAACCTAGTCACTCCTCACAATGACTTAAGGTGGAAAATCCTACAATCCCCATCTCACAGCGAGAAAACTAATGGTCACATCCTTGTGGTTATTAAGAATTTAGATCCATCATGGCTCTTGCAACACATCCCTGCATAGGGAATGAGAAAGTCTGCTTAAAGGGAGACAAAGGGCGACAGAATGGAAGCTTTGAGGGTATACATCAAACTCATCATCAGAACAAAACAGACCAAAGTACATGCCCCTCTGTGCTAACTACATTTCACTTGTTAGACACATGAGGTGCTGTCAGTTATCCTTCAACCCAAACTCAGTCAGGTAGCCAGAAGGCAGAGAAGCCTGCTCCTTTAAAGCTGGAGTGCTGGCACAAGCCTGTAACACTAGCACTTGGGAGACTGAGGCAGGTAGATGGTGAGTTTCAGGCCAGCCTAGGCTACATAGTGAAACCCTATCTCCAAAAACAGAAATCTCCATAAAAACCTATGATAGGCTAAATTAAGACCTGAAAGTCTAAAAGTATATGATACTCATACTTCAAAGGGCTACAACTGACTAAAAATAAAATATGTCACTAAAGTACTCTTTCCTCTGTGGCAAGTGATTCTAACACTAAATATAAAATTCCATCTGGCCCCAAAGTAACAGAAAGGGTGCATCATATTAAATGGGAATGCTGACTGAACTGAAAAGTCCTACATAGTATCTGATAACTCAAAAACCTTAATTGCAAAGCCAAGTATGGTGGGACACTCTTGTCATCCCAGGATTTGGGAGGCTCAGGGTCTAAGTCTGAGGACAGCCCATGCTACTCAGAGACTTAAGCAAGCCTGGAGTTCATAGTAAAACCAGCTCCCCCCACATGCATGCACGCACACAAGTGCTTTCTCCCCTCCCTCTCCCCTTGAATATCGTACAGTAAGTAGCACTGCCCAAGTCTGGCTCCCAGGTGAGTTGTTACTCTGAACCTAAAACTGAATATTCTACTGTCAACACTTCCACGTTGTAAGAGGCAGGGCAAAAACATCTCCCCTGGATCTCTCCCCTGATCTTGGGACGGGGTTTTACTATAGAGCCTCAAGCTTGCGGCAATCTGTGTGGCTGTATCTCCTGAGTACTGGGATTACAGGCAGAAAGCAGCACAGCCAACTCACGGCTAAAATTTAGTTAACTAGTAACATAGTACCAGAATTTGGGACACAGCCATTTTGTAATTATCTACCAATAAAATACACATACAAAAATATTGAAGCAATTTTGTCAACTGCTACTAAAATACTAAGTTATGTTTCCTAATTTATAAGCTTCTTAAATTTTTGGATGGTGGGGTGGTAGGAGTGATGCTGGGATCAAATTTAGGGGAATCAAACATGCCAGACAAGAGCTCTACCAACTGAGCTACATTCCAGCCCCTAATTTACCTTCTTAGTAATGGTTTATCATCTTCAGTGAAAAATGTAACAGCCTTTCCCCTATTCCCTGCTCTTCCAGTTCGACCTAGGAGAAACCAGACCATGACAAGCACTTTTTATATCCAAAAGAAAACTCTCAAGGTTCACATAAAGGTTGGAGAGATGGCTCAGTGGGCAAACCACTTGCTACACAAACACAAGGATATGAATTCAAATCCCAGAATCCATGGAAAAGCCAGCAGTAGTAACTCATGTCTGTAATCCCTGTGTCCCTATGTTAGGATGGGAGATGGAGACCGGGGATTCCCTGGAAGCTCACAGGCCAACTATTCTGACACACACAATGAAAGACAACAAAGACCCTGCCTGAAACACACCGAAAGTTGACGACCAACACCAATGTTTTCCTCCAAGCTCCATAGCATGGACATGCTCAAACACATCATTAAATAAGAAAATGTACCCCCCCACAAAAAAAAGGTCACTGGATTTTCATAACACCAAAACCAAAGAGTGAGTACGTCTAAAGGAAACAGTAGAGGTGCTAAGAAAGATAAGTAGGCAATAGGGCATGAAAACACAGGCTCACCTATCCTATGGATGTATTCCACTGAGCTGGTTGGGAAATCATAATTGATGACCAGGTTTACGCCCTTAAAGTCAATCCCTCTTGCAAGCAAGGCTGTACAAATAAGAACCCAGATTTTTCCTGCTCTGAAGCTGTGGACTGTGTTATCTCGCTGGTGAAAGAAGACATGTTAAATGCTTTAGTACTATTCTAGAACAGAAAATAGGCAATAGATGATGTTTGTAGTATAGCTGACTTTCTACCTGCTGCTGTGTTCTTTCTGCGTGAATGACATCCACATTAATACCTTCATATATGAGCTCATGAAAAAGTTCTTTAGCTCTTTCAATGGACTGAACAAAAACAAGAACAGGTGGATTGAAACCCTAGGAGAAAGAAGCAAAAATTAGTACAAATATCTTATAAGAAAGAATACAATCAATTCACAAATAACCCATTCAATTTAGTGCATCGTCCTGGCAAGTTTTATGCCAACCTGATATAAAACCAGAGTCATCTGGGAAGAGGGACTCTCCACTGAAAAATGTTCCCATAGGATTTGCTTGGAGGCAAATCTGTAGTGCATTTTCTTAATGAATGATTGGTGGGCGAATCCACTGTGGGGTGGTGCTATCTCTAGGCAGGTGGTCCCAGGGTGCTATACGAAAGTAGGCTTGGGCTGGAGAGATGGCTTAGAGGTTAAGAGCAGTTGCTGCTCTTCCAGAGATCCTGAGTTCAATTCCCTGCAACCACATGGTGGCTCATAACCATCTATATTGAGATCTGGTGCCCTCTCCTGGCCTGCAGGCATATAGGCAGACAGAACACTGTATACATAATAAACAAAAATAAAAGAAAGTAGGCTAAACAAGTTAGTGGGGAGCAAGTCATTAAGCAGCACCCTTCCATCGCCTCTTCATCAATTCTTGCCTCTAGGAGTCTGACATCCCTCAGCGATGGACGCTGATGTGGAACTGTAAGTTGAAATAAACCTTTCCTCCACAAGTTCTTTTTTTTTGGGCGGGGGGTCACACTATTTTATCCCAGCAATAAAATTCTAAGACACGCACTTCCACTGCCAGTGTCTAAACCTGCCTCCATCTTCCTCACTAGCCATCCTCTACAATGGGTTCTTTTTATTGTCCTTGGGCTGTATTCCTTATCTTACTAATTACAATAAACTTGCCTTCCTATAATCATGTATGTCCATGCTGAAACCACCACCTCTTAGCCCTAGAACTTTGATTCTATTCATAATGTAAAAATCGTGTCTTTAATTTACTGTTACTCTAACTTCAGAATGTCCATGTATCTTCAGTTCTAGTTGTTCAATGTAAACAAATAAAATAAACTCGCCCATTCCCAACAGAATCAAATGACACCTGAGCACCAACTAAGAGCTCTCGGCAAACTATTTTTACATTTTTTGTCACCAAACACTGTCCTCGCCACACCCTATGTTTCCAAATGTCCCTACCAGGGATTCTTCCTGTTTTGCTTTGGTTTATATTCTCTTTTGGGGTCTAATAAAGAATGAAGCTTTTTAACTGCAATAGTTCTTCACAAAACCTTTTACAGATAATTTCAGAGATCATACTTGGTTAGAAACCCAATCTATTTTCACCATATGAATACCTGTAAGATCCTTAAATTTCCTAGGGGAAAAATGACACTCTTTAAGAATATCAGTAAAATCAGGGTGTGCATGGCAGCACACATCTCCTACCCAGTAGTCAGAAGGCTGAGGCAGGAGGATTCTGATATCAAGGCCAGAGTGAGCTATGGAGTGAAATCCTAACTCAAATAAAAATAAAAATAAACCCAAACAGGAGCACTACTAAGCACAGAGACAAGCACTATTGTCAGTAATATGTGCAACACATTAAATACTAGAACAGCTCACCGAAATAGAGATTACATCATTTTACCAAAGTGAAAACTGTAGAGTGGGGGTGTGTGGGGGGGTGAGCTGCCCAAAGGTCACAGAATGGTACAGCTAGAATGCCTAGGTCATCCAGCTCAGAAGCCCATGTCCTAGATGGTGAAGCACATCTCTCCCACAGGCCCCAGGGATGTATGTACAAATGCTTTTCTTTTCCACCTTCCAATCATGCTAACTGCTCTATCACCAAGACAGCTGCCATATTTGTGTTCACCTATAAGAATAATTTCCAAAAAGCAGATCTACCATTTACATTTCTTTCTTACTCCTAACCCTGAACCCACTAGTAGTTAATTTTTTTTAACTTTTTTTTGGTTTTTTGAGATGGTTTCTCTGTGTAGCCCTGGCTGTCCTGGACTCACTTTGTAGACCAGACTGGCCTCAGACTCACAAAGATCTGCCTGCCTCTGCCTCCCAAGTGCTGGGATTAAAGATGTGCACCACCACTGCCACCTGGCTTTTTTTTTAACTTTTAAAGATTTACTTTATGTGTATGAGTGTTTTCCCTACATGTATATAAGTGACCATGTGTGTGTCTGGGGCTCACAGAGTACAGGTGCCCTGGAACTCGAGTTAGGGATGGCTGTGAGGCACCATGTGGATGCTAGGAATTGAACCCAAGCTCTCTTCAAGTGCTATAAGTGCTTTTTTTTTTTTTTTTGAGACAGGGTTTCTCTGTGTATCTCTGGCTGTCCTGGATCTCACTCTGTAGACCAGGCTGACCTTGTGCTAACAGAGATCCACCTGCCTCTGCCTCACAAGTGCTGGGATTAAAGGCATGCACCACCATGCCTGGCAATTACAGACAGCTGTTAACTGCCATGTGGGTGCTGGGATTTGAACCCAGGTCCTTTGGAAGAGCAGCCAGTGCTCTTAACTGCTGAGCCATCTCTCTAGCCCCAGCTATAAGTGCTCTTAATCACTGAGTTAATTCTCCAGCCTTTAAACTTTCTAACCCAGGCTTCTTCTACTCAGTACTTACTTTGGGATCAGAAAAAGAAAAGCAGACTCAGGACATTACTCATTACTCAGTCACCCAGAGCATCTCTAACAAACCAGCAGAGAGATGAGGGAACGAAGGACACACAGATAGGCACAACCACGGCATCAGCAAGTAGGTCCTCTATTCGAGCAAAGATCAGAAACCTCACTCCCCACTGGATCACTAAGATTGAAGAAGCACTAAATATGATGGAAGAAGATGAGAAAACATGAATGACCTTCACCCAAAGTCAAGAATGCACTCTAAAATACCTTTTTTTTTGGTTTGTTTTTTTTTTTTTTTCGAGACAGGGTTTCTCTGTGTAGCCCTGGCTGTCCTGGACTCACTTTGTAAACCAGGCTGGCCTCGAACTCGCAAAGATCCGCCTGCCTCTGCCTCCCAAGTGCTGGGATTAAAGGCGTGCGCCACCACTGCCCGGCTTAAAATACCTTTTTAACAAGTTCTCTCATGGCCAGAAGTTTTCCAGTCTCAGAACCAACAAAGAGAAGCTCTTGTTCGACAGTCTCAACTGCAGAATTCCTGAGAAGAAAATGTACCTCTTAATAATCAAATTTTAGCTGGGCATGCTAGTGAGGACCTACAATCCCGGGAGGCTGGCCCAAGGCTCTGTGAGTTTAAGGTTAGTCTGCTGGAACTTGTAGTAAAGCTCTGTCTAAGAAAAAAACCAAACAGACCAGGGATGGCACAGGGGGTAAAGGTACTTGCTATGTAAGCTGGTCAGCCTGAGACTGAAGCAACTCCCAAGAAATGACCCCTGAGCATGTGTGTACCTGTGTGACCTGTGATTGTGTATTTATTTAGCATGAAATGCCCATCCACTCAAACCCTTTCCCAGTGCTAAAGAATGGAACGGAGACCTCAAGCTAAGAAACTGCTCTGTCAATCACTGAACTGGATGCTTACCAAAATCATTTTTTTGTACCAGAATTACTTAATCACCATGTGGTCCTACTTGAACAGTCAAAGAGCTAAGTATGGGTGGTATACTAAGTATACCACAGAGCTTAGGTACAGTTTGTGAACGAACGAATAAATGAATGTATATGATGATGGCCAGAGTAAATATGCAAACATGAGACTCTTTCATTATGTAATTCTGAAAAATCCTTTATCTTGACTTTACAGACTTTACATTTCTATCTAACACTTTTCTCACTTGTTGGTGTCATGCCAAACAACTGCCTCATTGAGTCAAAACAACAAAACAAACCCCCTTGCTTTAAGACAACAAGTGAGTGGGACAATGGAAAGAACAGCTGTCTACCTCGCTCCGATGGAGACAGTAACGACATTGTCCAGGTTGAGCTTGCACCACTGCTCAACATCATATGCGAAAGTTGCACTGAACATTGCTCTTCTGACCTTGTGGGATGTACAGGCCAGGAAAATGGAAGCCAGCTGATCTCTAAACCCACTTTTGCCATCTTCAAACAGTTTGTCCGACTCATCCACTACCAGCCATTCAACACTACGAAATAGCAAAACAGTCTGTGGTTACTGAACTGAAAGATCTGGGACATGGCACCAAACTGTCAGGGTACATGAAAAAAGTCCTACAATGATGCCACTTTGGATCCACTTTACCAAATGAGAAGAAATATATAAGAAAAATTAGTATTAAAACATTATAATTGTAACTCAGTCACCTATTTTAAATCCTCAAAGGCAAGTTGTATTAGCAACAGCAGAGGATTCCTTCAGGATTCCTTTGCCTTTGCTACAAATGTGAAAAGGGCTGGGGGAATTACATACTAACTGTTTTTTCCCCCAGTGTGTAATTTTCTTCCTGGCTTGTTAACTATCAATTTTCTGCTAGTTAATTCCAAGTATTATTCTCAGCATAAGCTGGCATAAGCTGGCAGCAGTACGCACCAAAGGACAACAGTAAAAGCAACTGAGAACAAATATAACTGATGGATGATAGTGTTAGCCAGAATCACCAGAGACAAGCCTCTGGGCTTGTTTGTAAGGATTATCTATACC
This sequence comes from Lophiomys imhausi, assembly GCA_907164525.1. Lineage (NCBI taxonomy): Eukaryota > Metazoa > Chordata > Mammalia > Rodentia > Muridae > Lophiomys > Lophiomys imhausi. Next base: position 12,182,971 of record CAJQZJ010001558.1, read on the forward strand.
AGGCTGACTGAGGTGGGAAGACCCACTCTGTAAACCACACCATTGGTTGAGGTTCAATACTAAAGAAAGAGGAGAAAGCAAGCTAAGAGTCAAAAGTAATCACTGTCCTGCTTCCTAACTGTGGGTACAAGGACACCAGGTGCCTCACATTCCTGACACAATGCCACAAGGAACTATATGCTTTCAAACAGCAGTCCTTCCTTCCTTAAATTACTGTTTGTCAAATAATTAGTCACAGTAACGAGAAAACTAATAAAATTAGCAAGTGAATGAAAGACACTAGAATGTTGTACCTTGTTAGGTCTATCCCTGGTGGATCCTGCTTTAACAAGTAGATCAGTCGATTTGGAGTAGTCACAAGAATATCTGTAGGAAAAGCAAATGATGGAAATTCCCAAAATAAGATGCATTTCTTAATTAAGCCTTCAGAACTTCAGTTAATGACCTTAAGTGGGAAGGGAATAGTGGTTAATACAAAGATCCTTGTTAGTAAGCCAATAAATATTTTTCTTCCACCACAGCACAAAACTCTCTGTTTCTACTCTCTTTATTGTCATTTGAGCACGTTCCTCCACCTTTTCATAGCCTGAGACCAAGTCTTGCTGTGTAGTTCAGACTCCCTCACACTCATGATCATCTTCCCCTGCCTGTGCACCAGGTCAGCGGCTGTGCTCCTCCCACCCCAAGGAACAGCCACAGCCTGCTACTACACATGTCAGGCCAAAGCTGTGCCACTTCACTGTCCTCACAGCCACTGCAGCTTCTAAGAGGCAACACTATATCATCCTAAGCCTAGGCTAGTCCTAAAACTCCTCTGATCCTCCTGCCTCAGTGCTAGGATTGCGGGTGTACTAGCATGCTTAGTTTGAAAAATCTTAAATAAATTCTCAGAGCGCAAGTTAAAAGCAAATTTTCTGGTTCACAGAAGGGGAGACATGTGATCCATTCTTATCTACCAAGGCATTTCCATGGCAGATTAAAAATCAAAGGCATTGCCGGGCAGTGGTGGCGCACGCCTTTAATCCCAGCACTTGGGAGGCAGAGGCAGGCGGATCTTTGCGAGTTCGAGGCCAGCCTGGTCTACAAATTGAGTCCAGGACAGCCAGGGCTACACAGAGAAACCCTGTCTCGAAAAACCAAAAAAAAAAAAAAAAAAAAAAAAATCAAAGGCATGAGGTAGGATTTCGAAACCCTAGCACTGCTGACATGTTGAGTCACACGACTTTCTGTAGACAGCTGTCTTGGGCATTGAGGGGCTTACCGGTATTTCTAGCCTCCATCTAGAATGAGCTATTGGTTCCTACCCCAGTTGCAACAATGACAAATGTCCACATATTGCCAAATATCCCTGTAGTGACTAGTAAGGAGAATCATATCGGATACAGGCACAGATTATCTGAGGGAAACAGGGAGGGAGATCTATGTTTAGCTTTTTCAGAAATAACTAGTTAAAGCAGGGCATGTTGCATGCCTTTAATCACAACTCTCAGGAGGCAGAGGCAGCCGGATCTCTTGAGTTTGAGGCCAGCCTGGTCTACAGAACAAGTTCCTGGACAGAAAGGACTACACAGATAAACTATGTCTCAATAAAATAAGTAACTAGGGGCTTAGAGATGTGCCTCAGTTGGTATAATATTTGCCTACCATGCACAAAAATCTGAGTTTGATTCCCAGCGCCATATAAACTGGATGTGATGGTGCACACCTGTGACCCCAGCACTTAGGAAGCAGAAACATGAGGGTCAGAAGTTCAAGGTCACTCTCAAGTACTTGATTGGAAGCCAGCGTGAATTACATGAAATCCTGATTTAAAAAAAAAATTAGCCGGGCGGTGGTGGCGCACGCCTTTAATCCCAGCACTCGGGAGGCAGAGGCAGGCGGATCTCTGTGAGTTTTTGAGGCCAGCCTGGTCTACAAAGTAAGTCCAGGACAGCCAGGCTGTTACACAGAGAAACCCTGTCTCAAAAAAAAAAAAAAAACCAAAAAAAAAAAAATACACATGCACGCACGCATGCACTCACTCACTCATGAGACTTGCACTGTAAAAACTCTTATAGAGCAACTAGACCTTTATTATTTCCAAATTCCTTATATATACTAAGCAGGAAGTTCTTACCAAACTTCTTAGATGACTTAGGTCCAAATTTCTTAGCTGCTATTGCAGCTTTGTGGATCATATGTATCCTGAATCCTGTACCCTCAGATATTTTAATTAATTCTCTGTGTATCTAAAACAAAAAGGTGACAGAACCAAAGTTATTAGGACAGTAGACCAGGGTGCACAGTTTCTTCTATGCCTTTACTAACTCTACTATTAACTCACAGACAAAACCTGCAGTACTTGGCAGGCTGACCTGTAATGTTTAAAAGACTCAATAGTTTCCTCAAGATCCTAAACTAGTTAGTTCTGCAGAACACGAGCAGACTCCTTCCACTGGCTGCAATTTTCAGAGCACAGTGCTGGGATGTCCAATTGTGTGGCTTGTGCTTTACTCCACATGCCCGGACAGTGGGACTCATCATCAAAGGAGTTTCTACGTTCTCAGAAAACTGAGGTTGTTTCTTTTCCTTTCTTCTTTTCAGACAAGATCTCACTCGCAGCCTGGGCTGGCCAGAAGCTCACAGATCGTCTAGATCCTCTGCCTCTAGTGCAGGGACTAAAGGCATGTGCCATCACCCTCACATGGTTTTGAGACAAGGTCTTAAATAACTAAAGGTGAAGATGATTCTGAAATACTGATCCTCTTTCCCCTGCCTCCCAGTGGTGGGATTACATGTGTGAAACACCACACCCAGCAAGATTTCACTTTTCTAAAGGAAAAAAACAAACTTCAGTGATGAATATATCACTGTACCCTTTCAACCTCAAAGATCTTGGAGCCTTTACCAAAGAAGCATAGTTGTCGAAATCACATTTCAGAAAATGATAGACATTTAAAAAACAAGCCCATATGCTGTAATACACAGAATACTTTGTACAGGGTATAGGACCATGACAGAGGATATTCTTTTGAGAGCTTTAACAACTTAAGCAAGAACGATATCAAAATAAACATAAATGCATTCTCTCAAAACTCTAAGTCATACCTGGCTTGCAAGTTCTCGAGTTGGGGATATAACCAGGGCTCTAAAGCCTTTATTTGTGGGTTGTTTCAGCTGCATTAAAATGGGAATACTAAAAGCCAATGTCTTCCCAGATCCAGTAGGAGCAGAAGCCAGAAGTTCCCGACCCTAACAACAGAGCACAGAAAGTACAGGACAAGTTCATCAAGTTTTCAGAGCCTGGTTAGACAGTGTGATCAGCCATAGAAACAAATAAAACTGAAAGAAATAATCCCAACTCATTCCTTACCCACTCTTCTAATTGCCTCATCTATTTTTTTTTCTAACACCTCACCCTCATCACTGCTTCCCTAACTGACGGGGTAATGTTATACATTCTAAATGTTAATTGGTCCTGCGTGCTGTCTGTCACTTACATTGTCTCTGATAGGCTGAATAAATGCTGAGGCCTGAGACTGGGTAAAGACAGAGGTGGGCAGGACTAAGGTGTGCAAGCTTCAGAAGTCTAGAGTAACCAGAAGAAGAAGCCTCCAGTAGATGGGTAGAAGAAGCCTTGAAAACAAACAGCAAAGAGCAAGAAGGAGGACACATGCCATGGGATACAGAAAAGAACGTCACTCCACATGGCCTGGAACATCAGCCTAGTTGTTATTTTTTAGGTCCTCAGAAGAATTTAGTTTGCAAAGATTCCAACTAATTTACACTTCTATTAGTAAGTGATTCGATAAACACATTAATATATATTCATACAACAGAATGCTATTTAGTAGTAGATGTGTTATAAGTTTCAAAAACATTAAGTAAAAGATGACAATCCTACCTGAAATCCTAGAAGTAAAATGTAATATGGTAATCAGAATACTGTTTTTTTTCTGGGTAGAGTAAGGTAAGGAACGAATGAACATGACACAACAAAATTTTCTGAGATGTATAGAAATGTACTGCTCTACTGGAGAACAGTTATGTAAGTTACACACTGTTAAGACTAAACTGTGCTTAAAGTCTATGTGCTTTATTGTATGTGAAGGATATTGCAATAATAAAGAGTATAGAGGGGGATTAAGTTGCATTATGTCTAAGAACTTTCAAAAGCATTTGTTATTTCTGATGCAGCTTCTGGGCATCACAAATTAAACTAAGAATGAAAAGAAAACACACTTTCCATGCTCAGAAGGTTTAAATGCTTCATGAAAAAGAATACCTGACTGTCAGGCATAGTGGCAGACACCCCAAGTCCCAGCACTCAAGAGGTTAAGGCAGTAGGATTAAGTATGGATTCAAGGTCATGTACACACACACACACACACACACACACACGGTACTGATGAAGGAAATGATGACATCTACTTGTAGTGAATAGTTTTTATGGGGCACAAGCACTTCAAATGGACCTTCAAAGCAAATGAAGAATTTAACAGGGAACTAAAGTTGGGAAGGATTTCAAGGGGTCAGGAAGAGAATGAGGACACAGGGGAATACTAGGGATCCTAGAGCTTCACACTCACATGCAGCATAACTGGAATGGCTTGCATCTGAATTGGCGTGGGCACTTGGAAGCCTGAGTCTACAATGTTCTGGAGCAATCGAGAACTGATTTTATATTCTTGGTCAAGTTGCTGAAATGTAGCAATTGGGTCAGGAAGATCAGTTCCTTGGACATGTATCTTGTGTTTGTTCCTAAAGAAGTTGATCTATAAATAGAGACAAGAGAGCCAATATGGATATGGCCAAACAACAACAACAACAACAACTTAGATGTTTTCTGACAGCAGTAACAGTTCTGGCATAAGCTACAGTGACATGTGAAACTTTCTGCTTAAATCCAAGCCCCCAATCATCACAGACATCAAGTACTTTTCATGGTATTCACAGCCAGAAGCTCCCCACAAATGATGGAACCTACTTGTCTGTGTTTTCAAGTCAAAGTTAGAAATGTGTTACACACTATAATGTGTTTCTGTCACACTTGTAACTCACATAAGTTCACAGAAACTTCTAGATGGCAAGCACTGAAGTTATGTCTTCAACCTGGCACTTAGCATACAAATGCCAGTGCTTTTTAGTACTTAAAAACAAAAACAAGGGGCTGGAGATATAGCTCAGCAGTTAAGAGCACTGGCCGTTCTTCCAAAGGACACAGGTTTAAATCCCAGAACCATATGGCAGTTCACAGCTGTCTATAAAGGCTGGGCATAGGGGCACACGCCTTTAATCCTAGTACTCGGGAGGCAGAGGCAGGTGGATCTCTGTGATTTAAGGCCAGCCTGGTCTACAAAGTGAGTCCAGGACAGCCAAGGATAACACAGAGAGACCCTGTCTTGAAAAAAAATCAAACAAAACAAGCCAAGCAGCTCTTGGAGCTCTTAAAACTGAGTGCCAAGGGTGGAGTTTAGTGGTACTGAATGAGCAATCTGTTCATCCTCCAGTCCACAGACAGTCATTTTGTTACCTGGGTCACTGAAGTACAGCACAATAGTTCCTGAAGGAAACACTACAGTCTCTGCCAGCAGAGTGGCAAGGGCACAGGGAGCAACGGATTCACTGTTCTCTCATGTCCCATACCCTATCACAGAATAACTTCCTGAAGAATTCTAACCCTCTATAGGTATAGTGGCACACACCTGTACTCCTGACAGTTGGGAATTAGAGGCAAAAGAATCAGGAGATCCACATAGGCCACATGAGATCCTGTCTTAAATAAACAACAAAAATTCTAACCTGTAATCTCTGCCAGAGAAAATGCTTTTAAACTGGTAAGTTCAACACCGAAGTGAAAGGGAGCCAAATTTTATGTTTATCAATAGGAGTTAAGAAATATGAATTTAAAAAAAAAATTGTGTAGATGAATGTTTTTGCCTGTATGTATGTATGAGTACTACGTGTGTGCCTGATGCCTACATAGGTCAGAACAAGGTATCAGATTCCCCTGGAACTGGAGATACAGATGGTTTTGAGTTGCCTTGTGGGTGCTGGAAACTGAACCTGGGTCCTCTGAAAGAGCAGCCAGTGCTCTTAACTCTTGAGCCATCTCTCCAGACCAAGAAACTTGAACATTTTAATTCTAAGCACACTATTACTCTTGAAACTTGAGAAGGTCAAGAACTGTTATACACACACCACGTACCTATAAAGAACCAGAAGTAAACTATCTGATCTATCTATAACTGTCAGCAAACAACTCCAGCACTGCACAGGTGCAACTGTCAGTCTTTACTAAAGTAAACCCAAACAAATATAGTTAGTCCTCCCTCTTAACGAAACAAATCCACAAACAGAAGTCCAGTGAAAACTCTGTGTACACTTTTGAGAGGTGAAGATGTTTCCAAACCTTTTCTTTTCTGAGATGCTCCAACTTTCCTGAAGTTAGTTTCTTTTCTCCTTTTGCTTTTTCATCTTGAATCTTTGCTTCCACAGAGGATGTCCACTGTATAGTAGTGTCAAAGTCTTCTTGAGCAGGAATCTCTGTATTTTAAACATCAAAAGACATCGAGTGTAACAGCATTAGGTGTGCCAAACTGGCTACAGTTCACACTAACCCAGCTATCCTATATTATAAGACAGCAATTCTCCCCGCATCTATAAAGAACAATGGCTCAATTAAAACCAGACATAACTGTCTCAGCAACCAGATTAGCTGACTTTAATGCTTGCGTGATAGAACAAATATGTGAGAATAATCTAAAAATAAGATTTTGAGTAGCGAGCAGACCATTTATGAATATTTTATTTTATTTATTTTTAAACAGTCTCGTGTAGCTCAGCCTGACCTTGAACTATTTTCTTCATTTTTCAAGACAGGGTTTCTCTGTATAGCCTTGGTACCAGACTGGCCTCAAACTCAGAAATAAGATATGGACCACCACTCCCTGGCTGTGGAGTCAGCTCTCTTTCCACCTTTCTGTTGGTTCTGAGGTATCTAACTGAGGTCACCAGGCTTCTGTGACAATACCTGTTGAGTATCTGCTGAGACCCCTCCCTTGCCTCCAACCCCAGCACTTGGGAATCCTTGTCTCAAATCAAAAATCCACTACTGACAAAGGTGTAGGAAGTCATTTTGAGGTATTTATTCAAAGGAAGTACACCCTTTCTCAGAGTGCCTCTACTTTGGGATTATTATTCTACAAAAATAGGAATACCTGTACCAAAGGCTATGCATGAGTTACGGTAGCAATTAATAGCAGTACCTAGATATAATTTCTTTCTTTCTTTTCTTTTTTTTTTTTTTTTTTGGTTTTTCGAGACAGAGTTTCTCTGTGTATCTCTGGCTGTCCTAGACTCGCTTTGTAGATCAGGCCGGCCTCAAACTCACAGAGATCCGCCTGCCTCTGCCTCCTAAGTGCTGGGATTAAAGGAGTGCACCACCACACCTGGCTAGATATAATTTCAAACAGCATCAACAGACGAACAGTGTGTGTTGTTTGATTTATCAGCATGCATTATTTTGCAACGGAAAAAAAAATTAAACAGAAAGCTAACCTGAAATCACCTTCTTTCGCTTTTTCTTCTTGGGCTCCTTACTCCTTTCCAACAGGCCCTCTTCTGTTTTCTCCTCATTTTGGAGCTCCTGGTGTATCTGTAATGTGCCACACTCAGCCGAGGAAGACTTCTTGTTTCCAAAGAAGTCTAGTCCATTCAGCACCTCCGAAGAATTGTATTTCCTTTTTCCTACCTAAAGTCCCAAAAGTTTAAAATGAAGTCTACTGACAGAACAGTGCTGTTTTCATCCAACCTCGACTAGCAGTATGAGGACACATGTTCAGTAATTCTTTTTAACCCTTTCAACCAAGAATCTATTGAGCTAAGTAGTGTATTCAGGCAAACAGAATCAAAACAAACAAACAAACAGACAAAAACCCTCTCTGGTCTCCTAACAGTAACAACAGTAACAGCAATGAATACTTATATACATTTACTACATGTCCAGGATGTTTATTAGATATCAAATTACTTCATTTACAAGGTAAAGAGTAGTGAGACAAGAAAGAGAATCTAGGCATCAGCAAGTAACTTAACCGAGATCTCAAACGTATTCACCAGCAAACGCAGCATTACCCCAGGGTTCAAATGTAACCACAGCATTGCAGTCAGGACATTGCGCATCCTCCACAAAGGCGCTGTTCTTTTATAGTAAAGTTTATGTTCAAAATGTTCCATACATGAGACCCGACTGTCTTCCCTTCACGCTCAATACCTAAGACACTCCCTTCCCCGCATTTCAGCATCACTCTTCTGGTTGGTTACTTTAAATGCCGCTGATTGGAGTGATAAAAAAAAATACTATTCAGTACAACACAGCTATCTGCACACTAAATCAAACCTGCGTAGGCTACGGTGGAAGAGTGTTGTCGACATTCCTTTCCTCTGGTTTTTGAGAAGATCCCTCGGAAAGGATTTCAGTTTTGTAAGTAAAGTAAGAAGCCGAGAAACAAAAGTGGCCGTGCCAGGCTCAATTGAGTCTACTAGGGCTCACAAAACAGTCATTAAGAAGTCTGGGGTTGCCGGGCGGTGGTGGCGCACGCCTTTAATCCCAGCACTTGGGAGGCAGAGGTAGGCGGATCTTTGCGAGTTCGAGGCCACCCTGGTCTACAAAGCGAGTCCAGGACAGCCAGAGCTGTTAAACAGAGAAACCCTGTCTCGAAAAACCAAAAAAAAAAAAAAAGAAGTCTGGGGTAGGTCTGAGGTCAAGCTGAATCGCAAACGAGGGAAATACCCGGGGGTGGTCGGAGCCAGGTCTCGGGGGATCCAGAGCCCCCGCTGCCCGACTGGCAGCGGTCTCATTCTCCGGATCCCGCCCCTCCTTGGGTACTCGGCTCCCCACGTACAGTAAGTACCTGGAATCGAGTAGCATCTGCCGAGAACCGCTTCACGTCAAACTTGGCGCCGGCACCGAGCCGGCGAAACAGATGGTAGGCATCCATCTTTACCCAGAATGCCCCGCAGCCTCACAGCGCCTCCTTTACAACTTCCTCTCCACGACTGCTTCCGGATAAGCCGTAGGCGGAAGTAGCTCCAGGAGGCGGAGCCTGGCTGAGGCGGGCATGGAGTCCGTTTGTTGTGAATTCGTTCACAGAGTAGACCCTTCTCGTGAGAGGGAGTGTTTTGGGTTTTCAGGGACAGTTTGGTGAAAAACACGTCAAGATTTTCCACTTTAGATTACAGTCTGGCGGGGACAGAGATACTATTAACCAGTTACTGTAACGTAGAAAAATGAAAAGTGCTGTGAAGCAAATTAGAAGATGTGACGGATATAGAGAAGGGTATTTTTAGTTATATTGGTCAAGGTCAATCAAATGTTTGAATTGAGAAGGAGCCACTTTTTCAAGATACGGGAACAGCATTCCAGATGAGAGGAAACCCATCTGAAGAAGGGAAAGGGTTTGGGATATTGTTAGGACAGAAGCCAGGATGTCAGTTGCTTCCAGTGCCACAAAAAGAAGAAAAGAGAAAAAGAAGATGGAAGAAGAAGAGAGGAAGAAGCGGAGAAGGGAGGGAGGGAATAAGGAAGGAAGAAAGGAAAGAAGGCCGAAGTGGTTGGAGCTAAGCTTACAGGATAAGCTTGGAGATCTCAAACCAGATCTCAAAACTATAAGAAGAGCACGGGCCGGGCGGTGGTGGCGCACGCCTTTAATCCCAGCACTTGGGAGGCAGAGGCAGGCGGATCTTTGTGAGTTCGAGGCCAGCCTGGTCTACAAATTGAGTCCAGGACAGCCAGGGCTACACAGAGAAACCTTGTCTTGAAAAACCAAAAAAAAAAAAAAAAAAAAGAAGGGCACGGTGAAGTATTTGGATTTTAATGTAAACATGCTACAAAACAAAAAAGACATTTATGGAGGGGGCAACCATCCTATTTTTATCATTCTTATTACTATTTTAGTTTCTTTATTATTTGAACTACTCAACTTTCTTTTTTGTATTGCCTGTCTTCTAGAATGTAAGTTCATGAACATGAAGATCTACTTTGTTTTACTGTTGTATCCCTGGTTCTGTATGCTCTCAATAAATGTTTGATGAGTGAATGCATGAAAATGTAATAAATAATTACTCTAGTTATTTGGAGAAGGGACATAGGACAAATAAGTGTGGAAATGGAGGTTTAAATAGAGTTTAGTGTACGTGGTGGATTTTGTGTGGGGTGAGGAAATAGAATCAAAGATAACTAAATACCATGGTTTGGGCTGGGTTGATGGCATGCCATCCACTGTACTAAGAATAAAGTAAGAACAGCCCTCTTGTGGAACATGGAATTGTTAGGCTTAGTAGACATAGAGATCTGTAGTTGACTAAGTGAAGACATCCAACTAAGTACTTAGACCTGAGAGTCTGAAGCTCAAGAGTGAAGGTGAAACCTGGAGAAACAAAATTGGGAGCCATCAACATATAAATAGTACAGTGCATAAACTCAAACTAGTATACATATATACTAAGGATATATGTATCCTTAGTATAAATATGCTATAGAGAGGAGAGAAAAATTGGTTCTAGTGAGACTTTTACATTCAAGTAGAGGTGATATGGAGTAAGCATAAGATAGGCATGAAACTCTCTTCCCTGGTTCTTCCTTACAGTTTACGGTGGGTGTAGCTTGCTGTTTTAAGTGTATTTACTCCCCCTAAAAATAGAAATTTAAAGGGACTGGGGAGACACTAACCCTACAAACTTGACGATCTCACTTTGATTAGGAACCCATGCAGAAGACCCGGTAAGACTGTGAAGAAGTTTGTAGCATTTGGCTTAGTGAGGGCCAAAGTTTACCCAGGTAAATACAGTGGAAGTTACAGTCTCTTCTCCAGGTATAGCCACCTGGTATTGATGGTTCACCAAAGAATTAACCTCCCAGGAGCTGAGAGAGAAGAGGGAAGCCCCATTGATGGCGGTCCTTACTAGGATATATTTAACATTATACCAGTGGCCCAGCTTGGCTCCCTCCTTTCAGAAAATAGAGTTGTATTGCTTGTTGAATTTGTGCTATAGATCCTTTACTTTAAAAGCAGGGCCTTGAAACTTGGTCTGAATCTTACAGAAATCCGTCTGCCTCTGCCTCCCAAGTGCTGGGATGAAAGGTGTGCACCACCACACCTGCCCCCTGTTCTTCTATTTTAGCTCTTTTCTTGCTGCGTTGCACTTGCAGCCCCACAGTGGTCCACAGTATTTGAAGTGTCTGAGGCTGAGGCAATGTGTCACATCTCTTCTTTTTTTTTAAGATTTATTTATTTATTATGTATACAGCATTCTGCCTGCATGTACACCTGCATGCCAGAAGAGGGCACCAGATCTCATTATAGATGGTTGTGAGCCACCATGTGATTGCTGGGAATTGAACTCGGGACCTCTGGAAGAGCAGCAGCAGAGTGCTCTTAACCGCTGAGCCATCTCTCCAGCCTGCTGTCATGCCTCTTCTTAGTGCATTTGCTGAGCATGGCATCTGTTTCACATGAAGTGGTCAATAACTCTGTGTGTGTGTGTGTGTGTGTGTGTGTGTGTGTGTGTGTGTGTGTATGTTGTAGTGTGTCTGTGTGGTTTGTGTGTGTGTGTGCCCACATGCATGTTGCCAGAGACAGACACTAGGTTTGTCTTCTCAATTCTACTTCACCTTTGTTTATTACATTTTTATTATATTAATTGTGTGCATGTGTATGCATGTTCTACAGCACTTATGTGGAGGTCACAACACAACTTGCAGGAGCTGATTCTTTCCACCTTGTAGGTAACAGGAATTGAACTCAGGTCTTTAGGCTTGGCGGCAAGTACCTTTACTTGCTAAGCCATCTCTCTGACTCTCCACATTTATTTTTAAGATTTATTTCATTTTATTGTTTGGGTGTCTTGCTAGCATGCATGTATGGACACCACATCTGTGCCTGGTACCACCCGAGGTCAGAAGACGGCATTGAATCCCCTGGAACTGGAGTTATAAGTGGTTGTAAGCCACTATGTGGATTCTCGGAAACAAACCCAGGACCCCTGTAAAGAGCAGTAATTGCTCTTAACCACTGAACCATCTCTCCAGCCCCCACATTTATTTTTTTAAACAAAGTCTCTTACTAAGCCCAAAGATCACCGAATTAGCTAGACTTACTGGCCAATGAACTTCAGGAATCCATCTACTAAGCCACCTCCCATCCTCCCAATGCTAGGGCTATGGGCACATGGCACCTGGCTTTGGATGTGGGTTCTCTGGTTGTGAATGCAGGTCCTCATGCTTGTATGGATAAGCCACTTAACAACTGAGCCAATTATTAAGCCCTGTAAATTGTACTGAGGTAATGAAATGGACGAAACAGTAAAGATCTCTATGAATTTAGCAGTGGACATATTTCTTTAGGCTGGTGCTTTGTATTAATAGGTTTTGGCAGTCTGAATGGATGAAGTCCAATGGGAGCAGGCTTATACCATTGCCTGCCTCGACAATGTCCAACTGACTCACTAAGAAAGCATTTCCTCTTGGGGAAAAACAAAACTATTTGAAAGTATCGTCAATAAACGTGGAGAGGAAATTGAATCATGGTTCTGTATAACTGGAATTTCTCCAAAAACTAGTATGGTGTGATTGTTGGACACACATGGTTTCTCAACTGTGGCCAGTGAGAACACAGTCTGTGCAATACTAAGGTGGCAGCTGCTTGGGACAGCTTGTTATGAACAGAGTGACCACTCCATGGCCTGAAGGTGTGTTTTGGATTTTTTTTCCTCTCATACTCCCTGCTCATCATTGAACAAGCCTCAGTGAGAGTGTTGTTTTTACAGAGTACTCCACAGACCATGGCCTAGGGGTGCAGCAATTAATTAGACCATCTTTGTTCTCAAGGAATAGAGTCTGTTAGGGTACAACTCAAACAGAACAAGAAAATGTTCTAGGAGTGGCAGTAAAAGATACAGGGAGTGAAGGGGTTGTCATGGGCATTGGAGGAGCAGCAATGGCATAGGCATTGCAGAGCATTAGGGTGAGTTCTTTAGAGAAGATGAAGTTGACAAAGCAGGCTAGGAATGTAACTCAGTTGGTAGAGTAGTGGCCTACAATTCATAAGCCCTAAATCCATTCCCCATTAACTAATAAACTAGGCATGGTGGCACATGCCTATAATCCCAGAACAGAGGAAGAAGGGTCAGAAGTTCAAGGTCATCAAGCTGGTGAGATAGTTAAGCATGTAAAGGCCCTTGCTGCCAAGCCCAATGATCCCAGTTCATTCCCGAGAACCCACATGGTGGGAGAAGAGAACATATTCCCACAAGTTGTCCTCTGACCTCCACATACATGCTGTGGCGTGTACATATTCACAACAAATACATTTTTTAAAAATAAATTCAAGGTCATCCTCGGGTATATAGCCACTTAAAGGCTAGGTTGGACACTACATAGGATGTCTCAAAAAATGTTTTCCAGTAGATGTTGTGGGTAAAGGGATTGGTTGATTGATGGTTGGTTGGTTGGTTGGTTGGTTGGTTGATTCGGTTCTTTTCTTTTTTTTTTTTCTTTTCTTTTGGAGACATGGTTTCTCTGTGTAGCTCCAACTGTCCTGGAATTCACTCTGTAGACCAGGCTGGTCTCAAACTCAGAGATCCACCTGCCTCTGTCTCCTGATTGCTGGGATTAAAGGCATGCACCACCACTGTCTGGCGGGTAAAGGCATTTAAATAGAACAAACAGCTGCAATGACTGTACAGAGTCATGAAAACTGCCGGGTGAGTTTGAGGGTCTGCTAATGCTTCCAGAAAGCTGGCAACAAGGATGCAATGAGGCTTGTAACTGGACAGGGAGGCGGGTGCCTCCTAGTGAAGACCCTTATGCACAGTTGGAGGTACTGAGAGCCAGTCACTCTGAAAATTTAAGATCACAGCAATGCAAAAGGGAGGCAAGACAGAGTCATGGAAACCAAAGATGCCCCTCCACGAAAGAAGCAGATCCAAAGCACATTAAGTACCAAGCATGGCAGCTCATGCCTGTAATCCTGGCACTCAGGATGCCAAAGCAGGAGCGTTGCTGTGGGTTCAATTTAATCTACGGAGTGAGAGCACAGCACTCATATAGAGGTCAGAGGACAACTTTGGTGTCACTCTTTGCCTTCCACATTGAGACATGGTCTCTTTGTTGGCCTGGGAACTTCTGGAGCTTCTCCTGTCTCTGCCTCCTAATCGCTGGAGATTATCTAGGATTGCAGATCCAGCTGACCACCCCTGACTTCACGTGGATTCTGGACACTTCAATGAAGGCCCTCATGATTGTATGGCAAGTACTTTACTTACTAGGCCACCTCCCCAGTCCTGAGTGACATTTCTAATGGTAGCTCAGGGGCCTCAATTAAAATCTAGTAGCCCATGCCTTTAATCTCAGCACTCAGAAGGCAGAGGCAGGGGGATCTCTGTGAGTAGGAGGCCAGCCTGGTCTACAGAGTGAATTTCAGGATAGCCAGGACTACACAGAGAAACCCTGTCTCAAAAAACAAAAAAAGAACAACAACAACAAAATCTAGTTTATGTAGAGGATGGTGGCCTATAGGTACCAAACCCAATTAGCACTCTTCACTTTATTTGAAGCTAAGGTCCTGATTTTAAATTCTCAAGATACACCAAGACATCAGAATCAAGATAAAGTGTTTTCTTATTTTTTTTCTTTTCTTAGCCATTAGAGTCAACAGAATGGGGCTGGAGAGGTGGCTCAGCAGTTGAGAGCACTGGCTGCTCTTCCAGAGGACACAGGTTCAATTCCCAGTACTCACATGGCAGTTCACAACTGACTATAACTCCTGCTCAAAGGGACACCTTCACACAGACACACATGCAGTCAAAACACCAATGTATGTAAAATAAAAATAAGTTGTTTTTTTTTTTTAAAGAATCAACAACATGCACTCTGCAGGCTTTCCTGTAAACAAGATGCAATGGGAAGCTGACTACTCCAGTCAGTGTACTCCTGTCATTAGAACAGATTCAGAGAAAAAGCACCCACACCAAACTAACCTCATGGTGGCACTCCAGTCTTGTTGGAGTGCAGGCTGTAGAGTCCTCTTGCTAAGTGGACTGTCCACAGTGAAGGCATGAACTCTGGGTCCATAGACATCACAGCCTAATTTTGTGGAGTGAAATGGCAGGCACAGACAGGCTGCTTTCAGACTAGGCTTCACCTGAAGCTGAAACCGACAGCCCAGTATGGCAGAATGTGCCTGGCTGGAAGAGAAATTGCATCAGTGTTCAAAACTAGCTAAAATCTCTTCACAATTATTGACAACGATCATTTATTGAGCATCTCCCATTTGCTGCAGAGAGTCCTGGGTACTTTTCAGATTATGTGAGCCCTCTGGATTGTTATAAAACTGCTTCTCCGCCCTGCCCCCAGAAAGAAAGAAACCAGGGCTCAAAACTATGACATAGCCTGTCTCTCATTCCCATACACAGGTAGTAGCCACACTGGATATTGAACCCCAGCTGTGTGGCTTCAGGATCTGAGCTCCTGCAGCACATTTGGTTAGTAATGTCATAAAGGCAGCAGTAGTTAACAAAGCGTGGCTTCTTAGTTGTAGAACTTGGCACGAGTTCATTTGCACAGAGTGGTGTTTAGGGGGTCTTCCGAGACTCCTGTTGTTATGTCTTTCTGAAACTTTGTCACAATGAGAAGGGGGATATTTACACAGTCACAGAAATCACCTTGGTTATTTGCTACTTACAGAGAAAGTAAAAAAGGAAATTTACACTGGAGACCCTGGCAGAAAACCATGTAAAGGGAATTATCGAAGTATAAAGTGGAGAAGCAAATATGGTAAACTGTTAGTGTTTGTACCATACGGAGATTTTATTTTCCTTCATAGTAGGAAAGAGGAAGATCTTATTTTTCTTTTTCACCATTGTTGGTCAGCAAATGGAAGACATGACTTATTTCTCTCTTTGAACTCCAGCTGTGAAAGCCCCAAAAAATGGAATCTGTCTCCTCCAGGATAGACGGTTATCAGAGCATCTTCACCCTGCTTAAGGGAAGCCAAACAAAAGGAAGATACAAACAGTAATAATAATAAAAAAAACCAGAGTGAAGACACAAACATTAATAACAAAAAAAACCCAGAATAACATTACTGTGCTGAGGCAGACTGCCTGGGATGTAGTTGTCTTTGCTCCTTGGATCCCCAATCAAGAGTGTCCAATCGTAATTATAAAGTATTTTTTAAATACCTTACCAGGGGCTGGAGAGATGGTTTGCTGTTTGAGAGCACAGGCTGCTCTTCTAAAGGACCTGGATTCAAATCCCAGCACCCACATGGCAATTGGAAATTGTCTGTAAAGGCCAGGCAACACCAGTATTCAGGAGGCAGAGGCAGGCATATTTCTGTAAGTTTGGGGCCAGTCTGCTCTTCAGAGTAAGTTCCAGGATAGGCAGGACTATACAGAGGAACCCTGTCTCAAAAAACTAAAAATAAATAAATACCTTACCTACTTCAAAGCCATGGTAATCTCAGCTTAAAATAATTACTAATCTCTCTCTTTCTCTGTGTATACAAACACACACACATATACATATATAATACAGATACATGCATACATATATACATATGTATACACATACATATATGCATATACACACATATGTGTATAAATATATATATATATACATATATATATATATTTCTTGTAGTGAGAAAGAAGATGCATGGAGAAGCTTTTTGTTTAGCATGTTGATGTTTTCATGATTTACAGTACAATTTGCCAGATCTGTCTGTGGCACCTTCACATCAGCTCTTTCACTATTAATCAGGAGACCCCAGCTCTGCACAGATGAAATACCTTCTCCTTAGAGATGCAGGGATATCCTGACTCTGCTCCTTCCCACAGGCAGGCGCTTGCCTACCACTGTTTCTCTGATCTAAGGCATCCCTCCCCCAGTATTTCTGTGCAGTATTATTCTTGGAGTTAAAAGCAAATTAAATGAATGCATATGATTCTGAATCTGCTTAGGAAGAGTTTGTCAGTCAGTCCTCATTGGAACACCTTTGTTAAGGTGTATTCATGCCATGTGAAAGACATAAAGCGGCTGGGTGTGATGGCAGACCTTCTAAGCCCAGTGCTCAGGAGGCTGGGGCCAGTGCATCCCAACTTCTTGAGTAGCCTGGGCTACATACATAATGAGCTCCAGGCTAACCTGGGTAATATAGTTACGACCTTGTCTCAAAACCAACACAAAAAAAATGCTATACAATTCCAGTGACTCAAATCTAAAATTCAAGTACCCATCTGGACAAATATATAATGAATATGTTACAAAACGACTTTAGATTTCTTTATTTAAATCTCACTGTGTATCTAAACATTCCTGAAAGTGTTGACTTTCCAGTCAGTAATCCTTCTAAGAACTACCCTAAATAAATGGCTCCAACAACCTGAAAATACACGTGCACAAGGTTATTTGTTGCAGTAATTGTATTTATACTTGCACAATAATAAATGTAACCTAAATGGCCATATGAAGGTGTGTGTGAGAAGAGCAGTTGAACAAACGGTAGTATAAGCACATTAGAGTCCTATACATCTGTAGAAAAGAATCAGGAAGAGATGTGTAAGCCAGTGGGGAATGATTTCTAGGATATATGATTTAGTGAAAAAGTAAAGTATAAAAGAATGTTTGTAGTATGCTACTATTGGGGCAAGACAAACAAACAAAAAACAAAATGAGAAAATATGAATCTGTCAGCTTTTGTGACCAAAATGAAAACCTGGGATAATGAATCAGAAATGAATAAGATTAGTTACCTATTAGAAGTGAGTGGGAAGGAAGTAAAATGAACTAGGGGCTGGAGTGAGTAGAAGGATGGGAATGACATTTCTCTCTTCTTCCTGCCCCTCACCCTTAGCTTCCTTTCCCTCCCCAGGGCTCAATAGAGTCTTGCTGTGTTGCCCAACACTCTGGGACAGTGTGAGCCTCCTGCCTCATCCTCACGAGTAGCTGGTACTCTAGGTATGGGTTACTGTTCCTGGCTTATGAATATTTCTTTTTGTGCAATTCTGAGTTTTAGAACTTGTTAATGTTCAACTGATACAAAAACAAAAACAAACAGACAAACAAAAAAAAAAAAACCTAAAATGGAATAGAAGTGGGTAGCATAATAAACATATGGAAAAGTAACTATGTGTGTGGTGGGAACTCACTTAGCCCAAGGAACTTTATATACAATGTTGTTCACTAAATACTCTTAGACTAAAGAAAAGGAAAACTATAAATTAATATTAAACTCTAGTGTGTTTTCTGGCAGTAGCGGGCCTCTTATTTTTAGCAGTGATTCATTCTGGGTATTCTGGGATTAGATAAATAAGTAATATATTATAAACAATGAGGTCAGTTTCCTCACAGAGAGAAAACAAAATTACCTACTAATCTGTAAAGAGAGAACAGTAGAAGGAATTCTATAATGGCAGGTAGGAATTGGTCAGGACAGTTTAATTCATGGATTAAGAAAATTGTGTGTGTGTGTGTGTGTGTGTGTGTGTGTGTGTGTGTGTGTGTGTGT
>CAJQZJ010001558.1:12201528-12228750 GCA_907164525.1 Lophiomys imhausi
TGTGTGTGTGTGTGTGTGTGTGTGTGTGTGTGTGTGTGTGTGTGTGTACGTACGTACATGCTCAGGTCTTTGAGCATGTGGCCATCAAGGGGTGATGCCACTTCCTCTGTCATTCTTCACCTTGTTCTTTTGAGACAGAGTCTCTTTCTGGCAACTTACTTGTCACCACCTCCCAGCCCCCCCAGCACCAAGGTTACAGGCTCATGCCACCGTCTTGTTACTGCTGGGGATTTGAACGCAGGTCCTCAAACTTATACAGCAGGCTCTTGACCAATGGAGCCATCTCCCCAGCCTCTAAAAATGATGGTTTTTAATATAAAAATGTGTGTGTGTTGTGTGTGTGTTTCCTTGCTCTTAGAAACAATACTCAAACCTTCCACTCACATCTTGGCTTTAGAACTATTTCTAAATAGTTCTAAAACAAATTTGCTACTGAAAGGAATCATAACTTCCTGGGAAATTGGTTAGAGCTTGGAAAGTAAAATCCGACCTTTTAACAATTGATTAAGCAGGGAAGTTAGGAAGCACACAGCAAAAACCCAGGATGAGCAAGAGAGTTATCCCAACAAGAATCTGACTGGCCAAAGCTGGAGCACTGAGCACAAAAATAGTGCTGATAATGACTCACAGCCAGTTGACCAAGATAAGCAGCTACACCAGCATCAAGCAGATACAAGTGGGACAGAGAGGGCAGGTGAGCCTTTTCGTTAGATTGTCAAGAGGAATGGGTGAGGGTAAAGGGTTTCTGTCCAGCTTGGTGACGTGAGTTTGATCCTAAGGGAACTCACATAGTGGAAGGAGAGAAACGACTCTGGCAAATTGTCCACAGACAGACAGGCATACATGCATGCGCGCGCACACACACGCAGTGTAATAATAGTAACAACAATAATAATTAGTATATGTAGAAAAAGCTGGGTATGATAGTACACATGTGGAATTGCAGCATTCAAAAGACTGAGGCAGGAGGATCATGAGTTCTAGGACAGCATGGGATATGTAGCCATACCCTGTCTCCAAAAAAAAAAAAAAAAAAAAAAAAGGCAAATATATACAATGTAGAAAAATTATGGAATTAGAATTGGAAAATAATTTTCTGATACTCAATAGTAATTTAGTCATCAATTTGTGGAAAACTAGTGGATGAAATTTGGATGAGAAACAGGATATTCACATTGTCACAAAGTATATCCCCACGAGATTTCTATTCATTATAAAGAGGAAATTTATGCTTGAATAGAGATATCCATCAGATACCATGTTTTGTTTTGTTTTTAATTGAAAAAAATTATTTTGTGAATTTCACATTATGCATCCTATTCCCTTCCATCTCCCACCTCCCCCCAGATCCACCATCCACCCTATCTGTCCCAGCATAAAAAATAAAATCTCATTGTGGAAGCTGCAGTGTATCTCAGTATATCCCACAATATTCCACTTTGTGCACACATTCTGCTTGCAAATGTTCATTATAATGACTCCTTGGTCTGATATGAGGCCTCTGGTTTCCGCTATTCCATCAGTACTAGAACCTCACTGGAATTCCTCTCAGATATGCCTTCACTGTCCTGTGTCATGGAGATCCTGCAGTCCTGGGTTGTGGAACTGACCTCTTCATGTACTCCAGCAGTTCATCCATGGTGTAGATATTGGGGTGGGCCAACTCAAAGCCCTGGTTCTGGACCTGCAACCCTCACATGCATGGCCAGTTCCACTATGGAAAGATGCAGGGCCTGCTCTCCTGAGTGCTGTAGCATTGGGGGCAGGGACAGCTCTCCTGCTCTTATGACCCCTTCTGGGCCAGATCTCCTGTCCACCACTGGTGGTGATGCCAAAAGGGAGGGGAAGGCATCTCTCCCTAGTCAACACCACCACATAGCAGACAGAAGGCAAGGCTGGCTCTCTCACACTCACTCCCTCAGGGCTGGCTCACCCACAACCCCCATATCCAGGACTAGCTGTAGTGTGCTATCCAGGTAAGGTGCAGCACCTGCTCTCCTGAGTGCTGCAGCATGTGAGGGGAAGGGACAGACACCATGTTAATAAAATGGTCAAAGTATAAGTGAGAAAGCAAATATGGTAAACCATCAATATTTTAAAAATTTGGGTGGGAAGTATACAGGACTAGGGTACTATTTTTACACAAGTTTGAAGTTGTATCAAAATAGGAGGTACCTCAAGACATTTCTAAGACACAGCAAGACAAAGGCTGTCAGAATGTATAGGAAGTCATTTCTGTCCCCTTCCTTGGCTCAGCAGCTATAGGAAGCCACAGTTGGACTTCAGGAGTTGGAAGGAGAGGGAAGTTTTATGTTTCCTTGAACACGATCTAAGAATACATTTTGACTTTCAAATGATATAAAATTGTTGCAACAGCTTTTAACAGATAATCTTAAAAACTCTATTGTATACCAGAGACAAATTCTATGTGTCTAATTGTGGGAAAGTAGTTGAAGATTTAAGTCCTAGAAGACCTTAGAGATAAAGTAACAAGAAAGAAATGGAGGGCTGGAGAAATGGCTCAGAGATTAAGAGCACAGAGGTCCTGAGTTCAATTCCCAGCAACCACATGGTGGCTCACAACCATCTATAATGAGATCTGGTGCTCTCTTCTGGTGTGCAGGTACACATACTTCAATATATGTAATAAACAAATAAATCTTTTAAAAATATTTTATTGTAATTATTTAAAAAGATTTATAAATCTTTAAGAAAGAAAGAAAGAAAGAGGAACAAGTAGTATATAGTAAGTTTAGCCCCAAGCATCTGATTGTAATGGTAGCTATAAAGTATTATTGTTCTTCATACAGACATACTCCAAAGTCTTTGTAGTCTCACACAAAAATGAGAGGAGGATTATTGAAGAGACCCATCCTAAGTAATGAAGCAGTAATGCCCAGCTTCCCCCATGCTATTCTGAACACGCTGAGTGTTAATTCATTAATCATCATAGCCAACATATACTGTACTATTCTCAGACCCAGCTTATAGCAGGGAAGTCAAGGTTTCCAAACATCTTTGTTTGCAGTGAGTGCCTCAGCTCCCCTCGCCCCCACTTTTTTTTTTTACAGCAACTCAGGCCAAAAGAAATATCCTTAAAATTCCATATATTGGGCTGGTGAGATGGCTTAGCAGGTGGAAGCTGAGTCCAATGGCCTAAGTTCAATCCCTGGGGTCCACATAGTAGAACGAGAGAACTGACTCCTGAGAGTTGGCCTATAAACCCTACATGTAGTCCCTGGAATGTACACATTTGGACATGTATGCACACATGTTCCCTGCCCCCTCTGCCCCAAATAAATGAATGAATGAAAAAAATTAAATTCCATATATTAAGTTTATAGGTCCAACTATATCAACACATATTTATGATTTCCCAACTTAGTAACCACTTGAAGACATAACACATAATTGCAAAGAAAACATACCATAATTTCATTTAACAATATACACACTTACTTGCTAGTGAGATGTATGAGTGCCTTGGCTGTTGCACAACCAGAATGGTGGGCTCGGCTAGACAGTGCCATATTTACTTCTCATTCCACATTATAATCCTTATAGTTCTTGTTTTTAATTACACAACAGCAGAAAACCACCCAGATTCACAAAGATCTGACGTCATTAGATAGAGAACAGTGGCTGGGCATGGTGGCACATGCCTTTAACGCTTGCACTCAGGAGGCAGAGACAGACAGATCTCTGAGAGGCCGGCCTATCTGCACAGTGAGTTCCAGGACAACTAGGACTACATAGAAAGATCCTGTCTTAAAACAAAACAAAACAAAAAAACCCAAATAAATAAATACTTTTAAAAATGGAGAACAGTCTACGGCTGAAACGTAATCTATTTTCTCACCTAGTGATTTACACAATTCCCAGCAGACGCTGACTTTTACTCTCCCACCACTGACAGCTTTGAATGCTCTTCGTTACCACAATGGACTTATTTTTTTTTTTTTTTGGTTTTTCGAGACAGGGTTTCTCTGAATATCTCTGGCTGTCCTGGACTCGCTTTGTAGACCAGGCTGGCCTCGAACTTACAAAGATCCACCTGCCTCTGCCTCCCAAGTGCTGGGATTAAAGGCGTGCGCCACCACCGCCCAGCTCCACAATGGACTTATTGATGTGCCACCCCAGGAGGTTTGGGACCTTGAGTGTACAGTTACTGGGGACAAAATTCTCAGGGGAAAATCCAAGTCAGATTGTCATATATGACAGTATATAATAATCAGTGTTAACAAATGTTTTAATGTTTCTAAGATCTTTTACATGTTTGTCTTCTGTTTCACCTAATTGCTGATAGTAGGGATAGCCTTCTATTTTATTACAATAAAACAGAAATGGAAACACTTAGAAGGAACAATAAAATGTTAGCATCCTGCCAGGCAGTGGTTTTGAGTGCCTTTCATCCCAGCACTCGGGAGGCAGAGGCAGGCAGATCTCTAAGTTCAAGGCCAGCTTGTTCTACAGAGTAAGTTGCAGGACACCAGGACAGCCAAGACTATACAGAGAAACTTGTATACAAAAAAAGTTAGCATCCTGTAGTTTAAAGGTAAAGGCCTGCATGTAAGGAGTATCTAACTTTTTTGAACTCATTGTTTTCACAAAATATATCTTTTTAAGAGCTATGACACTGGCTGGGTCAGTAAAATGCTTGCCATGCTTGGATCTTCAGCATCCATGAAAAAAGTGGCCCCTGGCAGCACTGGTCTGTAACCCCAAAGAAAGGTGGAGCTCATTGTCCAGCCATCATAGGCTGTCATGAGCTCCAGGCTCAGTCACCCTGTCTCAGAAAATAAGGTGGACAGTGATTGAGGAAGACACTTAACATTGACCATGTTCATCCACATGGGCACACACACATGCATGTGCACACATGTGCAAGCACAGCCATTTACACATGTACAAACACGTGTACACACACATACATGAACATACAAACACATAAACATCTCTTTGCTGGGTGTGGTAGTGAGCACCTGTAATCCTACCAGTTGGGAGTCTGAGGCAGGAATATTACAAATTCAAGACCATCTTAGTCTAAATGATGATTTTGAGGATCACCCAGGTAAACATAAGAACACCCAATCTTTTAAAAGAAAACAAAACAAAAACCTTGTTTGCTGTTCTATGTCGCATTTTGAGTTTTCTGTCTTTTAGAACAGGAAGCAAATATTCCCTCTGCATGTGTATAAAGGGAAAATGAAGATGGAGAGAAGCAGTGGGTTTACTCAGCATCGCTCAGTAGGAAACAAGAATGTATCACCTGCTTACCTGGATCATGAAAATTCAGGTAATTAATATCTAACAACTGCAGACCTCTTTGCAATAAGGCGATGATATGCAGTGATCAATAAACAAGGTCAAGGTGCCCATTTTGACATATTAGCATTATATTAGCATTTAGCAGGTGTGACTTTCACCCACGAACTTCAGTCACTGTGAACGCGAACGTTAAACTATACAGTCAAGGTTATGGCAGTGGACACAGCATCGCATGAGTGCCATGATTGAAAGAGGGAGGAGAGCTAAGGAGATGGCTCAGTGGGTAAAACCCCTTGCTGTGCAAAAGCCTGGAGACTTTGACTTCCCAATCCACATAAAAGCTGGACACAGTATTCTAAGCATCTGTACTCCCTGTGCTCCTGTGGGGAGATGGGAGGCACAGACAGGAGACTCCCTAGGAGCTAGGGGACAGCCAGTCTGAAGAACACGGCAAAAACGACAACAAACAGCTCAGCCTGAAATATATGCAAGGCAAGAACTGATACCTGAGGTGGTTCTTCTGACCTCCCTACCTATGCTGTGGCAGGAACG
Organism: Lophiomys imhausi; assembly: GCA_907164525.1. Lineage (NCBI taxonomy): Eukaryota > Metazoa > Chordata > Mammalia > Rodentia > Muridae > Lophiomys > Lophiomys imhausi. The sequence continues at coordinate 12,207,349 of CAJQZJ010001558.1, forward strand.
GGGCCAGGTTTACACACACACACACACACACACACACACACACACACACACACAAACACACACACACACACACACGAACACACATACATGTAAAAATGATAGAGGGAAATGCTTATTTCTGTTTTACTCATACAGCCATGATGAGAGTTATTTTGATTAGTTTAATGTCAACTTACATAATAGAAAGAAACCTCAAAATATTTCACGTTGGGTGTGTGTTGGGGGGGGGGCGGGTTGTAACTCAGCGAAAGAACGCTTGCCTAGCGTACTGGAGGCTCTGAGTTTGATCTCTAGTACTGAAAATAAAATCAACCCAACTGAGCTGGAGCTCCCAGAGCACCGAGTAAAATATATCTCTGGGTTTTCTTTGCAAAGTGGTTTTGTGGCCTTGCTGAAGCATCATGGCTGTGTTGTCCTATGGACTCCACTGCTGTGTTTACCAGGCGGCTGCATACCTTGCCTTCCATCCCCTTCCATCCCCATTAGCTGCGTGCTGCTCCCTTTCTTTTCACTAAGCTGGCTGTGCACTGGGTCCTTGGAAAAGCAGAGAAGTTTAAGATAATTCCAACAGAGAGGTGCTCTTTTTCTTTTCCTTTTTCTTTCTTTTTTTTTTTTAATGAATACCAGGAGTGGTGTGGATAATTGTCCTCAGGACTGTGAGCCACAGTGCACCATCCAATGTTGTGTTGAAATAGCATGGTGAATTGACTGCAGAATGGATGGGAAGGGATATGAAAAGATTTGTCTACCAAAGCACCATAAATCACCTCTGGTACAGTGGAGCTCCCTTCACTCAGCCTGTGGGCTTGTCAGACGAGCCGCAGGGAGGAAGGGAGAGATGAGGGGGAAAGAAAGGGGAAATATCTATCAAGAGGCTTGCTCATGTATGGCTCTATTCTGGGGCTACTGGGGTATGATGGATAAGGGAAAGGGTAGATCACAGTGAACCAGATACAATTCCTGCCTTGCCGTGGTTAGGCATGGTTTTGACAAGGACATGGCTTGCTTCTTTAGTATCTACACAGTTTTGAAGAACAGAAGCATTGCTAAGCCCCTCTGGCATTAAGGTGAATTTCCATCAAGTGAATGGATCTCTACATTCTTCATAAAGCTGTCCTTGCTACCCTTGATGGGAATTGACCTCCTTTGCCCTCTCTGTTAATGTTACCCTATTTGTGTGTGTGCTATATTTGCCACAGGAATATATAGAGGAGGAATATAGAGGAATCTTAGTTCCTCTACTTGGTAGCTATGTGTGGCCTGGGTTAGCTTCTTCTAAATGTTTCATTTTTATTTTAAATTATGTGTATATACACATATTAACTATGTGTCTTTGAGTGGGTTTGTGCGTGTGGGTGCAGTGCCCCTGGAGGCCAGAAGAGGGCACAGATTCCCTGGAGTTGCAGGCAGTTGTGAACAGCCAGATGTGGGTGCTGCAAACAGAACTCAAGTCCTCTACAAGAACAGTATCAGCGCAAAAGGTTGAGCCGTCTCTCCACCCACCTGGGTTAGTTTCTTAACCTCTCTAAAGTCTTAGTTTCTTTCTCTGTAAAGTAGGGAATCATAGCTCCTATGTATGGGGAAGTTATGAATGCTAACTGCAGTAAGGTGTGTCAGGTGTTTTGTTAGCCATTGCTCTCTGGTGCTTTACTGGATGATTGGTTTTTGTTGTTTGTTTGTTTTTAGGTCTTTCGAGACAGGGTTTCTCTGTGTATCCTTGACTGTCCTGGACTCACTTTGTAGACTAGGCTGGTCTTGAACTCACAGAGATCCGCCTGCCTCTGCCTCCTGGGTGCTGGGATTAAAGGCGTATGCCACCACACCTGGGTGATAGTTTTACAGGAAGAAAACAGCATTGGTCAGTGTTAAGCACCTTAAGTCTTTTGTAAATTGGAGGACACATCACACTGGGCTTCAGAATTCTAGAGCCATCCATGACTGACTTGTCCATGTCCCTTTCCTATCCTTAACTGATCACACAATCCTGGGCCAAGGAGCTGGAACGATGGCTCAGTGCTTAAGAGTACTTCCTGCTCTTCCAGAGAACACGAGTTCACTCCCAGCTCATAACCACCTGGAAGTTCCAGCTTCAGATCTGACACCCTCTTCTGGTAGCACAGGCCATCACTGTATACACACGCAGCATCCACATAGATAAAAATAAATCTTCAAATACAACTAAGAGCCAATAACTTGATTTTCCTTGACCTTTGTTTCTTGTGAGAAGGAATGATCACTAATCATGACATCACCTCACTGTTCATTCTGAGAGGCCGAGATGAGCTGGTGTGTGGGAAGGTGCTCTGCATAGAACATGGTCTGAAAATAGAAAGTCAGTCTGTTACCCGGGAGCGAGATTTGGATCTAAAGTGCCAAGCACTTGTTTTCAGCTAGGATGATACTTATCAGCATCTTTTTGCTCCAAGTTGGAAGTCCAAAGGGTTAGTAGATGCTCTGAACACTTAGAAGTTTTTATCAAGTTTAATGAAGTGAATTAACTTTCTTGTTTTGATGATTTTTTTTTGCTTATTCACAAAATATCTGTATGTGTGCATAATATTGAACTAGTTTTCCCCTTTCTAATAACAGACTAATATGTATATATTGTTTATATATAATTTCATATATATTTATATATTATTTATATGTAATTTCATAAGTATATATGATATAAATATATATATGAAATTATATATAAACACATATATCCAAGTTCATAGACAGTTAGCCAGGATTGTGAAGGAGCAATACTGCTGACATCACTCAGATAGATACTTCAAAACATTAGCTTTTCAAAGAAATCATAACCCCAGCATTACAACATTGCAAGGAACAGGATCAAAATTTGTTTGTGGAAAGAAATCCAAGGAACAAGGGAAAGTAAGAGCTGCCTCTCTTCCTCTCAGCAAGCCCTGCCTTGGGATGCAGCCTCTCTTCAATCTCAGGATGGTCAAGCGTAGGGTCAAGGAGGGGTGACCAGGTTAGCAACAAGGACAACAGAGGGAGGGGACAAAAGAGCAGAGAGTAGAAGCTGTGGGCCCAATGTGTGAGCATGTTTCTTTGCTGCAAGAGAATGGCAGGACAAGGCTCAAACTGTGAGAGAAGGATGGAAAGGGAAGGGGGCAGCTAACGGAGGAGGTGGCCCAGCAGGGGTCAGAGGTCATGAGGGCACCATAGTGAACTAATTGGCCACTCTGCATATTCACTTTCTGCTTCTACCCTACAGCTGGGTTTTGAGAGAAAGGCCTGGGGAGAAGTTGTCTTTGTTTATTTATGCTCCAGATGTGAGGCCAACTCAACTGGTGCCCAGCAACCGAAACAGAAAAAAGATTCAAGAAACCTCTTTCCCCCTCTCAGCACATCTAGTCAAGGGCAGCTTTCTGAAAGGGAGATGCTAAATATCCTAATTCCTTCATCCACCCATTCCTCATCATCACTACCTCCACCTGCCAATTGGATGCCCCGAGAATGTGATAGTACTACAAACCAAATAGGGGTATTGATCTTGTTGACTTGAGCACTAGATCATCAGAGGTAAAGCATACCGATTTTGAAAACGTATGCAGACTCGAGTGACTAGCACGAAAAACGTAGTCAGCCTCTGAGCTGAGAGAACCTGAGCTAGAATGGCAGCCGTTAGCCCTGTGGCCTCAGAACAGTGCTTCAGTTTTTCAAATACCAATTTGTTCTACCATTTAAAAAAAATAGGGTTATTATGTGCATGAAGTAAATTAAGTACATGTAGAGTTAGAATGCACTTCAATAAACATTAACTATTGCTATTATCTTAAAGCCCAATGTGATAAACACATGGCACAGGAAATACCATTTGTTTTACTCTATAATCTCTATGAACCTCCTGTCCCAAGATGAAATCTTCATTCCTCTTCAATAAGACTCCTGAGAGTAAGAGGGAAACCTCAGAGTCCTTCCTAAGGTTTTGTCTGAACTACTTATGGACCAAGTCACTTGGAACAGACCTTTATAAGATGAATCAAAACAAGTCAGCTTAAAACTGGGCCAGGCGCCTGGGTAGCCGTGAGGACTGGTCATCATCATTGTTGCTTGGAAATGGGAAGTCCTCTACCACGGTAGGGCTTCAAGCATAAGATCAGCTTACACTCGGTAAGGCATGAAGAGAGATCCATAGGTCAGACAGAGGTGAGACAGGATGCGGTCTGGGTCTGAGAACTTTCTAGCTGCCGTGTGGCTTAATAAAACAGATCGTCCGTCTCTTCACAGAGACTACAAACCATCACTTGAGAACCATTGCCCACGGACTCTGGAACACACAAAGAGATGGAAATATATAGACATGTCAGCATGGCCATGAACGTTGATCACCCGGCTTGTGTCTTCCATCCATCACAGACATCATAGGCTGACAGAACGGAAATCCTGAGTTTCTACCTGACACTTAACTTGGAAGTTTCTTTTTCCTTTCTTTCTTTCTTTTTGTTTTTGTTTTTGGTTTTTGGAGAATGGGTTTTCCGTGTAGCCCTAGCTATCCTGGAACTCACTCTGTAGACCAGATTGGCCTAGAACTCACAGAGATCCACCTGCCTCTGCCTCCTGAGTGCTGGGATTAAAGGCATGCGCCACCACGCCCAGAGGAAGTTTTTGTCACAACTTCTTCTCATTTCCTTTCACTTATTCATCATTCACTCCTCATTCATTTATTCTTGATGTCTAATTTCTTTCTACTTTAGAAAATATTTATTTATTTTTATGTGTATGAGTGTTTTGTCTGCATGGAGCGCAGAAGAACGTGTTGGAGCCCCTGGAACTGGAGTTACTGGCAGCTGTGACGCACCAGATGGGTGCTGGGTCCTCTGCAAGGGCAGTTAAGTCCTCTTAACTACTAAGTCTTCTCTTCTGTCTTCTTTTTACTTTTTAAAAATATATTTTCATTGATTCTTTCACAATTTCATGCAATGTATTTTCATCATATTCATCATTATACCCCTTCACCTCTCCATCCCTTCCCAACTTCCATGTGTATTTTTGTTTAACAACAACTCACCGAGTCAGATTACTGCTGTCCCTGAACTCATGCTTGTGGGGTCACACACCAGTGTGGTTGACCTTTTCTTTATGGCCCACACCCTTAAAAAATATCTTCCCTTCAGAAGCCATCAACTGTCACTAGCCCCTCAGTGAGTGACTAAGGCCCTCCTCCTTCCATACTAGGATGTTGACTGGCTTTATGGTTTTTCTTTTATATTGTGTGTGTGTGTGTGTGTGTGTGTGTGTGTGTGTGTGTGTGTGTGTATACATGCATGCTTGTGCCATGGCCTACATGTGGATGTCATTTCTTCTGAGTTGGTTCTCTCCTAACACCTGGAAAGATCTAGGGACCGAACTCAGGTCATCAGGCAGAAGCAGCAGGCATATCTTAACCCCTGGACCATGTCTCCAGTCCCTGTGTTTTAGGTAATATTACTTTTATCGTAAGTTTTCTCATGTCACAAGCAAATATCATTTTCCTCCTTTTCCAAGTTGTCTTTGCAATTATTTGGTTATTGTTTGAGACTCACTATGTATCCCTGGCTGGCCTAGAACTTACTATGTAGACCAGGCTAGCCTTAAACTCAGAGTTCAGCCTACCTCTGCCTCTCTACCTTCCCAAATACTGAAATTAAAGGCATGCACCACTATGCCTGGTTTGTCTTTGCAATTCATGCTCCCCTTTCGATTTCATATTTTAAGATTAACTCGTAAGTTTCCTATATACTGAAATCTCCAAGCTGAGATTTCTATTAGAATTACATTGAATGTATAAATTAATTTGTGTTTGTAATAATGAATTGCTCCCCCCCCCCTTTTTTTTTCAAGACAGGGTTTCTCTGTTTAACAGAGCCCTGGCTGTCCTGGACTCGATTTGTAGATCAGCTGGTCTTGAACTCACAGAGATCTGCCTGCTTCTGCCTCCCGAGTGCTGGTATTAAAGGAGTGTGCACCACACCTGGCCAGATTGCTCCCTTTTTAAAGAGCCTTTTTGATGTCCTTCAGTGAGGTTTTATAATTTTCTCAGTTTTGGTGAATGTTTCTCTTGTGCTAATAAATTTTAGCATTTGTATATATAGTAACAGGAACTTGTAATACAGGAACTTGTAAAGATTACATTTCTGCTTGTTTTTCTGGTGCTTAAGAATTCTTTGATTTTTTGGGGGGGTGGGGGAATGCTGTTCCTCAACTCAACCTTGCACAACTATTTTAATTGTTTTGATAGTTTGCCTATAACTCTCTCTGATTCTAGACAAGGCTACAACATCTAGTGTGCAGAGGCTGCCAGCAGGTTCCTTGGAAACCCCTGGGTAGTCAGGGGTGCGTGACATCATTAGGACTACTGTCCCGGGACTGAGTAAACAGTTTCACAGTCTTAGAGTACTGATTCTCTGGGAATCTTTACTGAGGAGTTGAAATTCAATTCTGTACATGAAGTAATAACAAAAATCAGAAGGGACAGGAGGAGTTAGAGGGCTGTGTTTAGCTCACTTTAAGAATACCTAGTTTAATGGGGTGGCCTTCTACCCTTCCTCTGGTCTAGCACAGATCAACTTCCAGGTGCCTCAAAGGTGAGATTCTAGCTACTCTGTCTCCACTACACTGCCCTTCCCACACACCATCCCTGGGGATCTATGAACATTCCTCAACTCTAGCACATGATCTCAGCATTCACCCAATGCTTCTAATTTTGCCTGTACCCTGAACAGTGTTTATAAGAGCAGTGCATGGGCTGGAGAGATGGCTCAGCCGTTAAAGGCTAGGCTCACAACCAAAAATATAAGAGCAGTGCTGTAGATAGCTAGTTTGAGAATTCAATAATAAGAACTGTAAGCACGTGTGGGCACTGTGTGTTACACGTAGCACTTCTGAGCCCTTTATCTGTGTTAATTCATTTCATTGTAACTATAGTCCATCATGGCTGATGCTGTTAATGGTCTTTGTTTTATAAATAAGGGAAAGGATGCATGGAGACAGTGCTTAGTGAAGGGCATGAAATAAAAGTGGCAGGGTGGGATCTAGTGAGTCCAGCTGTGGTGTCTGGGCTCTCAGCCACTATGCCTGCCTTTAGTTATGAAGGTACAGTCGATGCCCTCTGTCGGGGTCTGCAGCCCTAGACCAGGTGATTCTAAGAGACATTCTTTATGTTCTTATTCTGATTGTCTCATCTTATAATTATCACAGCCAGTATTTCTTTTAAAAGTTATTTTTATTTTATGTATATATGTTTTGCCTGCATATATGTAATGTGTGTATGTGTACCACATGCCTATGGAAGCCAGAAGAAGGTCTTGGAGACCCTGGAACTGGAGATACAGAAGATTATGAGCCTCCATGTGGGTGCTGGGAATTGAACTCAGGACCTCTGGAAGAGAAGCCGGTGCTCTTAATCTTTGAGCCATCTCTCCAGCCCTATAATGTTTTTTTATTACATCAAGTTACATCTCCATCACAGTGCCCTCTTTCCACCCCTCCTGGTTCCACCCTCCCACCCTCTCCTCCCTCTCCCACCCATACTACTCCTCCAATGTGGAGTGTCCCTACATATCAGCCCCTCTCAGTTCAACAGTCATATGAGGGCTAAAAGCTTCCTCTTGTACAGGGGCAAATTGTCCCCTTGATAGGTAACAAAGTCCATGTTCCTGATCTTTTTGGTGTGTTGATTGTAGGATAGTTATCCTGTATTATATGGCTAGAATCCAATTATAAGTGAGTAGGTGCCATGTGCATCTTTCTGAGTCTGGGTTAGCTCACTCAGGATAAATTCCTGAAGAGAACACCAACAACTCAGGCTCTAAGACCAACAATCAATAAATGGGACCTCATGAAACTGAAAAAACTTCTGTACAGCAAAGGACACTGTCATGCTAACAAAACGACAGCCTACAGACTGGGAAAAGGTCTTTACCAACTCCACTTCTGAGAGAGGGCTCATATCCAAAATTTATAAAGAACTCAAGAAATTAAACACCAAGAAACCAAATAATACAATCAAAAAATGGGAAACAGAGCTAAACCAAGAATTCACAAAGGAGGAATCTCTAATGGCAGTGAGACATTTGAAGAAATGCTCAACATCCTTAACCATCAGAGAAATGCAACTCAACACGACTCTAAGATTCCATCTCACACCTGTCAGAATGGCTAAGATCAAAAGCTCAAATGACAGCACATGCTGGTGAGGCTGTGGAGAAAGGGGAACCCTCCTCCATTGCTGGTGGGAGTGCAAGCTTGTACAACCACTATGGAAATCAGTCTGGCGATATCTTAGAAAACTTGGAATAGCCCTACCTCAAGACCCAGCCATACTACTTCTGGGTATTCATCCAAACAATTCCTCACCAAACCACAAGGACGTTTCCTCATCTATGTTCATAGCAGCCTTATTTGTAATAACCAGAAACTGGAAACAACCCAGATGTCCCTCAACTGATGAATGGATAAAAAAATTGTGGTACATCTATACAATGGAATACTACTCAGCTATCAGGAACAAGGAAATCATGAAGTTCACAGCCAAATGGATGGAGCTAGTATTTTCATTTTTATTGTTAAGACAGGATCTCATGTAACCTACACTAGCTTCGAATTCACCATGGAGCTGAGATTGACCTTAAATTCCTGATTTTCTCACCTCTATCTTCCAGTGCTAGGATCATAGTGGTGCCCTGGTTAAAAACAGTTTTTTTCTTAGGTCAGGGTTTTCTAGAAAGTTCTATCTGTTTGAAGCTGAAGACACAGGCTTAGAACGTTAATGCTCCGCCAGGCAGTGGTGGCGCGCACGCCTTTAATCCCAGCACTTGGGAGGCAGAGGCAGGTGGATCTCTGTGAGTTTGAGTCGAGACTAGCCTGGTCTACAGAGCAAGTTCCAGGATAGCATAGCCATGCCTACGCAGAGAAACACTGCCTAGGAAAACGAAACAACAGAAAAGTTAATGCTCTTGGAGTCATGTGGGGAGTAAGTGGCTGTGTCACCGTAGGAACCCACTTTCGGAGTGACCCTTGTGTCCATACACTTTCATACTTTCTATTCCACACGTCCTCTTTCCTGAGAACATCGTCACAAAGGGCCGGGACGCACTTAGTGTTACCGTTTGCACGGAGCGGTGAAGGCACGGAAGGCGAGGGCTCTTTTTTTTTTTTTTTTTTTTGGTTTTTCGAGACAGGGTTTCTCTGAATATCTCTGGCTGTCCTGGACTCGCTTTGTAGACCAGGCTGGCCTCGAACTCACAAAGATCCACCTGCCTCTGCCTCCCAAGTGCTGGGATTAAAGGCGTGCGCCACCACTGCCCGGCAAGGCGAGGGCTCTTACTTAGGGAAAAATTACATCATTATAGTCACACAGCTGAATGCTAAGTCTAGGATGGTTTTCTTTCTTTCTTCTTATATTTGTTTTATTTTTATGGTGCTGTTCTGCCACACCCTTCTCTGGCCTTTGCTTTTAGATCAAGTATTAGTATTTGCTTTCAGAATAGAAGAGCACAGTGGTGGCTTCTGGGATGATTGGAATATGCAGATTCCTACACATGCTCATTTATAGAATTCACAGACACTTGCCACACACATTGTCATGCTCTGGGTAGTCCCTGCAAACAAGGGATCAGCAAGTGAATACTGTAGTCACCATGTCTGGGTGGGTTGACCAGACCTGTCACACCTGGCTTTGGAGGTAGGCGCAGACTGTTCTCTCTGTCCTGAGTTCTGACTAGAGCAGTCTTCACTAAGGCGAGGAATCACGTTTCCCATGAGGCCTGCCTCACACATTCCCCTGTCCTTGGATCAGCAGAGCAGGCTGCCGGAATGCCTACCTCAGAGCAGGATTCCATGCTCAGGCCTGGCCTCCTGGTCAGCAGTCCTCCCGGCAATGATGCCTAGGATGCTTTCTCAGGTCAAAAGGGAAAGCATTGTTGTTGCACTGTGGTCAGGCAAACACGTTTGCAAGTTTGTTGCCTTTGAAGTCTCAGGAGGGGATTTGCTCAGGCTGAGTCGGGAAGCTGAAGGAGAGGCCTTTCTGTGTTTGTTAACTCCAGCAACACATGAGAGCCTAGTGTGTTTGATGTCTCCGAAGAGCAGGAGGAGGGAGGCACACTCTGGGGGTCCTCTTAGAGACCTCTCCCACCTTGCACTGAGCCTGCAGTCTCACCCAGGAGTGGGACACAGAGGAGGCCCAAGTTCAGAAGGGTTAAAGGCAGGCCTTCACTAGAAGAAATAATTGTTCCCTTCCTTCAAGTTGGTCTGTAGGAGTGTGGTTCAGGGTGAATGACTGCTTCCCTTGGGCTCTGGAGGTATAAAGTGAACATGAAAAATAAGGGAGGAACTGAAAACGGAGAGGCAGCAGCAGCGTATGTATGTGGCCATCAGGGACGGACAGGAATATCCACTTTGCTTTGAGCAGCAGCATATGTGGCCATCAGGGACGGACAGGAATACCCATTTTGCTTTGAGGTCCCCTCTTTCAATCTCCTCTCTGCTCCCACCCCCTGCCATTAGCATCTCTGACTGTACTGTCGGGGTCCCTCTCTGCCGTCCTTACTGCAGCATGACCTGGAAGCTAACCATTTTCCAGGATCTCCAGGCTGTATTCCTCCTGCCTCTCAAGTACTGGATAATGACCAAACACTGTCAACAGCGTTTAAATCAACAATAAGTCGGAGCCAGGCAGGGACAATGCTCCCACGGCTGACTCTCTGGGCTTGTCCTGGGATTTCACCAGGTGCCAAAGCATGTTTACCACCTTTGCTTGTGGGAATGGGGCAAGAAGGAAAACATTGTTATTAACGAGGTCAATGTCGCCTGTGACAATTTAGTCAGGAATATCTCCGCCCCTCCTCCAACTCCCCCATGTGTGCATCCTAACCATACACATTGCTACCTGAGTCTCCCTCCTGTCCCCATTTCCAGACTGCTCCTACATGCCTACCCCTTTACCCAGATCCTGCAATTGAGAAAGGCTTGTTTACCATAAGGCCTTGAAATCAAGAGTTATAAATCCTGCCCAGGACAGCAGCCCTATATCTGTACTAAGTTGTGGCTGAATGGAGACTCACCTGCTTGTGACCCATTCCCTGTTAAACTTCCCCCCCCCCCCCCCCCCCCGGCTCCCTGCAGCTCCTCTGCAAACACAGGACAATGGGCAAATGGGAGTTACCTGTCTCAACAGGTGTCTTCTGGGCTTCACTTTCCTACAGGGTGATGGGAGGGTCACCATCAGCCCACCCACCATGGGCATTCCTGTGATTGAGCATGACCTTTGTTCCTCCTGATATCTTTAGCTACAGGAGACTGAGCCCACCTAGATAGCTTTAAGAGTCCTCACTTTGGTTACTTAATCAGAGAGAGCAGACAGTTACTGTGCTGTTTGTTTCAGAAGTGCCTCTGTGGTGGCAGTTTTGCTGTGGGCACTGGATAGTGCCCACTGTGGTGCATGGTGTCTGCATTAGCCTTCCCTACTAAGCTACAAGACCCCTGAAGACAGAAACTCTGGTGTGTGTGTGTGTTTTACTGAGATCTTGAGCATGCTAAGCAAGTGTTCTTTCTACCAGTGAGCCAACCGCCCCACCCAGCCTTAGACTATTCTTATTCATCATTAAATCCCTCTGCCCAGTGGACTGCATAGACTATAATCATATAAATGCTTGTTATGACCAGGTGAACGTCGTTGTCTCGTTACCTGCAAATATTTACTAAAGGCGTCTGTGTGTAGTGACTCCGTTAAGTAGTGGGGCACACAGATTAAGGAGATACTGTGCTCATCCTTAAGAAGACCCAGTGGTACTTTAGCTGCCTGCAGGTCAGAGGAGGGAGCTGCCTGAGGCTGGAGGTCCTAGGGAATCTGCTTTGGTGGTCAGGGGCCTGGAGTCTTGAGAACATTTGCCTTAGAGTGAACTAACTTAGAGAAGATGCCCCTGAGCCAGAGACCTAGCTACTCACCCCCAACCTCAGAACATTCAGAGTGGAGCTGATTTCAATGTCATTCTCTCAGAAATGTGGATAAAATCATTTCTGGGGTTAGGGAGATGGCTCAGTGGTAAGAGTACTTTCTCCGCAAGCGTGAGGACTTGAGCTTGAATCCACAGCACCCATGTAAATCTGCTTTGGTGCTCAGGTCCAGGCTCCTGACCACCAAAGCAGATTCCCTAGGACCCCCAGCCCCAGGCAGCTCCCTCCTCTGACCTGCAGGCAGCTCAAGTACCAGCTGGGGTATGGCTGCATGTGTCTGTGTCCTCAGTACAGGGGAGCAGAGACACACAGATCCTGGGAGCCCCCTAGCTAGTCAGCCTACAGGAAACACCTCAGGTTTAGTGAAAGATGATGTTTCAAGGGAATCAGGTAGAAGGTGATGGTGACAGAGGAAGAGACTCAGAGTCATCCTCTGGCTTCTGCACTTGCACACACACACACACACACACACACACAGACAAATACAGAGACACAGATGCACACACATGCACAGACACACACACAGACACACACACACAGACACACATACACAGACACACACACAGACACACACAGAGACACAGATACACTCCCCACACACATACACAGACACACACAGAGACACACATACACATACAGAGACACACAGACATACACACACACAGACACATACAGAGACACAGACACACACACAGACACCCCACATACACAGACACACACACACACAGACACATACAGAGACACAGATACACACACACAGAGACATACAGACATACACACACAGACACATACAGAGACACAGATACACACACAGACCCCCCCCACACACAGAGACACACACAGACACACAGACATACACACACAGACGCATACAGACACACAGATACACACACAGACACCCCCTCCCCACACACAGACACACACATACACAGACACACACACAGACACACACACAGGGACACACATACACACACAGGCACACACACACATATATACACAGACACACACACATACACACACAGAAACACAGATACACACACAGGCACACATATATACACAGACACACATATATACACAGACACACAGACATACACAGAGACACAGGTGAACACACAGACACACACTCACACAGACACATATATGCACAGACACACATATAGACACACAAACACAGACACGCATGCACACAGACAGACATACAGTCTCTCTTTCTCCAGAAAGAGTAATTTCTTTTTTTTTTTTTTTGTTTTTTTTTTTGAGACAGGGTTTCTCTGTGTATTCCTAGACTCACTTTGTAGACCAGGCTGGCCTCGAACTCACGAAGATCTGCCTGCCTCTGCCTCCCAAGTGCTGGGGTTAAAGGCGTGCGCCATTACCGCCCGGCTAAGAGTAATTTCTAATGTCCCTACTTGGGAAGAAATTGTCTGTCTTTTGATCCAGGGACCAAAATAAGTGAGACCCTGGTCTACATAGTAAGTTCCAAGCCAGCCAGGCCTACATAGTGAGATTTTGTTTTAGCAAACAACAACAAAAACAAGCCTCCTCCCCAAACTAAAAACCTAAATAAGTGAAATTTGCTCCCCTGGGCCCTGGTTGCCACTGTCCTTGTTATCTGTGCCCATGTTGCTATGTTCCCCTTGTTCCTGTTAATTGGGGGCTTCAGGAACAAGGGCAGGGAGGTGTCTGTCTGGAGCTCAGGCCATCCCAAGGCATGCTTACGCAGTGTCTCATCCACATGGAGAGTTGCTGTGGCCTCTGGGAGCAGGGATTGACCTAAGGGTGTATTGGACACTACACCTGAGAACCTGGGAGGCAAAGGAAAGCAACAGTCAGCCCAGATGTTGGAGGACTGGAGCTGTGCCAATGCTGTCACTGCACCGAGGGGACCTCGACGGTGTGAGGCTTAGCAGTACATCGCATTTTCTGTGTGGCTCCTTTAAGCCAGGGCTTCTGAGGGAGTGCCTACTTCTAGATGGGCCCAGAGTTTTGGGGCACTACGAACAGGAACGTTCTTGGAAACTTTGTAATTATCTTAAGGTGATTTTAAACTTTGTATCTTCTGCCATAATCTATCAGCTTGCTTTTACTTAAAAATTATGGCTAGTGATTACTTCAAACTGGATCAAATGGACACTCTGGGAAGACAAACTACTTTTCCTGTGGCTTCTTTTTGTTTGTTTTGTTTTGTTTTTTGAGACAGGGTTTCACTGTGTAGCTCTGGCTGGTCCTGGAACTTGCTCTGTAGACTAGGCTGTCCTGGAACTCAGAGATTTACCTGCCTCAAACTCAGAAGTCTGCCTGCCTCTGCCTTCCTAGTGCTGGGATTAATTCCTGTGGATTCTTGGAGACCTTGGTTCCCTGCCCTGAACCCTAGCTTGAGAAGCTTGTCATTAGTGACATTCAGCCAAGTCACAAGTACTACATGCAGGACTAGCACTCTGACGTGGGCCTCTAAGGACTCACACAGCCTGCCCTTTTGCTCTCAAACCACTCTGCAACTAGGTCCTGTGTCGTCATGGCCACACATCCCTCCAGCTGAAAACTCTAAGATTGTCCCTTTACCTGTGGGTTCATCCTGGTACTTTTAGCAGGGTATAGGAATCATTGGCCAGGAACTCTATTCTCCAAATGCCTGGGACAGTGACTCTAATCCTTTCGGCTGGCTGAGTTTGGTGGCACATGCTTATACAGGAAGCTGAGATAGGAGGACCCCTTGAGCTCAAGAACTCATCACAAGCTTAGGCAATATTATGAGACCCACCTTAATATATTATGAATGAGTGAATGAGTGAATGAATGAACCTTTTTGTGGGGTCCTTTACAGGGAATGAGCAGGGCAGATAAGCAGCAAGTATAGGTGCCTGAGGACAGTTGAAACAGCTAAAGTGGATTCTGAATGGATAATTGTCAAAAGGGTCTTGGGCTGGGGATTGTCCTTACAGCTACCTTGGTAGGCTTCTTTTCTTTCTGTTTTTTTTTTTTTTGTTTTTTGTTTTGTTTTTTTTTTTTGAGGCAGGGTTTTACTGTGTTGCCTCTGTCTCCTGAGTGCTGGGATTAAAGGTATGTTGCCACCATGCCTGGCTCCTAGGTGGTGTTTTTAATGTACCACTTAGTTTTGCCTGACATGACAGTTTTATATATGGAAGGAAACCAGGAGTCCAAACAGTCCACTTGTTTGAGCCTGTAGAAGTTTGCTATGAATTTAATATATTGGTGTTTTAAAATATTAAATATATGGGTCTACATATAACCCATTCATTTATCCATTCACGTATTAACACATTTGCTTATCCACTCAATGAGTCTCCATAGAGAACCTGCTATGGAGCAGGCACCATGAGGTTGTAGAGATAGAAAAAAAATGGCATGCTGATGGGCTGATGGCCTAGCCACTAAGAGTAATTGTTCCTCTTATAGAGCACCCAGATTCAATTTCCAGCGCCCACATGGTGGCTCATAACTATTCCTAATTCCAGTTCTAGGGGATCAAATGCCCTCTTCTGACTTCTATAATACCAGGTGCACACATGGTGCATGTACATATCTGTGGGAAAAATACATAAAATAAAAACAAGGAAATCTAAAAAAACACATTGGTATGGTCTGTGTTCTCTTATAACTTGTAAGGGAGAGACGGAATGGAATGGGTGGACTCCAGGGAAATAGACAAAATTTCAGGTGGGGACCATCTCACAGCCTTCTTTGGGCAACTGCTCTTGCCTCTGGGTATTCTGCTCAATACCATGGGTGTATAGATAATAGGTCCCAGACTAAGTCAGGGATATTGATAAGTTGTCCATTATTAACCATACTAGATAAAAAACTTAAAACAAAACTCCCCCCCCCCAAGTTCCCCTGCTGCCCTGGCTGTCCCAAAGGACCTTAGTGTGCCTACACCCTCACAACCGAGACTTGTTTTCCATTTTGTTCTCATGTTAGAGCTGAAAGCATCTCAGGGCCTTCCACAGCATATAAACAGCACAAAGCCCAAGAGAGCTGAGGCACCCTGCCATAGCTCAGAGCCTGGAGAGAACTGAGATCAAATCTACAAACAAGGAAAGGGGGAACTGGTGTGGGTGTGATCCTTGATTCTCCAGAAGGGTGCTGGGCTGGAGGTGGCCAAGGACTTGCCAGACAGACCCCTGGAGTTCTGGAGACTCCAATCACTGTTCACTGCTTCCTATCTCTCTTCCCTGTAGCGTATGCAGATTGGACATCTTCAAGTGGTGAAACCTCTGGACTCCGGAACTCAGCTCTGGACCTGCAAGGCTGGTGGGACAATGGAAAGAGGGACTTTGGAACATCTCCACACAACCCACACCTCGTGCCCTTCCCCCCACCCCCCTACCCCTGTAGCTACCAAGCTGACCAATGACCTCCAAACTGGGACTGGTGTGGCTCTTGAATCATGGCATGGGTTGACAAAGGATTACCCACTCTGAAACACTTTACTTTCATCTAAACCTTTGCAGCACTAAAGGAAAATGCGACTGAATTTGAAATGAGTTTGGTGGTTTGGCTACTTACTTCCTACAATATCAGGGCCTCCAGGAGGGCCACTATAGCCTGTGCGGTCTGCTAATTCTACCGCAAGCAAGGAATGTGTTTATTCTTCCAAGGGGCAAAGATTCCCCCACTCAAAATGACGCTGCCATATTGTGCAACCAGGAACACTGGCTGTTGCTGATGTAAACAAGTGACCAGGGCAGACTCACCCATGGTTGCTTCTACTTTTCCCAGAGGTGTTTCTTATGAATGGTTGTGCCCAGTGAAGCAATTTCCTGCCTTGTAAGCCTCTGCCCACCAAACCACATCTCCTATCTATCACTGCCTGGCTCAGGGTCATAAAACAATTCCCCTCAAACCAATCACAGCCTGACTGAGAGTCCTTGAGTAGCAGGAAAACTACCTCTCCACCTGCACATGTAATGACACTTTGCAAGTGAGTGGATTTGCAGTTTCTGAGTGTAAACATCATGCGCCTTACCCCATGCCCTGCCTCTCTGCTCCTTTGAGATGTGGGGCCCACGGATTTGACTCTCAGTCCTCCGGTTCATGCCACCAAGGTATCGGCTGGCTAGTGACCTATTACCTTGACCTGAGGACCCCGAAGCTGGGAGAGCACATTTCACTGTGTCAGATCATGATTTACAAGAGAAGTTCATGTAGGGGTACCAGGCCAGTGTGGGTGGGTGTCAATATGGACATAAGAAAGCAGGCCAAAACAGTCTCAGGAAACCTTCGGTTTGGAAAATGCACTTTGTAGGCTGTGATTCCTCAACCTGGAATGTCTCCTCCATCCCCTATCTTCCTGGTGGATTGTCACTCATTCTTCATGACACAGTCCATAATCTACCAAGGGACCTTTTGTATTTCCACCTAGGCAGGGCTTCCTCCAGTGCATTGCCCCTGTACTTTCTGAAGTCTACACATTTGCTCATTTGTCTGTTCTCCTGCCAGGCTAGGACCACCTTCAAGCGTCTTGGAATCCTCTGCCTCTACTATAGTGTCTGGCTCAAAGTCAGTGGGCACAAGAGAGTTACTGAATGAGTTTGTGGATGAGCACCTACTGAATGTCTCCCCCTCCAAAAAAAAAACAAAACAAAACAAAAACAAAAACCTAGGTAGTTTGCATATTGAAAAGTTATGGAGAATATGTTGTAGTCAAAGGAATTAAGAACCTGGGTGGGAGGGTATGGGGGAAGTAGGTGGGAGAGTGGGACTATGAAGAGGGGAGGAAGGGGGACGACGGGGATTGGAATGTAAAATAGAAAAATCTTAAATTAAAAAAAAAAAGGTCTGGGCATGGTGGCATATGCCTTTAATCCCAACACTCGGGAGGCAGAGGCAGGCAGATCTCTCAGTTCAAGGCCAGCCTGGTCTATAGAGTAAGTGCTGGGACAACCAGGGCTATAGAAAGAAACCCTGTCTCAAAAAACCTAAAAAAAAAAAAAAAAAAGAACCTGTGTTAGGCTTGTAAAACATGGCACTACAGATTCTCTGTCTTTAAGAAGTCTGAGCTTGGGGCTGGAGAAATGGCTCAGTAGTAAGGCTTGTTACTCTCCCAGAGGGCCTGAGTTTGGTTCCCAGCACCCTCATGGTAGCTCACCTTCTAAAGCACATTTAAACACACAGGCAAAACACTCATATAGAGATAAAACAAAATAAGAATCCTTAAACAGCATTTTTTAAAAAGAAGTCTGGGAACCAATCATCTTTCTGTAAATGGTAGTAATATTGGAGCAATGGATTCAAACTCTGGACCCGAGAGTAGGTAGAAGGCTTTTTTCACACACACCCCCACCCCGACTTTGCCCTCTTCCCCTCCTCTGAGTTGCCTGAACCTCTCAGGCTTGAAAACTGATATGGATCTGAAAGAGGCCCATTTTTCTCTTTACTTCTCTCCATTCTTCTAACTTTCTCTTTTGGAATGTTCTAAATAAATCGCAGTTGTAACTTGCCACAATACTACGGTAACCATCAGCACCACCCAGAGTCATCATTTTCCTCTTTCCTGTCTCCTCATCCCTATCTACAGAGGGAGCACCGGTGGCTAGTCCTCCTGCTGACTCTCGGAAGCCTCCAGAAAATGCGGGTGTTGGCAGAGACAACACATGCGTATTTGAGTCAAACTCCACAACATATCTACATGTCCACATTCAAAAGATTATTGCTCGGTGCCTGCTATGTTCCAGGTGCCAGATGCTGGTGACAAAAGTGAACAGAACACCATGTCTCTTCCTCACTGAGCTTGCATTCTAGCAGGGAATGGCACTCGGTGGGGGAGGGGGAGGGCCCAGCTATCACAGTACCTCCCTTGGTCCTCCAAGTGCGCCACAATGCAAAGAGCTTACATTCATTATAGGGCACTTTCCTGTGAGCCTGGCGAAGAGTTTTATGCAACTGGGTCTCCTCTAATCTGCAGCCAACTCCATTTTTGGACGTTCAACTGCCGTCCAATGACTCCTTGCTAATAAAAGGTAGAGCCAAGATTGAGTAACTTCCCAGCCTGAGGTTTTTATCTATTTATATCTTTGGAAATGTTAGAGATCAGGCCCTGGATCTAGTGTACATTAGGCAGCACCATCCACTGAGCTACCCTAGTACAAGACTGAGCTCTATGTGGCAGCAGTAAATGTTTACTAGATGAACAAATGAGGAGATGAATGGTTAACCCCAACTACTGTGGCAGCCTGTTGTGCTGTCCCCATGAAACAAACACGAGCAATGTCCTTGAGTTTTTCATTTACTTACTGATTTGAGCAACTCTCAAGTATTTTTTGGCTCCTGAAAGATTTTATACAGATTAAGAAACAAGCATTTTTCTTGTTATCAATCATGTTTTCTGAGCCAAAAAAAAGAAAAAAAAGATGAATCATAATGGGAAACATTGAACAAAAGAAATGAGCTCCTTAGATTCTATTTCTGAGTTTGGAATTAGAGTGTTTGAATAAGGCTGAATGGTGACTCCCAAAAGCAGTGACTCATAACCCCTGGTACCTTTAAGTGTTAAGAAGAAAAAGGGTCTTTGCAAATATAGTTAAGGAAGCTTATCTCAGATAATACTTGTGGACCCTAAATACTCAGATATATATTTTAAATATGGAAAGGATGGGGCTGGAGAGGTGGCTCAGTGGTTAAGAGCACTTGTTGCTCTTGCAGAGGACCTGGGTTTGGTTCCCAGCACCCACATGTTGGTTTACAACTATCTGTAACTTTTTTTTGTTTGGTTTTTCAAGACAGGGTTCCTCTGTGTACCAGACCCTGCCTATCCTGGACTCACTTTTCAGACCAGGCTGGCCTTTAACTCAAACTGATCAGCCTGCCTCTGCCTCCCAAGTGCTGGGATTAAAGGTGTGCGCCTCCATGCCCAGATTCATCTGAACTCCTGTTCCAAGGAATCCAAGTCCTTCTTCTGACCTCCAAAGGCACCAGGGATCATGTGGTATGCAGAAAAACATGCATGTAGGCAAAACATACACAAGATAAAATGAATACATCTAAAAGGAATACTTAAGAGAATATGGAAGGAGGGAGATTTGGCACAGGAGAGTAGGCACAGTAACCACAGTGACAGAGATTGGAGTTATGTGACCACAAGCCAACGAACACCAACGAGCCAGTAGACCCTGGAAAAGCATAGAAGGGCACAGAGCCAGCCTCTGGAGAGGAGGCATGCAGCATCTGACAACCTATGTGGGGCCCAGCAGCACTAATGTTGAACTTTCTGCCTCCAAATGGCTCACTCACTGAGAGTTGCGTGCACAGTGGTGTGTGCTTGTAATCCCAGCTGCCCAGGAACCTGAGGCAGTAAGATCAACAATTCAGCCCATCTTCAGTGACACAGTGAGACTCCATCTCAGCAACAAACAACAATAACAAAACTTTAAAACTGTGGGGACTGGGGATATAACTTAGTGAGAGTGCTTGCCTAGAGTGCACAGGCCCTAGGTTGGAGTCCCAGCAGAGTAGCTCTTCCACCTAAAATCTCCACCCCCCAAAAAAAAAGTGAGAGCAAAACTTTCCTTTGTTTCAACCTCTGTTTGAAACCATCATGGAAGCCCCTGAGAGGAGAAAGGAGTATAAAATATGTCTCCAGCTGCCTCTTCAGCTGGATAAATAAATAAGTATTATTATTTATTTATTAATTATTGCATGGGTGTGGATTATGGTCAGAGGAAAACTTTCAGGGGCTGGTTCTCTCCTTCTACCATGTGGGTTCTGGGGAAGTGAACTCAGATCTTTAGTCTTGGCAGGAAACACCCTTACTGGCTGAGCCATGTCACCGGCTATACAAGTGATTCTGAAATACACACATAGATCTCTCCCTCATTAGATGGCCAGTGAAGCCTGTGTTGGAACACAAAAGTAAAGAGTCCTGTTCAGATACGAGTCCCTCTCCTTTCTTTTCTTTCTGACTCTCCTTTCCTCCTTCAAGTTGCATTAAGACCTGGAATGTTCATCTATTCCATGTATATTTATTATTTTTGTTGGCTCCATCCCGGTCAAATTGTGCAGGTGCCAGAAGTTAACACTGAGTGTTTTCTGTCCTTTTTTTTTTTCAGACAGGGTCTATTTTGTACCTTTGGCTGTCCTGGAACTCATTGTGTGGACCAGGCTGCCAGGGTGGCTTCAAACTCAGAGGTCTACCTATCTCTACTTCCTCACATGCTTGGACTAAAGATGTCCACCACCGCACTGGGGTTCCACTTATATTTTTAAAAAAGATTTATTTATTTTTGTTTTATTGTGTATTTTGCCTGCATATATGTCTGTGTATGTGCGATGTCAACAGGGGCCAGAAGAGTGTATGTATGTGTGTGTGTCTATATGTGTGTATGTATGTCTGTGTCTGTGTGTATGTGTGTGTATGTGTTCTTGTGTGTGTCTGTGTGTGTGTATGTCTGTGTGTGTCTGTATGTGTCTGTGTGTGTGTCTGTATGTGTGTGTGTGTGT
>CAJQZJ010001558.1:12228760-12245274 GCA_907164525.1 Lophiomys imhausi
AATTGAGCTAGGGTCTCCTGGAGGAACAGCCTGTTTCTGTCTCCCTAGTACCTGGCTTTTTACGTGAGTGCTGGGATTCCAAACTCAGGGCCTCTTACTTATGTGGCAAGAACTTTACCAACTGAGCCATCTCCCCAGCCCAGGAAATATTTTTTGAATAAATGATGGGGGAAGATTATTTTAGATAATGTGTTTTCAAAAGCAAAGCTGTATATAAAAAGTCCTGTGCTGGCTCAAGAATCACACCTGCTGTCCTTTTGTTGGGTTGCCTTTGATCTTTAAGAATAAATAAATAAATTTTGTGCCAGGTATGGTGGCACACACTTTTAATCCCAGCACTCAGGAGGCACAGGCAGGCAGGTTACTGAGCTGGAGACCAGCCTGGTCTACAGAGTGAGTTCCAGGACAGCCAGGACTACTCACAGAAACTCTGTCTCAAAGAGCAAAGCCAAAAACTACAAAAACCCCTCTGTATATCCTTTTCATAATGAATTTGGAGTAGCTTATTTTATTTCATATGTCAAGACAATAGGACACAGGAAAGAAATCTTCCTTTAGGAATTTAACAGTAAATATATTGTGAGAAAATAAGATACAAAAGAAACAGTTTCGACTTTCTTCTGTGGTGTGCTGCCCTGTGACACACCTGGGGCCTCAGGAGATGGGCTTTGCTGACCCTACTTTTGACGTAGCTCCCTCTGTGTTTGCTCCTTGTTCTCCCTTAGAAAGTGTTTCTTCTCTCTACACCCAGGAAAAAGAGTTCATCCACGTGTGTGTGTGTGTGTGAAGTCCTGCACACGCCAAGGATTCAGTTATAAAATAGTCACGCTGTAAATCTTAACAGACAATTCAGTGTTTGCACAGGGAATGACCCCTGCACCCAGGAGATAGAGGATGGGAAGAGAGAGGTAGAGACAGAAAGGGGGAGGGAAGAGACTTAGGCAGTGGGTTCAGCTGATCACCACTTGTGGTCCACTTGTTGTGGTCCTGCATGCAAGCCCGGCTGGCCCTGTGATGGGCTGGAGGAAGCTAGGTCTCTCTTGTGCTGCTCCCTGCACTGACAATTGCTTGCTTTTTCCAGAGTGGCTTTTGATGCGTTTAATCCCTGGTTCAAAGGGAGATATCAGCCCAGCTTCACTTCTAGCACAGGTGGCTCCTGCCTTCTCCTGGCTTTGCCTTTCCTGGCTCCCAGAGTCTTCCTGGGACCCCCTGGTCCCTGTCCCCACCCCATTTAAGGAACAGAGACAAGTTCCAGCCTCCCATTTTATCTTCTTTCCCTGAAGAAGACCAAACCTCCCCAGTCAAGCCTTCTCTCTCCTTGGGTTTGCTCTTCTTAATCCTCAGTTTACCACTTCATTTGCCATAGAAACAGAAGAATTTGACCAAATACCCAGCACCACACAGGCGATAAGGAAAATCTTGATGGACATCTGGAAACATCAGCCCAACCCAGGAAACTGTGATGCAAAGCTGTATACGAGCACAACATGCGCAGGTTTCAGCCAGTGACATTACCCCTGTCACTCCTCAAAGGACCTTAAAAGTCAGCTATGATCATTACCATCACTGTTTTTACACATGACAGCCCTGCTGATCCTAATCCAGGTATCTGAACTCCAAGAAGCATACCAAAGGCCTGGCCCCCGCTGCGAGAGGAGGGCTCAGATTCTCAGCTGTATTGTATTCTTATCCACCTGAATTCCTCAGCAAACAGGACAAGCGATCTGTGCCTTTGGAGGGGAGATGGCCACAACCTCTGGTCTCAGAACAGTTTTGTACACTGCGAGGCAGATTTTCATTAAGGATCTCATTTCATTTCATTTCATGGATGGTAAAACAAAGAGCATCTAACCCGGGACTCTCCCTAGAACATGAATGGGTCCTGGTGGGAAAGAAGCAGATTGTCTGTCGGGTTGTGCTGGGTGGGTAAGGTAGGAGCTTCGAAAATGCTGATGCACATGAGGGTTCTCAGTTGCAAACAAAACTTCTGAATGGGCAGTTTCCATCTGGACCCACATGCTGGGTACCTCTCTTCCTCTTTTAGCTGGTGAAGGGATGTTAGGAAGGGCCTGCCAGTGTTCTAGTGCCTGCCAGTAACCTGGGTTTCCTTTCTTGATCTCTTGAGTCAAATAGGGTAAAAGCCGGGTGTGGTGGCGGTGCATGCCTTTAATCCCAGCACGGGGGTGGGGGGAGATGGGGAAAAGCAGCAGGTGGATCTCTGTGAGTTCAAGGCCAGCCTGGTCTACAAAGTGAGTCTAGGACAGCCAGGACTATTACACAGAGAAAGCCTGTCTTGAAACAAACAAACAAACAAATAAAACAAAAACAAAAATTCTTAAGACTGTGCCTAACCCCTCCCCCTACCTGTGCCTGTGTTCAGATGACATCTCGAATCGATAGGACCTTTAGGTTCTCAACCTGTGGGTTTTGTACCCTAGGGTGGGAATGTCAAACAACCCTCTCACAGGGGTTGCCTAAAACCATCAGAAAACACAGATATTTGCATTATGATTCATGAGAGTAGCAAAATTAGTAATGAAGTAGCAACAATAATTTATTTTTGGGGGGGTCACCATGACACAGGGAACCCTTTAGGGAGGCTAAGAACCACTGACCTAAACTCTGCCACATGATGCTTGCTGGTCCCCAAACTGTGATCTGGCTATAGGGCTCTAGCTGAGGCTAAGGCTCTGTGCTTTTACTCCAGGGAGTAACTCTGGAACTGGACATGCCCTTTACAAACTTTATAAAAGATTTTATTTATGCGTGTGTACCTGCTTGTCTGCATGTGCCCTCTTGCCTTCTGAGGTGTGAGGAGGGTGTTGGATCCCCTGGAGTTGTAGCTCCAGGTGGCTGTGAGTAGCTTGATGCTGGTGATGGAACATAAAGCCGGGCCTTCTGCATGAGCCACCTCTCCATGGACATGTCCTTTTTTTTTTTTGGTTTTTCGAGACATGGTATCTCTGTGTGTCCTTGGCTGTTCTGGACTCACTTTGTAGGCCCTGAATTCACAGGGATCTACCTGCCTCTGTCTCCAGAGTGCTGGGATTAAAGGCGTGCACCACCATGCCTGGCAATTAGCCAGCTGTGAACTACCATGTGGTTGCTGGGATTTGAACCCGGGTCCTTTGGAAGAACAGCCAGTGCTCTTAACTGCTGAGCCATCTCTCCAGCCTGGACCTGTCCTTTTAAGTCACCTTCCCAAAAGGATCTTTGCTATCTGTGTGTGTGTACTGCTTGCCCTTGTCCTGGATTCATCTCAACCTAACTATGAATTTTCCCTTGTCTACTTCAGCTTCAAATTACTGTCTGGGCAATCCAAGAACCAGTATTTTATATCTATCTGCCCCTGCTTTGAATACACAGTAGGTCCTCAGCAAATTTTTCCAGCTCTCCGAGAATGGCCATCTTCTACTCTATTTGGATATATGAAAACCCTGCCTCCCAGGGACCAGTCTCTGTGGTTTCCTCCTCTGTACTTTCTCTGGAAATACTCTGTTAGAAAGTAGAAAATCACAGCCTAGCAGGCCTTACTATGGAAGAAGAGACGGCCCTGAGGCCAGGCTAGGGTCCTTCCTCCCAAGTCAGCATTGAATTCATTAGGATCAGCAAAAAGAGGACCAAGGAAGTGGTAGCAATCACAACAGTCCCTTCCCCTGTCCCAGACAGTCCCATGGGAGGGCAAGAAGGTAGGAAAAAGCCTGGAATTAATGCCTCAAATGAGAATTCAGAAGTTCCCCACTGCATTTTTCTCCCTTATACTTTTTGTCCCTATGACCACATGTGACTCAGAATTGGCACTATGACCTTATCCCTGTGATGTCTGATGGTGCAATCGACTGTTTTCCACATCCAAGTGTGAGAAAGCTAACAAGAACACTCCAAGAAGACAGGAGTGGAGGCCACTCCAGAGGATACACACTGTGTCTCCAATGGACTCACTGGAAAATCTCAGAGAACAGGCCAGGGATTCTAGGTGAAGCCATAGCAGGGGAGGAGAAATATGAGACTCTGAGCAGTGACAAAATAAATTGCTTTAATGGGAAGTTTCCTGAGATGGCTGTCAGCCAGTCAGTGTCTCTGCCCTTGGATTTCTCGGAGGATCCACCGGCTAAGCCCCAGGCCCACAGGAAGCTAGGGCATCAGGCTATGTCCCACTCCTTTAGGGATCCGGGGGTGTGTTTTAACATGGGGGAGGGGGAACTAGCCGGCAGTCTGTCCAAAGTATATCATCCCTGTGGCTAGAGGGGTGGTAGTAAAGGGATTCATTTCCCACTTTGGGTGTTTTTCCATGGGGAATGAGGAGGGAGCAAGTCACTCTAGGAATTTCAACTCTGACCTTTACAAAGAAAAGTGATAAACACTTTAGTATTATATACAGAGCAGTGGTAGATATGTGGAAGGGAAATTGCACTTAATTACAGTAGTTTATAGTTTACACCCATTGGACAAATTTACTTCTTTAGAAGAAATCTTGAGATCATCTGGGATGGGAGAGGGAATCTGTATTTACAGTGTCTGGCTCAGTTCAATAGCACGCATCCTCCTTGGTCCTCCTGATTTCATTTCAGTAACAGATTCAAGTTTTTGCATCAGTTTGTTCGATGAAGGGCTGCAGTGCAGACTCCACGGTTTTCTCACTTCCTGTTGCACCATTTTGCACCGGGCACCTCTGGGAGAAACAAGAGCGCTTGGCATCTTGGGAGAGGCATCATGACAATACTGCTGAGACAGAAGCTGGGCTTCAGGCAGCACCTCTTGAGAGTGGGTTGTCCGAGGTGCCAAGGTGCCGGCAGGATATCGGTGCTGGTGCCGGTAAGCAGGGACCTCTCCTAGGCTCCCAGATGCTTCTCAGGTCAGTGGGTATTTCTGTGACAGCTGCCCAGAGACTGATGGCGTGGAAAATGGGGTCCTTGTTGCTGCGCACAAAGTGAGCGGTTATGTGGGTATCACCAGGCTTGCAGTGGACACTGCAGAGGAAGAGAAAGAGGAGAAAGAGCTTAGCTGTGTTCACACAGGCCATTAGTTTAGCTTCTGCAAGACAGCTGCATCGTGGCTGCTGAAACACATTCTCTTTAGGAAAGCTTTTCTGGGCACTTCTGAGGAAAGAAGCACATTTCTGGGTTAAGCCAGAAGTTTGTATTTGTAGTTTTAAAATGATTTACATTTAGTTATTTGTGTGTGTGTGCGCACTCCCAGGGCACATGTGGAGGTCAGAGGGCGGCTGGCAGGAGTCAGTTCTCTCCACGATCAAACTCAGGTTCTTGGCCTTGTCAGCAAGCTCCTTCATTGGCTGAGCCACAGGAGTGTGCATTTCTAAGAGCTCCTCAGGCTCTGCTGACAAGGCTGATCTCCCAAGAACAGCAAGGCCATAAAGCAAGTGAGGAAATGTCCCTTTCTTAAAGTTTCCATCAGGGAGAAGAGGACTTTGGGAAATCATAAGGAACTTCCTCAAGGGTTGTTAGCATTAAGAAAAGATACCAGGAAAAGAAGCCAAGGACTTGAAGATGTTTGATGCCACACACCTGAGTAAGCCAGAGAAGGAGACCTCAGAGTATCTGGAGGCACCCTCTGGGAGGAGCCATAGGACCCATGTGGGACAGCCTCTCCTTCTGGGCACCCCCCCCCCCCCCCCCCCCCCCCCCCGCTTCACTTTTGTTAGTGTGAAGGTTTTCCTTTCAGCCCAGTGGCTTCAAGCACACAGGCACCACACATGAACCTGTATAAACAGGTCTGCTAGCCCTTTACTTCCCTACTAATCAGTGCTCTCAACTAAGACCCCACAAGATCATCACAGTGCACATTTGACAGATTAAGAAAGCAAAGTTCAGAGTGAGCTGGGATGGTCCAGTGGCTCAGAACTGTGAAATCTGTAGAGCCAGAGCCTCAGGGTGCTTTTGGGTGCCCTCCAGCACGTGTCAGGGGGCAAGAGCATTCCTTCTACTTAGCCTTTGCTCTCAGTCAGATTATTCCTTGTGCTTCAGTTTCTCCCTCTATAGAAGGGAGGCCACAGTGGGCTTGCTTGCATTAGTACAGGTGATGTTGCCTCCAAGGTTGTGCATGGCCATTCTTTTTTGGTTTTTTCCCCAAGACAGGATTTCTCTGTGTAGCCTTGGCTGTCCTGGACTCTCTTTACAGATCAGCCTGGTCTCGAACTTACAGAGATATGCCTGGCTCTACCTCCTGAGTTCTGGGATTAAGGGTGGGTGCTACCACACCCAGCTCATGCGTGGTCATTCTTAATAATGTCCAGCATGGGGCCCCTTCCTCTGTTCTTGCTGCTCTTGAGGGCTTCTAGGAGTGGGCCTGAGCTATACATTTGTGTGAGGAGCTGGGTTTCTGGTCTTCCTACATTCCTGAGGCCTTGGTCAGGATGCTCTGATACCCTTTGCCTCCTCTCTTTGCCTCTGCCCACCCCTCTCTCCAGTCTCTTTACCTCCCACTATCAGCCCCTCCCCCCTTTTTTCCCTTCCAATTTTCAGATTTCAGGGGGAAGAGAGAGAAAATGGCTTGTGACCTCACAGCTTTCAATAGAAGAGCAAACAAGAAGGGCAGATAAGGAGACGCCAGTGAGATCCTATGACCTGTCATTAGGGATGGGCTTCCCAGCTATCAGATGTTTGCTCACATAATAAAATGGTGGCAGAGCCCTAAATGTTGTCAAGGAAACTGGAATTATTTGCTCCCTTCAGAGTCTAAACATAAACATCTGATAAGGCATGCACTGGGGTCCCAGTACACCCAGCTTCATGGGGGCCGAGCCCAGAGGATCACTGTGTGACCCTCTGCATGAAAGGTGTGGTAACTGTGACCCTCATCCGCAGACGACTTGTTACATAATGGTGGTACCTAATGCACACTGAAGTTCCACTGTGTGCAGCCGCTATGTTTAAGGATTTGCACACGCAACCTTCCATCTATTATCATTTCTTTCTATGCTTATTTTTTTGCAAGCATGCAGGCATTCACATGCCATGGCTTGTGTGTGGAGGTCAAGGGGCACCTTGCAGAAATTAGTTCTCTATTTCTACCATGTGGGTGCTGGGGATCTGACTCAGGCCACTGGTCTTTACCTACTGAGCCATCTTGCTGACCTCCATCTACCCTCTGAGGTAGGTGGCTGTTATTTATTCATTCACCCCATTGCTGGGTGCCTGCTATGTGTCCAGGGCATGCAACTGTGAGCCTGGCCTGCCTATAATTTTATACAGTTTACATTCTAGTGAGTTGGAACAATACACCACTAAACATTATATGCATATATAATATATGACATATATATCATATGTCAGCAGCTTTTATGTGGAGATGGATGCTCTTGGAAAACAAGCATGGACTTGAGGGGAAGGGGGATCATTTAGGGAGGTAGTGACATTTGAATTGAATGAATGAAGGAGCAAGCATGTAAAGCTCCATAAGCTGTGTTCCAGGAAGAGGAGGACAAATGGATATATAGTACTATGTGTGGTCACTTGATGGCTGTTGTAAAAGTCCCTGGTTCCACTTAAGCCCAATGAGCAAAGTCAGAGCAGAAAGGTGTATGGGGAAAGCAGCAGCAGCCCAGTCACCCAGAGCCTCAAGTCACCGTCTTCATTTGATAGCAATGGAAAGCAACTGGGAGGTCTTGACTGGGGAAGGGCATGCTTGATTTCTCTCTTGAAGACATCGCGCTGGCTGCTGCAATCAGAATGCAGTGTTGCATGGAAGAGTAGATGTGGGAGTCAAGGGCCACCAAAAGAGATCAACTAGAGACAAGAAAAGCCCGGCTTGGGCTAAGATGGCACCCATGGGAGTGGTGAGGAGTGTCAGAGTTAGAATGCATTCGAAAGGAGTCCTAGAAGAACTTAACTGATGGACAGAATGTGGGATAACAGAGAAAAGAATTCAGGTTTTAGAAGTGGACTTGCAAAACAGGGAAGTGATTTGGGTAAGGAGACAATGGAGTGAATGAAGAGTTCATATTTGAGGTGGGCTCAGTTTGGGAGGCACGCTGCACATATTAGGCATGCATGTGTCTCACTAAGGATAACACTGTCAGTGTACCCTCAGTGGGCAGAGCACCTTGGAGACAGACCACAGGTGCCATCACTCTATGCACTTGGCCCAAAGTCATGGGATCAGTGGTGTGAGCATATATGAGAAGAGGCTAAAGAGTGATCCCTGGCTCCTCACCTCAGTGCTCCAATGTTGTGAAGATGAGTTGCCCGGTAAGGGCAGGAGAAGGAGTACTGAATGCTACAGAAAGTGATGGTGCCCTAAAATCCAAGGGGGAAAGGAGGGAGTGATGGGCTGTGGTATCAGAAAGTAGCCACTGGATCTGCAACATGGAGGTGGTGGTGATATGAACACAGTGGAGACTGAGGCTAGAAGTCAGCTTACACTGGTCTCGAAACTGAATTGGGAATAAGAAAAGAGAGAAGATTGGTGAGCACAAACAGCTCATTTCTATTGTTAATTTCTGTTAGGTTAATTGTAGCTCTACTAAGTGAAAGTAATAATCATATTTATAATTTTATAGATGCAGGGACTACAATTTATATAGACTATGAGTAAAACGCATGGGGACCTACAATGCCAAAGCTTGTACATTTAGCTATGATGTAAGATCATTGCCTTGGGGCTAGAGAGATAGCTCAGAGGTTAAGAGCACTTGCTGCTCTTACAGAGGGCTGGAGTTCAGTTCCCAGCACCCACATGGCACTCATAACCATCTATAAATCCAGTCCTGGGAGATCAACACCACTTTCCGGCCTCTTGGAGCACTACATGCACATGGTGCACAGAGACACACACAGCCAAAACACTAACACACATAAAACAAAAATAAATACATCTTTATAAAAAAGTCTGAGTGGGGCTATAGATGGAAATAAGTTTTCTTGGTCATTTATAAACCTGTTTCTGAAACTCTGGAGATACCCAGGGTTATTAGCAGAAGAAAACAGATGTGACCCAGCTTCTATAGACTGGATGTTCCCTTGGGTCAAACATGGAGGGATGTGTTTATTGGGGTCTTCTTGCAGTCAGTCCTTGCAATGGCCCCATGAAAGAGACTTCATTGCATGTAGAAGGAAATTGAGGCTTGACATATTTCCCTTAGGGTACATGGGTAGAAGAAGATAGAATTTTGACTCTGAATCTGGCCAACCCCCAGGCTTGGCGCCCCTACCCATCAGACCATCTTGCTTCCCTCACTTCAACAATGAAGAAGGTTTGGCAAGGAGGGACAGCTGCAGGGGACTCGTCATGAAGCAATCCACCTTCTCTTGTCAGCACCTCTGGGGGCTTCTGACCTCTCTATAAACTAGGAAAGCAAGACAGTGGGGACAGGGAGTTATAGGGAGAGTGAAATTATTCATCTTTCTCTTCGTCTTAGAGCCTTAGTTTTCTGCATAAAAATATCTACTCAGCAGGATGAGGGTTAGCCAGACAGTGTGTGGCAGAACAGCAGCTTGAATGCTTGTTGGAAGATTGGAAGCACTAAAATATAGCAGTTCTGAATCCATTTCCCCATTTATCCATCTATCCATCCATCCATCCATCCATCCACCTGCTCACCGAACATTCACCATGGCCCAAGCATTTGGCAAAAACACAAAAGGTTTTGGTACTGCGAATGGCTTTTGATCCACTTGCTTGTTTGCTGGACGGTGGGAGAGTACCTGTATGGTAGCAGCTATAGAAATAGTGATCTAGACCAATACATACAAGACGACAAGCCTGCAGGAGAGGCAGCCCTAAGCTTGAGACATCTTGCTACCAGGGCCTCCTATGAGCACATGTCGACCAAGCACCGAGGTGGATACTGAAGGAGACAGAAGGGGAGACAATGGTCTCAAAGGAGCACAGATGGAAGAAGAAATAGAGAGGAGCTTCCCTCTGCATCTGACTATTCCCTGACACCCATTAGGCACTTGCAAGACAGGGTAGGGCTTTCCTCACTTATAAGGGAAGCAACAGTCTCAGTGGGGAGAAACTGCCCAAGCTTGCACAGCAGGAGCTGGTGGAGTCAGAATTAACACAGGTGTCCTGGCTTTTCACTATACAATGCCTGCAAAATAGTACTGTCCAGGGCATGTCCCTGTGACCCAAGCATGGCACATACTAATTGCTGGTTCCATATGCACATACATCAGCACATCGACTGTTCTGAGGAACCCTTTTAAAGCAGGTTCCGCTTAACTTAGCAGTTCCCCTAACATACTCAACCAAGGACCCATTCTCTCCCACATATCTGAAGTGCCCTAACACCTAGTAATGATTTTGAAATACTTCATGGAAAACAATACTTTAAAACAAAGAAAGAACAAAAGCTGCTCATATTCCTGGTGCCTCAGAAACAGAGAGTTTGTAGGCCATCTTTGTTTTTACTATTCCTCCTTCTGCTTTGGTTTGTAGGAAGGAAGTTTTCTGTTTGGAACTTAGCACATATGTTTAATTTTTACTCTGGTTCCTAACTACTTACAACAACAAAAGCATTGATGATTACCATGGGCATTTTCAAGAGAAGGGGCATGTGTTTAAACTGAAAGAGTTCAGGATTTGGCGTCGAAGACCGAAGTCTGGAGGTTAAATTCATCTGCATGTGTGTGTGTGTGTGTGTGTGTGTGTGTGAGATTAGGTCACTTTCCATTCTGGGTTTCAGTTTATGTCTTTGAGCTCAGAAGGTTGCAACTGAATGAAAATGATGAGATAATGTTCACCAGAGAGTGGTGTAAACTATAAAGTGTTGCATTTTTCTCTTGAGACAATGGTCCTCCTGCCTCAGCCTCCTGTGTCCTGCTATTAAAAGCATGTACCATCATGCCTACCTGAGTATTTTTAAAAAATTCTTATTAGTATAATCATCTTCAATGTTGCAGAGATGAGGGAGGGTCTTGTCACTCATGATATGTCCTGGA
The DNA here is from genome assembly GCA_907164525.1 of Lophiomys imhausi. NCBI lineage: Eukaryota > Metazoa > Chordata > Mammalia > Rodentia > Muridae > Lophiomys > Lophiomys imhausi. The sequence goes on from CAJQZJ010001558.1 coordinate 12,239,662, forward strand.
ATATAGAGACAACTTCATAATAGGTCATGGAAGCTGCTCATGCAACTTCAAGGTTGGCTAGCCACTATGTCCAGCGGAGGGCAGAAGCCACATGGGGGTTGATGGCAGCACCGCTGGGAGCTTCTTGAAGTAGGTTAAGAAGCCATTTCCTGAACCCAGAGGACTCGTTTCAACAAGCAGGCATCAAAGTCAATGTGGGAAAGACGGTAATAATTAATCACTGCCCTGTCTAGGGCTGCCCAAGTGGCAGATGGATTGATAAACCTTTAAAAGAAGAAGAAGGTATTCCCAAGGAGGGCTGCTGCGCCTGGCTACCCACCCAACTGAGATTGGTAGGCACAAACAAATGTTTCCCCTGACGGGTTACAAAGAGTGGGAAATGGCACAGGAGTCAGGAGTCGAAGGGCAGGGCACGGAGGGATGTCTTTTAATCTTCTATTGGGTGAGGGAAGACTGGCAGAGTGGGTCCCACACACCTCTCCTCTTATGTCCCTAATTTTGGAGTCCAGAGACTCAAGCCATGTGCTTAGAACCCGAGCAATGCCAAGCACTTAACATTCACGACCTCTCCAAATCCTTGAACAAGTAACATTACACTGTCATGTTCAAGGTGAAGAAATGAAAGCTCCAAGGAAATGGTAGAACCCACCCTACTTCACTCTAGGGCTAGAAGATGAGTCAAGGAAAGAGTCTGATCAGAAGCCAGTAGCAGCGGGTGAGATGTGACTTACAGGGACTGGTGGGGGGGGGGGGTCAATCAAGCCTTGATGAGTGCTTCTGACATGAAGTTCAAGGTTGTCGCCTCCTTATCTATCAATCGATAGAGGCCACACAGTTCCCACAGTACATGGACCCTCGCTGCTGAAAGGCCTTATTGTGTTACTCTGGAATCCACAACTGTGTTCAGACATCTTGTCCTGTTTTCTAGTTCTCCGTGTCCAGTAGCAGTCCAGCTGTCATAGCTGCAGCCTCCCTGTGGGCTGGTTGTCTTAATCACCCCATCACCTCTTTGGGAGGTGAGAATTACTTATCCACTGAGGCAGTGACTAAGCTGCTGGATTCCATTTTCTCTGCAACAGGAAGTTGAATTGAAGTTTCTTGACAAACCATCAGGTGGGTAGAGACCTTTGAAAAGGCCACACTGTCTACTAGCGAGCCCTCAAAGGGTTAGCACGGTTAGGTTATCCCTTGTGCTTACAGTGTCAGGGTACGGTATGAGTCCTAGACCAAGAGAATCAGTCCCAGAGCCCTGATCCTCTTTCCTCTTTCCCCACTGACCACCTTTGCATAGCTATTGGCTCACTAGACACCCTGACCTTCCCATCTCATCCTGGAACAACCCATTCTATGGGTCATCAATCACCCCAGTCAGGAAAACTCAACTCCAGTGTCTAACAGCACCATGTCATCCTGAATCCAGTGACGCATCCAACTTCAGTCTTCATTTAATATTCTTGTTGGGGAGCAATAAGCTCTTTTGGCCTATGGGCCATCTGTTTTGTCCTCTGACCTCATGGGTTCTTTTCAGCAGCTAACTGAAGAAGAGTCTCATAAGAATAAAAAGATGGCTGTGTATATATTCACTCCAAGGGTAGCTTGAGAGTCTGACTTATGAGCACACACATGCACACACACATGCACACACACACACACACACACACACACACACACACACACACACACACATACCCTGGCCCCATCCTGTTGGCATTACCTGTTTATTGGAAGACATGCTGGTGAGGGTGTTGATGCTACTGGTATCTGTGACCACCATCGCAGATGGAAACCTGGAGGTGTGGGAATACTGCGGGGGTTCCTGCTTATGTGTGTACACTGGAGAGACAGAGAGAAGACAAATTCAGTATACACACCAAGTCACCATACCCCATAAGCCACACTGTAGCTCCCTGGGGTGGTGCTTGTATTTGGAAAGGCAATGCCATATGGAGAAATACTGGTTTCTTAACCAAGGTATTTAATCTTACTTTGGTTTCCTCCCTTATAAAACAAGGATGATATATCTGCTGTGGGAAAATATCATATTTAAACTGCTTTGGAGTAAATAATATAGCCTTTAGAACACTTCTGTTTCCCCAACTTTGGGTAAAATATTAGGAGCGTAAGCATCAACACGTGATCTTAAGCCTACAGAGTACACCTGCTGGCCAACGTGAAGAAGCATCTGCCCAGGTGTGTGCTTACTGGAACGGAAGACTTGCTAACAATAGTAATTAGATGTACATGTGATTAACTGTATAATTCTGAACCATTCCAATTTTCACTACAATGATATCAAGGCCTTATGATGTCACATAAATATGAAGGGTAAACAAAGGGAGACTTGACTCAGGTAAGATCTCCAGGAGCATGTGACTCAATATTTAGTTGTTTTAGTTCTTGCCTACCACCTCTGGAACCTTGTGACTCACGTTAGCCATCCATAAGAATCATGTAGATTCTAGGTCACCTGACTAACAGAAAACATGTGGATGCTTGGCCACGAGGGAGGGACCAACATGTTCCCACAACATGGACCCTATCAAGGGGCCTCCAGTATGAAATGGAGGTGAAGGACACTGGTTACTGGTTATTTTCTGGTCTAGCCCCCCCTAGGCTCTCTCTTCATGGGTGGTCATATCTGCTGGGTCTGAGGGACCCCATGGGTCTTAGTGACCACCTTGATACTGCCCCACCCAGGCCTGTGAGGTGAGGAGGGACCACACTGCCTGAGTCCAGAGGAACGAGAATGAGGCACATGTAGGTCCCTGACTCTGTTGCAGGCTGTGGCAGAGTTTTAAAAGCCAAAGATACGAAATTGGAATGTGAGGGGCTGCTTAGAAACCAGCCCTGCAGGCCCGAGCCAGGACTGAGCCCTGAGGATAGAAGGCTGAACGGGGCTGTTCAGCTTCAGCCATGTCATTTGTCTGAGGCAGCTGGAGGAACAACTCAAATTCCCTTTGCCCTCCTAGCCTCTTAAGAATGACTTAGTAAACACACTTGCATTTCTGCAACACTTTACGGTTAGGAGAGGCAAGTCACCCATAATTTTATTTCATGTTCACAATGACCCCATAAGCATACTATTCCTATTTTATGCATGAAGAACATGAAACTCAGAATAGCCAGTGGCTACAAGGCTGTTTAAGACTAGTCTAGACTGGATACTTCCTGAAGCAGGCAATCCCTTCTATAATTCCTTCCTAAATATAATGTCCATCCCTTTTATAATTCCTTTCCAAACTCAAAAATTGGGACTATCGCCAGGCTTGGCTGGAACAAGTCCTGGGGCCAGGATGGAAGGCAGGAGTAGGTAAATGTAGGGGAGGCATAAAAGCTGAATGTGGGGACTCCCATGCAAGGGACAGTGTTCCTTGATTTGGTAGAGGATAGCTGATATTTTCCATGTAAGTTGATGGCTTTAATTTGTTTGGTGTTTATGTTGTGCATATGTTCATGTATGTGTGGGTGCACACGTATATATGAGAGTTTGTGTGTGTACCTGCCTGCATGTGGGCATGTGCATGTGTACGTAGGCCAGAGGGTGACCTCAGTTTATTAGCCCTCTGGTGCGGTCCATGTCATTCTTTGAGACAGGGTCTTTCACCGGCTTAAACTCACCAAGTACGCTAAGCTATTGGACAGTGAGCCCCAGGGCTCTACCTCCACATCTCTCCAGAGCTTGGGTTATAGGTACATGTTACCACACCCAGATTTTTGACGTGGGTTCTGAAGATCCAAGATCAGGTTCTCATGCTTGCATAACAAGCATGTTACTGTCGAAGCTATCTCCCTAGGCCTTGTTTGTTTTCTCCTCAGTGCCAGAGATTGAACTGAGGGCCTCATGCTTGTTAGGTGAGTGCTCTATTTGAGCTGTATTTCAGCTCAAGTGTCACAGTTTCTGATTAGAGGTTTCTGGGATGTGTAGACTATAGGCATGAGGATTCCAGAAGGTTCATCTGCTTCAGACAGGCAAATAGATCACAAACAGCAGGCTAACCCTGACTATTTGGGGATGGCTGTTAAGGTGATGCTTAGGGGAAGGTTCTGTGGCTGGTAGGCGAGATTTTCAAGGGGCTGGGATGGGAAACTGCTCTGTGCGGTCCATGTGCTTTGTCAACTTCCCTTTGATTGTAGGCCTACATTTTCCTCTGCAAAGTTCCCCCTTGGAGTCTTGGGGCCAGGGGAGAGGACAGAAAAGCGAGAACAACACACAAGAGCTGAACTTGAGAAATAATTGCCTTGGTTGCTGACAGAAAGGGAAAACTAAACCAGCAACCTAGGAAACTTGCAACCCAGCCCAGCACTTTCGCTTCCTTACTGTGGGAGTTCTGTAGCTGAGTCACTGCAGCCATGAAGGGCTGCTGGGCCATGTGGCTGCCTGGGCTCTGCTGCATGAGGGGCTGCTGGTGAGGGCTGTGCAGCTGTTGGGAGAACTGGACGGGCTGCAGAGCCGCCAGGCTGCTAGCCACGCTGTTGATGACTGGGACACTCTGGGCTTGGGAGGTGTTGAGGCCTGTGGGAGCAAAAGAGTAAGGTCAGAGTGGTACCAGGGATAACCAGAGGTGATGGGGGCAACATCAGTCATAGATAGAGCCCCTGCTCAGTGTGTCTGTGTCTGTCACTGGCCTGAGCCTATTAGAGAAGAGGTTGTATGGAAAGTGACTTTACAAACAAGGGAAGTAAGACCAGGAGAGATGAATTTCTGAAGCCCGAGAGTCTCCCCAAACCATCCTACAACCATCCAAATTCAGCTCCCTTGAGGTCCCCACAGCCCTGTGAACACTGACTGTTGGCCAGCTCCATTGGTGCTGGACTATGAGAGGCCTACCCTGGTGTCCTCTGGTATAGTTAAAGATGCCCAGTTTGGGGTTTGGCTTATTACCCAGATCTTTCTTTCCAGAAGAGGGCAGCAGTATGCCACAGCCCCCTGCTTCTCCCCCCCCCCCTGCCCTCAAGACAAAGGAAACCAAACTTTCCTCCACAGTCCTGGAAGGAAGAGGTCTGAGGATGCACAGTAGAGCCCACAAGGCCGCTGGGAGAGGTCAGGTACTGACTCTGTTGGCAGTAGCAGAAAGAGGAAGGAAGCAAAAGGACTCGGCCTGTCTGTGAAGTGGATTTATACTAAGGATTTTGGCATCTGAAGAACCAGGTTTGAGAAGGAGGAGGAGGAGGAGGAGGAGGAGGAGGAGGAGGAGGAGGAGGAGGAAGAGGAAGCATTAAGTTAAAGATATGACAGTATGTCTAACCATCTTTCTGTTCTTGGGGCATAGAGAGAGACCTCTGTGCTTTGGTGCCATGCCTATACCCTGAGACCTCTTCTGAACCCCAGCCACTACTGTGAGGCCTGGGTCCTCTTGTCTCCATGTTCTAGCTGCCTCCCTGGCATGTCTCTGGGGAAGACGAGACAGGATCAGAGTGGAGATCAGAAAACAAGGAGAGAAGATACCCCAGTCTCTGTCCTGGAGCTGCCAGTATTCCTTGGTCCTTGCATTCTGGGAAGCCAGGGGTGGGGAGGGGTATGTGATGAAAAGGGAGATCCAGGGAAAGGCCTATTGTAGATAAGTCCATGGATGTGCATGTGTGTGTGTGTGTGTGTGTGTGTGTGTGTGTGTG
>CAJQZJ010001558.1:12245284-12326153 GCA_907164525.1 Lophiomys imhausi
TGTGTGTGTGTGTGTAGCCTTCCTGAAAGGGACAGCACTTGGAAAGCATAAGCAGGATTGTGGGAAGTCCTCCAGGGAGATAGCACAAAGTCTTCAACAATTGCCCACTTGGAGCTCTGGCAGATAACAATATCAGAAACTTAAAAGGTGAGACCCTTGCACAGAAAGGAAGGACAGATAACCTTCTTCCTGGCTTCCTTGGGTGGGACTTGGGGGAGGGGAGGATCTTGGGATCACCCTCAGAATATCAGTGGAATATTACTACCTTGGGGACTCAGTTTCTCTCCAGGTGTGCATCTCACCTGATACCCTGATATTCTAGTTCAACTTTTCCCTTCTTACTGATGGCCTCTGGCTCCCAAGAAACCCTATAGATTTTCTGTTTATCCAGGAGCCCATTTCTCTCTAAGGGAAATCTTCCCAGAAAAGAATATTAGCCTGTCTAGACTGGATGACATGGGAGGGCACAGTTTGGAAACAGTCTGAGCCTTAGAGTCACCCAGGGGATCTCTTTAAGAAATATACATTCTTATGCCCCACCCAAGGACTCAATGAGTCAAAACCTGCAAGGGTGGGGCCCAGGAATCTCATTCTCAACAGTCTGAGATCCCGGACTGAGTGGCTCTGACGTCATCCTAGCTCCCCCAGTGTGTGTGGCTTGTGGCCTTTTTATCCGGAAGAAGCAAAGATAATGAGGATTTGGCAGTGACAAGTCACTTGTCCAGAGTCCTGCAGTGCTGAGGGAGGTCCCCTGTACACCCGATAAAACAAGAAACTCTCTTTGACAGACTCTCTCTTAAAGGAGGGGACTGGGTCTCAGCCAAGTTTCCAAGTTTCCTGACGATCCTCACCCTTTTTATGCTCTGTCTGTCCCAGGGCACATGTGCACATGTGCCTAAGGTCTGTGTGTACCCTCTCCACATGCTGCAAGATGCTGTGAAGAGGCTGAGACACATGAGTGCACGTGATGAGAAGAACAAGCTTGGAAAATACAGAATGAAGCCCTAAGGAAAGCTTTCATTAAGGCAGCACCTAAAATAATACAGTTAAGTGTGTGTGTTAGTCGGAGCTTAGTATGGGAAGAAAGAAGTGGGGTGGATTTGTGTATTATTTTGTTTGAAGAAATAACAATATAAATACCTTACCCATAGGCCCTTTTCTTTTCGTGTGTGTGTGTGTGTGTGTGTGTGTGTGTGTGTGTGTGTGTGCATGCACGCACACCTGTGTTCAGGAATGCCTATGTATAGGTCAGAAAATAACTTGCAGGAGTCGTTTCTCTCCTTCCACCTTTATGTGGGTTCTGGGGGTTAAACTCAGGTCATCAGACTTGGTGTCAAGCACTTTTACCTGCTGGGCCATCTCCTCCAGCCCCATGAAATCTTTTAGAAGGTAAGCAAGTTGGTTTAAGGCAACTCATTCTTTATCCAACTCCTGGTATTAGTTTGGTTGCCATAGTCCAAGGGCCAGTAAAATGAAAGAGAATTTTAAGTAATTTTTACTTTGGAAATCTTCTAAAGATTTCTCTATTCTTATTTCCCCTTCACGAAAACTAATGCAGAATGCACTTGCATCCTAGCAGCTAAGGACAGGGTGAGAGCTGCACACAGTCATTCAATACATTTGTATGCTTTCAATGGTCCCTGCCCTGTCCTGCCCTGCTCTCAAAGGAGGCTTAAGTCATTCTCTTATATGATTTCAGTTATTAGAAGGCAGGAGAGGAGGGAAGTAGAATGCAGGAACAAGACAAGGTAGCAATCACTACGGGACCCCGGACACAGGAATGCCAAGAGGATCATGGGGCAGTGCAAAGTTGAAAAATGATGACAGTTGTGCCACCCTAAGGTATCTCTGGACCATCTGAGTAAGATCTCCCAATGTCACAAAGTTGGATCTGAGGAAGAATGGCTTTGCCTGAGTGGCCACAGTGAAGCGGAAACATCCACGCACTCTGATAACTGGTGAGAGTGAAGCTAATAATGTCCACACCTCAAATAACCATCCGTTTTCCAGCCTGGCTTACCAACTGCAGCCTTCCCAGGGCCAGCAGTAGCCCACCTCTGATAGGACAAGGCTGGCTGCAGAACAAGAGCCTCCTTGAGCCAGAGGACCTGATCCATCCCCCCTCTTCAGGCATGTGTTCAACAACCTGCCTCTCTCTAAAGTTCTGAAAGCTCAGAGATACTACTAGGTCGAAGGCCCTCTCTGGGTCTTGTCTGCATTTTTAGCACTAGCCAAACAGGACTTGTTTCTGACATGAAATGCCTTCTTCAGAAACCCATTGAAGCCTTGCTCCATCCTTGCCAACCCCGAGAATTTCCTAGAGAACACAGAGAGATAGGAATGAACAGGAAACAAACGTATAAGCCACAGTTGTGAGAGGTCTTGCTTTCTAGATTTACAAGCAAGTCTGTATTCCTTATCATTGGATAATGTTAACAACTCATTTTATGGACGAGGAAATCAAATCCCAGAAAGGTTTAGCGATTTGACCAGGTTGCAAAACTAGGAAGTTATGACCTGGATTCAAGCCATTAGAAAAATGTCTCTTGTAGGATAAATGCTCTAAACATTGTAGAGGAGAGAAAAAGAGCCAAAGAAGTAAAAATCAAATCTACAAGGGTGCTGAGCACCACTGAGCATGTCTGTGATCCCAAAAACAAGGGAAAGGCAGGAAAATGGCTGCAAGTTCAAGGGCAGCTTGATAACATGCCATGTCTCAGCCACCTTGCCTTGAAAAACCTCTCAGTGCAGAGTGGGATCTCACAGGGGCCTTTTGTGCCTTTTCCTGTCTCTGACTTGCTTTTCCTTTTTCTCCCTGCTCCCACATTAACCGACCAAGAGTAGAACTTACTCTGTGCAATGGCCATGACTCCGGACAGGGGGGTCATGATGAGGTTTTGAGATTGCTGGGGATTGTGGTGGGAGAGGCTGTGGATATTCGTCAAGGTGCTGACTGGGGGCAGTCCTCCTCCTGAGACCGCGATCTGCTGGAGAGAGCAAAGAACAATGTGTAGAGGAGCATGAGTGGGATTAAACCACGAAGGGCCGTTTTCAGAATGATATGACTTATTGACTTATTCATTCACACAACAAAGGTGAAACAGTGGGGCAGAGGGACTGACTCTGCTCTAGAAGCTGAGGAGAGAGCAGTGACAGATAGGTCTCTGTCTGCAAGGTGCTTGTTTTTGTCCATTCTTTGAGTTGTCAGCCTGCTTCAGAAGTTCTTCTGTTTATGTGTTATATGAGGATCGCTTGCTCACTATTCATGTGCCCTCTGTCCTGATTTCCTATGTTTTACATTAGTGATGGTAGGGATAGGTGGCTGCCAAAAATAAAACTGAGGAAATGCCCAGGACTGCCGCGTGAGGGTAGATTAGGAACCCCAGAAGGATTACAGAGCTCTCCCTGAGCCCTGCTCACGCATCAGCTCTCTACAATCCCAAGAATTCTGACATGCCCATTTCCCAGATGAAAAGCCAAGGCCACAAATAGATACGCAAACTGCCTGAGATCCTGAAGCTAGGAAATGGTACACCTGTTAGTCAAGTCTGGGTCAGTCTGACCTAGGATCCATTTTTTGATCTATTTTTATAGGAGAGTCCCCAACTAAAGAATTAAGGAAGTTAAGATTTCTCTGCTTTTCCAGATCTTCACCATACTTTATAGTTAGTTGTTCTCCCTCCCTTCCTCCCACCCTCCCTTTTCTTTTCTCTTCCTCCTCCCTCAGTGAAGGAACTGGTATCACTAATGACAAAACAGCTAAGCCATTCTTCATTGTGCTTCACCACATGTTTTAATGACAAATTCATAGGTGAAAGTGACCAGTTCTTGTACATGTATTTGCACATGACTGCTATATTTAATTCTTTTCTTTGTCCCTACTAATATCTTTTCTTATTTTTCATCTTTCCAAGTGTATATCTATATAACAAGCATCAAATAACAAATATCAGGGACTTGTCCTTGACTTAAATGTGTTCATAAGCCCACTGACTGGAACTTTCATTAATAAAAACCACTGTAAAAATGTGCTGTTTTAATCTCAATATTATCAGAAATATTTCTAATGTCCTCCTACTAGTTATAATCATATATAAAAGTCAGTTTTATATGCACATTTTCTTTTCTTTCTTTCTTTTATTTTTAATTTTTATTTTTGGTTTTTGGTTTTTTTTTGAGACAGGGTTTCTCTGTGTAATAGCCCTGGATGTCCTGGACTCACTTTATAGAGAAGACTGACTTTGAACTTACAGAGATCCACCTGCCTCTGCCTCCTGAGTGCTGGGATTAAAGGCGTGCACCACCACTGCCTGGCTCCAATTTTTTTCTTAAGAAAATATAATACCTCCTCCTAAGCAGACCCAAGTATTGCTGAGAGAATGATGAACCCTGAAGAGGGGTTGTGGGGTTAGGGTTTGTCATACACTTAGCTCCTGTATTTACATCCTTCTGTTCTCTAGAGTTCTTCAGATTCTAGCTCTCACACTAGTATCTGGAAAGATGATAGCTCCTGCCCTGTCCTTCTGGTCAACCCCACACTTTCCAAGGTTAACTTGAAAAAAGAAGGAAGGCGGGTGGGATCTTGAATAGGTTTGTTTGTGTTTTCAAAATGAACATCAAGAAATGAGTGAGAAGTCACATGACCAATAAGGAATTTTGACCACATCAAACAAGAGAGAACCAGCCTGTTTGCTGGACTTGTTTTTCAAAATGTCAGAGTCATTAAAAAAAAAAAAAAGATTCTGTGACCTGCCCTCAGGCCACGTATCTCAGATCCCTTGGGTGATATGGTCTTTCGGGGAAAGCTATCGGAGCAGAAGCCATCTTTGCAGCACCTCATGTTTGGTGGCGCCACAGAAATACGATTGTCAATGGCAAAGACGAGGTGTATGCAGCTTTACTGTTTGTAAGCCACTTTCCCAGAAGTCCTCAGTCCATAATGACGCAAGCATTATGATTTTTGTCCCTGTGTTACATATTAAGAAACTAACCCTCAGAGGACACATACAAATGAGCTGTATGTCACTTGAGAGTAAGTGAGGGAGCCCAAGTTCAAGCTAAGTTTTGCTGGATTTTTCAGTCTCGTTCACTAACTGAACTTGGCAACTTTGGTCATGTGACGTCCCACTTGAAAAAGTAGCCATTACTTTCTGCTTGCTTCCAGGATGGACAGAAGCCAGGGAGTTGCCAAAGATACCATGACAACCATTAACACAACAACTCGGAGAGCCTGGATTCTGTAATACCTTTGATCTGGCAACTTCTTTATATGGTTATAACATGTGAGGTTGGTGCTATTAGCCCTATCTTGCAGAGAGAGAAGGTGAAGCTTAGAGAGGTTAAGAAATGTCTCTAAACTTTCTTTTTCAATAAAAAGAAAGAAAAGAAAGATCTCAAGTGGTAGACACCATAGCTGAAAACAGGTGGTCTTCCTCTAAGATCTGACTTAACACTGGCAAAGTATTGCATGAGTTAAAAAAAAAAAATCAGCATACACAGGCCTGGAGAGATGGCTCATCAGTTAAGAGCACTGACTGTTCTTCCAAAGGACCCAGGTTCAAATCCCAGCGCCCACAAGTCAGTTAATAGCTGTCTATAATTGTCAGGTGTAATCCTAGCACTAGGGAGGCAGAGGTAGCTGGATATCTGTTAGTTCGAGGCTAGCCTGATCTACAAAGTGAATCCAGGACAGCCAGGGAAACACAAGAAACCCTGTCACAAAAAAAAAAGAAAGAAAATAGAAAAATCAGCATATACAAATTATAGCCTTAAACTAGCCATGCTATTTTGGCATGGGGTGGGGTGGAGAGGGCTTACTCCCAAACAGGGCTGCAAGCAATCTTTACATCAATGCTGTCCCATGGCATTATTTCTCCCATTTTTTGGGTGAAGATGCTGAAGCTAAGCAATTCTTTGACCCTACTGTTGGTGTATTTCAGAGGTAAGATTGCACATTTGGGTTCCCTTGCCCATGTTCCTGTTTTATTTATTTTTTTAATGTGTATGTGTTGTGTGTATATGTGTGCGTGTGTGTATGTATGACTTTGTGTGACTTTGAGCACACAAAGTGTGTGGTGAGAGGACAACTTCAGGTGTTAGTCCTCACCTTCTACCTTGTTCATGACAGGGTCTCCTGTTATCTGCCATTATAATGCCAGGCTAGCTGGATCAACTGGCTTTCAAGCTTCCAGGAGCTTTCTTGTCCCCTCATCCCATCTCCCTAGTGTCCTATCATGTCCAGTTTTATGTGGGTTCTGAGGATCCACATTCAGGTCCTCATGCTCATGCAACAAGTGTGGTACCCTCTGAGCCACCTCCTCAGCCCCACCATGTTCTTTTTTAACCATATTCCACTCTTGCGTTGGTGCACCACAATCTGGGATGCACTTGTTGTACATTAACAGAGAACAGAGTCTTGAATCTGGCCACCCAGCAATAGTGACATAACATATGAACGGGAGTGTTGGGGACAAGTGAAAAGCCCGTCCCTGCAAACAAACCTCCAGATGTTTGCTAACACTGAGGTGTGCTGTCTTGGTCAATCATCAATCTGAGAGCACATTGCCCAGTGAAGACAATGCTGAAAAACGCACAAGAGCGTGTCTGCAGGCTGCACATGGAGCATCCTAGACCTGGCTGATGTAGCTTGTACTCAGAGGAAAGAGCAGGAGAGCTTAAAGAGAGACTCCAAGGACCTTTAAGAAGTAAGAGCTAAGACTTGGAATTGGATTTTATTTTACATTTTTTAGTGTTTGGGGTTTTATTCTTCTAGACAAAGCATCTCTATCACTGGTTCTTCAACCCAGAGCCTGGGAGTTATTATTATTATCATTATTATTTTATTCTCTGTATATGAACGTTTTGCCTGTGTGTATGTCTGTCATCACATGAATGCCTAGGGCCCATGAAGATGGCATCAAATCCCATAGGACTGGGGTTAGAGACAGATGTGGGCCACCATGTGGGTGCTGGGACTTGAACTCTGGTTCTCCAGCCCTCAGTCTTTATCACTTCTTAACAGTTAAAACACAAACAAGTTAGGCTTGAAGCATTACTGAGGCTTCCCTGGAAAGAGAGGCCTTTACATCTCAGTGGATTAAAAACTCTTAGGTGGGGTTGGGGAGATGGCCCAGTGGTTAAGAGAACTGGTTATTCTTTCAGAGGACCAGAGTTCAAATCCCAGCACTTGAATGGCGCCTCACAATTGTAACTCCAGTCCCGGGGTGGAGGGGGGGTCTGACACACAAATGGTATACAGATACACACATGTCGACAGAACATCCATTCACATAAAATAAAGATAAAGGTTAAGAAACATGAAAGCAGAAAAAGAAACCATAAAGACATATAAATGCCTCTTACGGGCAGCAGGTATAAATTGTTGTTAGGGAAGAAGAGTCTCCATGAGGGGGTGGGAAGAGCACAAGAGGGCTGAGAAAGGCTTCCCACCTGGTCACCCCATCACTTTTGTTTACATAGTCTCCCACTAGGGAGGCCAGCTCAGGCCTCCTGAAACTGGAGTTGTCCAGACCAGGGCTCCCCTCATGCAGCACATGTTGTTTTTTCTCCCAAGAGACTGGAGACTTGGCTGCCTGTGACTCACATGTGCTGTGTTGTCTACACAGCACACACGTCAAGGTCTAAAATGGCAAATGCTCCCTGCTGCCCTCCAGCCCCCCCGCCAGCCAGGGCTATGGGTAGGGGTGAGGTGGGGGTCAGACACCTTGCGGGAATGTGTGCAGCTCCTCCTTCAAAGTGGAAGTCAGGAACCCTCGGCTCCCCCCACCCCCACCCCATGAAACAGAGCATGACCCAGAGAATAAAGTTTTCCATTTCCTACCCTCATGGGTTGGTGTTGTAATACTCCTGTTGTCTCAAAAGCCCTCTCCCGTGCCCTTGTGTTGCTAAAGATATAAAATGGGGGATGGGTCTAGGATGGTGGTGGGAGGGTGTAAAGAGGGGTTCAGAGAGTGTGGGGGTGACAAGAATCAGAATGTACTATATACATGTATTGTCAAAGAACAAATTCAATAAAAGTTTTATATATATTTATATATTATTCATATATGTATGTATATATATTAATCAGAGCCTAAAAATTTCAAATGAGCTTTACTGAGATGGATAAGGGTTTATCCAGGTGTAGGGTTGTGGTTACAGGTTCAGAAAACCAGTGAAAATGGAGTTGACATGAAGGAACAGCACCGCCATTCATGAGATATTTACTGCGCCGAGTGTTTTCATATGTGTTATCACACTTCCTCAACAACCTTATTGCTGTTACCCCCATTTTATAGATGGGGAAAAGAGAACTAAAGTAGTTCTGTAATTTGCCCAAGGCTGCGCCACTGTGAAGTGCTCGGGCTGAGATTTGAAAGCTGGTAACTCTACCTTTGAAGTCACTGTTTCTTACTCCAGGCACCACCCCATTGCACCTGCCATTATGGCCTTCCTCCCAGTGCAGGAGTCCCATCCACTACAACCTGACACTGTCCTCGACAGGGGTCAGGAAAGGAGTTGGGGGGGGGGTTGTTTCAAAGTGAGGGGCTCCCCGATTTTAAAAAAATCTGGTTTTGGAGGCCTTGGAGGGGAAGGATGAATGAACATTTTATCAACACAAATGTCATTGGCAGCCCCAAAACAAACAGCGTCCCACCCGGCTTACTCCTTTATGAGGCATTCAATCAATAAAATGAGAGCAGAGCTCTGTCAGATTTATTGGCTGGGTTCAAACCGAACACCTCTTCTGCCCGCCAAAGGCTGGGTCACCAGCCTACCTTTCCGTTCCTGCTTCGGACAGCCCCCATTTTCCCTGGTGGGGCTACAATGGCTCATTGTTTGAGGCAGGCCTTGTGAGAAGTTGTGTTTGTTTAGCCTCTTATCTTATCGGCTGCTGTGCTACAATGGCCCAGGTGTACTCACCATTTTACCATCAGGTGACAGGAGACTGTGGCCTGGGTCCAGGCTGGCTGGGGAGACTTGCTGTAAAACCGACTGGCTGGTCACCATGGCACTATTGCCATGGTGACTGATTGTTGAAGAGGAAGTGACCTCATTGTTTCCCTGCTGGCTGTATCGCACTCCTGCAAAACAACATGAACCCAACAGGAAACATTAGGGTCACCAGGGCGCCTCTTGTTTTCAGTGGTGGGTGACAAGAAAACAAACTTGTTTTCTCTTCCGGGTCCACTCACAGGAGCTATCAACCATCTTCCCGTGGGCTGAGGGTGGCATGGTCTCGATTTCAGTTGTAGAATATAAGGTTATATATCAATATATTAATATCATGTGAAAATGTTTTATCTTTTTGGTTGTGAGCCTTAGCCATAATGGAGCCATCTCTCCTGCCCAGTGTAAGACACTTTGTTCTCTTTCGTTTTGTTCTTTGTTGTATTGCCAGTATTTTAGCACATGGCAGTCATTAGTCACCTTCTATTGAAGGATGGATGGATGGAAAGCAGATGGAGACTTGAACCTTCTGAAGGCAGAGATAGACACACCCACGGGTGAGGCCGATTTCCAATCAGTATAAGGAAGAATTTTCTAGCAAGAAGGGGCAGTGGGAAGACTTTGGGGTTTATAAACAGGTTCAAATCCTACCTTGGCCTCGCACCTCTACCTTCTCTCATGAAACAGAGAGAGTGTTGCCTCTCCAGAGCTATTTGAGGATGGGAGACAACTCTCTCCAGCTTTCAGCATTATACCCTGGGACTGAGGGCAAAGATGCTTGGCAGGGTGAATTTTGGATTCCAGGGACTTTTAAGGTCAGAGTCTAAGCACGGATGGAATGTTCCGGTAGAGAGCGGTTTCTAGAGGCTCTGACAACTGATTGATGCACTGCCTAGGAAGCGACTTGCCAGGAGGCCTGGCTGCCGCCCTGCTGCTCTTTCCGTCCGTCCGTCCATTCGTCCGAAGCATCTGGACTTCACTCCTATTTCGCCTGCATGTTTTGACTCCCTGACCAGCTATTTACCTTCCCAAGATCCCCTGCTCCAGAGAGAGCAGTGATAACACTGGGAGTCAGGTGTGTGCTCACCTCCCAGCCTGTCCCCACCATCGATTCGGTCTCAAGTCAAACAGTCTCTGGACTTAGCCTATTTAGTTTGGCTAAAGGAAAATGTCCAGCCCTCTGATGATCAAATATGGGTCACAGGGAGGCTTTTCCCCTACCACAGGCTACATGATTATTTATTTAAAAATAATTAACTAAGGAAATCCATGGGAAACAAAACCCTTCACAAGGGGGTATGGTAAGAGTCCAGAGCTTCTCGTTAGAGGCAAGGCAGCACACTGAAAGGTGGCTGCAGCTTGTAGGCTTTTTCTTTCCCCAAAGAACTTTGTTGTGTTCTAGTATCTGTGATAAGTGTG
The DNA here is from genome assembly GCA_907164525.1 of Lophiomys imhausi. Taxonomy (NCBI): domain Eukaryota; kingdom Metazoa; phylum Chordata; class Mammalia; order Rodentia; family Muridae; genus Lophiomys; species Lophiomys imhausi. The sequence goes on from CAJQZJ010001558.1 coordinate 12,255,653, forward strand.
GATGGGTCTCTGAACTTCCCCTTTAAGGTCTCTGGCTGGGAGTTAGAGGATCCCTGTTTTGATCCCAGCTTTACCATCTATCTACTGGGTGAATTCCAGCTTCCTTATCTAGGAGCTGGAGGATAGGGTGTTATGGAAGGGGATTGTCATCAGTGTGGAGGGAACTAGGAAGAAGGCTTGTCAGTTCCAGGCCCATTGTATCCTTCCCTACTGATGCTTCTCTCATAGATATAACAGTAACTGGACGTATCTTCTGAGAGTAGGGGCAGGGATGGACAGATATGAGATTGCCCCCAGCCCACACACCAGGAACAGATGCTCTTGTTAGAGAAAATAGAGCCCAAGTCTTCATATATTTCATGAACTCAGAAGAGTACTTGAAATGGCAATGAATGAGGAAAGCAAGAAATGTGAGCTCTAGAGCTGGGCTTAAATCCTGACTCCACCATGCCATAGTCATATATGCTTGGGGAGGTTATTGGCCTCCCTTGGGCTTCAGTTTCCTTATTGTTAACAATGCCCACCCCTTAGGTCACTGGTAAAGAGCACAATGAATTAGTGGATGTGAAAATACTCAGACCATGCTGGGTATCTAACAGTTGCTGAAAGTAGCTCCCCTGTCCTTTTGGACCATCGCCATCCAAACAACGTTTGGAAACTTCATCAAGAACTGAATGATCTTTTCTTCTTCGGTCACCATTGTTAGCTCTGGACATGGAGCTAGGTGACAAGGCCTCTGGGGTAACCTTGACTTGCTGAAGACACCAGGTCAACTGTCACAAAAGGAGAAATGGCTATGGCAGATTGTGGCCACACGCCCTCCACTCACTATTTGGCTCAACTCATGACTTTATTATGGACCCTATGAGCCATGGAAAGTAGATCCAACAACCAAGGCATCCCAGTGCAACCTAGAGACCTCCCCAAGGTGCTGAACGCCACTGTTCCCTGGGCATCATGAGCGTTGGTTATTGATGAATTTCTAACAACCTACGAAACAGACTGATCATCTGGTTTCCATTCAGCAAGGCTGGCTAGAAGTGTCAAAAGCATGGAGGAAATATATGGTCCCAAGAGAAAGCAACCCTGGCTTTGCCTTCTTATGCCAGAACCCATCTCTAGGGTGCTCTTCACCCAGCTGTTCCCTGGGATTTCTTTGTTCTTGTGTGTGTGTGTGTGTGTGTGTGTGTGTGTGTGTGTGTGTGTGTGTGCATGTAAAAGTGGAGGCCAGAGGACAACCTTCAGTATTTGTCCTCAGGCACCGTGACATAATTTTCTTTTTCTTTTCTTTTCTTTCTTCTTCTTTTTTTGGTCTGAGAAGGTCTCTCACTAGCCTGAAACACATCAAGTATGGCTAGGATAGCCAGCCAGCAAGCCCTATGAATCTGCCTCTGTCTCTGCTTCCCCAGCCCTGGGATTCAAAAACTGAATCATCATGCCCAGCTGTTGCATGAGGTGAAGGGAGGTAATGGGGATCAAACTCAGGTCGTCAGGCTTGTGAGGCAAGAACTTCATGGAGCGAGTTATCTCTCGGGACTCTCTGTTCAGAAACTTCTGATGACCCCTTGCTGCTTTCTGAAGTAGTCTGAATACCTGTGACTGAAAGAACGGGGGGGGCCTTGCATCTGCCCTCTGCCTTATTTAAAATACATCGTCCCTCACCACATTCCACCTAGTCCCCTCAGACCAGATGGCTCTGCCGCCGCCTCTGTGCCTTGCGTGTGCTGCTTCCTCTTTCTGGACAGTTCTTTTCCCTATAGCATCTCTGGAAAAATGTCCTTCATTCACCCTGTTACTTAGTGGTCCCAACTTCTATGCCTTGAAGGCTCCAGAGAAGTGGTTCTCAACCTTCCTAATGCTACGACCCTTTAATACAGTTCCTCATGTTGTTGTGACCCCCTAACTGTAAAATTATTTTTGCTACTACTTCATAACTGTAATTTTACTACTGTTATGGATCATAATGCAAATATCCGATATGTAGGATATCTGATATGTGACCCCAGTGAAAGGGTTATCCAAACCCCAAAGGGGTCATGACCCACAGGTTGAGAACCACTGCTCTAGAGACTCAGCATCAGGAGCCTCCCGGTATTCTGATGAGTTTACTTTTCTCTCCCTCTCAAAGGAAGAGATGCCTCACTCATTGTTGCTTCCTCAGGCTAACAGAGCACCTGGCATTGTGCCTGTTTACAGAGTGAAGGAACAAGACCTCAGCTGCTTTCAGGATCCATGCCCCAGATCAAGGAACAAGCAGAAAGAGAAAGTATGGTCAGTTTTGTATTGAAAGTGTAAATCTGTTCCAGGTCTATTACTAGGACACTGCCGGAAAGTCACACAAATTCCACAGTTGAGAAGCAACAGATGGATTCAGAAATTTTCACAGAGCTGACTGGGGCCACTCCGAATATAATAAACAGCCTTGTGCACGCACACACACATACCCTTCGAACATCAGCCAGCCAGCTTGGTCACTCAAGTGCTTTAAGCCACATCCGTGCCCAACAAGAATCACAATTCCGATTGCAGACAATCCTCTGTCCTCCACTTTACGATAATGACCTGTAATCCTTTCGACATCTACTTCCTTAGACAAACTTCAGGACCCTTCCAGGCTCAAGTGCCACATTCATTGTTGGACAGCATTTATGCTCCTTTTAACCATGTAGGGGCTGTAGACTCTGCTAGGGGAGTCTTATCTTTTTAAAATGTGTCACTGATGGTGTGATTTTCTCCACCAGCCCTGTGCCTCGTGTGTTCAAAGACAATAATGACCACCATACTCCAGAGAAGTATGAGAGAATAATGACTCCAGAGAAGGGCTGCTCAGGTGTCAGAAATCTGTTTCACAGGCTTCTACTTATAACTCGTACAGTCCTGAGTATTCTGTGTAGCCCACTTCTCTAAGACCCTCAAAAACCAGCAAAGTCTTCAATTCTGGATTCTTTTTTTTTTTTTTTTTTTTTTTTTGAGACAGTGTTTCTCTGTGTAACCCTGGCTGTCCTGGACTCACGTTGTAGACCAGGCTGGCCTCGAACTTACAGAGATCTGCCTGCCTCTGCCTCCCGAGTGCTGGGATTAAAGGCATGCGCCACCACGCCTGGCTCTTCAATTCTGGATTCTAACAAAGCATCAGTCCCTAGATATTTAAACATTCTGTCTGTCTCTCTCCCCTTATTATGATTCTGGATCAGCCAACTTTTTAGGCTTTGATCTCTTGTCCCCCCCTCAGTAAAATGGACATATAGATTTCCTCCCTTTGGTGATAGATGCTGGATTAATAAAATAATGTAGGAGAAACACTGGTTTTGCTAGGAGGCAGAATCCTGGGTGAGCAGAAGAAAAATGCCAACCAGGAAATCATGTCTGCAATTGTCTTGTATATAGGGAGAGAGAGGAGAGTGGGGACTCTTGGGTAATATGGGTTCAGCTTGTTCCTCACATGGCTTTTGGCACTGAAGTCAGGGGGGCTCCCTTTACTGGAATCTGTAAGCTGTACCCAGAACCTGGTGGGATGCCTTCACCCTTGACACTTTATTTTGAAGCCAGCTCCTATTTGTGATAATGCTGGAATGTTCCTCCAGTTGGTGGACCGATGCCAGCTGTAGTGAGAGCCCCAGCCACCAACAGAGTAAACATTACTCAACTGTCCAGGGCTCTGGTCACAGACATTCTTTTTCTGTGTTCCTAACCTCATGCAGAGCACAGCCCAAACCCATTGGGTCTGAAGACCAGATATCTGAACTGGGGTAGGAGGGAACATATGAAGGAGAAAGTTCTTCCAAAATTAAGCCATTGTGTCCATAAATCATGGGCAAACAGAACTGTGTTTCCGATGAAGTCCCAACCTTATACTACGAAGGGGGTATTAAGGTAGTTTTAGTAGTCCAGCCCTGTGTCCTCATAACGTTAGCCCTACCTCTCTCCTCTAAGTACCGGTCACTTATTGAGAACAGAGGCAAAGAGATGGCAGTCTGATGAATTTCTCAGATACTCATTTGTCATTAAAAGAGTGTGAACAATTCCTTGGTTCAAGTCGGGGACTCCAGACACCAAATGAACTAGCATGGCTGCCTCAGTTTCTCTGTGGCTTTTGCCACTCTGAATACTATTTCTCCTGTGTTTGATGGAGTTTAGGAGACTGAATGTCTGAAAGCCTAGGAAGAAAAAAAACTGATGTAAAATGAAAGCAATTTAAACATGAGGGCAGTTAATCTCTGTTCGAGATCCCAAAGGCCTCAGGTGGGAGCCCATTCATTACATGAGAGACACAGACAGGCCTGGGAGGACAGCAAACATTCTTGACTCAAGGGATAAAGCATCGAATGACACTTCAGGGAAGCCCACAAATTGGTTTTCTTATAAAAGTCAAAGTAAATGCGAGCAGCAGTGAACAGAAAAAAGAGAAGTGGCTGAGAGTAGGTGCTAATGTGCATGGTGCCTTCATATATAAACTACAGGCAAGGAGGTAGGAGAGGTGGATGCCCCATGTCCTTCCTTCCACAGGCTTGGACTTAGTAGGTGCGTCCTCGTGTCCTTGCCAGAGAGCTGTTTTCTGCAAGCAAACATCAGGTGGTCTGTAAGATCTCTTCAGCCTGGAGCCTGAGGCCACAGCCAAAAGAGTCTACCTGGCACTGGAGAGCCCCAGCAGGCCTCACCCAGGTGAGCATTTATACTGGGTTTCTCAGTGGGCCACGGATGTTCATGTGACACAGTGGACAGCAGGAGTTCTGAGGTGGTTTAGAATACCTCTTGCCAGGGGTCACGCAGCACATCTAACATTCTGAAGCTGACCCCCCCTTTCCTGTTCCATATAATCCCCAAATTGATTTCTGATATGTTACGCCACTTTATCGTGACCCTCTTATATCGTGGAACAATTTTATGTGTTTGCCGCCTCGTTTCTTGGCTTCATCTCTCATGAGAATGTAGGAACCCTGAGGCCAGCTGCTATTTCCTCTGTCTCTTCAGCAACTTTCAAAAAAAGATTTATTTATTTGAAGTGTATGCGTGCTCTGCCTTCATGCACACCAGAAGAGGGAATCAGATTCCATTACAGACGGTTGTGAGCCACCATGTGGGCTCTGGGAATTGAGCTCAGGACCTCTGGAAGAACAGCCAGCGCTCTTAACCGCTGAGCCATCTCTCCAGCCCCCTCCTCAGCAACTTTTTTATGGAGCCTGGCCTGTGCCAGGTACCCAAGCATTTGTGGAATGACTCAATGAGGAAAAAGTAATCTGACAGAGGGCTCCATGAGAAGCCACTGGGGTATAGATGTATCCTCTAAGTCTCTTGTTTTGTTCTGTAGTGAGGAGAAATACATATTTTTAAGGATGAAAAAAGAAAGGGATGAAGAAATTAAAACACAATCAAAATGGAGGAAACATTACTGAGCAGTTTGAGCAATTTCATGTCGGAAGGCATCAGAGGAGTGCAGAGGGGTGTGAGGGAAGCAGCAGGCTGCTTCTGCACCTGAACTCTAACCCTGTACTGAAATGAATGGTGTGTGCGTTGGTGGGGGGGGGGGTATTCATTCTCCAGTCTTGCTGTCCAAGCACAACATCTGTTCTAGGACTCTTTAGGGGGACGAGAACAAGTACTTTCACTACTATAAGTTGACTGCTTCTAAAGCGAGGCTTAAAAGTGATAACATGGCCAGGCGGAGGTGGCGCACGCCTTTGATCCCAGCACTTGGGAGGCAGAGGCAGGCGGATCTTTGTGAGTTCGAGGCCAGCCTGGTCTACAAAGTGAGTCCAGGACAGCCAGGGCTATTACACAGAGAAACCCTGTCTTGAAAAACCAAAAAAAAAAAAAAAAAGTGATAACATATCCCACATCGTCTTATTGATTGTCATGGAAGATTCACTGCCTTTGTAGAGCTGCAAGTGAGATGCCTAAGTTTATACTTAGCAAGTTAGAGACCAGTTTGTGATCCCACTGGGTTGATTTTTTTTTTTTTTTGAAGAAAGGAAAAGGATTGGTTCATGGGCATTTACTGTGGCAACATGAGTAACTTAAACATGCTTTAAAAAAAAGAAACTAAGGTAAAAACCTAAGAAGGGTTAATGATGGGCATTATTAGTCTAATGCCTATGGGGGCAGACAGTGTCCTGCTGCAGTCTGGCTCCTGCAGTCTTGTCTTTTCTAAGAGGCGGCCTTTGCAGGCGGGGTAATATGGCTGCAACAAAGGCTCCCAGGTTGACAAGGAGAATGGTGATGTTCCTAGTGGGCTGGGCAATGTGAAGAAGGCTATAAAGCTATCAGAAGACTGAGGCACTGGGTGTCCACATGAAGTAAGGACCTATAAACAGTCATCTGTATTGTGACTGAAGGGCTAATAAAGTTGCCTTAGAAAAGAGAGGTTTTCCACTGTGACCTATTCATAAGTGATTCCCCCACTGGGAGGGGATACCCAGGGACAAGATCCTTTGAGGCCTGTCAAGTGTTAGAGCTGTCTCCTTATGGGGGTTTGCCTGGTCAAACCCCAGCCTCTCCATCACTATCACTGGGACAGCTCCTCAGCATCATCATCATAATCATCAGCATCAGCATCACTATCATCATCAGCATCAGCATCACTATCATCATCAGCATCAGCATCACTATCATCATCAGCATCAGCATCACTATCATCACCAGCATCAGCATCACTATCATCATCAGCATCAGCATCACTATCAGCAGCAGCAGCAGCATCACTATCATCATCAGCATCAGCATCACTATCATCAGCAGCATCAGCATCACTATCATCAGCAGCATCAGCATCACTATCAGCAGCAGCAGCATCAATATCAGCAGCAGCAGCAGCATCACTATCAGCAGCAGCAGCAGCAGTATCATCACTATCATCAGCAGCAGCAGCATCATGACAGATCTTTACTGAGCACCCAGAAAGCTTATGAGTGGATGCTCGCTCCAGGGAGCACTAGGTATCAGACACTGAACCTTTGGCAGGTGGATGATGCCTGGCTTAGTCTGCTAGGAGAACAGGAGCACCAGGTGAGTGTTGGGGGACACCATCAGAGATGTTCAAAGTCTGGCAGATTTTATTCTGTCTCTTCAGGAGGCTCAGATGTTTAGAGACTAGATCTTAGGTCACTCAGTGAAAACTCAGAAAGACCCAGTCTCACACTTGTCCAAGGAATATTGATTAATAAGAGACTATAAAAGAACCAAAGTCAGTAGACCATGAAACTAAACTAATACAATTAAACTAAATGAGTCATCTAAGTCCGTAGAAACCAAACTAGGAGAACATTAGGGAGGAAGCCAGGCTGTGCTCTTTGAGAGGTTTCTGGGAGCATTTAATATTGGCACTATTTTGTGAACTATAAACTTGACATAAGAGATGGCACATCAGGACATTGTTTCCAGAAAAGGGAAGCTGGGCTTAAAATAATATTTACAGATGTCATACAAAATTGAATGATATGCTTGGTTTAACTATAAAACGGAATAACAAACTTACAATGCAGAGTGTTTATGTCTTAAACATTTGGTCAGGAACTCTCTATAACAGATACATTCATTCCACAATTAAGCAGAGTGGCTACCCAAGTGCCAGGTCTCACAGGACAGTGGGGCTGTCCAGAATATGGCTCAACTCAGGATTCTACATGCACAGTGAGCCAGGTGCTTACCCCAGGGCCTCCTTTACTATGGAAACAAGGCAGAGCCATTTGTGATTTTCTTCAACAGGAAAGGACGCAAGGGAAGCCGTGGAGTAGAATTATACATAACAAAGAAGATATGCTGTTCCCATTTTCTGTTCTCATCTATAAAATACCTAGAGATCACTGAAGCACTTACTTCACACTGTGCAAACTGTAGGTGGTATTTGGAGAGTTTCTGTCCTTGCTGCACAAGTACTTAAGCAGGCTTCATGGCTACTGGAGTCCAAAGGGTGCTGAGCAAGAAGAGGCATCTTGCCACAGACAAGGTTCCAAGGCACAGGCATACAGACTGCCACTCAAGAGCTCCGGAAGTGTTAACCTCTGGCAGTTACAGGTGTCTTGTTTATACCCAGTATAAATCTATTTATTGTGACTGGCCCCACCCAATCTGCTGATGTTGTAAAGCCCTAATGGTCCCTAATAAAGGTGGAAGCCTTCTAAGAGCACAGAGTTCCTGAATCAGGGTTGGAGTGAGGGAGGAAAGAAAGAGAGAGGGAGGGAGACAGATGATGAGCTTAACAATAAAGCACTACATTGGCAAACCACTCTCCGTGGCGTCTGCGGCCTCAAGACCGGAAGCAACACACAGTCTCTAAGTAACGACAGGTCAGAATCCTCGATAAGCTTAATGACTTGTCCAGTGTTACTCCTGAATCCTCGTCTAGAGCTCTGGACTCCAGCTGCCTCTCCTCTTTTGACTGAACAAAGAACCACTGGATCATCGTCAATCCTTCAGAATGCTGCTTCTCTGTCTAGCTGAGTGACAGGCAAGCCCTGGCCATCCATCCAAGTGTCTTGGGACACATGCTGCAATGCTCTACTCCCACATAACACTGCACCTCAGCAATGTTGATCCTATAGGTGTGTGTGGAACAACCATGTCTGTTTTTAATGAGCTCCCCAGATGACTCTGATGATGCTCTAGGAAGGAAATTGGAGACCCCCAAATTTTGCCAGTGTTTTGGTTTCATGGTTTTGGTTGTCTCAAATGATCACCAAAGTTCATGGACACTGCAAAGCCACACACCCTCATCAAAAACCCAAGGAGACCCCAGAGCCTTTCCTTGGTGAGTTCAGGAGCTCTACAAGGGCAGCGAATCTTTCTTGTCAAAGCAATACGTTGACTTATGGCCACAGACTCCTCTTGGAGAAGCCATTAAGTGCCCAAGCCCATCTCCAAGATGTGCCTCCAACATCCGGATTATACTACCCAAGAAACTTTGCTCCTGATATCCCGAGTATTAGAAGAATGGAGTCCTCCCCAATGAGCACCCTGTAGTGACTGAAGCTACCCACTGTGCTACTGTGGAGGCTGCTGAGCACAGGGTAAAAGCAACCAGGTGCCCAAGGTAAGTAAAGTGGTTTCCTGAGAGCTTTGAGACTTCACTGCAGGCTAGGCTCCAGCCTCCCTTTCTTGACCTCCCTCTGTCTGAAGTTGGAGTCAGCATCCCTTCTCAGAACAAACGGCAGCAAGCTTCTCAGACGCACCTCCATCAGGAGAGCACCACCTTCCCTCGAGTTGGCAGCCCTCATGGCCCAATTACATACAAGCAATACATACAAGAGGGATACTCACACCTACTTTCATTAAAGTAGAAAAAAAGATCCTGCTAGGCACAGGGAACTCTTGGTTATCTGCTGCCCCTGACCTCCTGATATATGGTCCTGAGCTCTTATCCCAACATCAGTTCATACATATCACAGCTACTTCTCTTTGGTACTAAATGCCCATGACACTGAATACACCTTGTGGATGTCACTGAGCAGTCCTGGGGAAGATGAGAAACTGCCTTGCACCCACTATGTGACAAGAAGCCAGCCTGAGTTGATTGCAGACACCAGGATGAGGATCTAGTTGGAAATACCCAAATTCTCTAAAGACCAAGATTGAATGAGACCTCCAATAGAGACAGGGAACCAAGGGGACCCCTCACAATGTAGCAAATAACACAAATAACACCACCAAACAAACCCTCTTCCAAATAACACACAATACAAGCTAGCTTCTGTGGGGAATCATAACAGCCATCATTTATGAAAGCCTGCCATGTCTGGGTGCTTTCTCTGTATACATATGCATCAACACTACCTCCTCCTCCAGCATTTGTACAAGTGTGTCCATTGGACACTGAGAACCTGAGGCACAGATTCCAGAAACTTGCCTAGGGTCATACAGAAAGAAGTGACTAAGGTGAGGTTGGAATTGAGGTCTCCTCCATGGCCCATGGTTCTGTTGCTGTGCCCACTGGATTTAGAAGACTTTTATAAAGACATGTTAAGTAGGATTAGTGGTAGTCAGTCAAAGGAAGGTTGGGGGGGCAGGGGCAGATCAGCTGCTAAGGGAGTTGTTCCAAGATGCAGTGAGGTCCCTGAGCCAGCTCCTTGGCTAACACCAAAATATGGAAACTCCGGCTCCTGCTTCTGCCCTTCGACCCCTAACCAGAATATGCATTTTGATACATACCCAGGTAATGAACATGGACTTTAACATGGAGAAGCATTAGAGTTAGTTCTCAACTCATGGTGGCCCATTGAGCCCACATGGAAAGTTTTAGTAACCACAGATACCTGGCCTAACTCCCTAGAGATTCTAACATAATAGGGATGGGTAGTAGTTGAGAGTTTTGCCGACCCAAACAGCCTGCTTTCATATGATGTGTGAATCAAAAATTATATGTGTGCGTACGTACATTTATATGTATGTATTTGTGTATATATGTGTGTATATACATGTATATGTGTGTGTGTATATATATATATATATATATTATGTGTGTGAGTTTGTGTACCTCCCCATAGAGTCTAGAAGTATTGGATTTCCCTGGAGCTGAGTTACAAGTGGTCGTGAGCTGTCTGACGTGAGTGCTGGCAATGGAACTCAGGTCCGCTGGAAGAGTACTACTCACTCTTAACCACTGAGCTATCTCTCCAGCCCTGGTTTTTATATTTTTAAATAGTTGGGGGGAAAATCAAAGGAAAATATGTCATTATATATGAAAATGACATGAATTCAAATGTCAGGTCCCATAAATAAGTCTGTGTTGGGAGACAGACATACGTTCATGTATGCACAGCCTACGACTGTATTTGTGCTACAAAGGTAGGGTTGAATGGCTGTGACTGAGACTGGATAGCTTGAAAACTATTCCACTTTATTGGCTTTTTAGTGAAAAAGTTACCTGACCTGTTCTAGAGCACCTATGAATAGCCCAGGATGATAATTAGCAGTGAAAGCTTCATAATATAAATAATATATATAAAATGCACACATATATATTCATATTTATGTATATATATTATGTGTGTAGATGTACACACACACACACACACACACACATGGGCCTCCCCCCTTTTCTTCCACATTTGTGTTTTTACTTAGGTAAAGGCATAAGGCCAGCTCTTGTACCTCCTGTTAAGCAGGTGGCTTCAAGGGCCCTCACCCAGACCTCTGTGTCTCTCTGTCCATCTAGCACTTCATTCTCTCCAAGTTTCTGTTACTTCCCATCAAACATTCTACAAACAGACTCCAAGAGCACTTCTCCCATAAGTCTCAGGATGGAGTGACTCCATGCTTCCTGGCAGCTCCCTTACTCTTCAGAGGGGACTTGGGGTAGCAAGGAGTCCTCAACTCCTCTAAGGATCCTTCAGAGGGATTAGGCATAGCCAGTGGGCTGCCTCAGGTGATAAGAGTTTGTTATCAGTTGGGGGTCCCTTTGTGCTGAGGCCAGAGCCCACCAGCCCTGCCCAGTGTCTTTGTATGCAGACCAGGGCTGGCCCCCCTAGGGGACTGGCAACAGAATGAATGCCTTGAAGACTAGACATCTTAATCTCATTAATATCCTGATTGTCTTCCCCAATCTAGTGGGAGTTGATGGGGTGGTACCCACAAGATAAAATGACCTCTAAATTTAGGAGATAAAATGATAGTCAGATTAAGTCCCCTAAGAAGCAGAACATTGGAGCCCTGTCCACCTCTGAACCCACTAGAGCAAACCAGGATTCCAGGCAATTTTGTCTCTCCTCCTACTTAAGGGACAATAGGGCTGACTCATTTACTCTGGGAACCTTTGCTGCTGAGATGAATATTTTTTTTACAGCTGCCCTCATAAACCCCCTCCTCTTGTCTGCTGCCCAGGGAGGGGGTGGAGCTCCCAGAGGTGAGCTGAGGTGCCTACCCTGTCTCACAGGCCCCATTAAGTTGTTAAATCTTTTAGTGCCCCAGACAGGGCCGAATGCAAGGGCAGTTCAAATCCCCACACAGACAGGGACTGACAGGCTTGAGAAAGAGAGGCTTCATTCCTTTCCACAGAATTCGCCTTGCTCAGGGACAGCAGCTAGGGAAGAAACAGTGAACTAGGGAGGGTCTGACTGAGTCTTTACCTCCCCTCTGCCATTCAGACAGAAACAGCAGAAGGATAGAAGATTACCAGGGAAGAAGGGAGCTCTCTCTCTCTCTCTCTCTCTCTCTCTCTCTCTCTCTGTGTGTGTGTGTGTGTGTGTGTGTGTGTGTGAGAGAGAGAGAGAGAGAGAGAGAGAGAATTCTCATGTTTAAAAGTTTTTAGTGTCTGCATAGAACAAAGACACATGGACAACGTATTACAGGTCAAAACCTGTCCCACTGCTGACTAGCTCCATGAACTTGAGCAAATTACTCACATTCTAAACATTTTAACTTCCCTAAGTTGACAAATGGGAACATCAATTTTTATAGCACCCATCCTCCTAGGTTTTTGGGAAGGTTAAATGAGATGAAACGTGGAGGTGCCCAGTCCAGGGACGTGCTGAAGCAACACAGAATGTCATATTTCTCATCTTCATTCTGTCTTGCTCCTGAGTATGTTTGAGGTCTCCTTAGGTACAATATATTTTTGTGCCTCAGAGAAGTGCATCTATACAAGCCATTTCTACCCTGACAAGGAATGAATCTGCTTTGTGTAAGCCACAGGGTTAGAGTTCTGCAACCACTGGGGTTGCAGAGCAATGGAGGCCATGGGAGAGGTAGGAGGCAGGACTCTGTGTTTTCAAGTTCTGACACATGTCAGGGAAGTGAGGCCTGCTGGGCTGGGAAAGGGAGGGATAGAGTTCAAAGGCAGGGGACAACAACAGCCACAGAAACAGTATGTGCTTTTAGGCTGTGACCAGAGGCCCAAAACTTATCCTGGGGAGGTGTCTTCTCCCTTCTGTGACTCACTGACTTTGCTGAAAAACAAGTCCCCATTTCCTTCTGAAAAGATCATTCAAGAGTGAGGATATGCGTGGGAGAGCAAAGGCTGATGGGCACCTTGTGTCCCTCCCTTGCCTCCTTGGGTGACTTACACTGGAGCAAGGTGTACAAAGAGCAAGGCCACCCAGATCAGGCTGCAGATACCAGCCTTGGGCCAAGGCTAGCCCAGCTCCCATACCACAACAACTTCCTCTTCCTCTGAGCCAATCAATACAAGCACCAGTCTCCAACCAGCTCCTTTTTCTTGCCACAGTCCTGCCCTCTGACCTTTTGGGGGCCTCTTCCTTGATTCAGCTCCAGAATGGAGATAGAGGCCATCACTCCGGGCCTGCTCAATGGCCCCAGAATGGGTTGTCATGGGGGCCCTATAACTAGGGACAGCTCCTGCTGGCCAGAGCTGGAATAGGGAGGGCAACAGATAAAGGCCTTCCAGTCTGAAGATAAATGGCTGCCTGCAGCCTGCTACAGTAACTTTAGGCCCCCAAGAAGAAGAGACAAAGGGTGCCCCTGTGACACACACTGGAAAGATGAAGGCCCAGCAACAGCAGCCAGGCTGGTTCAAAGCCCCAGCTTAATTGTCAATTAAGCATGCATAAGGGAGACAAAGGCATGACAACCCTGGCTGCATGCTGGTGCGTGATTGTAAAGGCAAAGCGGGGCAAGGCTAAAAACAGCTGATTCTGCTGAGTGTGTTTGTAGGGTACCTTGTAACCAACCAGCCGCTGACAGAGGCAAAGTGCTCCTCCTGCCATCCCTATTGTGTGGGACATTCCAGGACCAGGGTCACATTGTGGTCATCGTGGGCAAGTGGGGTGCATGCAGTAAGCATGGCTGGGAGGGAAGGGGCTTCCATAGGAAAAGGAGGCTCAGCTCTCCAGGAAGAGGGCTGTGCAAGAAGATTCCTCTCTTTGGTGCTACCAGGCCTTCTGGCTCAGGTGCTGGAATTTGGAGAAGAGACAGTGTAGAGCAGGGCAACTGGACCTTAAGGTCTTGTCCCTTTCCAGCTAAATGTTACAGATTGCTAGTGTTAGGGGCTGGAGAATAGCTCAGAGGGTAAAAGGGCTTGCTATGCAAGCATAAGGACCAGAGTTCAGAGCTCCAGTACCCACATAAATGCTGGGCAGGCAAAGGGTTTGTTTATGATTCTGACACAGTGGGAGATGGACTCAGGGGATCCTCAGAGTAATATTGCTACCCAGAGTAATCAAATAAGTGAGCTCTGGGCTGAAGTAAGAGACCCTGCCTTAATATGTAAGGCAGAGAGCTATCAAGAGAGACACTGGGTGGGCATCAGTCTTCTATTTCTCTCTTAGCCTCTTTTGTACTGAATCCTTAAAGGCTTGCAGGAATGTCTAGCCCCATGGCTTAAACATCACACACATACACATACACACACGCACACACACACCAACATGGGTATACATACAAACATGTATGCACATACCATATACAGACATGCACATGGAGAGCAAGAGAGAGTAAGCAGGGCATAGATAGATAGATAGATAGATAGATAGATAGATAGATAGATAGATAGATAAAGATGATATAACTATGCTGACAGTGGGTGTTGGTTCCAAGTAAGCTATGGTTTTGGCACGGGATTGGGGAGGCCTCACTATAAGAAGGGTACAGTGAGGCTCTGCAGTCCAAAACCTTCCTTGGGCACTGCTGTCTGCCTAGCCTTTGGGACAGTCCTAAGAGTCATCTTGGCCGCCTGAGAAGGACATCTAGGGTTCTAATTCCAGTGCTCCAGAGCACGGTGGTCACTTCTTTGCCAGTTCCAGGATGAGAAAACATCTCACTGTCTCTTAGGATTAATGTCCAAGTGTGTGAGATTAAAAAGACAGCAGTTTCCTTTTGCCTGTCCTTGCTCCTACTTCCCTTGTCTGTCCTCTGTAATACCAAGATGACAAGAATGATCTCACTGTGGTTTGTTGGGAAAGGTGATGTTTTCAGTCCACCCATTCATTTAATCCTCGAATGCACCCAGCATCCATTTGATGCATAGGAAATTCAGAACTTATGTGAATTAGTCACACACATCATATGTCTACTTAGAACTGAGGTTCAAAATTACACCCAGAGAATCAAGTCCCTGGGTGTGGGTCAAGGGCTCCTTGATGGGCTTTGTGAAAATGAAGGCCTAAACAGCCACTGAAACTAACACTGTCCCATAAGAATCCTCCTGAGACAGCGTAGGATCTTCCTCTCCCTACAAAAGCCCATGATGTTCCTGGAGATAACCCTGATCTCTAGCAGGTTCTGGGAGCTCCATGCTGGCAAGAGGTCTTCCCTACAGAATATAAATCCTGTGGATGCAGGACTATATATCTTCAGCATTTTCTTTTTCCTCTCTCTTCTTTTTTCTTTTAAGTTTAAACATGCTGGCTAGGCACACACTCCATCACTGAGCTATGTCCAAATTTATATTGCCAGGGCTTGGTTAGCGCTTAATGCATATTTTTGTTACACGAATCAGACTTGATGTCTAATCACCATCAGGTGAGTTTCAACAAATTATCTCTTTCTGTGCCTCAGTTTCTTTCTTTGAAGGCCTTCTGGGTTCTATCCTTCCTGTAATTTTTTTAAATAAAGGTCCAGAGTGTTGGGGCAGCCCAGCGGCTCCATTTTCAATGGACCGTACCCTTCCCATCTGAGGCTGTCTCCTGCCCTTGTCCCTGCCTCTGCTCTGTTTCTAATACCTGCTCTGGCTGCCCTACCTCTCTGGCTCTCCAGCCAGGGCACAGAGAGCCTAAGGTATCGACCCTGCAGTGACCTCAGCACAACCCCAGCTTGTCAAAAAGCTGCTGGGTCTTTGTTTGGCTTTCGAGCTCCCTGACTTTGGTGTGGAGATCACAAGTCCCAGCACAATGACCATTGTCTTTTCAACAATGCTCCTTGCCTCGACCACGCCCCTACAGCTTCCAGACTCAGCTCCATGGATCACCATGGTGGGCAAATGCTCCAACCCTGCTCAGTACAGGCCATACGCCATCCACCACCTACTGGCTGAGCCATGCTTTGTACTGCTGTAAGGGAGTTAAGTGGCTGTAGTCAGGCCAACGCTTACTCTTCTGGGGTGTCTGAGCCCTTCCTTACTCTGAAAGCAGGGCCCAGAGAAACCCCAGCCTAGTCCCAGGCTTCATGCTGGTTAATTTCAGGTCTCAGAGACCATACCTCCTATGATGGCAGGTTTGAAATAAATGTCTGTATATTGCCTAATTGGTGCCCTGTCCTGATACCTTGGATAACCCAACATGTGGGTCAGCTTGCAGCTCGTGGACCTTTCCCTTCAAGAAGGAAACTAGCAGGTGAAGGGAGAAAGGGACTTCAGGGGGTTACAGATTACAACAATGGCGGCTTTCCTTTCTCAAGCTGTTCCCATAGATCAGAAAGCGGGTGTTGTGTTTGGTATACATGGGTAGCAAACAACCACCACACCAAACAACTCCTCATTCCTGGTAAGCCAGCTTTCTTAGGAGATTTAAGGCCTAGGAGAAGTAGACGTGGCAGACACAGGCTATCTTGGCATACAGGGGTCCTTTATCACAAGAGGATGTAGGGTTCTATATTGACACATTCAAACCCCACAGCAGAGACATTCTGATTGAGGCCAACATGGTACAAACACTTTAGCCAACTGATCACAAAAGATCTCAAGTGATAGATCCCATCTTAACCCTGGCTCAGCAAAGCAGAGGCTGCCACCCAAGTGGCCTTTCCCTAACAACCATTTGACCCCTGCTGAAACTGGAGAGCGGCAGATATGGTCCCTGGCATGGCAGAGGGTGGCCAGAACGCCGTTCTCCATCAGAGTGACCAGTGATACATCACTCCGATCTCCCTGTCTGCAGCTTGGACCTGGCATCCCGCAAAGGCAGCCTTCTCTGGAGATGATCCGTGTGGCTGACTCAGCAGCCACACAGAATGAAGATAGAGAGAAAAGGGCAAAGGGCTCCTTGAGGGCCAAGCAGATGAGTGAGGAGTGGGAGGAAACCTGGCCTGAGGCACACACACTTTCACGTGACTGTTCTGGCTTTGGGAGGAAAGCAGGGTCTGTCACCACCCCACAGGACTCATTCCTCTAAAGCGCCGCGACCAGAGTAAGGCTGGCAAGGACAGCAACAGTTGGTTCCGAGGCAGTGAGAACCTGGCCCCTACTTACCTGACAGCTTGTTGGGAGGAGAGGAGCTGGGCTGGTGGTGAGGGGAGCCGTGAGAGAGCAGGGGGTTCAGGTTGTGCGTCTGGTTGGAGGTATAGGCGTCCATAGCCAGCTTCTGCCTGAATGCTTCTTCCTTCCGACGGTTTGCAAACCAGTTGTAGACACGGACCTCCGTGACCAAGTTGGAGCCTAGGCCGTGGGCTTTGGAGGGGGAGACCCCTCGTTGCAAACATTCTGCCCTGAAAAGAACAGAAGGGAGAGATTGTGAGTGAGGGCGGCTGGGGGATTGCATGTGCTGAGCCCCAAACACACAATCAAAGTGAGGTTGAAGGTCAGTGGAGACTAGGGATAAGCTGGCCTATCCAGAGAAAGGCCATCCAAATAGTATCTGAAAGGGCAGGAGGGAAGCTTTAGTGCAGGCCCTGAGGGGGCTATGCTGCCTAGAAGGCAGAACATAGGCCCTAATCTGGCTCTATTAGATGAATTCAGGCCAAGGATCAGCAATTTCAAGAGAAGGCTCAGTGATCGGCCTCCTGACACCTTTCCTGCCTCACGAAAGGCAGAGCCCTTTGCTGGCTCCGTCTGAGTCTCTTCCAGGTGCTGTAGGAGACATGGGCTTTGGGGGTTTGGATCCCCCAAAAGGGTGCAGGGAATTTCTACTCCTACTCTAGGCAAAGAGCTAGTGGAGAGGGGCGGGGCATTAAGAAGGGGGCTAGTCTCTCTGGTTATAAGTGCCAATGAAATCCCCAGCCCTGTGAGCTCCGATCTTGGTTCTCAGCAGCCTGAAGACCTCCTGCCAAATCCAGGCTGGGCTCCCTGGCTTTATCTTTTTACTGCCAAAGGCTGCCCAGCTTAGAGACATAGGCCTCCACAGGCCTCTGCCAGAGCAAGGACCAAGTGTTTTAGAGAATCAATATTGAAATGAAAGAGAATAAAGAATGAAGCCAAAAAGATTCCTCAAAGACGTCCAGTGTTTGCTTAAAAAAAAAAAAAAAGAAAGAAAGAAAAGAAAAAAGTTAAGATACAAAAAGAAGTCTGTTGAGTCAAGTGGGCCAAGCAATTCATACTCTCCTGTCTAATTTTCTTATTTGCTTGAGACAGGGTCTTACTAGGAAGCCCAAATGGGCCCCAAACTCTTGATCCTCCTTCCTCTGCCTCCCCAGTGTGAGAATTACAGGTGTGTGCCACTGTGCCAAGCATTACAGGTATGTGCCATAATACCTGTGCCAGGCCCCAGATTCTTTCTGGTCATGGAATTACAACTAGTGGAGGCCAGGGTTAAGGAACAGTTTGGTGTTGCCTGAATGGACTGGAAACATGTCTCTCTGGCATCAATTTTATGTCAGAGCTTCTAGAATATCTCCTCTAAAATAAACACTCATAGGAATAATAATTTAGTATTTCCCAGAGGTGAGATTCCATGACTAAAAACAACAATGCTACACAGGGCTCTCTGGCTCTTTCTCTTTCTTCTTTTAAACATTCATTTGTGTATTTGTGTGTGTGTGTGTGTGTGTGTGCACGCACATGCATGTGCATATGCCACAGCACATATGCTGAATTTAGAGGACAAATTTGCAAGATGAGGTTCTTTCTCGCCATCACGTGGATTCTAGGGCTCAAACTTGGGCAGTCAGGCTTGTCAGCAAGTGCTTTAACACCTTCTGATCCATCTTGCCTGTCTTCCTTGGAGCTCTTAAAATATTAAAATATGCTGAGACTCCTGAAGCAGTACTCCCACAATGTGTCTCCAACCTATTTATTAATGAACTTGGGGTTGTGTACACTTTGGGAGAGCCTGATTTAGGCACACTTAGCTGTATAGCCAGTATCTCAACATCACAGGACTGAGGGGGCAAACCTTTGCCTGCCTGCTCCAGTGAGCCTCTGGCATTACCTGTTGCACTCCTCCACTAAGGCCTCCCTCTCTTCCTTGCTGGGATTCTTTTGCCGGTCGTAGGCTTGGTACAAAATTTGCTGAGATGCTGGCCCCCATTTGAACCGGTTGCGACGCATCTTCTTGTTGGTAGGCTCAGAGCAGGTGTCCTCGGACTGCCCAGGCCCCTGGTTCTGTTGACTGAACTCTGGAAAGAGAAACAGCAGCTGATCCTGACTGCTTTTGTCTGTCATATTTCCAGAGCTCTGGACTGTCTGGTTGAACTCTGAAAAGAGAAAGGAGTAGATTTGATAGAGCCTGTAGCCTTCACTCCATAGACAGATAGACGGACAGACAGACCAATGGACAAATACCCCTAATATTCCTCTCCCTTAAGCTTTATGGTCTGTTCCAATTTCATGTGGAGATACAGTAGGGCTCCTCCCACTTGTCTTGTGTCCCCTAGCAAAACCATCATTTCCTTTCTTGGATAGATATAGCCAAGTCAATATTTTGAGAAAATTAATTCTTTTCCTTTGACTCATTGACCTTCTGACATGAAGCAACATTCTGAATCCTGAATGCTTGCATTTTTGTTTGTTTTGGTTTTTTCAGGGCAGGGTTTCTTGTGTGTCCCTGGCTATCTTGAACTCGCTCTATACCAGGCTGGCCTCAAACTCAGATCTGCCTGTCTCTGCCTCCCAAGCGCTGGGATTAAAGACATGTGCCACCACCTCATGACTCAGAATGCTTGTATTTTGATGACAAATATATGAGGCCAATCAAGTCTCAGGCTCAGAGGAAAATTGTTCAAAGGTGCAATTCACACTTACCTACCATACTTAGAGGCAGTGTGAGCTCTCCCTACCCTCCACTATTCACCTGTTCTGGGAACTTGCATTCTAATGTTTAGGATCTTTGAAAACCATGAAACCCCAAACCTTTAAAATCATGCTTTGAAATAAATGTACCCTGAGTTTTTTTTATCTGAAAGAGAAGATGCCCCTTAGACTTCTAGTATGATTGCAAAGGCAATTGTGTGTGTGGTGTCTTGGTGTGGGGTATGTGGTGTATATGTGATATGTATATGTCATATGTATGTATGTGAGGTATTCTTTGTGTGGTATATATGTGATGTGTGTGCGTGCGTGTGTGTGTGTGGTGTCTTTGTGTGGTGTGTGTGGTGTATATGTGATACATGTGTCATATGTATGTGTGTAAGGTATTCTTTGTGTGGTATATATCTGAGGTGTGTGTATGTGTATGTGTGTGTATGTTGTGTGACGTATCTTTGTGTGGTGTGTGTGGTATATATGTGATATGTGTGTTGTGTGTAGGGGTGGTATAATTTGAAAGATGGCAAGTGCAGAGTCCAAAACAGAGGATCTTTTCAGGAATGGCACTGAAGGAGCTGGAGAAATGTGGAAGAAAACACTGCCCTGCCTCTTTCAAGTCCAGGCAGAGCAATCTTCAACCCATCTTTATTGAATGAATGAAAGGCAGAAGACAGCCTGGTGGTGACAATGTTGGCTTCTGTGGTTGGACATTCACTTTATTTAGAAGGGAGCTATGTTGTTCTCTCCCCCAAGTCAGCATGGAGCAGGGTTCACAAAGGCATGGGACACATAAATTCACTTCCTAGCCCCTGTTCCCATGTTCTGGACCTTGATGTTTTCCTTTTACAGGTCCCGAGGTCACTCTTGAATTTCTCAGTGTCCAGCCACAACCTTTGGAGCCCAACATTAATGCCTCTGGACTTGACATAATTTTTAAACGTTATCTCAGACAACTGGATCACAGATCCTCACTATTTACTGTTTGAACCACAAACTCTTCCTACAGTCACTAATCACTATACCTGAGATTTTATGACCTGCGGTGGGCTCTCCTTCCATTTCGGCCCATCACAAGGAAGTGATAGCTTCTTCTCAGCCTGGACTTAGAATCCTAGCCATGGGAGGGGTGAGCTTTGTTTAACCCTATGGCCAATGGCCAGCTCAGAAGCAGCCTTCCAGGTGGCTGAATGGCCCTCGCCACTGGGGCCTTTGATTTGGGATGGTCCTCAGGCCACATTAGGGTTCTGTGTGCCCAGGAGCCCAAGGTGTTTTTAGAAACCAGAAATGGCCTCTGCTAAGTGTAAAAGAAGGGTGTCACTGGCTTCCTGGGATAATGTGGGGAAAAAGATAACTCCACCCACGGTCAGATTTTTTTCCAGGGGTTTTCACCCTTTACATTATTTGGCCTTCACAGAAACTCTTTGTGTGTGGTTACTTAAGGGTGAAGGTAGAGACAGAAGTCCCCTGTTCAGTAGGGAAGGGACTATTCAGTGTATCCTCTTCCTCCTCCCTGTGGGCCCTGTAGAGTCCCCTATGAATAAGAGCCAAAGCCAGTGAAGATAACTCCAAGTGTCTGGGATTCATTTGAGATTTTAATATGAAGTGAACAGCTGTCATTACAGTTCACAGGCAGTTGTCCATCTCTACAGAGCAATATACATATCCCTTCACCTAATTCTCACAGCCTTTCTATGGAAATAGTGTCATTATTCCCAATAGCAGACAAAAAAAACAAGTTCAGTGCAGTTAAGTGACGGACATATCCAAAGTATATATCATATCACATGAGCCTAGAATGCCCTAATGTTCCTAGCCACGAGCTTGTGAATCACCCCAAAACAACCCCAACCTCCCTAAACCTGACTTAGGTGGGGGAGGCTTTTGCTGGATACATCCCCAGCACAGAGGTTACTGTTGGGAGACAGAAGCCTGCACAAAGTCTGATTCTAGAGCATTTGTGGGCCAGTCAGGGACTACAGCACCCAGGGACCCAGTCTAGCCACACCCCATATTTGAAGAACTAGACTCCCATAGGTCCTCCAGCTACCACCAACTCTCCTCTACTTTCTTTCAAGTTAAATGGAACAGAAAACTTTTGATGCCCATAAAAAAGGACATCAGAACACTTGCTTCAGCAATCTCATCCAGGGGTTGGGAGCTAGTCAGGAAATTTCTATATGTGTAGACAAGCCCTTGGATGACACCATTTATTAGTTTTGTTTTGTTTTTTTTAATGAAGATTTTGTGTATCACCTTATTTTTCACCTTTTCTTTCTCTTTCCACTCAAACCATTCATTTGGTCTTTCTTTTATTCATCTCTCAAATTTTTGTCACATGCTGGTGTGTCTTTTCTTTATCCTTTAAGACTTGGTACAAATGCTACCTCCTCCTGTAAGTCCTCCAGGGTTTCTCCAGGTGCTATAGCGATTGCTCTACTGCCCAGCACATGCCATTCAGAGGGCTTGGGAAACTGCTGTTGTGAATTACTCCTTCAGAGGAGTGTAAGTCCACAGAGGCAAGGGCTTCTGCTCCCCACAGCCTAGCATAATGCTTGGGACATGACAGGTGCATCTATGATCATCACAGGAGGAGGAATATGTCCTTAAGTTCTACCTCCTGTAACCTTAAACCAGTGACAACAATAACACTAAACAAAAATGTCCCTTGCAGACTGCCATCCACTTGGTCAATTATCCCTTTTGAGCATCCTGAGACTCTTTCTGGGACTTCTGTCTTGTTAGATGGTCCAGTGTCTTCTGTGTCTCCCTGTCTGTCCTGGGAGAGCTGAGTGCACCCTGACTGTTGAGCCAGGCCCAGGGCTGTCTGGCCTTTGCAGGATGTTCCAGGGCTGTGCAGAAACTGCAGAGCTGCTTCATATCAGAAAGTCAGTTCCTTAAAGATGACCACCATGGGGCACAGCCAACCCTTGCTTTAAAGGATTGATTCCTACAACCTCACGGTGTCTTCTACTCTGGACACACAATGTTCCAACTCAAGGGTTAACTTCAGCCAGAGACAAGTGCCCCAAACCTTTCCTTCTACTGATGGCCTTTCTGCCCACAGACACCGTCACAATAAACACAGACTTGATCATTTTAGAGCAGTGTATAGAAAAAGGAAAGAAAGAAAGAAAGAAAGAAAGAAAGAAAGAAAGAAAGAAAGAAAAAACCCAAGAGCAATTTTAAAAGCAACTGTTCAGCAAGAGGGGGAAAATAGCCTATCCAGAAAATGATGGAAATGAATATGTTGACAAAGACACAGAGGCTCACAGCCCAGAGGGAAAAAGAAGAGGGGAGGGGGGAGAGAGGGAGAGAGGAAGAGAGGGGAGAAGAGGGAAGGGAGAGAGCGTTGGTGGGAGTGGTGGCAGCTGAAACTGTTCTAGAGAATGGGCTGGATTCAAACAGTTCAAGTGTAACGGCAAGGTATGATCTCCCCAAATAAAAACAGTTTAGAGGTTCAAACTCTCCTCAACTTAAAGACCCAAGCTTTTCAGCATTCTTGGGTGGAAGGAATCTTGGGACAGAAAGAAGACCTTGGGTTAAGAACTGAAATAAGCTGGGTATAGTTGCGCACGCCTTTAATTTCAGCATTCAGGATGCAGAGGCAGACAGATTGGATCTCTGAGTTCAAGGCTAGCCTGGTCTACAGAGTGATTGCAGGACAGCCAGAGTTACACAGAAAACCTTGTATGGAAAAAAAACAAAAACTAAAAAACCCCTAAAACTAAAACAACAATGACAAAACCCAAACAAACAAAATCCTGAAGTGATATGAGAATTGGATCAGCAAACCACCACATGTCAATTTGCATCAGGTAATCCACTATAAACATCATTATTGGGATAACCGATGACATTCTAAGGAAATCAGAGTTTTACATGGTAGTAGCATTTTGAACGTAATCTGGTAAATTTGATAGTTGTGTGAAAAGTGTGTGGAATAATCTGTACAACACACACATGTATAAGGAGGATGGATTGTGTTGGCAACTTGTGCACAATGGTTTAGAATCCCTCCCTGATTTTCTTTAATGATTTCTTCCAACCTAAAAACATTTAATTAAAACTAAATATGAAAAAAAAATTGGTGGGTCATATTTCCAAGCACAGACACTTTAACTGTGTCCTGCCTCAGCTGAACAGGAAGTCATCACTAGATGGAGTCACAGCTGAGCCCAAATTCTAATCATGGTGAATGTGAGTTATAGATTTAAATTGTTTCTGGACTTAGGCCTCCACTCCCTCCACCCACCCACCTCCCTTCCAAGGATCAGGGCCAGGTTCTGATTATCTATACAACACCTTAATTATTTATACTTCTTCCAGAGGGAAGGAAAATAACAATAATGGTGATCGATATTGTTGACCACTATGTAATCTTTTCTTTGGAAACCCAGACCTGTGGTCATATGGCAACCAGAGACAATGAAAGGGATATTGGAAAGAAGGACTGAAAACATTCAGAGTGCGTTGCATACAAAGAAGGGTTTTTCAGTGTAACTAGCTAGCTGTGTAGCAAGGGGCTGTGTGTGAGAGAAATGATACAAGATAACCCACTGTGTGGCATCTGTAAGGCCAAATCTACCTGCCAACTTCTTTAAAAGGCCTTCTTGATGGAGGGGAAACTGAGGCAGCCGGTGGGGCAGAGTAAGGGTAAAAAGTTACTGTAAGTTGAGGCGGAGGCGGGATTAAAACACTTACGTCGAAGGATCTCCCGTTGCTTCCTGACGTACCAGGTATACAAGGCCGCTCGCTTTTGGGTCTTCATGGGGGTGCCCTTGTTGAGGTGCTGGGAGAGGTGGGATTGGTTCAGGCCTGTGACGTCAACCACCTCCCTCTGGGGGATGTTGTGCTGCTGCATGTAGCCCTTGATCATTTTGGCAGCCCTCCAAGGGTCCTCACTAGACAGATAAGCATATCATTAGGGTGCTGGTGGGAAATGCCCAGGGAAAAATAGTCACCTGCTAGGAACAAAACTCATCTTCGTGTATTTCTCTACCTGTCCTTGAGAGAGGTGTAGAGCTAGAAGAAAACTAAACACGGTAAGAATAGATGCTTCCCACCTAGTGCATATAAAAAGATACAGCTTTTCTGAGTTAGGCACGGAAGTAGAATGTTTCTTTAAACACACCCCCTCTCCCCTATCCCCGCTTCCCCACACCTCCTAGGCCGTGGAAGAAAAAGCTCTTGCTTTATTCTGCTTTCCTTGGATTTCAAGAGACTAAAAGACAAAAGTCCCACTGGAGACTGGAGATTCCTGGAGCCTGAGCTGGTCAAACTGATTCTACACGGAGCAAAATCAGTTTTTAAATCCACTCCCTTTCGGTCTAAACCTCTCTAACGTTATTCTCTTTCTGAAAAGGAGACCCAATCTGTTAAAACAGGGCTGGGTCAGTGTGCACACCTCCTGGGATGCAGAGTCTTCTAAAGAGTGTCTGTATGTTAAATAAAATTATTTTTGTTTGATGTGTTCAGAAACCTCCAGCAAACAAACTGAGATACTTCATAAGTATTTATGTAGTTGTGATTCCTTTTGTAGCCAAATATTACATTGTTTCTGGAGTTTTAGAAAAGTGTTCTCAAACACAATGGCAACACTCCCTCTGGTTGAAGAACCAGGGCACTTGGAAAGCAGATAGTTTCCTTTTTCTTTCTTTTTTTTTTTTTAATTATTCACAGCCCCACCTCCAAAATAAACCCCATTGAGGAAGAGTAATTTTAGTAAGACATTAGTGATCCCAAATGCCCCTTTTGCCTGTATGATCACATTTCTCTGATATGGAAAGGACACCTGGGAGGTAATAGTTCTCGTGGATTTCAAGTTTAGACTGAGAATGTAGTCACGCTTCTTATTTCTCACAACTCAGACACAGTTTATCATTATAAACAAGATGCAGAGGTGTTTTCCCAGCTTTTTTAAATTTAAAATGTTTTCAACTTCGCTGTTACTTTTTCTTGCTTGTTAAATAGATGGCTTAGAATGAGAATTGTCATTGAAATTAAAAGACTAAGAAAGTAAAATGCACAACACAGATCAAAAGTATTAAAGGAACAATACAAGAATGTATATGATTTAATACTGTTACAGAAACAATCCACTACTTGTTGAAATATATATATATGTATATATATCATATTTTAGCTTAATAGGACATCAAAAAACGAAGAGAAAATTTGGTTCAGACAAAACAATAAAAATTGGTGTTGGAGCTGAGGCCAAATTAGATACAGTGGTAAAACACTTGTTTTTCAATAGTGCCTGTAAAAATCAATTAATTCATTTAACATATTGAGATACTACAGCAATCAAGGGAGATATTTTATAGGCATTTGAATTGTGACTATTTCAGCAAACCTTGGGTATTATAGATTCGTGAGAAGCAAGGCTTTGAATGAGATGTTTTTGAGAAATGTAAACTTTCACATTAATGACATACAAGTTAATGAATTTCTCAAGCATTTATAAAGGCACAGAAAGTAAAACAACATAATGAAGTCGTAAGAACAAAAGCAGGGAAATGCGTTCCAGTGTCAGACCTGGAGAGTTCATCATGAGCAGGAGGAAAACAAGGCAATCAACATTTTAGACATAACCACGTAAATAGCAGCGATCGATCGGCTAACAGCACATTGCTGGCTAACATTTCCACAGACACTTTTAGGAGGGATACATTTCTAACAGGTAGGAACAAAAGCTTCAAAAGTTGGAGAAAACAGTATTTGCGTTTTAAAAGTTAATACTGTATCGCCTTAACAGATCATTTGGCCACTTTTCCTTTGTTTGGCTTCTTTATTTGTTATTCTACATGCCTAAGAAACCTAGCGAAACAGTGTGTTCTAAGTGTGAGTGGTTATGTGAAAAGGAGGAATTAACTCAACAACCAGAAAAGAAAAACAAAGCAACCTTTCACCCCCCTCCAAAATACAAAACAAAAACAAACAAACAAAAAACCGTTGAGACAAAACCTTCAGGCTCAGAATTAAAATATTTGAACTGGTGGGGGTAAGATGGCGTAGTTACACCTTAAAAAAAAATTCTCAGATCCCAGAATGTCCCTCATATTCCCTAGGGGAGAGCTCTGAGGGTTAATTTAAGGTAAGGAGTTATTGGGAAATACAGTTTCCTCACCGGGATAAACTCGGGATCCCGAGAAGCTCTCGGCCTTGGTCGAGCCAGCCCAGGTGTCAAAAGTAAACCCGTGGTGGCCGCTTTGTCGGCCAGACCCGCTGCTTCCTCAAAGATGACTTTGCTGCCCTGGAGCAGAGAAGTCCTGGGCCTCAGTCCGCGAGGAACTAGGACCCTTGGTTCCTAGGTGGCCGCCGGTTCTCCTAACCGCCTGGGGCACACCAGCCTCCAGGATAGCAGCCGGGGACCATAGAACAACGCAGTTTGCAACCTTTCTCTCTGGCCAGGCTCTTCCAGCCTGGGAGAAGGCATCCAGGCTCGCCACCGAGTGACCCTCCTCCCCCGCACACCTTTCTTTTCTTTCTGACTTAGAGGGGAACAAGGTTGGGGGGGGAGAACAAAAACAAAAGAGGGTGCCTGGTAACCTGCAGTCGGCTGTGCAATTTCTTGAAAAATTACTTTAATAAAGTCGGACGCTCCAGGCTTAGGGGAGGGAAGGCGGCACCAGTTTGCGAAAGGGACAAAAGCCTTAGGGTGTGTCCTGGGTCCTCACCCCAGTTAGAGTCTGGGCTCTCCTCCTTCTGCTCCCCACCGGCTTGAGGGAGGGAAGAGGGCCCAGGTACTAAGACCCCCTCCCCGCACTTGAACAGGCTCTGCGCCCACAGGGCCCTGCGGGTGTCGGCTTCCCGGAGTGGCTCAGGGACCTGGGGGCGCGCCCTGCAGCGTCGTGCGTGTGCCCTGCGAGCACCCCCTCCTGCGTTTTGATTTCCTTCCCTTTCTAAGCCGAGTTTACAACTTCACCAATGAATAACCCGCCTCTCTTTTCAACCTAATCACGCTCTTTGTGTACTTTCTGTTGATGATTTATAGGAATAAATTAATAACACCCAAACTCCACGTGCTGCAGTTTATGTTACATCTCCGCTGTGTCCAGCCCAGCATGGGGACCATGGTGGTGAAGGAGCCCTAGGCCTCTCCGGCTTCCCTAAGTCGGCTGGGAGGTAAGCTAGACGGCGGGTCAAGGCAGTCAGAAAGAAGGGCCTAGGCCCCAGGGGGCTGGTGACAGGATGCTAGGTCGCTGAGCCAGGCCCAGAACAACCTCCCGGCCAGTGTGCGGTCCTAGACGCTCTGAGGGGCTCGGGTCCCCAGTTTGTATCCTCTATGCCTGACAACATCCAGCCCCCTAAACCCGGCCAGAGAGAAATCATTGTCACGTGGGGAAACAGTGAGAGTACAAACCCAAGCTTGTGAATTAGAGCAAACACATTTTAGGGGGTTCAAATATATATATAATATATTATATGTATATATAAGTTCTACAGATTGCCTTGGCAAGCGGCCCAGTCCCCAAAGCGCAAATTCAAATGCAAGGTCACATCCCACCCCAAGCTCGCGCTACAGGTGGGGGAGCCGAGCCGCTGAGGCCGGGCACTCACTCCTGGACTCTGAAACTTTGAAGCCGCAGGGCTTAAGAGTCTGAGGCCACGCGAGGGGCTCCTTCCTGAAACCAAGTGGCCCCGGAGCGACGTGCAGTCTAAGGGAGCCACTTGGCTCCTTGGATAATTAGTAACTAGCTGTCAAAACGTACGCCCGGGCGAGCGGGCTCAGCCACCGGAGAGACCGCCAGCTGGCCTGGGTTCCCCGAGGATGATCGAGGACCTGCGGGGTGTTGCTAGCGAGATGCGTTCACACCCACCTTTCCCAGATTGGGACCAGGTGCTCTGCAAAAACGGGGGGTGGGGATCTTAGGACCAGGGTACCCCACCTATTCCCGCATCCTTTCATTCGTGGTTTCTTTTGCTCGGCCTAGGTGTCCGCACAACAAACTTTCCACTTTGTAAGTCTAAACCCGAGCTCGCACCGGCGCTGCAGAAGCAAGGACCCAGCCAGAGAACTTGCTTCCCAGGCCTCAGTCTCCAACGCTGCCAGGCCCTCGGCAAAGAACTGCGGGTTTCTGGGAGAAAAGTGTGGCTTGGAGTTTTGGAAATTGGTAGGGACATAAACCTCAGGTTTTGGAGGAATCGCAGCTCTCTCACTGCACCTCTAGCCATATGACTTAAGGCTCCGCACCTTCGGTTCCCGTGCCTGGGTACCACCAACAAGGTGCTTGGGTCCAGGGTGCCCGCCTAGGTGGAGGCGGATGAAGCCTCGGGTTCCAGGTCGCTGGATGGAGGGCTAGGTTCAGTTGTTGGCAGGGAAGCGGAGCGCCCCGGGGGCATTGCATTTTTTTTTCCCGTGGGAAAGGGGCTTGCGGGAGAGCAGTCTGCACCGCATGCCTCCAGCACCGGGCCAGAGACTCCATGGACTCCGTGGGCTCCCGGGCGCACCCAGCACACCTTGCTTGCTGCCTACCTGAGCATCCGGTCCACCTCGGCCCGCTGCTCCGCGGCCTCCTCGGTGTTGAGTGCCTGCAGCTCCTTGAGGATGGGAGGGGTGTCATAGTCGTCGCCGTCCTCTGAGCCCTCGTCCCCAGACAAGCGGCCCTTGGCGTGGCCATTGGTGAGAGTGTGGAAAACCGGCTTGGTGTCGAGATCCGCCCCACTCCCGGGGGACAGGGGCAGCGTCTCCAGTTTCACCCCAAAATTCGGGGACGGCAGTAACTCTTCCAGGGCCTGGATCAGCACTTCTTTGGTGACTCCGGAGCTCAGCAGGGCGCTCAGGAGTTCTTGCTGTAGCGATGTGAGCTTGGACACCATTTTCCAAGAACGAAAAAAGAAGGGGGTGAGGGGATGGGTGGGTGTGAGAGAGGAGGGTGGAGGGGGGTTTTACAAGAGATCCCCAAGTCCTGGAACCCCTCCACCCTTTAGCTTTCAGACACCTGTTACTCCCCGGGGTCCCGGAGACTCCTCCGAGAGGAGTCAGAAAACTTCTAACTTGCCATGATCGCCACCATTAGCCCATATAAGATATGCAAATGAGTGGGACGGGCTCAGCTTTCGGCAAGATGCAAATGGTGGTGGGGAGGGGGAAAAACCGAGAGAGTGGGAGAGCCTAAGGGACAGTCCAACGGAGCCGGAGACTTGGGCAGGGATCGGGACTTGTCAGGGCCCATTGTACTCACGCTGGGGGGGCTCCAAATCTTTTCTACCGATTCTGTTTATCCGCCAAACTTTAGCTGACCTTTGAACTTGTAAAGCAAGTGACTTGCAGCCTAGGCTGGGGCGGGAAGGGGGGAGCGGGAGGGGGGCGCTTTCCGCTGGCTGAAGGTTCGGCTTTAGTCCAGAAAGAAGAAACCGCATTTCGGGGGTTCAGGTGAGAGAGCTGGAGAAAGTTTGGGTACCTTGGGATAGGGGGTGTGTGAGAGGATGAGGAGAGCGGAAAGCCTCCAAGGTGTCCGCAGGTAGCGAACCTGGAGTTGCAGCCTGGAGTAGTGGGGAATCAGATCTTTTGGGAATGGGAGCCAGAAAGAAGAGTGTGGTTCGAGGAGCGGTTAGAAGGAATTGGAGGGACCCAGGTTATTTTTGGTTTATATTTACCTTGGTTACTGCTCTTCAGGCCCTCCTCAACCAAGCCTGGTAGTTTGGATTTGCAGGATTGCCGGCCCACAGACCGCGGAGTTAGGATAGAGTAGTAGTAGCCAGAAGCCTGCGGGACTCTTGAAAGGAGGCGCCGACTAATTTATGGCCCGAGGGAGTAGCGAAAGTGGAGCTCTGCCGCTGCCCGGCTGCAGCAGCCTGGCCAAACCAAGGGGGAGCAGGACACCTGGGGCGCACTCTCCAGCAGCCTAAACCCCCCGGACGGAAAGAAGCGCCGGGTTCTGCAGGCAAATCTAGGGCTGCGGAGACTTCTTTCTAGCAGTGAATGCAATGCGTAGCTTGGCCTGTGGCTGGACCGACAGTTGCAGCTCTGGGTTACCCAGGCCTACTTTTTCTGATTCTTAATTCTAGGAGGTCCACGGTGCCGGGAGTTAGAGACGCACTCTATAAACGCAAGTTCACTATGACGGTGGTAGGGGTCCTGCATGCCACCCAGAGCAGGTGCCCCCAAAGCCATTGAAGAAACTTTTTTTTTCCCACCCAGGTTTGGCCCCGGAAGGAAGCCCTGAGCCTCTCGGCACGGCAG
The DNA here is from genome assembly GCA_907164525.1 of Lophiomys imhausi. Lineage (NCBI taxonomy): Eukaryota > Metazoa > Chordata > Mammalia > Rodentia > Muridae > Lophiomys > Lophiomys imhausi. The sequence goes on from CAJQZJ010001558.1 coordinate 12,286,618, forward strand.
GAGTTTCTGCCACATCCCCCCTGGGACCCGGAGAGGAAGGAAGGAGGCACAGGCCGCACCCAGACCTCCAGGCTGGGACCTGACCTGCCTGCCGGGGAAGGAACTGCTCAGATCCACACGCACTAGTAGCTCCCAGGGTAGCGGCCATTTTGAACCTCGGTTCCCTCGTTTGTGAAATATTCTTCTAATATCCAGGATGCAGGGACGGTGTGGACACGGAGGGAGATCACCTGTGCAAAGCTGGCTAACGCCTGTGTTCACGTTTACCAGTCTGTGAAAATGCGAGGTCAGCTCCCGGTAGTAAAATCTAGCCTTTTTGGAAGCTTAGGGTTCTCAGAATCGGGGACGTTGAGGTTGGAAGAACTGGGCAAAGAAGGACAAACTTTCAGAACACCAAGAGGGCAAAGGAACTTCTAAGTACATTCTCTTACTGCTTGCACTTTCAAACACAACCAGTTGAGAGGAAATTGTGGTTGGGTCAGGATAGAGAGGAATACTACCAATGGAGAAGAGAGGCCAGCAGGGAATAGTGCCCTAACCTACCAGGCACAGGATCAGACCTCCTGGTGAGCAGATCTGATGATTTGGAGGCAGGCTGCGAAGAGTGAAAGACAGAGCTGGTGGCAGGTGGCAGGTACCTGGTGGCAGGTGGCAGGTACCTGGATCACCTGTGCTAGGATTCTGGGAAAAGGAAGGGGGTGAATGTATGCATGAGATTCCTCACAAGGTTTATTCCTATCACTATCTGAGAAAGGGGTCATAAGTTCACAGATGTGGGGGCCCTTCATTTCACCTTCTTGCTTTCTAGTTTGTTGTGACATGTGACCGATCTTTGCAGTAGGAGAACTCTCTCTACCTCCCAACTCCACTCAAGCAGGGTAATGAAGTGTTCAGAGTAAATGTCCCCGATGTAAAACCTTTTTCTGTTTGCCCTGTCTCTTACTCAGTATCATGATATAAGTATAATGAGCAGTAGTTTCTGTCTTAAGCTAGGAAAATCCATTAAAATGCCACCATCACCATCAACTGCCCACTTATCAGCACAGCTTTGATTTGTGGTTCTAACTGTGGTGTGCCACCAGACACCCAAACCTCCCTCTCTCAAACTCCAGTGTTAACAAAACATGTCTACTCCCTTACCCTCCACCTGAGCTTCCCACCCCAGCCACCATGTGAATGTACAGGAAACTACACATAGAGGTCAGAAAACAGTTCCCATGTGTGCAGGTAGGTCTCCCAGGTATCCATACCCTGAGATTGTCCTACCCAGACCTACAGTTTATTTACTACTCAGAGTGATATAGAATATTATCAAGTAATTGCAGTTATAGATGTGTGAGCAGATGTGATAACCATGAAAGTGTACTTGTTATTTTATTTTTATGTGTATGAGTGGTTTGCTTGCACGTATGTATGCATACCATGTGTGCTCCTGATGTGCCTAATGCACTTGGAAGCCAAAAGAGGGTATTGGATTTCCTGGAACTGGAGTTAAAGACAGTTGTGAGCTGTCACGTGGGTGCTGGGAATAGAACCTGGGAACCCGGGTCCTCTGGAAGAACAGCCAGTGCTATTAACCATCAAGCCACCTCTCCACGTTTATTTATTTTTAATGTGTGTGAGTGTGCCTGAATGTCTGTGCACCATGTGCATGCAGCGTCTAGGGAGGCCAGGAGAGGCCTTTGATACTGGAGCTGCAGTTACAAGGAGTTGTGAGTCCCCAGGTGGGTTCTGGAACTGAACCCAGGTCCTCTGCAAGAGCTGTAGGTGCTCTTAACTACTAAGCCACCTTTCTAGTCCCCATTTAGAAATTATTTTTATGTGTAAAGTGTTTTAATTCCATGTATGTCTGTGCACCATGTGCATGCTTGCTGCCTTTAGGGCCAGAAGTGGGCAGTGGATCTCCTGAAACAAGAATTACAAATAATTGTGAACCACCATACACTCGGGTGCTCAGAACCAAGTCAGACCTCCTACAAGAGTAACAAGTGCTTCTAATTGCTGAGGCATCTCTCAAGCCCCTGAAGAATCTATGTTTTTTTTGTTTTTGGCATGGAACTCACTATGTTAGGCCAGGCTGGTCTTGAACTCCTAGGGATCCTCCTGCCTCTGTTTCCCTCATGCTGGGATTAAAGGTGGTTCTATGTTTTGATAGACTTAGGATGAGTCTGTAGGACATGTGCATATTGCTCTGTGTGTCTGTGCACGTTCCTGTACTAATTAAGTTATATAAGTTATAGCTTAATATAGAATATGTAACTTAATGTAAGTACTAGCTTTTCTAATTAAGTTATGTAAGTTATACTTAATTAGAAAAATAAAATCTGTTCCCAAGATGTGCATGGTATCACTAGGGAGGTAGAAACGGGAGAATCAGAAGTTCAAGGCCAGTTTGGGAGAGAGTTCAAGGCTTGCCTGAGCTCTAAGAAACCCTGTCGAAAACAATCACATGAAAACAATTCCAATGTATAAAACATAAACAGTGGTGGTCATTAGCTTACTCACCAACTGTTTACAGCTGGTTTGTGGTCTTCTAGAATCTTTTCTAGTCATCACTTGTATAATCCATTATCATAAAAGTTTATAGGCTGGCCAGGTGGGGTGGCACATGCCTCTAATCTCAGCATGGTTGATCAGGAGGATCTGGAGTTTGAGGCCAGCCTGGACTACACAGCAAGGCCTTGTCTGAAAACCAAAACCATGCCAAACAAAACCCTAGAAATTAGTATGTCCTAATAGTCAACAATCATTTCCCATAAAGGGTTAGATAGTAAATATTTTAGGCTCTGCGGGCATTCAAGTCTCTGTGGTGGCAATTACTCAATTCTGTTGCATACAATGCAAAAATGAATACCTGTGGTTGTCTTAATAAAACTTTATTTATTAAAAACATTGGCTGACATATTTGGTTCATAGGCCACACTTCATTAAACTTGGGTAAAAGCTTCTGTGGGTTTGAACTTATAGATACGAAACAACCATAGAAGTGGTCTCATGTCCTTTCTTCCCTCTTAGGATGAGGAAGCAAATGCCTTATATGGGATAAGAAATTACTTCCCCATGAAATATAACCTAGGATATTAAGGAAGGCCTGGTTTTGGAATCAGGTGGACCAGCTGCTTTCTGCGAATGCCCAGTTTGACTTTGGATAAGTTTCTCCATTTCTTGTAGTTTTTATATCATGAACATGTATAAATGTTGATGATGATGGAATTTATGTTGTTGGAAGAATTCAATGACATAACTCAGAAAAATATCTTGAATGGGTCAGCATGAGCAGGACCCAAATCAAGTGCTTGCTCAGTCAAAAACGTGGCTCAGGAGCTCCTACCTCCTTCCTCTCTCCCTTTCTCTCTTTCTCTCCATCCTTTCTGCTTACCCAGCATACAGGTAAGCTCACTACCAAACACTCCTAAGTATTCACTGTGTGTGAAGCCCTTTGAAGGAATCAGCAAATCTCAACACCCCACCTTTCAAAAAATCACTTCTAGCTCCAAGCCTTTATTCCCCTCAAGCCTGATGCTACGAGATCACTTAGCCAGGAAAACTCCTAAGGACAAATATTTTTTGTCTTTTGATTCAACAACCTACACCTTTCTGCTGGGTCATTTTTAGAAATAGGGTGTTTCCAGTAGCTTGTAAAAGATTAAATTAAAAATTGGCAGCCTAGTATGATATTAAACTAATAAATACTACACCTACCATTGAGAACCTTCATTGCAGTACAGTAGCCCCACACTTGTTCCTCCCTCTGCAACTGCAACAGCGGTGAGTAGTGAGACTAGTAGTGGGTCCAGTACGCAGTGGACAGTCCTCAGATTTTTGTAGAATATATCACAGGCTCCATGTATAGCAGGTATGCCATGAATGTTTATTGCTAAGGGATATGATAGGCTAGAACATATAGAAAAACAAACAGATAAACAACCCCGTAACTTTTACTGGCATTTCTTGGAAGCTGTCCTCAGATTAATATTAAAATAAATTCTGAGAGCTTGCTCATAGCTTCTAGCAGGTGAAAGCCACTACTCTTATACTCTTGACCCAAGACTTATTTTCTATTAGAAGAAGGTTTTCCTCTTCCAACCAACATGCAGCTGCTGAAGGGAAATGCATGGAGTGGTGAGGGAGCAAGAGGACTCAAAGCCGCCTAGCCAGCCAGATCAGCCACTTAACCCTGGTGATCAATGGGGTGACAGATGTCGCAGGCAGATCAGCCTCACACATCCAAACATGATGTGACTGTGTGTGTGTGTGATTATTTGAAGGTTTCTAATATTAAAGTTTATGAAAATACATATAAGCAGAATCACATAGCAAAATAAAGTAAGTTCTGGGCTAGTGAGATGGTTCAGTGGCTAAAGGCACCTGCCATGTGAGTTTGGTTCCCCAGGACCCACAAAGTGAAAGAAGAGGGCTGACACCTGCAGGTTGTCCTCTGATCTCCACATTCAGGCTGTGGCACAATTATACCACCCCCCTCCACACAATACACACTAAATAAAACGTGATTAAAAAAAAGTTCTAATGAGATAGATTGTTATGTCACCCCCACACTTTTTCTTCTCACAAACTTGTAAAACTGGATGTACCATTTTCACTCTAATAGGGAGTAAACAGAAGCCCCAAGAGAATAAGATTTGATCCAAGAACCTACACATGGCTAAGTATTGGAGCCTATGATTTGAACTGAGGACCATCAATGTGCCGCTAAGCAGTTATTTTCTAATGACACTGTCTATTCGACAGATTGAACACAAGGCACAGCCTGGGTGTAGGAACAAGGTCTCTGAATAAGACACAAGAGTTTCCCATTTCACTCCTGATGCCATGGTCTGGGAATACAATGGCCTTTTGTATTTCTTCTCAAGAAGATGTGCTAGGAAAGGGCCTATTCTATGAGCCAGGCATCTCCACCTGTTCAGCATTATCCTGTGTCTCCCTGGATGACATCTCTTCCTCTTTAACTCTGGAGTTCTTAGTTCTTAGAGCAGTGGGCCTTGCCTCTACATTCTGTCTACAGTGCCCTGTGAAGGTTCTGGCCATGATTTGTCCCCTCATACAAATGTGGCCACTCAGCCTTGCACTAAGGGATGACCAAGGTACCCTTCTATGCCCTCGTGACCAGGTGCAGACTCAGCTCCCAGACCTGGGGGTAAAGAGCCTCTGGAGATGCTGAGTCATCAAAGCAAATATTTCCTAAGTCTGAGTCACATGCTGGGCAGTGTGTTAGGGGTCTGGCATCATTGAGACAAATTAGATTCAATTCCTTCTGTAATAAGTTGGAAGAGAGATACGGACATGTGTGGTCCTCCCTCTACCGCATGGGAGCAAACAGGCTTCATGATGCACTTCGGGCATCTGTTTATTCCTCATAATCGTCCCCAGGATGGTATCACTATTCCTCTTCCTAGTTTTCTTTTCTTTTTCTTTCTTTCTTTTCTTTTCTTTTTTTTTTTTTTTTGAGACAGGATTTCTTGTGTATCCTTTGCTGTCCTGGAAGTCAGTCACTCTGTAGACCAGGCTGGCCTCAAACTCAGATACACCTGTCTCTGCCTCCCCAAGTGCTAGAATTAAAAGGTGTGCACCACCACGCCCACCTAGTTTTCTTAGTTGATGCTCAGAGAGCTTGAGTTGCAGGGAACTTCTCACACTCAGTCGAGGTTCAACAGCAGTTCCTCTTGGCTTTGGTTTCCATACCAGCTAAGAGGCTTGTGCCACAGGGAGGCCAGCCTGGTGTCAGACTGATCTGGATTTGAAACCTGTCTCTGCTGCCTCTGAGACATGCCTTTGAGTAGCTTTCCACTTTGAACCCCTGTTTCTTCATCTGTAAAACAGACACTATAGAAATCAGTAGGGCACACGCTGTATGTAAACTGCCTGGCACAAAAATAGAAGCAACTCTTAATAAAAATTGGGGAAGCAGGGGCTAGGGTGATGGCTGTCAGTAAAGTGCTTACTGCAGTGGAGACTGATTCAGTGTCCAGCCGAAGATGCTGCCTGTGATCCCAGTGCTGGGAAGGTGGTGAAAGGAGGGTCCTCGTGACTTGCTGATCAGCCCCACCTGTCTACTGACGAGCACTAGGTTCAGTTTCAAAATAAAAACCAAAAAACAAACTCTGTCCTTTATTGTAGAGAATGGAGGAAGACACTCAATCAGCTGCCATCCTTTACATGCAGGCGAGTGCACCTACACACACACACACACACACACACACACACACACACACACACACGCATGTACATACATGCAAGAGCTTACACACATGCACACATGTATGCAAGTGAACACATACCACGTGGCCACACATGTATGTATGTGCACACACAAGTGCATACACATGTGCACACACACAGGCCACATGTACACACACATACCCCCCCACACATACACACATTGGGGGAAGCAGCAAAGTTCTGGGAAGATTCAGGACCCCTGAAGGATGAAGCGGGATTCCAGCATTGAAGAAAAGCTCCACAGCATTTCAGGCAGTAAGAAAAGCAGAACAGAGACTTAGCTTAGAAAGCAGCCAAGAAGAAGATGGGTGCTGGCTGGCTGGCTGTGTGTACTGGGGAGACACCAGAAACTAAGGTCAAGAGCTGACAATGACCAACACTGTCTGCCAGGCCTGTGGTTCTGAACTGCTCTCTTTGGGTAATAAGAACTTTGGAAATTTTCATGAAGGTATGTGTCATTGTGTATTTTTAGAAATGGCTCATTAGGAGCTGACCATGGCAGCATACACCTGTATGTAATTCCAGCACTTGGGAGATGGAGGCTGGAGGATCAGGAGTTCAAGGCCAGTCTTGGCTACACAGACTTTGAGGTTAGCCTATAAAGACTCGTATAACATCAGTAACTGTAGTAGTGGCTGTTTGTCACAGTGCTTCCATCACTGTGCTAAGATTTACACCGTTATCTTAGGTGATCATTAGGGACCTGGGGTCCCTCCTACCAAATTAGGGTGGCAGATTAGGGAAGTGGTTGCTGATTCTTTCTCTTTTTTTGAAGTCAGATTCACTAACTACATATGGAAATGTTATTTAACTTCTCTGGACCTCAGTGTTTCCATCTTTAAAATGGGGACGGAAGACAGCTGACTGATGCCAACCTCCAACCTTCACACGCACTTGCAAACACAAAACACACACACACACACGTGCACAGGCACATAGACATAAAGTCATAATGAAAACATTAAAAATTGTTTTAAATGTAAATATCAGTAAGATCCACCTCAGAGGAAGGTTGTAAATAAGAGTCAACATATGTAAAAGAATTAGGAGACACATGTCCAGACTGTCAAAGGTGGCATGGCACATCTACAGAGGGACCCAAGGGTGTCTTTGATAGAGAGTATTCAGGGACCTTCTGCCCTTCCTAGGCAGGAGGTCATCATGAAGGTCTGTTGGCAGAGCAGGTACAGTCAGAAAGAGAAACCATGAGAGCACCCATTCCTGGTATTGGTTAATTAACCTGTGTCGTGTGCCACTTCACTGATCTTTTACGTATATTATAAAACTAATGTAAATATAAAAGTTGGCAAACATGAAGGAGACTTACGATTCCCTCCCATCTCTTCTGTACATCATCTCGCACATTCCAACTTGGGGACTGCTATTCTCATGCATAAAATTGGCAAAGCTTCCTATTACTGATACTCATTTTTCAGGTTACCATACATAGTAATAGCTTCACTGTGGCCTTTTCATATACAGATGTCATTACATTTTGTCAAACTTTATTTTACTTTCTAAGATTTTTTATTTCATTTACATTATGTACATAAGTGTTTGCTTTCACGTATGTTCGTCACCTCAGTGCCTGGTAGGTCAGAAAAGGGTGTCAGATCCCCTGGAACTGTAGTTACAGGAGATTGTGAGTTACCATGAGGATTCTGGGAACTGACTTGGGTTCTCTGCAGGAGCATCTGGTGTTCTTAACCACTGGGCCATCTCTTTAGCCCTTATTTTACTTTTAGATAAACAGAAACCTAGATTGAAGTTGTCAGATAGCTGCTTCTCGGGAATCTTGTAAGATTTGAAAAAAAAAAAAGTGTGTGTGTGCGGAAATGTTTAACAGTATGGGATAAGAGAAGCAGGGAGGGAGAAGAAGAAACTGAGAAAAAGAGATAAAGCAATAAACCTTAAAAAGAGAAAAAAGTGGGAGATAAGGGAAGAAAGAAGAGATTAAAAGAACGGAAGAAGCTGGGCGGTGGTGGCGCACGCCTTTAATCCCAGCACTTGGGAGGCAGAGGCAGGCGGATCTCTGTGAGTTCGAGGCCAGCCTGGTCTAAAAAGTGAGTCCAGGACAGCCAAGGATACACAGAGAAACCCTGTCTCTAAAAACCAAAAAAAAAAAAAAAGAACGGAAGAAAGGAGAAAGAGTGGAAGAGAGGGAGTGTGAATGAGGAGAGCAGGGAGAGGAGGAAAAGAAAATAAAGGAGGGGAGGGAAGAAGAGGAGAAGAGGGGAGGGGGAGGAAGGAGGGGAGGGGAGGGCAGGGGGAGGGGAGAAATGCCCTGGGTGCCACTTTAGGCCCAGCCTTTGCTCGGAGCCCTCATCTTTGCAGGAATGCCGGTCACAGTCTATAGGCTGCACCTTGGCCTCCTTCCACAGGCTCAGAACCACCCATTAATGAAGTGGACGAGCTAGTTCCCTTCCCCGGCCGGCCTCTTGAGGCAGTTGTGTCAGCAGCGATGGAGAACTTGACCTTTCCCATACTTGTCCCCCACACCTCATTAATTTCTCCATGCGCCTGGGGCTGGCCATGATGGAGCAGAGAAGCAGCTGAGATGAGTAGCGCCCATTTCCCAGAAGCTTGACCTGAGACTTCGCTGGAGTTACAGTCCATGTTCCAGGCTCTGAGGACCTTCGAAATGAGATCGTTGTTTAGAAAAACCACGAGAAGTCCCATCAACCCAGAATGATTCTATATATAGAAAATAATGCAAAAAGCTACTTAAAATAATGAAATGGAAATACATTTGAGTTCATTGGATGAAATTTTCTTTTTCTTTCTTTCTTTCTTTCTTTCTTTCTTTCTTTCTTTCTTTCTTTCTTTCTTCCTTTCTTTCTTTCTTTTTATTTAATGGAGCCCTGGACTGAATTATGGGGGCTGAATTGTGAAAAGGTGAAATTTGACATTAATATTCCAATGTATGAAGTAGGCAGTGTCGCTAGGCCTAGTGGCCCAGGCCTGTGATCCCAGCTACTTGGGAGGGTGAGGCAGGAGGATTGTGAGATCAATGCCTGCTGGAGATGTAGCCTAATGGCAGAGTGCTTGCTAGCAGGACAAGGTTCCAAACAGACAGTGCCCCTGAGAAAATGAGGAGACTGAGGCAATGGGGCCTTAAGATCCATGGTCATGAAGTGGGCACTTGGTGTCAGCCCATCCTCAGTTGTCACTACTGCACTGCTCCTATATGTCCTTTTGGCATCATTTGGGAAGTTCTGTCACTTGCCTTGGTGTTCTGATGAAGCTATTTAGACAATGGTATCTAGTTCATGTTCATTAAGTACCTACAAGAAGAAAGGCCTGGTGCTGGGTCCTCTGGACAATCACAATCTAGCAAGCTTGACAATCTAGCAATCCCGAGCTCTGGGCCCATCATTGTCACCCTTGTTTCTTTGTCTCACAACAGAATACATCTCTAGCCTATGTGAGCCTCATTAAAAAACAAAAAAACAACCCCAACAACAACAAACGTAGGGTTGGAAAGACAACTCAGTGGTCAGGAGCTCTTGCTGCTCTTCCAAAAGACCCGGTCAGGTTCAGATCCCAGCATTCACATCAGGCAACTCACAACTATCTATCCAGCTCCAGAGGATTTAACAACTCGGGCCTCCATGGGCATACGCACACACTTTTCATCCACAAAGAGAGAGAGAGACATATGCATAAATAAAACTCAAAATAAAACTTAAAAATTAGCCGGGCGGTGGTGGCGCACGCCTTTAATCCCAGCACTTGGGAGGCAGAGGCAGGCGGATCTTTGTGAGTTCGAGGCCAGCCTGGTCTACAAAGCGAGTCCAGGACAGCCAGAGATATTCAGAGAAACCCTGTCTCGAAAAACCAAAAAAAAAAAAGAAAAAAAACTTAAAAATTACAGGTGTAATAAAAGCACAGGAAGACATATTTACCCATCCTATGCTCATAGTGGTATTACAGCAGCTGAAATGAAGGAGAATGCCAAGAGTGTATCTTCAGACAAGAGAGAGACAAAATGAAGTGTATGCTTGTGATGGATATTAGCCAGCCTCAAGCAGAGTAGAATTCACATACATACATACATACATACATACATACATACATACATACACACATACACACACACACACACACACACACACACACACACACACACACACAGAACCTTCCCTCCCAGATGTAAATAAATAGTAACACACACATCCTTGACTTTAGCTACCACAAAAATACACCATTTTTAAAAGGTTGTTTTTTGAGGCTTTTCTTTGAAAGATTACTTTGAGGAAAAAGCCAGCTTGAGTTTTGTTTTCTCCTCTCTGATCCCTGCTGACTGACCAAGGACTTCAGGCTGTTTACACGGGAAAGCTTTAGATATGGTTATTTGTGTGGCATTGTATCGGGGCCTTCAAATATTTGCCGGGAGGTTCTGTGGAAAATGTCTAGACCAATGCAAACACTGCAGGCCCCAGAGAAATCCCAGGAGCTCAAGGGGGGTATTCAAGACCCCTGCTCTACCTGACTGCCCTCTGATTCTTGTCAGATGCAGTGAGCCCAACAAAAGGTCCAAGTCCACCCTCCCACCCCTGCCCCCAAAATCTTGATTTCCCACCAGCTAGCTTCATTCATTCCTCAACCCAAAGAGGTATCCTGCAGCACCATTGACCCAAGAGTCAGGAGCACTAATACTAACTCTGGATTGCCTCCCACCCTCTGAGTCACTAGGCAAATGGCCTCTCTGGGCTCTGGTTTTCTTGGTTTTAATGAAGGCAGCTGAAAAAAAATGACCTCTAAGGCCCTTTTCTTTGATCCAATCTATCTCTCCCTTAAGCACCTCTCAGACAGGGTTAAAAACCCCAGGCTTGCTGTGGAAGGTTGAAACAAAAGAACAAGATGAAGTCCCTTGTCTCCAGAAAGCTTGTTTGTTGTTTACACTTTGTGTTCATCTTTTAGCAACTTCTTGGGTGCTCAAAACCTACAGAGGGTAGGGTAGGTAGCATGAGGCAAGTATGTGATAAATCACTTACTGATGCTATGTACAGTACAGGGTAAAAATTTGTCACTGTGTCTCCAGGCTTACTGGCCACCTGAATTCCTCTACAGGCGCTCACATACTTAAACATATCACAGCAAGCCAGGTGCTCTATGTGTAGCCAGTGCCGTACATGGTGAACTCTTATTGTGGACCAAAGTCCAGCAGATGCTCTGGAAGCCCTAGCTGAGGCGCTCCCAGGACAACCTGGTGAGGTAGGAGTTTGGACCTGACACCATGAAGCTAGCAAGGGACTCCAGCCCAGCCTGTGCTTCCATCCTGGGATCTGAAGCCATTCGGGTGGGCCTCTGCTTCTGGCTTCTGCATTTTTCAAAGCACAGAATGGGGAGTTTGAAGTTGCGTTAGGTGGAAGCACAGAGCTCGTACGTAGCTAATGTGCACCAAATCCCTTGTCTAGAGCAGGAGGTGAGACTTGAAGTCAGTGTTCTCACTCAAAAAATTAGAACTCCCTGCCTCCCCCCACCTCCCAAATTGCTTGGGCAGCATGCTGGGACAGACTCTCATTTGTTTGTTTATTTATTTATTTTTGTGTTGGGATGGGACCCAAGCCCCACTACCCCCCCACCCCTGCCCTGCACATGCTAAGTGGACACTAACACTGAGCTACACCTCCAGCCTGCTGGCATGTGTTTGTATGTAATAGTTTTGAAGCCCTCAGAGATGGGCAGACGTGCCAACATGTGTCCCTGCCTGGTTGCTTAAACAGGCCTGCTGTTTCTTTTCTCACACCTGTTTCTCATGCAGTCTTTGCTGGCTCCATTAGCAATTCCATCTTACTAGATGCTCAGTTTCCCCAAATAGGAGCCCATCCTCATGACTGAAGCAAATTCTTACATAAAGTTTTAATTACATTTATTTATTTATTTTTATTTTGTGTGTTTGGGGTGGGGGCATGTGCCATAACACACGTGTGGAGATCAGAGAACAGCTACTTTCCTTTCAGGAGTTGGCTCTCTCCTTCCACCAGGTGGGTTCCGGGGATCAAACTCAGGCCGGCAGGCTTAGCAGCAAAGCACCTTTACCTGCTGAGCCATCCTGTAGGCCCCCTGTAGCAAACCATTAGCATATCCAATGGGCTCTCTCTTGGTTATAAGCAGAAGGGCTGGCCAATCCTCAGGACCTCATTCCTCCCCTCCCCCACCATCAGATTCAGTCACCTGATATCACATCCACCCCTTCTCCCTCTTCCCTTACCACCTTCGAGGCACAAGGACCTGAGAGATTGTTCTCAATCAATATTGGATCATGCTCAGGTGATAAATATTCTAGTGTTTTCCCAAGTCACTCAGAGCAAAAGCCCTGTGTGATGTGCTGACTCCAGCCTCGAGGCCTCCTTGCTATTCTTGGAACACTCTGACACATGTCTGCCCCATGGCCTTTGCAACTGCCATTTCTCTAGCCAGGGGCTACTATTCCCTAGCTGCCTGCATAACCCCCTCTTCAAGTCTACAGATTTGTCATCACCTCCGTGAGGGATTTCCTTCCTACCCTTATTCAAATTTTAGTTTATCAACTCAATGTTTTAGCTTCATACCCTGACTTTTTTTTTTTAATCTTTAAAGCATTTATCACCACCAGCCAGAATATGAATTCAATCAGCTAATTTTGCTTGTTGTCTGTCCCCGTGACTATAGTACATAAGCCCCACCTAGACAGAGACTATTTCAAGGAATAACTGTTGGGGCTCCTGAGTTGCTATAATGCTACCTCTAGAATAGTCCATGCCACATTTAGTAGTGTTCAGCAAATCTTTGTTGACTGAATATGGAATGAAACCTCTTCGTCTTGTCAGGTATCTGCCAAGAGGTGTGGCTGCTCTTCTGGGTCTACAAGCAGACATCTTTATCTCAGGCCTGCCATCACTCTCCTGAGGTGGAGACCACTCACCCTGCCCCTGAACCACCCCCCTCCTACAAAAGGCACTCTCCAAAGAAACAGGGGTGATTAGCGGCAGAAGGCAACTCCCAGCCATCCTACAGTCTGGGGTTTTCCCCAGACCTCCATGCAGGCTCCTACCTTCACAGTCCTCACTCTCAGCTTTATCAGCTGTTAAAGGACAACCCTTCAGCTTAGTGACTGTTAATTATTCAAATGCACCTGATTGTATGAGAAGCACCCAGACTCAAAGTGATGAAAATGAATCATGGCGAGACAGAAAGCCCACCAAGCACCCCCATCTTCCTCCCTCTGCAGCAGCACATTCCTTCTAAGGAGCCCTTCGAGTCCATGGCAAAGAGAGGATGGGGATATGCTTTGTACTTTGCAAAGAAAAGTTAGATATACAAGTTTCTGCCTGAGACATCTAACAGTTTTATTTAGTTATTTAGTTAGTATCTAGTTAGTGTGTGTGTGTGTGCACATATGTACTGTGCTACAAATTTGTGGCTATCAGAGGATATATTCTGAGGGAGTCAGTTCTCCTCTTCTGCTATGTGGGTCCCACAAGTTGACAGCCTTGGTAGCAGCTGCTTTTACCCACCAAACCATATCCCCAGGTGTGCTAGGGTTAGAGGAGACTTTTTGGGGGCAGAGAGTGACTAAGGACGAACCATGTCCTCCTGATTTGTGATAGAGGAAACAACTATACAAATGACAGCCATTTTTCCAAGGAGAACAATGTCCCGGTGGATTCTGTCCCTTGTGTAAGGGACAGCCGTGTTCACCTTCAACCACCCGAATTTCCCAGTCACCTCTACAGGACCTTGTCATCATGAAAGCTCCCACCGTTGAGGAGACGAAAGAGAGAGAAGCGAAACTCACCCGCCACTCCACCCCCAAACAATGTCGAGTCAGGATGGAGGAACTTTAGAAGTGTCATGGGCGTCTCAGATTAACAATCCTTAGAGGTCATCTAGAGTGACCCTTGAGACCAGCTGCCCTCCGAAGCTGAGCCATGGACAGATCACATGACTCTGGGGTCACAGCCCACGATGAGTGTGGCTGGAAAGGAGACAAAATCCTCACTGGTAGCCTCTATTGGGTGCTATGTCCAGGGTCCTTAAAAGACCTTGGTGACCTGTTGCTCTGTCACCCTTATGTTCCACATGAGAGAACAGAGATGCATCAGGCAGACCCAAAGGGCAATGAACCCAAGGTGGACTCCGGAGGCCAGAGAATATACTTCAGAGAGACCTTTGCTCTCTGCCTCTCTTGAATTTGTTTAAGTGGGGTTTCTGGTTCTTTCTCTCCATTGTCCCTCACTGTCAGAGTCACATATACACCGGTTTCATCCTGTCCCTCAGGAAATGGTCTTGTGAACTTGAAAAAACAAAACAAAACAAAAACCCACATGGCCTAAATGCGCTCAACCAAATTAGTTTCTTGTACTGTCCCTTCTGTTCCATGCCAGTGTTTCTGCCCAGGGCTGGGGTCAGTTTGGTCAGAGTCCACATAGTCCCCCCCCAACCAGAGCTGTGGCTTAGACTGAGGGCAGAGAGTCAGTATAGCCTCTCCTGACCTGCACCAGATGCTCTGCGAATGCGCGCCAGATTGCTTTGTCATGAAGAGATGAAAATGGAGGAGCAGATTCTGTGTCGGAAGACTGGTAACCTGTAGGTTTCACTGCAGACCCATGGCCAGGCATCTGGATCACCCAGCTACTGTGGGTCCAGAGTTAGAGCTGGAGCCCTCCAGAAGTCTAAACACATGTCTGTGTTCTTCAGCCTTAGTTCCGCGGGCCTTAGAATCCCATCAGGAAGTCTGTGCCGTTATCACCATCAACTGAACAACTGAACAACGTTGGAGACCCTAACCTCGGTGGAACCAAAACAATGGAAAACCTTCTTCATTATCACAGGGATGTGACAAGTGACAGCTATACTTTATTTGAGCAGTTACTGTGGTTACTAATGACAACGCGCTAGGACCTTCGGAGCTACTGTCGTGTGTGTTCAACCTGCAAAACACCAGTTCATTCAGCGCTAGCATTATTCCTTCCCAAGGTCATGTGGCTATAGGGGTAGAGGTGGAATTTGGAGCCAGCCTCCTGCCCACTCCGAAGCCATAGCTTTTATTCTTGCCACAGCTCAGCCTTCTGACCCACTCTAATCCTATGTTCCTGATTTCTTAAAACATGACTCTACCTCTTAAACCCTTTCTTGTCATCCTCTGGTCACCAGGTTTGGGTCCAGGTCAGCGGTTCTCAAATTCTGTTGGCACTTCCCATATAACAGAGGCCTGAGATGAATGACAGATGAAGTGGATCTTCTCATGATCTGTGACCCATTTGCTTCCACCCCATCTGGAAGTGAGGGGAGCCGTGAGTTCTGTCCCAGCATCTTAAATTGGGTGAAAAGAGAAGGAGGTGTTCCTTGTGCCTCTCTTCCTACATGCGCACGCTCCCTCTGCGGCTAATCTTGCTTTGCTGAGCCTCGCCTTAAATGCTAAGGATGACTCCCCGCCTCCTTCCCTGAAGATCTGGTATCCAGCTCTTCCTAACTGATCAGGGAGACCTTTCCTATTTCCTTGGGGGCTCTCACTACTTCCTTCCAAACGGTCCTTTTCCCCCAGGAAGGTTCAAGTACCACGAGCTCCAAAGCCCTGCCCCACCTTGTGGTAGTATTTGGGAATTGCAACCATCATGTTCATGAGCCCAAATGGTTAAGTTCTCTCTGAGGATTTGAATCCAGACTCTACTCCTGTTCTCAGACCCCCAGAATAGAGTCATGTTAAATCGGAAAGATTAGAGGTGACTGTCACCCTGGTACTATTACGATTCCCCCTGCTTCTTCTGCAGCTACAGAAGTCTTACTGTGTGCTTGGCGTGTAGCAACTGAGTTACTTTATCTCACTTAAATCTCAGGACCTGGAAGTTGGAGACATTACCATTTTACAGATGAGATAACGAAGACTTGGAGAGCCCCATGAACGATCAGGATGCCCACTGCTGGTGAGAAGTGGACTGGGAGATGAATTCAAAGTGACAATGACTTTGGGTCATTGGGCTAGCATCTCCATTTATCTAGGTAATCGAGCATGTTAATTTTATCTGGAAAATGGAGGTTCCCACTTGAACGCTTAGGGTCTTTTGAGTATTATATGAGATGAAGCCTGTAAAACACGTGACAAAAAGGCTGCACACAGTGGGTCCTTGCTTATTCCCACAGAGCCTACCTGACGTTTTCCCCCTTCTCTGTGAATGTGTTTGTACATGTTTCTGTGTGTGCATGAATATGAAGGCCAGAGGTCAATGTCAGGTGTCTGCCTGTATTGTTTTTTACCTTGTTTTTGAGAAAGGGTCTCTCACTGAACCTGGACGCACCAGCAAGTCCCGTAGATTCTTCTGTCTTTGCCACCCCAGTCTTGGGGTTACAGGTGTGCAACCCTCAGTTTTTGACTTGGGTTTTGGGCACTAAGCTCAGGTCCTCAGGTTTCCACACAAGACCTTCATTGAATAGGCCATTTCCTGAGCCTCAAACTTCCAGGCCCTGTGGCTAACCCCTCACCTCCTCCTCTGGAAGGCTGAGGCCTCTTTCCACTCAGGCCTCATGAGCTACTTACTAAGCACTCATCCATTCACTTACTAAAATAAAGATTTGTTTACTTTATTTCAGTGTAGGTATTTTGTCCACATGTATGTATGAGTGTGTCTGGTGCCCAGGGAGTCCAGAAGAGGTTGTTGGATCCTCTGGAGATGGAGTTATGAACCATTGTAAGTCACCATGTAAGTTCTGGGAACCAAACCCAGGTCCTCTGAAAGAGCAGTAAGTACTCTCAACCCCTGGACTATCTCTCAAGCCCTCATTCACTCATTAAAAAAATACTTTTAAGAATTGTGTGTGTGTGTGTGTGTATCTGCTCACATGGATGAAGGTGCCCCCAGAGCCCAGAAGAGTGTCTGGCCCCCTGGAGCTGGAGCTACAGGCAGTGGTGAGCTGTGGGTGTTGGGAACCAAACTCAGGTCCTCTTCAAGGGCAGTCATCCCCTAACCACTGAGCTACCACTGCCCCCTGCACTCATTTATTGAATACCTACCATATGTCAGACATACTGAGTGGGCCCTTGGGACTCAAGCAATTAAGGATTGTGTCAGTTTGTCCTGGAGATAAGAAGGGAAGGAAAATCTGGGCATGGTGGCACATGCCTTTAACCCCAGCACTTGGAAAGCAGAGGCAGGAGGATCTCTGCGTTCAAGGCCAGCTTGGTCTACAAATGGAGTTTCAGGACAGCCAGGGCTATACAGAGAAACCCTGTCTTGGAAAGAAAAAAAAAAGAAGAAGAAGGGAAGGGAAGGAGAGTGGAGTGGCCTTATGGAGTGGAGAAAATTCTCCTGGCATTTTCTGTCAGCTGTACTAGATACAAGGGGCTGTGTGGAGAGTCAAAGTACAGCACTTTGTATGCACTTGGAAAGGAACACAAAACTAGGACATCAAAGGCAATTACCACAAAGATTTAGATGAACGTCCTAAGAGGAATGGATGGTCAGAAGACAGAAAATACCCTCCCTTCAAAGGAAAGTGAAATCCCACTGGTGAATGGGTCAGGCAAAGCCGGTATGAAGGAGAAGGAAGTGAGGCCAAGGGTAGTGGCCTGGAGGTGCATCCTGGTACCCAGTGCCTGTTGCCATGGTGCTGATGAACTTCTCAGTCCTACTTTACTACTCACAGAAATTTGTTAGATCTAGAGGTTCTTCTAGAAGTGTAACCAAGAGGAAAAGCTCTTGTGAGAGCCAGACACTATGTTGGACCCCAGTTTTCAGTCCTGATGGTGGGCTCCACTTCCCAGATGAGAATTTTGAGGCCAAGGCCTTCCATGACTCACTTAAACTCCTAAATACAGAAATCAGAATGCAAGCCTGGCTAGCTTGACCTCCAAGGGACACATTCTTTCTACCACAGGTCATGGTGCTTCGTTCTCCCACTAACAAAGGCTGGGGGGAGGGCTAGGTATACAGCTTGGTGGGTAACAGAGCTCGCGGTATGGGCATGATGATCCGAGCAAATGCCCAGCACCCATGTGTCTGTCACCCCAGAATTTGGAGGCAACGATAGAGTCAGATATTCCAATAGCTCTCTGGCCGGCCAGCCTATCTGTAAGGGCAGCTTCAAGCTCAGTGAGAGGTCCTATCTCAAAGCCATAAGATGGAAAGTAGACACCAATAGAGGAATAGGGCATCCTATGTTCTTCTCTGGCCTCAGTACAGATGTTCAAGGGCATTTACACCCAGACACATGCAGTCACCATAGTACACCACACACATACACACTCACACACTATCTATCTGTCTGTCTGTCTGTCTGTCTATCTGTCTATCATCTATTGTGTATCTATCTTTACCTATCTATCATCTATGCATTTTAAAAAAGACAGAAGACCTAACACTGGTGATAACGGGACTGTATCCTCTGTATCAACAAACAGTCCCAAGTGACACACATGGTTCTAAGCGGAGCAGATAGAGGAACCGGCGTTTGGGGCATGCTGACATCATGAAAAGGCTGCAGACCTGAGCCTGAATCTGTGCCGGGCAAGTTTTCAATATCTTTTCAGGTCTCAATTTTCTTGTCTGCAAAAACAATAGTATCTGCCAGGATCATCCATAAAGGTTGAGTTAGCAGCTACAGGTGGAGCTCCGCACAGCGTGGGTATACAGTAAGCACTCAATGGATAATAGGCATCAGCATCTTTCTTCTTTTTTTTTCAAACCAGGAAAAGGTTCCTTGGGTCTAGAACACGACAAACTCCTGACCTTGGTACCCCCAACCTACTTGGTCAAGTGTGTGCTTCGTGAGCTTATGAATTTTTATGAGGTTCTATTTTTTACAATTTCACATAATGCTCCAGTGCCAGGGGACACGTCAGCACCTGACCTTTCAACTAGCCAGGCAGGCACTTCTCTGACAGAGAGCCCCAAAGCCATGGGCTTTCTCCTGTCTGGTGAGGTCCCCCACCCCCTCCCTCCACCATTTGTATTGTGACATCATTATTTCAATACTCTCCAGTCTCTATTGAAAATGACCGACTGAGCTGTGATTCCCTCCTGGGCACTCAGCAATCCCCAGTGGGGAAGTTGTGGTCTCACCAAGGTGCAGGCATCATGAAACCGAGAGAGAAGTGGAGGAGTGTAGAAGTCACTCAAAGGTAGGAGAGAGGAAAATCCACTCATGTGCTTTAATAAGTGCAAACCACACCAGCACTCTTCTTTCTTTGGCTTAAAAAAACAAAACTTGCTGTTGAGACCTCAATATAACCACATTTAAGGAAATAAAAGTATAATAAAGCCCCTACCCTTCCCCAGTCGTCCAAAATGCTTGCCCAGCAATTTCCCTCTGTGAGTACTTTCAGTTTTTAGAGACATTTTCATGAAAATGACAAACAACTGCTTGATCTGGGTCCATCTCTTTCCCTGGGTAATTAGATCCTGCTGTCTCTCTATGCTTGTTCCTGAAGCTTCTGTGGAGACCATAGCAGGGACCCACTGTTTCAATGTCTTGGTCCCAACCAATCCCAGGGCTTGGGGGGGACGGCACCATCAAGGACACCAAAGGTCACTAAAGTGTGGGTTCACACCTTGTGTCTGCCATTTGCTGTTCATGTGACCTTGACACAGTTACTGCCTTTGTGTTTGTAGCCTCAGTTTCCCCACTGTGAAGCAAATAAGGCTGCAGACATGAGATTGCAGTTGAGAGCATTAGGAGTAGAGCCTACCCATACTGGCTAAGAATGTCAGCAACTTATAGTTGCTACTGAAGATGAGCTATCTCTAATACCCCGATGGGCACCTTTTAAAAACATTTCTTCTCCTTTGACATTCTTCTTGGGAGAAGAAGTCTGGGAGTGCATTATTGAGCTCACAGGCATAGGCTGTTTTGTGGTTTTTAGGATACATTAGCCTCTACTGTCTAGAAATTCAGATAGTTGTTGGCAGTATACAGAGTATTTGATCCAAAGTAGCAACCAGAGAAGACTTGAGAGGAGGCCTATTATTAGCACTTTGTGAAGACAAGTAGGCTCTTCAGGGTTAAGGATACAGGAGTGGATTTGAGGGCAGCAGGAGCCAGAGATGAGGCTGGACAGAGAGAGAGAGAGCTACTGGAAAAAGATGTCCTGACTGTGTGTGAATCCACATACATCATCTGGGTCTTCATGTACTTGATACTGAAACATGGCTCCTCCCAAACTGACTGCTGCTATTAGTCCATCATGGAATTTGCCCAAGTCTTGAGTTTATAATAAATTCTCTCCCTTCATTCATTTGTTTCTCTGGTTCTTTTCTTGAGGAATTTGGTAAGCTGTAAAAACAAGGTCCTAGGCAAGTATAGTGTGGCCCATGTCTGTGACCTCAGCACTTGGGAAGTTGAGGCAGGAGGATCATGAGTTCAAAGCTATTGTAGGCTACATAATGACCTTGTCTCAAACAAAGAAAGGTTGGGAATGTGATGCTGTGGGAGATTACTTTTCCTGTATCTAGAGAACTCTGGGTTCAATCCCAGCACTGAAAAAAAAACAGGACCTCCACCTAGCCAATCTTGATTTTTTTTCTTTTGTTTTGTTCTTTTGAGACAGGGTCTCTGTACATAGCCCTGGCTGTCCTGGAACTCACTCTGTAGACCAGTTTGGCCTCGATCTCACAGAGATCTGCCTGCCTCTACCTCCTGAGTGCTGGGATTAAAGGCATGGGCCACCACCCTTGTGTAATCTTGATTCTAATAACCCATTAAAGCTTGGCTTCTCCAACCTACCAGTTTGCTTGCTTTTATGTGTCACTTATCCACTTCGGAAGCCTTCATGCACAACTCCCATGTTTCCACACACCATGGGTGTGGAGTTGGGACTACATTATTCTCACAAATGTGTTGGTATTTATGGTGCATCTCTGCAAATAGGTAGGGAAGCACTGGGTGGGGCTACAGTGATCTGGGTCCAGGCCTGGGTCTTTCATCACTTCACGTGTAACAGGGTGATCTACTTTGGCAGATTTTGATGTCCTCTGAGAAGGGACCCCGTGTTGGGTGGCCATGTTCCTAGCGATGAGATGGCTTATAGCTTTTGAGCTTTTATGAATCAGTTCCTGTGATAATATGCCAAGCAGATTTTAATAAAAGAATCCATCTTTTGGTAGATGCATTAAGGGGCCAGAGAGATGGCTCACTGGACAAAGGCATTTACCACCAAGCCTGAGGACCTGAGTTCAGTCCCCAGAGCCCATGTGAATGAAGGAGAGAACTGACTCCCACAAGTTGTCTCCTGATCTAAACACCACACCCACACACCCCACCCACATACAGTAAAAATAAACAAATAAATGTACTTAAAGTGTTCTATGGGTATCCTCAAGAAAAGTATCCCTCCCCTCCCCTTGCCCCCATGCTAATGTCCAGGTTGCTACAGCTCAGCCATGCTGACCATCGATCCTCCTCTGACTCTGTACTTGGGATCTGTGGATTAGATCTCCACCTGGCTTAGCTTTTTACCCCATCGATCTTCCAGAAAGGAAGGATTAAATACATAGAATTGGAGCTGGACCCTATAAGCTAACCGAGTTTGGCTGGATGGCCCTCTGGAGAGCTTCCTTCTCCTTTCTGTTCTCTTTTTTAGACCAACTTCCAAGAGCTATTTGGGGATCTCATGGGTAGATTGGGTGTGCCCACCCTATCAGGGACCAATGTATGCTCTGTTCAGCTCTGAGCTCTCAGGGGACCCAATCAGGAAGTGACTGAAGGCCCCAGACAGAATTTGGAGACCACATTCATTGCTTAGTGAAAGAAAAATCCCTAGGGCAATCTAGTCAAATACAGACGAAACTATTGTAAAACATTTTTTTAACTCTTAAAAACAAACAAACAGGTTCATGGTGTCAGAGTAACACAGTGAGAGAGGTCTTCACTGGGACACTACAGCTTTCAGGCACGACCGACTCCCTAAAGACTCAGATTTCCAACTAGGTCCTTGTAAATCCTCAGCATTCCAGCGCCATCCCAAGATTTCAGGTGCAGGCAGTTTTTATAGAAGGGCTATTCAGGACCAAGGGAGTTTGGAGAGCCAGGGCTCCGGCCACCTGCTCAAATGACCTGGTGTAGGTAAGGCCATGAACGCTGCAGCAGCATCTGTAGGAACATGGGACGGTGGAGTCCTAGCCCTGCAGGGCGCCTCTGGGCTGCTCAGCCTGAGGACGCAGCAGGAAAAAAAATCTTAGTATTAGTCGCCAGGGAGGGAAGTCACGGACCTGTAAGGGAATAGATGGAGGCTTCTTTTCAGTGGCTCGCCCAGGAAAAAATGGACTGCTCTTCCTCTCGGGGAGTGTTTAGAACACTATATATGAAAAAAGGGGGGGGTCTCCACTGTCTCCCTGCCTGTGTTTGTTCTGCATTTTCCTGAAGCCTCTTGAATTCTGAGCTTTGAGAGTCTGGATCTTTCTTTCTTACTATTTCTGTTCTTTTCCTGCTCTGTCTCTGCATCTACCACAGTTTGGCTTGCATGGGACCTCAGCTGGTCTCCGTGTGGCCCGTGGACCACGGCACCAGCTTCACCTGGGAGCTCGTTAGATCCCATATGCAGGGCCCCACCTAGACCCATGCTGGTTGGTGTCTCACCAAGCTCTCTAGAGAAGTGGGGGTTCACTAAAGTGTGAGAAAGCACTGAATTAGGAAACTGATGTTTGATGAATGAGAAAGGGTGAGGCCAACAAGAGACCTGGGTCATCCATCGGCTACCCCTACCTACTCACAAGGCCGAGCAAGTCACTCAAGGGCATTAAGCCTTAAATTTTTCATGTGACATGAGCTATTTGGACTGTACCACCTGATACAAAAGTAATTTTTGAGCATCTATAAAAGACAGACCAGCACGAACCCTACCTTCAAGGAGCTTACAGTCCAGGGATGGAAGTAAGGAAGATAACGCAAGTAATGACAATACAAGGCCAAAAATGGAAGTTGTCCGGGAGAGGGGCCAGCACTCCAGGAAGGAGGCCCTTGCCAGTTCAGCCCAAAGTCCTACTCAGAAAAAGGTTCATCTGGAACATGTGCTTGAGATGTTCCACTGCCAGAACTGTGCGTGCTAAGGGCCACAGAGGTTGCAGTGGGACAGGTCAAAGCAAGGACATTGTTTAGGTTCACATCACAGGTTTTAACCTGGTGAAAAAATGGAAAGAGAAATAAAAAGCGAACGATCAGGAAAGCTTTCACTTTCTACCCAGGCTTGGTGACATCCAGCCTGCAGTTACTGGGAGGGCAAAGGCCTCATCCATGCTCATCTCCATGACCCCAGGGTGTCAGGATCTTGCAAGAGCTCAGTGTGTGCAGAATTCTACCAAACTGGGATGGAAATGTAGCTCTCTCTTGGCAGGTTGCTTGCCTGGCATGTGGGAAGCCTGGATTCAACCTCTAGACTCATAACAAGAAAAAAAGTCCCCCAAAGAACTGATCCTAACAGATGGGTTTTTGTTTGTTTTATTTTGTGAATTTCACATCAATCAATTCCCTCTCATCTCCCACCTCCCCTCAGACCCACCCTCCACCCTTGAAACCTCTCCTAACATTAAAAAAAAAAAAAATCTCATTGTGGAAGCTGTAGTGAGTCTTTGTGTGTCCCACAATATTCCACCCTGTCCACACTTCTTTGCTTGCAAATGTTCACCACAATGACCAGGCCTCTGGCCTCCAACACTCCACCAATACTGGAATCTCACCGGGACTCCCCTCAGACATGCTGCTATTGTCCTGTATCATGGAGATCCTGCCTGTGGAACTGGCCTCTTCATGCACTCCAGCAGTTCACCCATGGGGTATATGTTGGTGTGAGCCAACTCAAACTCTTGGTTCTGGGCCTGCAGCCCCACATCCAGGGCTACTTCTACTGTGCTATCCAGGGAAGGTGCAGGGCCTGCTCTCCTGAGTGCTGCAGCAGGTAAGAGGCTGGGCCAGTTCTCCTCCTCTCATGAGCCCATCAGGGCCAACTCTATCACCTGTTACCTGTGTCATGGGCATCAGAGAGTAGAGGGGGTCTCTCTTGCCTGCCCCAATACCACTGAAAAGCAGACAAAAGGCAAGGCTGGCTCTCCCACACTCACACCCTCAGGGCTGGTTCACATACATCCCCCAAATTCAGGGCCAGCAGTACTGTGCTGTCCAGGTGAAGTGCAGGGCCTGCTCCCCCATGTGCTACAGCATGTGAAGGACAGGGCCAATCTCCTGTCTGCCACTGGTGGTGAGGGCAAAAGGGAGGGGAGGGGATCTCTCCCTCAACAATACCACCACAAAGCAGACAAAAGGCAGAGCTGGCTCTCTCAAACTGACTCCGTCAGGGCTGGCTCACCCACAACCCCCATATCCAGGGCCACCTGTACTGTGCCACCCAGGCAAAGTGCAGGGCCTGTTCTCCCAAGTGCTGCGGCATGTGAGGAGCAGGGACAGCTCTCCTGCTTCTTATGATGCCATCAGGGCCAGATCTCCTGTCTGCCACTGGTGGTGAGGGCAAAAAGGAGGGGGGGGCATCTTTCCCTTGCCAACACCACTGCAAAGCAGACGAAAGGCAGGGCTGGTTCTCACACACTCACACCCTCGGGGCTGCCTCACCCACATCCCCCACATCCAGGGCCAGTTGTACAGTGTTGTCCAGGTGAAGTACAGGGCCTGCTGTCTTGAGTGCTGCAGCCTAACAGATGGTTTTTATGGGCAAGCCAAGGACACCCTGGACACCCAGGAAACGTGGGCTCATCTTAGGAAGTTTTACAACAGTGTGAACAAAATTCTACTGTGTAGTGAAAGACCACCCTGTCTTCAGCTTAGAAAGCAAGCAGTCTTTAGTCTCTTATGTTGACTTCCACTCATGTGTGCTTATCAGAGTCTCTAGACTTTGGTTGTTTCCACAGGAAGAGTGATGTGGAAAGACAGATAGCTTTTGAATTTATATTTCTGATGTTAAGCTGCTTTTTTGGATGCATGAAAAATCAGACTGTCAAACCTGAAAGAAACTTGTATATGAGCAAATGTCTGACCATTGGTTAATGAGACAGATGGACTGAAAGGCGTTGACTTCTGCTATAAAAATCTGGACTAAGAAAAGCACAAAGGTGCATCTCAGATCCAATGACAGGTAGTGGGAGTTAAGTTTTTAAAATTATGTTTTAATTTAGTGTGTGTGTGTGTGGTGTGTCTGTGTTGGTGTCCACAGAAGCCAGAGGAGTTGGATCCCCTCTGGAGGTGGAGTTTCAGGTGGTTGTGGGCCCATAGACATAGGTGCTGGGAAGTGAACTCGAGTCCTCTGTAAGATCAGTACACACTTAGCTGCTGAGACATCTCTCCAGCCCTAGAAGTTGTTTTAAATACTCAGTGGAGGCATAGTGGACATACAAGAACCCTTGATGCTCGGGACTTAACTAGAAAAATAGACACTGAGCAAAAAATTCTACCCTGACCTATTTGATGTGAAGGTGTGGCGTTTGAATCACAACAGCCACGTGGAGTAGTAAAGCAACTGGTTCATAGTTAAACTCCCCAGGGCCCAAGAAGAGGGGAAAGAACCCTGGTTACCCCTGTTGAAGAGGAACCCACAAAAAGTTACAAACTGGGCTGAACTGAAAGGTATTTCAAGGATAAAAACGTTCTCTCTCTCTCTCCCTCTTTCTGTCTCTGTCTTTCTGTCTGTCTCTGTCTCTCTCAGGAACAAGCATTCTGATGGATAGCTGTTAAGAGTCATCAGAGCATCAGCACTAACAGAATATCCTGAAAGAGATTATGAAGTGTTTGTATTTAAAATAAGTCAAGAATGGAAGAGTAAAAAAGAACAAACATGAAAAAAGTGAACATTTTAAATCGAGACTATAGTTACTAAGACTCCAAACTTAATAGAAAAGCAAGATGATGAATAGATATGATGAAGAAAGAGTTTGGTGATATATTGCTGTTGGATGTGGTGGACAGGACTATAGTCCCAGCATTCCAGCATTGAGGAGGTTGAGGCAGGAGGGTTTCAAATACCAAGGTTTTGTGTGACAAAACTTTTTCTAAGGACATGCAGCACACACTCATCTACTCACCCCAGATAGTGAGCCCATGAAAGACCCAAGTATGGATTCCACCAAAGTCCAACTGGGTGAACCCTGAGTTTTATTGGAGTTACTTACAAGAATATGGGTGAGGAGTTACAGGAACAGAAGTGACTTAAAGAAAGCTGTATCGGGCTGGAGAGGTGGCTCAGAGGTTAAGAGCACTGGCTGTTCTTCCCAAGGTCCTGAGTTCAATTCCCAGCAACCACATGGTGGCTCACAGCCATCTACATTGAGATCTGCTGCCCGGGCATATATGTAGAGCAAATACTGTATACGTAATAAATAAATAAATAATTTTTTTTTTTTTTTTAAAAAGAAAGCTGCATCACCAAAATACACCCCACTATGGGTGACAACCTACAAGCTGGAAACCCAGAGCACACTGCACAGCCTGCAGGCAGCTCAAAAGGTTGGGGAGAGTCCTTTCCAGGTGACTCTATCTAAACCTCTTTCCAGCAGCTGGTCTGCAACTTGGCTACTCTGAGAGTCGTCTTTGCTGCAGTTGGTTTGTCTGAGAATCTTGTAGGCAGCTCTTTTTCTCCTCAGTCTCAAAGGGACTCTTAGCTTTTATTTATTGCTTATTCAAGCAGGGAGGGGCCTAGTGAAGCTGGTCATTTTCAGGGAACTCCTGAAGCAATTTTGAGCTGTTTATCTTCCTGTTTAAGGAGCTTCCCTGAAGCATGGAATGTTCCATTCTCAAGGAAACTGTTACACATCAAGGCCAACCTAGGCTACAAGACCCTATCTCAAAAAAAAAAAAATCAAAGCAAAACAATTGTTTGTTTTTATTTTTAGAGACAGGGTTTCTCTGTGTATCCATGGCTGTCCTAGACTCACTTTGTAGACCAGGCTAGCCTTGAACTCACAGCGATTCACCTGCCTCTGCCTCTGGAGGGCTGGGATTAAAGTCGTGTGCTACCATGCCTGGCCACAAAACAATTTTTTAAAGTGGGTCTGGTGCTAAAAGTCTGTATTCCCAACCACTGAAGAGGTTGAGGCAGGAGGAATGAAAGTTTAAGGCCAGCCTGAGTTATAGAGTGAGTTCAAGACTGGCCCAGCCAACTTAGTGAGATCCTGCTTCAAAACAGCAAGTGGGCCTAGAGTATGGCTCTGTGGTTAGATGGTGTACTGATCTCACAGAGGACCTGAGTTCTGTCCACATCCAAGTGGTTTACAATCACTTCTGACTCCATCTGACGCCCCCTTCTGGCCTCCTTGGGCACTTGCACTCACATGCACATACACACAATCACACAATCTCAGAAAAAAAGTATGAACCACCACTGCAAGAACTGCTGATATAAAGTATGGACCTGCGGATGTCATCTCGGATGAAACATGAGTGGTTAAAGAGGAGGACATCAGGAAAAGGAGGCTAGTAACTGGAACAACAGAATGCTTCTGAAAGGTGTTTCAAGAGACAACACAGAGAAAATGTACAGATGACAATTTTAATCAAACCTTGGCTTCCCAACTGAAAAGAATGAAGCATGATTTGAGAGAACTCAGGTAAAGAAAGGAGTGTACTGAGTCCCATGTAGGAAAAATAAAAACAACTTTGCTGTTGGACACAGCATAGTCAAGCAGCAGAAACAATGGAGACAAAATGAAAACCCTAAAAACTGATGTTTCATGCTTACAATCCCAGCACACAGGAGGCTGAGGCAGAGGGATTGCCTTTCGTTCAAGACCAGCCAGGGCTACTTACAAATTTTCAATTTTTTTTTTCTGAGGTAGGGTCTCACTGTGTAGCCTTGGTTGGCCTGAAACTCTCTAT
Source organism: Lophiomys imhausi (assembly GCA_907164525.1). Taxonomy (NCBI): domain Eukaryota; kingdom Metazoa; phylum Chordata; class Mammalia; order Rodentia; family Muridae; genus Lophiomys; species Lophiomys imhausi. The sequence goes on from CAJQZJ010001558.1 coordinate 12,314,644, forward strand.
GTAGGCCAGGCTGGCCTTGAACTCACAGAGATCCACTTGTCTATTTCCTGAGTGCTGGAATAAAAAAAAAAAATGTGCCCCAATACATTCAGCCTCTAAACACAGTTCTTATATGGGAATGTCAGACTGACAGCAGATTTCTTATCACCTACTAAAGATGCTAGAACCCAGTGGGAGTGATCTTTAAAATGCTTGAGAAGGATAGCCATTAATGTACAAATTCATGCCTAGTGGAGGTATTAGTCAAGAACGAGAACAATATGACTTTTTTTTCAGATAGAGAAGAGATTATCAGTCACAATCCCCTAACAAAAAGATTACTAAAGGATGTGCCTCAAGAAGACAACTTAACCTAAATGAAGTGGCATGGTAAGAAGCAACACAAACAAAAGTAAAAGAAAAAAAATAATCATATATTTAAATAATATTGACTATAAATTATTTTATACAATAATTTTGTTGGATATAAAAGTAAGATGAAACTGAAGAACTAAAGAACAGTACAGACTTGGGAAGGACTAAAGTAGTCCAAGATTTCTATATTTGGGGGAAAGTAGTTGGAGATATTAACATTACATTAATATTTCAAGGATTTTCATCTTAGGGAAAAAACAAACAAGAAATAGAATGTAGGGTTTCCAAACCATAAGGTAATAAAGTAAATAAGATTACATTGTTAATATGGACATAGACCAAAGAAGTAAAGATAAAAGATATAATAAATAGAGGCCAGAGAGATGACTCAGTGGTTAAGAGCAATCAATGGCAGCTCGTCCAGGTGACCCATACTGTGGCTCATAAAGATCTTTAACTTGCCGGGCAGTGGTGGCGCACGCCTTTAATCCCAGCACTTGGGAGGCAGAGGCAGGCGGATCTTTGTGAGTTCGAGGCCAGCCTGGTCTACAAATTGAGTCCAGGACAGCCAGGGCTACACAGAGAAACCCTGTCTCGAAAAACCAAAAAAAAAAAAAAAAAAAAAAAAAAGATCTTTAACTCTAGTCTCACCCTTTTCTGGCCTCCTTGGGGACCAGGCACGAATATGGTGTACAGAAATACACACAAGCAAAGCAGAGCACTCATACACATTAAATAAGTAAACAAACAAACAACTAGAAACTTTTTTAAAAGATAAAATGGATAGCACTAATGAAGACAGTTCTAATCGGATGAAATATGAGATATCTTAGTGCACACTTAATGCCAGACACTGAAGTCGATAGAACAGGTAAACAGTGACGTCTTCCGTAAGCTCAGTCTAGTTAGAGACATCTAGAAGTGATATAGGATAAATCCTGAACTGGCAAGCAGTGCCCTGAGGCTAAGGGGAAGGGGGTTTGGGGGAGAAGGCCAGGGATGGTTTTCTGAAGATGGTGACCCCTTTGGTGCATGTTGAATGATGAGTGAGAGAGAAGAAATAGCACATACCAGGCCAGGGTGAGAGCTCAGCTCATGCAAAGGCACGGAACAGGGCCCAGTCTGGTCACAGTCTTCTTTTGTTACGGATGAGGAGTTTGAAGCCCCAAAAAGCTAAGGAGACTGCCCCCAAGGTCACCTGGCTAATTAGGAGCAGAACCGGAATTTGTCCTAAGATTCCCTTCTTCACACACCCCCCTCAGTGGGGCCCCCAGTGCCTTAGATTTGCTCCAGAAGGGTCAGAAGACTGCATGGTGTAGAGGTTCCAGACGACTTTGAGAAGGTATGGCCTGTGGGTGTGGGCGCTGGGTCTGTCTCTGGCCTGTGCAGGGCTGGAGCAGAGCCAGGAACACAGGCAGTTTCCAAGACTGAGCTGCCTGGCTCACCCCAAGGAAGCCTCGGCCTCTAGCCACAGCACCGACGCTGGGTTTAATCATTAACTCCGGGTTCACAGGGCTGGAGCTGGAATGCACAGGATCTGGGGAGCAGCCCAGGTCTCTAGGGAGCCGAGCCGGGAGAAAGATGGCCCTGGAGGTGAAGGGGCAAAGTTTAGAATGGGCTTGCTCATCCCTGAATAGATACATCCTGAGCACAGGGGCATGGGTTCTGCCTGTGACCTCAAGTTTGCTGGAGTTTATACTATGTTTTGTAAGCTTAATTTCAAGGCATCCTTTCAATATTTGTAGTAGGTTGTATCTTCTGTCTGCCCCGCGGCCTTCATCCTGCAGGATGAGGGTTTACCGACCCATTTGCCCCATTACATGTAGCCCATGGAGGGCAGGACTCCATTTTTCTTCCCAGCAGCCTCAGTGCCCTAGCACAACCTGGAATATAATCAATGCTGATTAAATATTTGCTGATTGAATGGAGCCCCGACTCTGCCTAAAAGTATTTTAACAATTTTCCCCTTTAAAAAAGAAATGGAAACTAATTTTAATTTTCATATTATTATTATTATTGAGATAAAAATCTGCATCTGTAGCCCAGGCTGACTTGGAATTCGTAGCAATCTGCCTGCTTCAGGCTTCCAAGCACTTGATGGCACATACAAACCATCACCCTAAACAACCTAAAAACAACCCTAGCTTATTTTTATTTTTTTTTTGAGGCAGAGTATCAATGTAGCCTAGGCTACATTCAAGCCTGCTACTCTCCTGCCTCAGCTTCTTCAGTGCTGGAAGTACATGTTTGCACCACCAAGCCAAACTGATTTTATTTAAAAATTTCAACAGAACAGGACATAGTGGGGGCATCCTTTTAATCCTAACCCTCAGGAGACAAAGGCAAGTGGATCTCTGTGAGTTCAAGGCCAGTCTGGTCTACATGGAGTCCCAGGCCAGCCAGGGGGACGGTGAGAGCCTGCCTCAAACAACAGCAGTAAGCTCAGTGGAGGTTTGTAGTAGAGGCCAGATGATGTCCCCTGGTCTCAAACAGGTGGCAGTCTTCTCCCCTTGTCCCTAACATCTGAGCAAAGGCAGCATATGTCTGGAGCTGCTTTTGCATTCTAAGCATGAGGCCACATTTGATCAAGGAAACGAAAGCCCCATAGGGGTGATAAAGGTAACTGCCCATTGTAATTTCTGAGATCTTGCAATGGGAAAGACTGTGGGCAGTCGTGTTGCCAGGTCCTGGGAATGCAATCCTTTAAAAGATATTTCTGTATTCTACTAAAACAAAGTGCAAACCCAGACAGGCAAACGAATACGACCTTCCGATTGGAAGTAAGATGCATGTGGTAGCAAGACTTCTAACTCCTGCTGAATGCCCACATCCTAGTGGGTAAAAATGGTTATGACTTCTTCACAAGGTATTTGTGAGGACTTAATGGCCAGATGCATGGCAAGTCCTTTGCAGCTAGAAGATGCTCACACACAGTGAAAATACCTTCTCTCTCTCTCTCTCTCTCTCTCTCTCTCTCTCTCTCTCCCTTTCAAGACAGGGTTTCTCTGTGTAGCCCTGGCTACCCTGGAACTCACTCTCTGTAGACCAGGCTGGCCTTGAACTCATAAAGATCTGCCTGCCTCTGCCTACCGAGTGCTGGGTTTACAGGTGTGCGCCACCATGCCAGACCTCCTCTGTCTCTTGAAAGTAAGACTCCTTACCGTATCATGGAGCCAGATGTGGAGATACGGAATGTTCCTAGATGCCATATGGGCCATGGGCATCCGTTCAGAGCCTAGGCTCACTCTGCTGATATGGCTTCAAGTGTAAACATAAGTTGGTACTATGACTGCAGAGGATGCTGGGAGAAGAAATTCCCTTTGCAGGAACGGTCACTGTCCTGGAAGAACCAGCTTGCCCTGTTGGGGCTGGGTCAAGATGTCCAACTCTCCTCCCTAGCAAAATCTGAATCAGGCCAAGGTGTCAGACAGTGGGGGGAAATGGCCAATGTCAGGGATCCTCTATTTGTACCACCCCTGTGTGTTTTATGTTAGCAGGGTGGTGGTATATGTCATACAATCAATGTGCCTTCACCTCCTTCTACCATGGGAACTTCCTCAGAGTTCTGAGTCTTTTAAAGTTCTAGCCCTCCCTCCATGGTAGTCATGTCAGGAGGCAAACCTGCTCAGAAAGGAGCCCAGCATCTCACTTGCTCTCACCTCAGCACCAATCTTGAGTCCATGGTCTTGGCAGAGAGAATCCTCTGTTTACCTGACTTCTTCCCATGCCCCTCCCCCCTTCAAATCTCACTTTCTTGCCCTAAAATCTAAGATGAAATGTAAAGTAAATTGGCCAGAGAGGTCCTCTCCTGGGGCAGATTTCCTGTCTTTGCTTATGGAGTGGGGAGCCCAGTGGCAGGGCACTCTCCCAGAACCAGCCCTGGGGTGACAGGTGTATCAGAGAACAACTTCTTCAATGGTTGGGGGAGGGAGGAATTAAAAAAAAAAAAGGAGGAGGAGGAGGAAGAAAGATCCTAAGGGCTGCCCCTGTTTTTCTCTATGCCACCCAACTCGAAACTGCCTCCAGGAACAGAGAGAGTGAGTGAGAGAGAGAGAGAGAGAGAGAGAGAGAGAGAGAGAGAAGGAAGAGGAGGAGGAGGAGGAGCAAGGAAGGGGAGAGAAGAGAGAGAGAGAGAAGGAAGAGGAGGAGGAGGAGCAAGGAAGGGGAGAGGAGAGAGAGAGAGAGAGAGAGAGAGAGAGAGAGAGAGAGAAAGGTGGGAGTGGGAGTCAGAGAAAGAGACAGGGAGGGGGAAATCAAAGAAAATTGCAAAAGTCAATGGCCTGGAACCAGAGGCAGCCTCAGCAACTGCAGTGTGACTTTGATTCTCCTATCATAACCCCGAATTAAAAATTCAGGCAATTATCTGCATGGCTTCCTTCTGATTAGAATGAGCCGGAGCCTCATTAATGCATCGGCACAGAGGAAAACCATTAGGGTCTGTGAAATGGAATGTTTCTCTGAGAACAGGTTCCGCTTGATGTAAAATGCCCAGCAAAAAGAAATTTCACACATTTTTGAGCTCAGAGTCACAGCCCTGCTTCAGGGCTACAGACCATGTTACAGCCATCTCCTCTCAGCTGGCTCTGGGTGAAAGCCACCTTTGTCTCCCAGCCTGTTGCTGGTACCTCCACAAATGCTGTTGTGTGCAGGGGGGCGAGGGTCCTGAGACTCAGCCTGGATATCCCAGTCTCAAGGACCTTGAACCGTGACAAGTACCTGAACTGTCTGGGAACTTACTGTCCTCCTCTGCAGAAGAACTAGAAGTCTGTCCAGGACAGTGAAGGTTCTAGACTCCAGAAAAGATAAAAATAACTGCATAGCCCCAACCATGTCGGTATTTTCTTGATCCTTGTGGTGACCTGGGCATCCCAAAGTAACCCATGCAGGATCTGGAGAAGCTGAGCCAACCTTGGAGGGTGGCTGATTGAGAGAGGGTGATGGGTTGGAGGTAAGGAAGGAAGGCATCCTTGGCTCATCCCTTAGGCTGTAAGGACCAAACTTCTGGATATGTACAATTTTACTGCCTACTGCCTGTGTGGGTAGCTATCCTTTAGTCTTTAGAATTGAAACCAAAACCAAAACCAAAACCAACCAAACAAACAAAAAACCTGTAGCCAAATATAACCTTGGACTTCTGATAACTCCTCCCTCCACCTCACAAGTGCTGAGACTGTAGGTGAGCACTATCACATCTGGTTTAGGAAGTGCTGAGGATTAAACTCGACACTCCCCAATCCACTACCCCCTACTAACTCATTCCTGTGAAGCACTTCTATTCATCTCTAGGGGTAGCATTCTTCCCTCCCCCCCCAATTACTTACAGGTGAGCCAAGAGCACCTATAAGTACAAGTTCTTAACCTTCTGCTTTTCAGTCCTCCTGAAGTCATTTGGAAAAGATGGATTTGACCCTACAGACTCTAAATAGGTGGTTCTCAATCACGACCCCTGAGGGGTTGCATATCAGATATTTACGTTATGATTCATAACATTAACAAAATTACAGATATGAAGTAGAAACAAAATAATTTTATGGTTGGGGGTCACCACAACATGAGGAACTGTATTAAAGGGTCACAGCTTTAGGAAGATTGAGAACCACTGGTCTAGATTAAGGATTCTTAAGTTACCAAATGTTTGTCTTCGAGACAACATCAATAACCTCTTCCTTCAGGAGAGAGGCTAATCTTGTGTGGCAAAATTCAAAATAGTAAAGAGATAACTTTGTAGGAGGAGAGCTAGCCCCAGCCTATTGGAACAGGATGCCAACCAGGAAAGATCACCCTTCAAACGGAGAGAGCCGCGTTCTTCTGGCACAACTGCTAATTACTCAGAGCGAAGAATCCGGACTCGCGGGCAAACTGTCTGCAGTCCCTGTAATGGAGTCAATGGGTTACTGTTATACTTTGTATCAACAGCGCCCCCTACCGCACACCCGCACAACGCAACCAGAACTGATTAGGGGTTTTATTATTATTATTATTATCATCATCATCATCATCATCATCATCATCATCATCATTATTATTATTTCAGCGTTTTCAGCCCACTCCCACCTAGAGGGGTACATTCCTGGTCACCAAGGAGTTTTTGTTTGTTTTTTGTTTTTATGAAGCATGTTTTTAATACTGCAGACAGTTTTATGGGTGAAGGCTCCCATAATTCACCTCATCTTCCAACACAAATAAGAGACAGTGGTGATTTAACCATTCCCCCGCGAGTTCTGGGCCACACACCTCTCTTAACACTTTGCTGGACCAACACACAACACAAACTGGATGCACCTGAGAGCCGCCGGTGACTTCAGATGATCCCCAGTCAAGGGCCAGCTTCCAGGCACCCAAAGTCTAGAGTGTGTGGGGGTTGTCTCACTGTACTCACCAGTTGGAATAAGTATTTGAAAGTAGCCAGCCAATGGTCAGGAATGTGGACCTTCCAGACAAGGCAGTCTGTCCCCAGCTCTGCAGAACAGGCCCGCTTTTGGCTCTGGGAGCAAGTACTGGGCCCATCCACTGTGTCTCTCGCTATTTTAGACGTGGTCCCTCCTTCCATTCAGACCATTCTTTTCTTCCTGGGAGGACTTACCTTCTACTGCAAGACAAATGAGTGTATCAGGCATTATGCTGTGAGCAAACACAGCTGGATAAGGAGCACAGCGTGAATTCAGATGGAAACTACCTTACAAAGAGACTTGGGGAAGGCCTTTCTGGAAAACTTAACCAGTCCACTCTGGCAACTCACCTTTCTTTCCCACCTTCCAGACATATCCACATTACCATTTATGATTCATTCCTTCCTTGGCTTGTTCTTTAGCTTACCTCTGCCCATCCTTCATCTTGTACAGATTCACAGCCATCGCTTTCATTACAATCTTGAGGACAAGGATCCTTCCTGTCTTTTTATTATGATACTGGGACTCAAGGGACAGGAACAAGTGTGCTAAAAGCATGATGCCATGGATTCATTGGATCCCCACAAAATTCCTACGGACTCAGTATTACCCACTTTGTGAATGAAGAAAGTAAGGCTTCATGGCCGCACAGTGCCAAGAGATGGAGCTGGGTCTGTTCTGTTAGGCACCGTAGCCTTTACTCTTTCTTTGTGATAGTGAGAGTACATTAAGGTCCATCTGTGAGTTAAGAGTACAGGGAAGGGTTGGGCTCAGGGATAGCTACACAAAAGAAATGATTAAACATCCCCTTTCTTTGGTTTTAAATCCTCCCTTTGGTACAAATCAAGTGAGCCTTAGCATTGTATCTCCCTTCTCTGGGCTCAGAATCCCTCTCTGTAAACCAGGGTTAGATGGGATGGTTTCCCAGGAAGTCTCTGGCTTTCTAAGGAATATATCTCATGTGAGCTAGGTGTCCAGTGGGCCCTGGGAGTCAGGCCCCAAAGCAGGAATGTTTGTGTTCCTGAAGTATCACACAGAGCTTGGGCTTGCAGGGTGAGTGTGTGCTGCTGCTGGTCTGGAAGCAGATGGGAGGGGGAGGAAGAGAGCCTCGCCTGGAAGTTTCCCTCTAGCACACTGTTTCTTAACCTGTAGGTCTCGACCTTTGTGAGGTCGAATAACAAATACTTATATGATGATTCATAGCAGTAGGGGAATTACAGATATGAAGTAGCGACAAAATAATTTTATGACTGGAGGTCACCACAACATGAGGAACTGTATTAAAGGGTTGCAGCATTAGGAAGGTTGAGAACCACTTCACTAATAAAACACAACAGCCAGAGAAATGAACACACATCTTTCTAGAAGTGTGGAACTAAGGGACAGTTACCAGACCTTAGGACGGGAACAGGAGAAAACATAACCCCAGGGGATGTGGTGCCTGGGACCTTGATGTGGAAGGTATGTCTCATGGTTGCTGTAAGCGGGAAGGGACTGGAATTAGCCAAACCGAAGCCCCTCTGGGACCTCATCTGCTTTCTACACTGCTCCATCCTGTCCGCCTAGGTCGAGCCATAGCAATCAGTTTACATTAGGCAGCTAAATGATATTTACTGGCAGTTAGTTCTAGGCTCAGCTCTTTGATTTTAGACACCAGCTATACCTCTTCCTATCTCTGCAACCCTCTACTTTCTCTTTGCCTCATCTGTAAAATGGAGATAAAAATGGTACTAACGTCTTCCTAAGAGTGGACATGTAAGTGATGCCCTTAGCCCTCTTGCTAGCAGTGCCCTGACCCGGCACCTCCTCTTACCTGCCTCATATTTAGATGTCATCTTTGAAGAAAAGATGAGGTTCCTACTACAGTACAACAGAAATCATATAGAAATTAGGCTAAGGCCTTTAAAATATGTGTTGTGTGTGTGCGCGCGCATGCGCGTGCACTAGTGTGTGAATATAGAGTCCATAGGTCAATCTTCGGCATCAAACTCAGGAGCTGTCCACTTTGTTTTTCATACAGCATCTCTCACTGGCACCTGGGGGTCACCGGGCTGGTTGGTCAGTGAGCCCCTAGGGACCCACCTGCCTCCACCTCCCCAAGGCTGAGATCACAAGACTTATTTTTTTAAAGGGGTTGTTGGAGATTGAGCCTAAGAGCTCACACTTATGAGACGGTAACTGTCAACTTGACAGAATCCAGACTCACCTGGGTGGCTCTGGAGCTCTGAGGCTGCCTGTGGGTGAGGAATTGTCTGGATTATGCTAACGGATGTGGAAAAACTCGTTCTCTGGGCAGTGGATCCTAGATGGTGTGAAATGGAGAAAGCTGCATCGTTACTGTCCACCTTCCCATTGTGGGTTCAACATGACCAGTTGTTTCAAGTTCTTGCCGCCTTGGCTTCCCTGCCTTAGACCCTGAGCCAGAAAAAAAAAAAAAAAAAAAACTTTCCCCCTTAAGTTGCTTATCACAGCAACAGGAAAACAAACTCAGATGTGGTCAGCACTTTGCCTACTGAGCTATCTTAATCCTTTAAAATGAAACATTTACTCAATTTTGCATGATCAATTTTGTTGGATATTCATATCCTGCCTGAAATCAGGTATCCCCAGAGGAGCCTTGCTAGCATTTAAAATCAAGCAGTGAGCATTCTCCCTACCAGGCATGTTTAAATACAGGAAAATGTACCTGTCACCTGCTCAACTTTCTAGAAAACCCAGTCCTCAGGTGAGTTGTCACTTGCAAGCCTGTTCACAATGAGCTCAGCCCCAAGGCAGGGAGGCAACAGTAAACAGACCTGCCTTTTTCATGGTCCCTGAAGTGAGTTCAATGAAGAGTTGTATTTCTTGTTAACATAGGATTTCCTGAAGGCAAGTGGTGATATTTAGATTTTGTTTCATTATTCGAAAATACTAATCTGCACTTACATGGCTTCACAGTGGTCTCAATACCATTAGGGTGAACAGTATCCTATTTGCCTTGCATTGTCCCTGTCTTAGCACTGAAAACCCCACTCTTTGGGAAATCTGACAATACTGGACAAACTAAGATGCTCCAAATGTCCTGGGACAACTCTGTCAGTTAAAGGACCTGCCAGTCTCAGGGATGCTGGGAGAAGGGCACTGATGGAGAAGGGCATTTACTCTTTGGATATCAGAAGAACTCATTGCCTATGGTAGACAGACAAATGGTATTAAACCCTATACTTTCCCCATAATCCAGGTTTGGCAGGCCTGGTCCCAGGAGTTGAAATTCAGGGTGTCCCTGCAGGGCAATGCTTTAGTCTTTAATAAAGAAATGGGAGGCAGGTGAGAAGATCATGGGAATAGCCTGACATACCTGTAACAACTTTCCCAAGAAGTTCCTTGGTTTGACTGAGTCAGGCTCTGGGCCCCACAACAAACCCCAGCCACTTTACCCAATCTCTCTGCCTGGGTAGGGGTAGGGTCCCTGAGATTTGTCTCTGTGTAAACACACAACCCTTCACATAGAGGGTCCTCTCTGCCCACTCACAGTGTCCATCTAAACCTTGTACCCACTTCCCTCAGGACCATCAAGGTTCTTGCACATTTGGAGTATCCCCAGATTTCGTGCTCCCCACACACACACCAGTGGGTATGCTGCAGGAGAAGTTTATGATCACTGAGAATGCAATCTAGCTTGATCCTGCTTCATGGCCATATGAGAGACCCAACTGTGTGGGCAATGTGATTTAAGACTGGATTCTTAATTAAGGCTGTAGGGTTGTTTCTGCAGGCCAAGCCTGGGCAACCAGCTTCTCAGGTGGCTGGCATAGAGTCTTGCCTTCTCACCCCAAACCCGAGTATCAACCTGACATAACTGAGAAGAAAGTCCTATCCTCCATTACTGGCTGGTTTTATGTTACCTTGACTCAAGCTAGAACTATCAGAGAAGAGGGAGCCTCACTTTGGAAAATGACCCCATAAGATCTAGCTGTAGGGCATTTTCTTAATTAGTGATTGGTGGGGAAGGGCCCAGCCCATTGTGAGTGGCAGCCATTCCCTGGTCTGGTGGTTCTGGGTCCTATAAGAAAAGCAGGCTGAGCAAGACATGGGGAGCAAGCCAGTAAGCAGCACTCTTCCATGGCCTCTACATCAGCTCCTGCCACCAAGTTCCTGCTCTCTTTGAGTAACTGTCCTGGCTTTCTTTAGTGATGAACAGCAAAGTGGAAGTGTAAGCTGAATAAACCCTTTCGTTCCCAACTTGCTTTTTGGTCATGGTGTACATTGCAGCAGTAGAAACCAGAAGGCACTTTCCTTTCCTGGGAACAGGGGAGATTCCTTTCAAACTCACAGGCTTTAAAAAACATTGATATTGTTAGGAACTGTTGTTCTCCATAGGTGAAATGAACAGGCCTGGCTGGATAACATGTAGGGCTAAGTATAAAAGGAAAAAGCAAAAAGTGACTGAGCTTGCTAGTCAAACCCGATGGCTTGAGGTCCATCCACGGGCATCAGGTGAAAAACTGGATGCAGTAGAGACATCTGTAATCCCAGAACTCCTGAGGAGAAAAAGAAGGTGCAGACAGGAGAATGGGTGGGAAGCTGGAGGGCCAGATAGCCTGGAGTACATAGCGTAGCAGCACAAACAGCAAGAGAGACCCTGCCTCAAAACAAGGTGGAAGGAGAGAACTGACTACTGAAAGTTGTTCTCTAACCTACACACACGTACCATGTGTGATCACATATATATGTATACACACACACACACACACACACACACACACACACACACACACACACACACAC
>CAJQZJ010001558.1:12328321-12342089 GCA_907164525.1 Lophiomys imhausi
ATTACTGATTTAGGTCTTAGGCTCTCCCTCCGTGATTACTGATTTAGTGTTTCATGGCAAAGCAGACATTCTCCAAGCTCAATTTCACGTGTAAAAGTGAGATAGTTCGACAGCCTAGCTCTGCCAAGACAGGGTAGGCAAGTCCTTCATAATCCCTGCTTTACAATCAATGTCTGTCAGAGAAACGGGGCCAAACGGCTGAAGATTGATGCTGTAATGTATGGAGAGAAATTGGGAACTGTCCAGGCAGCCACTGGTATGTCATTTCTTAGTTTTGGAAGCTGCAGGTCCTTCACTTCCTGTATAATCAGATATATTTATCCCTCTCAGGTGGTTGAAGACTAGATAGCTAGAATCTCATAGTTAAATTTTGACTTGTTTAGGAATTAAGAGGGTGTTCTGGATCTAAGAAGATGTTTTTAAAATTATGATGCAAGTTAGGATGGAAGCTGAGTTGGATATAGAACTTTAAACTCATGGAGATGGTTGGATAGTAGAATGTTAAAGTCAGGTGCCAAATATGTATGGACTGGACATTGGGAATGTATGCTAAGCCTTATAATTCTCATAATTGTGTCCTAATTATTTCCGTTGTTTTGTATTATATTTGTTGTTATAAGATAGCCATTTGTTGGACTGAAAAGAGGAGCTGTTGACGGGAAAAGATATACCTTAAACTTAAAAAAAAAAAAAAGGAAGTGGATGGGGGGGGGTTAAGGGGGAAGAGGGTGGAAGGGTGGGACTGGAGCCAGGAGTAGAGAGGGGATTGGGATTGAGATGTAACTTGAAGAAATAAAAAAAAAAAAAAACCTAAAAAAAAAAGTAAGACAGTTGTTTAAGTCCTACCAATCTTTTTTTTTTTTTTTTGGTTTTTCGAGACAGGGTTTCTCTGTTTAACAGCTCTGGCTGTCCTGGACTCGCTTTGTAGACCAGGCTGGCCTCGAACTTGCAAAGATCCGCCTGCCTCTGCCTCCCAAGTGCTGGGATTAAAGGCGTGCGCCACCACCGCCCGGCAGTCCTACCAATCTTATTAGAGAGGCAACAAGATCAAAAGACATCTGACTATGCAAACATCTTTTTTTAAATTGTAATCTCTTGATAATTTTATTTCAACAGCCAAGCCACTGATTTATTTTAAGATACTTAAGATACTTTTAAAAATACTTTTTAAATTCTTCTCTCATACACTGCAAGCACAGCTTTCCCTCCTTCTACTCTTTCCAGTACTCCCTGACCAACCCTCTACCCAAGATCCACTCCCCACCCACCATATTCCCCTAGAAAGGAGCAGTCCTCCCAGGGACATCAACCAATACTACACAATACAATAAGACCAGGCACAAACCCTCACATCAAGGCTGGGTGAGGCAACCCAACAGAAGGAAAAGGGTCTTAAGAGTGGGCAAAAGAGTCAGAGACGCTCCATTCCCACTGTCACGAGTGTCCCCAAACACCAACCCAATGACTATAACATATATGCAGAGAACCTAGATCAGACCCATGCAGGCTCCATCCGGATTGCCTCTTGGGTTCCTGTGAGCCTCCATGAATCCTGCTTAGTTGATTCTGCAGTGCATGCTCTTCAGTGTCCTCCACCCCTCTGGCTAGCAGGTTTTATGAAAAGAGATTGTTATAAGATTTAAAAAGTATTTGGAATGCTAGTGTTCCTGCTATAGCTCCTTGTGATACACCCAGAATTTGAGGCCAGCTTGGCCTTCAGCAAGGAGACCCTTTGATTCATTGAGAAGAGCAAAGATGGGACACTCAGGTGAGACTAAGTTCGAGCAATACCTCATGGTCTTCTCTCCATTTCCTTGCTCTGCCTTCTGTGGCATCACCCTCTGGCTTCAACTATGTCCTTAGAGTCACAGATACCCATAGTGACTGTAAGTCTCATGTCCTCATGGGATGCCATTCAGGGGAAGAGAGGCCTTCTCCCTAATAATTTCCCCATAGGAGAGATGGAGAAAATGAGGAAACTTACTTTCCAGGCTTAGCTTCTGTTTCAGATTTCACTGGTTCTGTTTACTATTTAGCGTTATGTAGCAAGAGACTTTTATTATTTTTTAACTATACTTATTTTACTGTACTTAATGCCTTTATCTCCCTTCCATCCTTGTTCCTCCTAACCCCCCAACACTAGGTGGGAGAGAAAAAAGGTTGGAGGGAGAAGGGATGTAGGTCTCTTTGAGCTACTTCCCGTTTTGGGTCTTTGGGTTCTTTGGGGGTAATACCAGTCTCAGTAGAAGTCCAGCAAACCAGGAGACAGCATCAGGAAGAGCAGCAACCTCTTCTTAGAGCCTTATCTCCCACTGCTTTGTAGAGCCTCCTTTTTTGTCCTTCTTTGTAGAGTCCCATTCGCCTCCAGGCTCTGGCTTTTTATTCCTCTCTCCCAAGATCTCAGAGTCTACATGCTGCAGCTGGCTAAGCCACGCCCCTGCTAGCTCACAAGACAGTTAATACTTTACACCTGTGTCTTAAGCAGCCTCACACCTGGGAATAAACAAAAACATTCTCATTGGTTATTTTAATAAACTCATACTACATTTTCCCCCTTTTAGTTCAAAAAATGGTGTATATATGTGTGTGTATATATATGTATGTATATATACATATATATGTGTATATATATGTATGTATATATATATATATATATACAGAAAGAAATAGGAGAAAGGGGAGCTCTACAAAGAAGAGAAAGGGCTATAAAGAAGAAAGAGGTTGATGCTCTTCCTGCTGCTTGTTCTTCCTGCTGCTGTCTCCTGGTTTGCTGGACTTCTACTGAGACTGGTATTGCCCCCAAAGAACCCAATGACACAAAGCGGGAACTATATCCCTTTTCCTTTTAACCTTCTTTCTCTCCCACCTAGTGTTGGTAGGTTGGGAAGAACAAGGGATGGAAGGGAGATAAAGGTATTAAATACAGTAAAATAAATTAAGTATAGTTCAAAAATAATAAAAGCCTCTTGCTACAGGGTTAGGATAAGCTATCAAAGCCCAGTCCTGGATCTGCAGGCAGGATGGGGATGCCAACCTATTCACATTTGGAGGTACTTTATCAGAAGGGTGATGCTGGGTTGTAAAATTCACATATATTCATACAGTCCACTAATTTAGCCGGCCCAGATCCATACTTGCAACGTCCCCTCAAAAATGTCTACCTTCTGTAGTCACCCTCATTGTACCCAGAAATAGGGTACAATCTTATCTGATTGTGATGGTCTGGATGACATGCAGTCCTTACAAGTGGTCCTGTGAGAGTGAATGGTTACGTCTAATCACCACCAATGCACTCCATTAATAGTAGTGGAGGAGATACAAGGGTACTGGGAGATGGCTCAGTTAATAAAGCATGAGGACCTGAGTTCAGATCTCTAGCATTCATGTAAATGCCAGTCTTGCATGGTGGTCCACCTATAATCCTAGCACTCAGGAAGCAGAGACGGGAGATCCCTGGGAACAAGTTGGCCAGCTAAACTAGTTGAATAAGAGACTGGGTTCAAGTGAGAAACTCTGTCTCAATAAGTAAAGTGGAGAATGGTCAAGGAAGACATCCAATGCCATCCTCTGGCCTCTACATGCATGTAACACACACATACTGGAACATTCCACATGTGTGCTCAAATGCAATACATATGCCACACAAAAGCCCCCAAGCCCTGACCTCATTTGGGAAATGAAACCATTCATGGAAGTCTCTGATTTGCAACCTACTGTGTTCTGCCAGAAACTACACAGATGTCATGTTCTGGGTATGAGGACATGGCTTTCCTCGTCTTCCCTCCAAAAGGCTCCCTTTCTATGTGGTATCAGCTTTTCTCTCTAGGAAACTCTCTCCTGTGGATTGTCTTTTATAGGATTATACAACATGCACACCTGAGAGAAGGTTCCCTCTGAGTATTATTCTATTCTGTTAGGCCTCTTCCTGTGAATGTGAGTTTGGGAGTCCAAAATAATTTTCACAGACCATTGGGCCCCAGGCTTGAGATTTCTTTAGCCAAATGACACTGTTAAAACATTCATGAGACTATGGCTCTTTGAGATTCTGGCTCTTTGGGCTTCTGGACAACACTGTAGATAGTCCTTGGGGTCAGAGATCTTATCACATCCCAACTTTGAAAGAAAAGCCTTTCTGGCGGTGGCCCTCTGCTAGCGTTGGTCCAGGTGCCCTAGCACCCCTTATGCCTCAAGCTTAATGTTCTGTTTTGGCCTCTAGTCAAAAATATGCAAAACAACAGGGTGGGTGGGAATAGCTCACAAATTTATCCATTTTTTCACAACAACCACAAAAAATATTAAGGGTGGCATTTATTGATCACTCGATGTTAGTTTTCCTTCTCTTGAGCCTCATTACAACCTCATGAGATAGGAAACTGTTGGCATTGGCAGTTTCTGTAACTAGTCGTGAAGCTATAAAAATCAAGAAGCAAAGATTGCCTGTCAGGACCTCGTGTTTCCAATCCCTTCTGTTCATTTTAACCTGAAGGTAGAGAACACAGCTTCCAACCCCCACTCCCAGATTACTGCAGGCCACTGGCATATAGTAGGTAGCTCTTAGCTACCTAGTGTTTCTTCCTCTCGACTTTCAAAGCAGCCTGTTTCTGTCTGGTCTTACCCTTCCCTTTCTTCAGCACCCGCTAAGATTCAAAACTTTCCCTAAAGTATCTGTAGAAATAATTATTACCAGTATTTATATTATAGTTAATTGGTCGGCAGTGTTAATCCTTACTTAACCTGCCATTATAAATGATCACACAAACACCTGATGGATTTTAACAAGCCTTAGCCTGGATTGTGTAATCTTAGCTCATCTAAGCTAGTTTATAATTCTATCCCCAAATAAAACTCCACATAATATACATACATCCCCTTGGCTGTTATTCTCCATGCTATGCCAATGTTCCAGACCATGTGGAGATATGATTCTTCTATCTAACCCATAACATGTCTCCTCCTTCCTCCTGCCTGGCTTCTGCTGCTGCACGCAGTGGCTGTGGAGACCTAGCTAGAAAAGCACATGGCATATTGCCAGTTTCAGTCACCAGCCTTGGCAGATTTTTCTTCTTAAGCTCCTCAATCTGCATTTGCGAACTTTCTATTTGTAAGGCTATAGCAAGCTTGATCCTTGTGGTAAACCAATAGAAGAGAAAAAAGAAAACAACACAAACCATCCTTTCTGATTGAAAAACAGGATAGAAGTCAGCTGCAGGTATCCTTCAGTGTCACAGCCCCGGGAAGCCAGGAAAGGTTTAATAAACAATGTTTCATTTGTTCATTTGTTCACTGCAATGTAATAGAAAATGGCTAGATTTTCATGGGTCAACTCTTATCCTTCTGCTCAAATGCCAGAGTTTAGCCTTGTAACACCCCACTTCTGATATTAGATTTTGTATTAATCAGGAGTCTTTGGATTGCCACTCAAACAAATGTAAGCAAAAACGTTTACCAGACAGGCATGATGGCATGGCTTCTCAGGCAGCTGAGGGAGGAGGCTTACTTGAGTTTGGGAAATTGAGACCAACTTGGGCAATATAAGGAGATGAGAGGGGAAGGGAAGAAAAGAGAAAAGGAGATTGTGGGGGTTTGAATGAAAATGGTCCCCATAGGCTTATAGGGAGTGGCACTATTTGAATGAATTAGGAGGTGTGGACTTGCTGGATTGGTTTGGACTTGCTGGAGGAAATGTGTCACTGGGGGTGGGCTTTGGGGTTTCAAATGCTCACCCTGTGGTAGGAGTTTATTGAAACCAATTGTGAGAATGTTTTTGTTTAACCCCAGGTGGGCTGCTTAAGACACAGGTATAAAGTATTAACGGTCTCATGAGCTAGCAAGGGCATGGCTTAACCAGCTGAGTAAGTTTAACTCTGAGGACTCGGGGATAGAGAAATAAAAAGCCAGAGTCCCAAGGAGGAGGGGGCTTTACAAAGGAGGGGAAAAAACAGAGCCCTGAGGAGAGGGGGGCTTTACAAAGGAGGGGGGAAAAGCCAGAGCCCTAAGGAGAAGGGGGCTACAAAGAGAAAAGAGAGAAGGAGTTCCACAAAGAGGTAAAATAGAATGGGCTTTACAAAGAAGAGAAAAGGCTGCAAGGTAGAAAGTGGTTGCTGCTCTCCCAGTTGCTGGTGCTCCCCCAAACTGCTGCTTGTTCTTCCTGCTGCTGTCTCCTGGTTTGTTGGTCTCCTGGTTCACTGGTTTGCTGGTTTGCTGGACTTCTAATGAGACTGGTACTACCCCTAAAGAATCCAACGACCCTAATCAGCAGGAAGTAGCTCAAAGAGACCTACGTCCCTTCTCCCTCTAACCTTCTTTCTCTCTCACCTAGGGTTGGGGAGTTGAAGGGAAGAGGGGTGGAAGGGAGGTAGAGGTATTAAGCATAATTAATTAACTACAGTAAAATAAAGCAGAATGTATATATTGGATAATTAAAAAGCTTCAGTTACACAGGTCTAGTCTCTCTCTCTCTCTCTCTCTCTCTCTCTCTCTCTCTCTCTCTCTCTCTCTCCTCTTCTGCTACCTGCAGATCTAGATGTAGAACTCTCAGCTACCTCTCCAGCACCATGTCACCCTGTGTGCTGCCATGCTTCCCATCATGATAATGAGCTAAGCCTCTGAACCTGTAAACCACCTCCAATTAAATGTTTTCCTTTATAAGTGATGCTTAATTAAGACCGAGACAGAGAAGATGGATGGATTTCATGGCAGGCCACCAGGGGCTTAAAAAATTAGCAGGAAGCTAGAGGTTAGGAAATCTCAGTGTGGACGCAGGGAGGGGCTTCTCTTGTGAGTGCTTGCTGGGTCCCTGCTTATCTGCTCTTTGCTCAAATTCCAACTCCAAAAAGGAACATCAGATTGATCAGTCAGCTGCCCCGCTGCTCAAAGATCAGTAGGACCCACCGGACCATGCCTGGTGCAGACGAGGAAAATACAGGGACGGGGACAAGCAAGAGGATAGAGGAGAAGGCTCAGTGCACAGTCATGAAGACCTGAGACCAGAACCCCAGCACCCATGTCAACAGCGGGTATGCCACATCTATAATCCCAGCTCGAGGAAGGCAGAGACAGTCAGTGAGAGATTCTGTCTCAAAAACTAAGGCAGAGGAGCCGGAATGGCAGTTCAGTGGTGAAAGCTCACCTCACACAGAGGACCCAGGTTCAGTTTCCAACATGCAGGCTCACGACTTCTGTGACTCCAGTTCTGAAAGGATCCAACACCCTTTTCTGGCTTCTGTGGGTATCAGGCACACACACAGGTCTGGAGAGATAGCTCAGAGGTTAAGAGCACGGGCTGCTCTTTCAGAGGTCCTGAGTTCAATTCCCAGCAACCACATGGTGGCTCACAACCATCTATAATGAGATCTGATGCCCTCTTTTGGCTTCAGGTATTCATGCAGATAGTGCACTCATATACATAAAACAAGTAAATAAATCTTTAAAATCTTTTAAAAATATATGTTTTGATGAACACATGTACACATGGCTGTTGGATGTATACATGTGTACAGGAGCAGAATTGCTAAGTCATAGAATGTGTGAATGTTCTACTCTAATGTCTACTTCCAAAGGAACTGATAAATATACATTCTATCATAGTTTAGAAGACTTCTAGAAACTCCAAATATTTCCTGAAATTTTACAGTATTTGTCTTCCTCACTGTAGCTGTTCTGGGCCATGTGTAGCAATAGTGTACTGCACTTTGAACTTGTTTTTGTTTTTGAAGAAAAATGAAATTGAGTCCTTTCTTCCTTTTCCTTCCTACTTTCTTCCCTCTCTCCCTTCCTTCTTCCTTCCTTCCCTTCCTTCCTTCCTTTTGCAATACTGGAGATGGAATCCAGGGATTTGAACAGGCTTTGGACATGCCAGGAGATCACTCTAACCACAGAGCCACCCCCACCCCATTCTTGAGCACTGTTTTCATGTAAATAGCTTCTCTTGTGTAGTGTTTCTGCTAAAGTCTTTTCTTGGCTTTTCTATTGGAATGTTTTCATTGTCTATTAATTGTGAGAAATGCTTTGCATATTAGTAAGATTAGTATCTGTGTGTTGTATATTACATAATTTGGCATCTTCCCTTTACTCATCTAATGTCTTTAAATCAACATAAAATTTTAATTTAATATAGTCTGACTCAATAAGTTTTGTCTTAGTGGCTGATATTTTTTGTGTCCTGCTTAAGACTCAGCCATTCTAC
Source organism: Lophiomys imhausi (assembly GCA_907164525.1). Taxonomy (NCBI): domain Eukaryota; kingdom Metazoa; phylum Chordata; class Mammalia; order Rodentia; family Muridae; genus Lophiomys; species Lophiomys imhausi. Next base: position 12,336,507 of record CAJQZJ010001558.1, read on the forward strand.
ATGGTCATGAAGACTACTTATGTTTTATTATAGAATATTTAGAATGCTTTCTTTTGCATTTAGAATGATATGGCATTTTAGTTCATTTTCATGTATAGTGTGAGGTAGAGATTTGAGATTCTATGCTGTTAGGGTTTTTTTTTTGTATGAATAGAAAACAAAAAAAAGTGAGACTGAATTTGTTATAATCTAAACATCAATTTTCTTTTAAATCATTTCCACAAAATCCTAATTAAATTTAACTTCATTTTAAATTAGTTTTAAATTAAAATAATAAAGAAATAAAAAAATTCACATTTATTATTTGCTAACTTATCTCAATTGGCATATTAGTGAGTTAGGTGGTTTTTGTGTTTTTTTGGTCATTGTTGCAAAATTCCTGACAGAAGCAACTTAAGAAGACTTATTTTAGCTCACAGTTGGAAGGGACACAGCCACGGGTGGGGAAGGCACAGAAAGCTGCTCAGTCTGTGCCGGAGTGAGTGGTAGAGCAGTGGCTTGTACCCTGACTGGCCAGGGACCACCCTCAAAGGATCACTTCCAGTCACTTTTATACACCAAAGGTTTCACAGCCTCAACTTCCCACCCCCACCCTCACGACCCCCCCACCAGTACCACCAGCTGGGATCAAGGGTTTAGCACAGGAGCCCATGGGGACTTTTTCAGGTTCAAAACCTAACTCTGCTGGTGACACGCAGAGGCTCATGGCCATTTCCTAACACGGGATGCATTCAGTCCTACTTGAAGAGTCCCCACAGCCTTGACTGCCCCAGCACTGTCCAAAGATCCAAAGCCCAAAGCTCTTCTGAAAGACCCAGAACTCTTAGCTGTGAGTCTTTCTAAAATTGAAAACAAAAAAACAAAAAAACCCACCTCAATCCGAGGTACCTATTCTAATATACAAAGGCACAGAGTGAGCACTTCGAGTCCAAACAGTAACAAGGAAAAGATCCCATTAAAACAAGAGTGAAAGAAACCCACCAGGGCATACATCCTGTAGCTCCATGTCTGCCGTCTGGGGTACACGATGGCAGGGACAAGCGCTCCAACAGGCTTGGGAAGGCCCACCCCAAGGCTTTGCCACCTGCAGCAACACCTGGCCTCTCTTTCTTAGGCCATTTCTGCTCAGTGCCGGCAAATGTCCCTCCCTGGTCTAGGGATTTCCAACATCTTCAAGGCTCCGCTACAACCTGGGCTTCACCTTCAGGGCTTGACACAGTGAGCTCTCTGGGCCTCCCTGCAGGGAACCTGACCCTCGGGACATCACCTTAGAGCAGGGTCTGGCAGTGGCGGGTGTGCGCGTGTCTTTAAATCCCAGGATTCAGGCTGCGGCTGCAGGGTTGCATGATTGAGGCCAACCTAGGCTTCATAGGGGAGGCTCTGTTTCAGAAAGAAAAAAAGAAAACAAATGGACAAACCACAGACAGCTCAAGAATTCAGAAAATTTACCCATAAAGCAGAAGATAGGAGCCGATGCAGGGGGACAGTGAAGCCAAATGCCGCCACACAACAGCTCCGCGATCCTGGAGAACAGCTGGTGGGGGAGGGGGCCGCAGCTGGAGCGGGCATGGGAGACGCATTGAATGTTACCATTAGTCTCTACTTCTGTAGCCTCCAATCCATCTCCCACAGTGTGGCTCCAATGGGTCACGTTTTTTAGAAGACCTTCCTTTCTCTCTCTGTCTAAAATCCTTAGGTGGCTCCTTGTGGGTTTCAAAATCAAATCTAATCTTCGTTGTGTATAAAGGGCCTTTGTTAGTGAGTCCTCCACGGCCTCTTCATCTCCTGCCACTGGCTGAGCCTCCTCAGGCCTGTCTGTTTTCCTCATCTCTACTACTGATACACCTTTAATTACTGACTCGCTTATCTGTCCTCACTAGATTATGTTCTCCTTGAAAGGAGGGTCTGAATTCGAATCGTTGTGGAAGTCAAACTGCTGAGGTTAAGATCTCAGCTGCCTTTCTTGCTACGCTATCTTTTGAACCCCACTCTGTTTTCGTCTGTGGCACGCGGCGTAGAAAAGGTACTCAAAGATGTGTGCAGATGATCCATCGGTAGAGTTCTCAGGATGGGAAGGAACTTCTCAAAGGGGAGTGAGGATAGCCTGCTCCAGTCTGTCTTGAGGCTCACTTCCCTTCCATGTGCTCATCTAAGGCAGGGCTTCTCAACCTTCCTGATGCTGCGGCCCTTTAATACAGTTCCTCATGTGGTGACCCCCCCAACCACAAAATTATTTTTGTTGCTACTTCATAACTGTAATTTTGCTACTGCTATGGATCATAATGCCAATTTCTGTTTTCTGATGGTCTTAGGTGACTTCTGTGAAGGGGTCATGTCCTACAGGGTTAGAACCATTGATCTAAGGAACACAGACACTTGCAGACCAGTCTTCGATTTTTGGAAAAGTTACATTTGTTTATTTGTCTCCATGTGTGGAGGTAGGTACAGAGTGTGTGTTAGGGTCAGAGGGCAACTTACAGGAGTCAATTCTCTCCTTCTACCATGTAGGCCCTGGGGACTGAACTCAAGTCACCAGGCATGGCAGCAAAGCCATCTTCCTGGTTCCCTCAAACACCAGTCTTATGAGGTGGTCAAGCAGGGTATTCGTTCAGGACCCAAATTTTTCTAAGTGTGAGTCTATTCATTATTAGTCCCTGAGAGGGGAGGAAGGCGCTGCTCAATGGTAGAGCACTTGCCCAGCTCATGAAAGGCCCTGGGTCTGGTTTTCCTACAGGAAAAGGAAAGCAGAACATCAGGGGAGGCACAGGGATGCTCACCCATTCTGCACATCCGTGATCCTCTCTGAGCTCCTGGGAGCCTGAAAACTTACACAGCTTGTCAGCATTCTACCAAGAGGTCCCTGCTCCCCAAGCACCCCCTCCCTTGTTAAATGGATGTTATCTTTCTTTTTGTCCTGATAGTGGAAGAAGCATTCTATGGGGCCATTCTACTTTGAATGGGTTTCAGGACACAAGTGAGTGGATCCCTCTCAACGTGTCAGTCAGCAGATGTGCAGGGGTGAAGGATGGGTTCAATCACCTGGGTGCTCTGCTATGCATCCGGCAAGAAGGCAGACATTCTGACTTGAGATTGAGGCTCCTGACCCTCCGGCCTTCCTCTTCCTCAAAGAAGAGAAGTCTCATGGCAGAGCTGGTGTGACTGGGTGACCTCCAAGGAGCCCTTTCCTGTGGAATTTTCTCCAACTCCCTTCCACCTGTCTTCTTCCTCTTCTGTCCCCAGGAACACAGTATTCACACAGATAGAGCCACAGACCACATTTGGGGTCACAACTGTGACACAGTTGTGTGGGCAGCAGAGTGAGTGTGACCCTGATTTGGGGTACCTTGCATTTGAGGCTGTGTCTTAGCTCCTGTCTTTTCTAAAGACACTGTAAGGACCCTGTGCTCAAGCATGAGGAGAAAGAGCCTGGGATTCAGGTCAATTTCCGGCTTTATGTTTCCCCCCATGATATGTTAGACTTGAGACTGGCCAAGATATGTGAGCTAGCAGGTAGGTGTACATGATACAAAGATTTTTATGTCGTCTGCCATTTCCCTGTGGCCTATGTATGCTATTCCCTGTCAAATTGAACCCTCCTCAGTTGTTGTGGGCCTCACGCAAGTGCAGGAGGGTGTGAGGTAAACTCTATCAAGCTGTTGCCAAGGAAAGCGAAGGCGGTCAGTGGAGCATTCAAGGCCTCTGTCTTGATTATGCAAGCGATGTGTCAGGGCAGGAGCATGGTGGCAGACAGGAGGCAAGCCAGGCAGTGGAGGGTTAAGGGTGTGTTAAGGCTTTGGGGCGCTTGAGATGTCACATAATCGTTGTGACTGTATTGTCATATTTCCTGGCTGACTCACGTCACTCCGAACGTTTTTCAAGGGTGCCATCCCCAAATCCTCGTACTAGGAAAAGATGAGAGCTACTTACAACCCTAAGTGGTCAGCTGAATTAGAATTTCAGATGAACATTGAGTAATTTTTTTAGTAAATGTAACTTCCATACTACATTTTGCTTATTTGAAATTCTAATTTAACTGGCAGTCGTATATTCATTTGCTAAATCTGGCGCACAGCCCCCACTCCCTCGGACTGACTTACAGTATTGAAAAAGCTACCAAAGGAGTCCCACGAAGGGCTAACTTTTGGAACGTGCGCCACCTAGTGGTTATAGGAGCAAGGAGGTGAACAAGAGACCAAAACCCAACTATAGATTAAGAAGAAATAATTTCTCTTTAATTAAAACATTTCTTAACTTTTTTTACTTTCCTCTTTGGATATACTTTTTCTTTATTTATTTTATGTGGCCTAGAACTTACTATGTAGACCAGGCCGACTTGAACTGGCCTCTGCCTCCTGAGAGAGCTGAGATTAAAGCCATGCACCTCCACCTCTGGCTTTGGGTGATTAGATCAACAGCTTTGACGGAGCAGTGAGTAGGTAAATCCCTTATGGGCCAAGTATTTGAACAGCCAAAGTCTTTCAGATCTTCTATTGGCACATAAAGTCTGGCACACATTCTTGGCCTTTTCTCCTAGGACTCTTTGAGTTCTTAGTGATTATTTTGCAAGAAGTACAAGACATCCCCACTGTAATTGTCACATACAGTGTCAGGCAGGTGTGATTATATTATGCTCATGGAGGCTGGGAGGGAGACAGAAGCAGCACATATTTCCAGTATACTGTCTTGCTGGGCTGTCCTGGAGTTCAGTGTCGAAGTGTCGAAGGCCTTGTCTCTGGCTCCTAATTAGGATCACCTGGAGTGGGAAATTAATGCTGGGAATTACTCCTGGAGATGGTGATGTGGTGATGTCATTGATTTGCACACTCTCAAGTGTGAAATCACTTTCTTCTTCCATTTTTCTTTCTGTTTTGTTTTTGTGTCTTGAGATAATGTCTCACTAAGTAGCCCTGGTTGTCCTGGAACTCAACATATAGACCAGACTGGCCTAAAACTCACAGAAATCTATCTGCCTTGGAATGCCAGGAGTAAGAGTGTGCACCACCATGTCTCTTTCTTTCTTTTGAAGAAGGTTTCCCAGGAGACTTTAAAATGAAGCCAGGCTTGAATAATTCTAGTAGTTGAAGTGTCACTGACTGAGAAAGAGGTATCGTGATCTTTGAACAAGTTACTCACCCTCCTGAGTGGCCATTTTCTCATTTAGCTCACCTGTCAGAGCCCTTGGTGTTATAGTGCTGTGCTCAGTGTTTGGCCCGAGAGCACAGGGCAAATTCTCAGAAAATGTGGCTGTGCTCCTCTAGGAAGCCAGCCCCACTGAGGCAGAAGTGAGTTCTGCCTTCTGCAGCCAGGAGACTTAACCAGGACTGAGGACCAGAAGCAGCAGCAGGGAAACTGAGTTTGGCTATCAAGCCAACAATAGAATCCAAAAACAGCCTGCTATGGAACCCTTTCCCAGTCACTGGAGGCATTTCAGCCGCATGCCACAGAAGATGTGGAAATAGCTCTGCAATACATGAGGGTGGGTTAGAAACAACAGCAGCCAACCACGTATTTCCTGAGTTAACCTCAAGGTTTGTCGACTGAGTTTGGCAATGCCAAAGCATGATGGGTATACCACCTCTACAG
>CAJQZJ010001558.1:12342099-12433618 GCA_907164525.1 Lophiomys imhausi
ACAGACCAAGGGGAGAGAGGGGGTTTATCCTTAAGGATGAGTCAGATCCAGAAAGCAGGCAGTAGACAACTTCAGACATGTGGGGGGTTGTGGAGAAGTGCATGCTAATTGGTAGACTCAGGTAAAACCAACCTGGCAAATCTGGTTTCTGGCATTCTGCCTATGACATATCACTCTCAATTTTCTGGAAACATGCAATATTATCTAGATGTTCTCAGGGGATGGCCAGAGCTTGCCCTCACTCCTGGATCTGTGCTTTCTCTTTCTGTTTAAACCATGTGCATTTCCACATACTTAAGGTGTTGCTTCATGCAATGTTGAACACGTAAGGAATGAACACTGAGGGGTGGGAGAGATGGCTCAGTGGCTGTTCTTCCAGAGCAATTCCCAGCACCTACATGAAAGCTCACAACTGTCTGTAACTCCGGTTCCAGGGGATCCGACACCCTCACACAGACATACATGCAGTCAAAACGCCAATGCACGTAAAATAAAATAAATCAATCATTTAAAAAATATATAGAAAAGCAAGTGAACAATGAAATCAGATTTTGCTTTGAAACTTGAGGTATTTGAGTCTTAAAATCCCTCACTCCTGCCATATCTACCAAGATCAACAGGACTTGTTTCTTTTTTATTTGCTTAATTGTTTAATTTTTGAGACAGCCTTCTGAAGCCCTAGAACTGGCCATTTAGCAGAGGATGACCTTGAACTTCTGATCCTCTGGTATCTGCCTTACTGTGATTATAGGAATGTACCACCCACTCTCTCATTTGCTAAGTGGTGGGAGCCAATCCAGGCCCCATCATGCTTTGGCATTGCCAAACTCAGTCGACAAACCTTGAGGTTAACTCAGGAAATACGTGGTTGGCTGCTGTTGTTTCTAACCCAGCCTCACGTATTGCAGAGCTATTTCCACATCGTCTGGACTTTCGTGAATGCTAAATAAGCCCTTCCCACATTTCTGGTCTCCTTTTGTCTTATAGACAAGGGTAAAAAGCACAGGGGCTTTAGTACCTAAAACTCCGTTGACAGTTTGGGGCTTTTCTTCAATGTCCTCAGTATGAAACACTCCAGACACTCCATTTGCCGTTTAGTTGAGGATTGAAAAACAAACAAAAAACCCATCAAGCTCAGTTTCTTCTATGAGTAGGCTTTATAATAGAGAGAGGGGGCTTACATTTTTATTATGTTCTCATTTAGCGTGTGTGTGAGGCATGTGTGTAGCACAGTGCTGTTCAGAGGCCAGAGGACAACTTGGGGGGAGCTGTTCTCTCTGCACATGGGCCCTGGTGCTTGAACTCAGGTGGTCAGGCTTGGCGGCAAGCCCTTGCCCAGTGAGCCACCTTGCCAGCCCCAGGGAGGGTTTTCTTTGATGAAGATTTATTTTTATTTTGGGTTTGTGTTTTGAGACAGAATTTTACTAGGTGACTGAGACCGACCTGGAACATTCTCTGTAGCCCAGGCTGGTGTTGAGTTCACGACCACCATCCCACCCCACCCCCACAGGAGTGTACCACCACACCCTGCATGGAATTTTATTTTTAAATAATTAAAACTTACAAAGTGCCTTTATAATTGCAATAATGATGAGAAATATGCCCATAGCGTACTGAGTTTCTTACTTGGCCAACATCCATCAGGATGATTTTTATTTTCTCTCTCTCTCTCTTTCTTTCTTTCTTTCCTTCCTTCCTTCCTTCCTCCCTCCTTCCCTCCCTCCCTCCCTTTTTTTCTTTCTTTCTTTCTTTTGACAGAGTCTTTCTACATAGTCCTGGCTGTGCACAAGGTGAATAAACGAACCTTTAATTGACATATAAATGTGACTTGACATTCATTCTTGTTCCTCTCGTTGTCTCTGTGGGGTAGTGTTGGGCCAGTCTAGTCCTCTCTCTCTTGGCTTCTTTAGAACTGGGAAGTTGGCTCAAGCCACGACCGAGACCTGTTTCCTTTCCCCCACTGTACAGCTTATGTGCTATGAAATGACTCCAGCTCCCCTCCATGTCCAGTCGCTGTCACAGCTTAAGTCCCCTTTTCTTCCCTATCAACCCAGGCTGTTGTACTCAGGGGACTTGTGATTCACGCCCCCCCTCATTTCACAGGGAAACAAGACCCAGAAAGTGGCTCCCCACCTCCAGGGACCCAGTGAGCATCCCAGGGCAGCAGTACCCAGATTAGGACGGGTGTCTTGGCTGTCCCCACACCCCTGCTGACACAGCACAAAGGCCAGAATGATGAGAGTCACAGACAGATCCACGCACACACGCACGCACACACGTACGCCCTTGCCCGCAGTGCACCACAGTGGAGACTCTTTCGCCCCACGGGGCTGTCTTGGTTCAGCAGCTCCTGTGGCTCAAATAAGTTAATCACTGATGGCAAGAGATTAATTTGTAACTGGACAGCAGACAAGATAGTTCAGGTCTCAGCGGGCAGCACTGAACTGTGGCGGGGCACGGCTCAGGAGACACCTGGGTGTGCAGCTCGGTGGGTGCCGAGGCTGGGAACTCCCAGCTCTTCACTCTTTCCTCCCAGGCACCTGCTGAGGCCCCTTCCATCCTCTCTCCAGTGTAGCTGTCTGTCTTAGAAAACTTGTCCTGGCAACAGTCAGGCCTGTTAGGTCCGCTGTGTGCTAGAGCGGCCAGGCCTGGGCACCACCTGTGTGGGGACAAAGGAGGTGACTAGGGGACTTGGAGGGATGGGAGGTAGGCAGCTCATAGATTCTTTGAGGACATGCATCCCTCCTTCTCCTCCTCCTGTCATTCCCTGCCTCAGCTGCCTTATTCTGGCCTCCCCAAAGACAGAAGTGAGAACAGATGGGCAGGCCTGCCTGTGGCCTGCTCTCACGTTGAATAAAATGACTCTTCCTGCCACACTTGAGCTGTGTGGCTGTTGTGGGTGTCAGGGATGGCCGCCGCCACCACACTGCCGGCTGCAGTCATCTCAGATTTGTTCACTCTCACAAGCCAAGCTGGCCTCAAACTCAGAGTTCCTTGGCCTCTGTCTGCCTTCTGAGTGCTGGGATTAAAGGCATGGGTCACCACACCTGGTGGGTTGGGCTTGAACCTGTAATGAGGGCCCCAAGTCAGGCTGGGCCAGGGGGCCAGGCCGAGCCTTGAGTGAGAGGGAGATTTTGACATCTGTCTTTGGAGGCATTGGGGGAGCAGAGCCAGTCCCTCAAGGCAACCAAGAGCACTTTTAAAACAGTATCCCCTGGTACACACCCGACCTCGGGCTGTGCTTCTGTGTTCCTGCTCTTGGCTCAAGCTGTTGGGAAACCGCATGCACAGAAATAAGCTGGAGCAGCCTCCTAACACACACACAAGTGCCCCTGCTGAGTTCCACCTGTACCTCCGTCTGAACGGACTGAACTAGGCGCAGGACTTGGCCAGTGGATTCCAGTCCCTACTCATCTTCTCCAACTTGCTGCCCTCAGCCAGGCACCCCTGTGTGTGGAACAATGCCCACAGCTTCTGTGGTGGCTTGTGTGCCCCTTGAGCATAACGGGTTGGCTCTTGGTCCGTCCCCACTGCCGGGGAGTTCCTTTATCTTTTTTTTTTTTTTTTGGCTTTTTGAGACAGGGTTTCTCTGAATATCTCTGGCTGTCCTGGACTCGCTTTGTAGACCAGGCTGGCCTCGAACTCACAAAGATCCGCCTGCCTCTGCCTCCCAAGTGCTGGGATTAAAGGCATGCGCCACCACCGCCCGGCTGGAGTTCCTTTATCTTACAAGGATGCAATTACATCTTCTATGGGCATAAATCGGTTTAGCTATTTAGAGAGGCACTTGTGTGTATTTTTATTTTCTAAAGAACTAGTTGTTTTTCTTAACTAAGTCGAAATGGTGATTCTTTTAAATGGGGTCCAAGTAAGTTCTTTCATATGGTAATTTATACACATGCTGGCTGATAAGCCTTAGACTTGGCATAAGGTTCAAAGCAGAAATTGAATTCAGATGAGGAAGAGGGATGCTTTTGGTCACTGGCATTGGGACCAGTTTGGTCTCTGTGGTAGGTGCGGGGTGGGGAAAAGAAAACCTCATAAAACCAGATTTTGTAAAAGAACCCCAAACACAGTAAATCAAAAACACAGAGGAGGTGTCATTGTTTGGGAGAGATGGAAAATGAAACATTTTCTGTTTTTGTTTAATATTATTTATTTATTTTTGGCTTTTTATTTATTTATTTTTTGGCTTTTTGAGACAGGGTTTCTCTGAATATCTCTGGCTGTCCTGGACTCACTCTATAGACCAGGCTAGTCTTGAACTCACAGAGATCCACCTGCCTCTGCCTCCTGAGTGCTGGGATTAAAGGCGTGCTCCACTATGCCTGGTGAAACATTTTTTTAGAGAAAGATGACACTCTTCATATGATCATCAAATCTGAGGCCTTGCTAGAGTGGCCCTCAAGAGACATCTCTTCCAGATCCATCCATCTGACAGTGGAGAAACTGTGGTTCAGAGAGAAACGGCTTGGTTCAGGTTACAGGGTGGCATCTAGCAGGTGCATGCTTCTACTCCTGAACCTGGTTGCTGGTGGCTTCTTCAGAGAGGGGCCTTGGTGTGTGCCCATCATGAGGGTGGTAGGCACCAAGAGAGTGTGGCTCATCAGTATCAGTGTGGCATCACGGACAGCATGGCCACTGGGAGGGAGGGAGAGGAAGACAGAGGCTGCCTCACAGACACAAGAGCATCTGTGAGTTATATATACTACCTCCACCCACATTTCCCAAGAGTATAAGACTTGATTCTGGGGTGTTGGAGGACTGGGGATGTAAGATGGCACATTCCCTGGGTGGTGTTCATTTCTGTATCGGACATCTGGAGAGGCAGGTGATGTAATGAACTAGCACTTGGCACCTAGGGGGGCTTGGTGAACAGTAGCCCCTCTTCATAGAGACTTTGTTAAGGAGAGAGATAGAGGAGCAGCATACAACATAACAATCCTCTCAACGGTGCTTTAAAAAGTGTTATTTTCCATATCTGGGTGGGGAGGGGGGCAGATAGGATACAAGCCCTGTCTAAAGTCAGCCTGCCTCTCCTGGTTCCATGCCATTTCCTCAGGGCCAGGCCAGTGTCTTTTAGACTCAACTTGTGTTTTTCACACCCCCAGAGGGCCTCGTGCATTTGAATAGAGGTGTGGGTCAAGGAGACAGTTGTCAGGTAGCTCCAGTGTTTGGGCATGCTGGACACGGGAATCCCTCTGAGGTACTGGAAGATCACTCACTGTAGGACAACTTCCAGGCATGGATTTATTTTACACCAAGGCCATCTCCTGTTTTCATTGGCCTGTGCTCCATTGGTGAGCCAGGAGCCTTTCTCAGCCATGCTTTGAGGTCAGTGCAGGGGCTGAGGGAGTGGCTCAGCGGTAGAGTTCCGGTCTGAGATGCACACGGCCCTGGCTCCACTCCCCAGCACCGCACTCAACAACCACAGAGTCAGCATAGACTCTTCTCTGAGGCTGCTTCCTGTCAGTGGGTGAGACAGTGTCCTTTGCAGCCAGGGCCTCTTCCTTCCCTTGTCTCTTGGTTACTCTATGTCCCGGGAGGAGCAACTTGAAATGAAGACCACTAAAATGTCTACAGTAAAGCTGTCTGATAGAAGAGGCAAGGCACATCTCACCAATGAGCTCTGAATCCCAGCATATGTTTCCAGTCTGGTTGTACGTGTATGGGGACATGGACATGCAAGGTGTAGCACTGAGGGGCGCAGGCAGGCAGGAGCATTCCAGCCTAGGAGGGAAGAGACTTATCTTACAGGCTTGATTCAGCAAGCTGACTTACTTCTCTGGGCCCAAATGCCTGCTAAGGACACTTGTTGTACACATATAGATGATAAACACTGACAATATTTTCAGCAATCCAGTTCCTTTGTGATACCAAGCTTCATACATTCCCAGCTATGCTCAGAATCTTTCTTCAAGCTTTTGTTTTGTATTTTGTTTGTTTTAGGCCAGGATTTCGCTATGTGCCCTGAATGCTCAGGAACTCACTTTGTAGACCAGACTAGCCTTGAACTCTTCATGCCTTTGCCTACCTCATGCTGGGATTAAAGGCATCTGCCACTATGCCAGGCAAGGCATCTTCTTTTCATCAGACTAAAGCATGTAAAACAATGACTTCTTTCTAAATGTGGTCCTGAGCCTGAGGTAGGCTGATCAGCTGCAGAGTTACAAGCGTTTTACACTGTGAAGGGATCTGTCCTGTTGTTTAAAGTCAAACCCTGAAGATCCAGAGGCAGAACCTCGGAACTGGAGAGCTGACCCATGTCATCAGATGTTCCTTCCCAGTTTACCAATGTCGAGGCCCAGAGTTAAAAGGCCCTGAAGGTCCAGGAGAGTGTGAGACAGACCTTAAGTCAATACCTACTGCCCCCTGGCTGTCCTATGCCCCCTTTCTGTGACTGCTTCTCTGCGGAAACAAAGTCTGACTGGACGGACAAAGGACAGAAACACAACACAGCCGGAACAACATTAGCACACGTAAACGGAGGCCCAAAGAGTTTGATTTGCATTTTCAGTTTAACACACATCTTCGAATACCACTCTGGATACTCGATTTGCATTTCCTGAAACCACCAGGTGAGCAACTGTGAAATAGATTTAGAAAGAACCGTCAAGGCTGAATGCACGCTCGCAGAGGCTTCCATGTGCCTCGCTCAGCAGGTTTAGGTATGACCCCTACCGAGCGTGGACTCTGGACAGCACCGGCATTCTCTGCGCTCAGTGACCATTCCGCACAATGAATTCTTCTGTGCAATTGTACTTAGCTGTCCCCGGATTAACTCTGTGTTTGCATGAAGATCAAAATGCTTACTTTTTAAATGTTTGGTTGTCTTCAATGTCTGTCTTATCTGGGAAGGCATTCCTGCCTGGAATTTCCTGGGCTTTTCTATTTTTATATCTGTCCAAGGAATGGAGAATGTGAAGGCAGGGGTGTACGGGTGGGGTGCCTTTACTCTTATTGTTCTGTTTTGGGGTTTTTCCCCCCTGAAACAATTGACAATTATTCTTTACTCTCTTGGGAGTCTCTGGATAGCTAGGATCTTACTGTGGTCATAGCTTTCTTGCTTGATCTAACCCAAACCCTGCCTTACTTAGAACATGGCCTTTGTTCTGCCTTATTGAATGTTTTTCTTTTGAATTATGATTTATACACATAAAGAGTTCATACACACAGCACTCATGTGAAGGTCAGAAGACAACTTGCAGGGGTCAGTTCTTGCCTTCCACCATGTGGGTCCTGAGAGTCGAACTCACGTCCTAGGGTTTGGTAGCAAGTGTCTCTACTCACTCAGCCAAGCCTCTGGCCCATGAGGCATATATTCCTGATTCACTTTTCTCTTCAAGCTCATAGCTACCTGGTAGTGAGATACCTGGTCTGGGCTTTTCCAAGGATAGGCACAGTTTAGGGAGGAGGAGCCGGTAGATGTTCGGAATGTCATGGCGATAGCGTGATCCAAGTCAGAAGGGTTTTACCTTCTACTCTTCGACAGCCCTTCCACTTCAGTTGTTGGAAAGTGATGGCAGGCATGTGGCATTTGGGTTCCCAGGGGTGCTCTGTAGGGAAAAGTGAGCTACTGAATGGGTAGAGTGTGCCTACTTAATCATTACACTGCTGACATCAATGAAAAGTAAGGAATGCGTGTCCCCAGCATAAGACCCACAAAGGGAGGAAAGAAGGGCGGATTCTGAGTGAGTGATGGGGGCAGAGGCTGAGGACACAGTGTGGCGAGAATCACAGCCTCGCCTGTAATCAGCTGGCATGGTTAAAGGTTGCAAATGGCCTGGCTATTTCAAAACCCCGGCAGGAGAACAGAAGTGCGCTTCCCACCATCCTAGAGCACGAGAGGACTCGGGGCAGCCTTGAGAACAAACACATCTTTTCTCCAAATAGGAAGCCAGCTATTTACTTATGCTACGGGCGCTACAAAAAGGCTGTATAAACGGAGTCGTGACTCCTGGGCTTTCGACTGACCCCTAGACACATTCTAGAGGCTCCTTCCGGAGGAAGGAGAACGCTGGCCTCTTGCATTGAGTGCTTAGCCCAACAACAAGTTAGAAGGAAGCACTTCAGCCACGGAGACAGCTTCCTTGCACGGATCACGAGCGCATGTGGGGGCCTGTAAAACTACAAACTGACCAGGCCTGTGCCAGTTCTGAGTCTGAAGCTGCCCAGGCCAAGTAAAGACCACTATAATCTGGCTTCAAAACTCACTTTGTGACATGTTAAAAATTGGACAAGGGGGCTGGAGAGATGGCTCAGTGGTTAAGAGCACTGGCCGCTCTTCCCGAGGTCCTGAGTTCAATTCCCAGCACCCACATGGTGGCTCAAGAGGTCTGTAACTCCAGTTCCAGAGGATCCTCTTCTGGCCTCTGAGGACACCAGCATGCACTTAGTGCACAGACATACATGCAGGCAAAACACCCATGCACATAAAATAAAAAATAAAAACAAATTGGGCAGCAGCAGCGCACGCCTTTAATCCCAGCACTTGGGAGGCAGAGGTAGGTGAACTTCTGTGAGGTCCAGGATATCCTGGTCTACAAATAGAGTTCCAGGACAGTCAGGGCTGTTACACAGAGAAACCCTCTCTCTCTCTCTCTCAAAAAAAAAAAAAAAAAAAGCAGGGTGGTGATACACGCCTTTAGTCCCAGCACTTGGGAGGCAGACACAGGCAGATCTCTGTGAGTTTGAGGCTAGCCTGGTCTACAGAGTGAATTCCAAGACAGGCCAAGGCTATATAGAGAAACCTTATCTCAAAAAAAAAAAAGGAAGGGGGCAGCCAAAATGAGTCAGTGGGTAAAAGGCACTTGCTGCCAAGCCTGCTAACCTGAGCTCAATTCCTGAACCCTACATGGTGGAAGGAGAGAACTGACCCCTTTGGGTTGTCATCAGACTTATATTTCCCCCATAGATAACACAAAATAGACAAATAAAATACTATCCAAAAAACTTAGGCAAGTAGAGCACTAGCCTGGGCAGGTTCCTAAATATAAAACTATTTATCTAGTCAGCTACACTGAGCAGTGTGAACTGCCTAGGGGCATTCAGTGTGCTGGTGTTAGGGAACATGTGAATTTGAAGTGAGAGCAGCCAGCATGAATCTTGCTCAGCCGCATGGGTGAGGTGAAAGTGGAGAGGGGGTTTAACCGGGATTGCGCACCATGAAGCAGGGAAGGGGTAGGGGACTGAGGGTCACAAGGAAGTTGAGAACTGACACCCGAAAGATGTGACCTGACTTCCATATGTGTCAAATGTCCCATACAGGAAGGAAGGAAGGAAGGAAGGAGCTCTGTAACATCAGTAAATGCTCTTAGCCATTGTATGTCTCACCAGTCTCTCAACTTTTTTTTAATAACCAACTTAAAAATTTTTTACTTGTGTAAATTGTGTGTGTGTATGTGAGGTCCAGGATATCCTGGTCTACAAACAGAGTTCCAGGACAGTCAGGGCTGTTACACAGAGAAACCCTGTCTCTCAAAAAAAAAAAAAAAAAAAGCAGGGGGGGGATACATGCCTTTAGTCCCAGCATTGGGAAGCAGAGACAGGTAGAGCTGTGTGTGTGTGTGTGTGTGTGTGTGTGTGTGTGTGTGTGTGCGCGCACATGCACACGCCATAGCATGTGTGTGGACACTGAAGAACAACTTGCACACATTCTCTTTCCTTGATGTGGGTCCCAGGCTTGAACTCAGGTCTTCAGGCTTCCACGATCTCCCTGCGGCCTCCTTTCCTTCTCCTTAACTTGCCTGACCTGTTTCAGACTCCGGACTGGCATGGCACTGACAACTTTATGGGTTTACAGACCCCGAGATGTAAATAAATGGTGAAGACACTGAAAATGATCGCAGGCAAACACCAAGTTCTTGGACAAGGGGGCCCTCTAGGGTGGTAAGAGGACTGGAAAGGGCTGACGTAGAAACACCTGTCCCAAAGTTTGAAACCAGGTGGGCAAGGGACCATAGAGAGTGAAACCTGCAGGTGCTAGGACTGATGCACGGTACACTCCAGGATGCTAGAACTCGGGTGTTTTGGGTGGCAGGTGGGAAAACCATTTTAAAAAAACCCTAAATCTCCAGTGAGGAGCTTACACCCAGTCTTTCTGAAGCCTCTAGGTGTTTGTTGCTGGGATAAAGTGCTTTTAATGACTCTTAAGATCCTTACTAATTGAGCTCTTCCTCTCCACAGACATTGCCTCCTGCCCCTTACTATTTACTGAGGAGAGAGAAAGTGAGTGGTTGGGCGTGGTGGCATATGCCTTCTGTCCCAGCACTCGGGAGGCAGAGGCAGGTGGATCTTTGTGAGTTCAAGGCCAGCCTGGTCTGAGTTCCAGGATAGCCAGAGCTACACAAAGAAACCCTGTCTCGAAAAACCAGAGAGAGAGAGAGAGAGAGAGAGAGAGAGAGAGAGAGAGAGAGAGAAGAGAAGAGAAGAGAAGAGAAGAGAAAATGGGCAGTCTTATTGCTCTATAATTTTACAATATCATTTTGTGTTATTGAGTTAGTTTTTGTGGTTACTTCTAATTAATGGCAAATAATATTCTTTTTCAATTTAGAATAGTTTGAAAGTATTTTTGAATACACAAGTCTCAGCAGGGCAGAAATGGCGCACACCTTTAATCCCAGCATTTGGGAGGCAGGGGCAGGCAGATCTCTATGAGTTCAACGCCAGCCTGGTCTATAGAGTGAGTTCCAGGACAGCCAGGGCTACACAGAGAAATGCTGTCTGGAAAACCAAAGCGAACAAACAAAACCAATAATAATAATAATAATAATAATAATAATAATAATAAAAACCTTAAGTCTCTCTATAAAAATATTAATAGTGTAAGTTCTGCAGAGACATGATAAAAATCTGGCAGATGCTTCCTAGCAGTGGCTCTCCCTGACACTTCAGTTAGATCTGCTGCATTCTGACACTTCCCAGTATCTCAGCTCCTGCTCTTTTAAGGTAATTACCTATTCCTTATCACTTAGGAATACAGAACAACATTAGCGTAAGGAGAAAAACGAGCTGGAGAGTTGGCTCAGCGGTTAGGAGTACTAAGATCAGGCATAGTGGTGCACACTTGAATCCCAAGCACTAGAGATGCAGAGACAGGTGGATCTCTGTGAGCCAGCCTGATCTACGTAAAGAGTTCCAGGCCAGCCAAAGCTACATAATAAGATCATGTCTCAAAAAACAGACAAATAAGAGCATTGGCTGCTCTTGCAGAGGATCTGGTACCCACATGGTGGCCCCTGACCACATGTAGTTCCAGTCCCAGGGGATCTGATGCCCTCTTTTAGCTTTCCTGGACTCACACAGATACACATACAAAACACCCATACACATAAACATTTTAAAAAGAAAGACAAAGATCACCCATTGTCTCAGGTTCTAGAAATAACCTTCTAATATGCTGGGGGGGGGGAATCTCTCTTCGTAAACTGTCAGAATTGTTGTTATAATATGTATGTATGTAAATGTGTATATATACACATATATATGTATATATAGTGTACCTTATTCTATTTCTTTAACACTATAGTCCAAGCATATTCTACATTATTTTTTAAGTTTATTATTATTATTATTTTGAGACAGATTCTCACTGTGTAGCCCTGGCTGTCTTGGAACTCTATGTAGTTCAGGCTGGCCTCAAACTCAGAGATCTGCCTACTCTTGCCTACAGAGTGCTGGGATTAAAGGCATGCACTACCATGCCTGGCAATTTAAAAGTTTTTTTTTCCCCCTAAACAGTTCTGAAATGTTTAATTGTTCTAACATTGAGAGAAACCTCATAAAGGGTTTAACCTGAGCTGTTGGAGTGTCTTTGATTTGATTCTTTCAAAGTAATGAGGTGGGTGTTCACCCACATGTCTTGGTTAACATTCCTGGAAAATGCTAGAAGTGTTCCTGGGAGTAAGGACTTTTTTTTTCAAGCATTGAAATACACTCTGTCAGGCTTTTCTCAGAAAGACAGGACCTGAAGGTCGTGGCTGGACACATTCTGTATGCAGGTTGGGCTGGTGCTGGAAATGGCTCAGACTCTGTGGCTCTGGCCAGTCCCTCATCTTCACTATCTCCTGCTGGTGCAAAACCAAACCAAACCAAAACACAAAAGCAACCATCTCAGAAGTCCTTGCACGTCTCCTGTTACAGCTTGAAAAGTGCATATGCCATCGGCCACATTCAGGGAAATTTTCCCTTCGTGTGAAGGGGTCCAAAGAGACTTCTGGAAAAACACCTGTCATGGCTCAGGATGATTCTGTGTCAGCTGGCGAGGGAAGGTTTGGAAAAGCCTCTGGTCTCGGGAAAAGTTCAAAAAGAGCTCGCACTAACTGGTGCCCACTGTGTCAGGTGCTGGTATCTGCACTCTACTTAGTGGTCTACCAGTCCTGGAGCAGCTGCCCTGCCCCTGTGTTAGAGCGCTCTATTACACAGGACATGGAGTAGACACAATCTGCCCTGAGCTTTCTACCCTCTCTTGATCTGTTCTTTCAGAGTTTTGACCCCCAAGACCCCAGTTCAGTGATTATAGTGATTAGTGATTATGGCAGTTACTTTCTGCTGAAGTGTAAGATCTGTAGGGAAGGTTTTTGTTTGGTTGGTTGGTTGGCTTTTGGTTTTTTGTTTTGTTTTTTGTTTTGTTCCCTGATATTTCCTCCTGCCTGGTTCTCACAATATATTTGCTAAATTCTTCCGGTATCTTCTCCAGTGAATGAATGAATGAATGAAGAGGTGAAAATCATACTGTTCTGAAGCTGCTCCTCTGACCCATGTTGTTGCTTTATGAACTCATGCTAGTCTGACCTCTAAGTGTCATGTGAGGACAGTTGCCCTCAGAGTCCAGAAGAGGGCACTGGATCCCCTGGAGCTGGAGTGACAGGTGGCTGTAAGCCTCTGGACATGGGTCCTGGGAACCCAGCAGGTACTTTCCCTTATTGTCCCCAACACCTGCTTCCCCTAGGCTTGGGCAACCAGTTGTCTGTTTCCGACTGTGGGGCTTGCCCATTTTGGACAGCTCATGTAAATGAAAACCTACAATGTATGTGACTGGCTTCTTTGATTTAGCATGGCATTTCAAGGCTCACTCATGATGTGGAACATATTAATATTTTGCCTTTTCTATAGCCTAACAGTACCCCATTGAGTAGACACGCAGCAGGTCCTTCCCCAATCATCAGCTGAGCAACTGTTTCTAGTTTGGGGCCATCCCAGATGCTGCTGCGGTGGGCAACACTATACTTGTTCACATCATCTGTTGGGGTGCCACCCAGAGTTGCTGAGTGTGACTGAGTGTGAGTTGCAAGGTGACCGGTGTGAAAACTCCAGAGGGCACTGCCAGCTATGTTTTCTTCCTATGGATGCACATCCAGCCAAGGGCTGGGCTTCTCCAGTCCATGCTGCCTTTGGCTCTGCCTAACCTCCTCTGCTCTTCACGGAACGAGAGGATCTTATGCCTCCTGAGGGGAATCCCTCCATGGCCAACACCTCAGTCACAAGGAAGGGAGTTTCAGTGTCCCAGGGCCCAGGCTACACCTGCAGCAGATAACAGCAACTTCCTTTAGGAGGGACTGGGTGCTTCCTCACACTTCAGTGTGGCCTTGGGTGAGAATCCTCACCTTCTCCCTTCTGTCCGTGCTCTACCTGCTACCTGAGCGCTTCCTAAAGCAAATCTATTTAAGGTACGGTAAGCCTCCCTAACACCACCCATGGCCTCTACCAGCTCACCCTGACCACACACTAACCCAGCAGAGCCCATCGGCTTGGCCAAACCTCCCTGCGTTGGTGTGATTTCTCCTCCCTCCCCCCTCCCCCAATCAGGAAGAACTGCCTGGCTGACTCTTCTTCTCGGTCCTGTGCTGGCCTCTGTCCAGCCCTCACTGCCCTCATCTGGGAGTGCCTCTTGGCTTGAACTGGCTTAACATTCACCTTTGAATCTGCCAAACCTGTACTTGTCTGGTTTTTACTCTTGCTGTGGGCTAGTGGGAGGTGACAAATGGAGAGATAGAGGAGGCTGAGTGTCTACCACTTAGGTAGGAGAAGGCCCAGCAAGGTAGTCTTGCCAGCTGGCCCATGTCCTGGTGATAATGCCGGGGGGGGGCAGGCACGCCCTTGACTGAGTTCCACTTATTTTAATGTCACTAAGACACCTACCTGCATTTCCCTGGGCTCGGGCGGGTGTCCAGTTCATACTGGACAGTGTATCACTTCTCTACCCACGAGCACAAGTGCCAAGCAAGTGTCTCAGGGTCACAGTAGGACAGATCTTGAAGTTCAAGATAAAGCCTGAATCTGAAGAAACAGGCCACAAATCTGCATTCAGAGGGCCAGAGTTGAGTGGAAGGCTCCCTGTCCTGTCTTTCACCATCAGTCTCCAGGCTTGGAAACAGCTCAGCAGTTAAGAGCCGCTCTCCCAGAGGGCCTGGGTTCAACTCCCAGCACCCACAAGATGACTTACAACCATCTGTAACTCAAGTTTCTGGAGATCCAATGTCTTTTTCTGGCCTCTGCATCTACTGCATGCATGTGATACAGTCATACAAGCAAGAAAAACACCCACCCACATACAATAAAATGTGTGTGTGTGTGTGTGTGTGTGTGTGTGTGTGTGTGTGTGTGTGTGACTATTCCTCTCAAGGTTTGGCTCACCCCTTAAAGTGAAGGGAGACCAAGGAAGCTGGGATGACTCAGAAGGTCATTCACTGGCTTTATTTCAGCACTAACTTTATTTCAGGTCCTGAGTGATAGAAAAAGCCATGTTTGGGAAGTCAGATGTGCTAAAAACAAAAATAAAACCTCAAGCTTGGAAATAGTGTTCTTTATATGTTGAATTCTCCTATATCTGGGTTTCACATTTGCGTGGTAGCAGAGCTGTATAGGAGACAGATAAAGAAAACTTCAAGACCTGAATTCCATTCCCACTGTCCCCTTGTGAGCCTGGTCATGGGGGCCGCTATTTCCCCCTCCGAGGCCTCCGTGCTTATGTGTACAATGAGATGTCTGATACCTTTCCAATTCACTTAGCAGTCTCTTGCCAGAACTGTTCAGTGTTGGTGAGAAAGGCCAACAGGCCATGAAGTGACTTACATCCAGCAGGAGACAACAAATAAACAGGCAGATGAGCACAGCAGGGTAGTAAAGGGTGTTCTTTTTTTTTGTTTGTTTGGTTCAGTTTGTTTCAAGACAGGGTTTCTCTGTGTAACTCTGACTGTCCTGGACTCACTCTGTAGACGAGGCTGGCCTCAAACTCACAGAGATCCACCTGCCTCTGCCTCCTGAGTGCTGAGATTAAAGGCGTGTGTCATCTTGCATGTGTAAAAGGTGTTCTTACAGATGGGAATTGAGGGCAGCAGTGAGGAGAGAAAGTTTTCCCCTCAGTTGGGAAGT
Source organism: Lophiomys imhausi (assembly GCA_907164525.1). NCBI lineage: Eukaryota > Metazoa > Chordata > Mammalia > Rodentia > Muridae > Lophiomys > Lophiomys imhausi. Next base: position 12,357,472 of record CAJQZJ010001558.1, read on the forward strand.
GCAGATTTGCAAACCAAATCTGAACAGTGACAGCTAGCTCAACAGATGGTCCCAAGCGGAAAAGGCTCCAGAAAGATAAAGATGTAACCTGAGAATGAGGGGCTGAAGGACGGCTTGAATACAACATGGGTGGTCCAGGGACAACTAGTGAAGTGCTTAGAAACTCTGTTACATTTCTATCTCAGATCATGTGCTGAAAGATCCGAATGCTGACTGAAGGGTTATATAGCCGGATGGGGAGCGTGTGACCCCAGTTGTGGGTTGGCTGAGGTAGGAAGGTTGTGAAAGTTACCCCAGTCTGTGTATATGGTGACAGCCCATCTCAAAGCAAAAAAACAAAAACAAAAACAAAAAAACAACACTCCCCCAAACAAACAAAAATCCAACAACCAACCCACCAAAACAACAAAACAAGAACAACAAAAGCAGAGGGCTGGAGGTGTGGCTCACTAGTTAAAAGCACTTGCTGTTCTTGCAGAAGACCTGTGTTTGGTTCCCAGTACAGACATCAGATAGCTTGCTCCAAATGCCTGTAATTTCAGTTTCAGGGGATCCAACACCCTCTTCTGGCCTCTGGTATCTGCACACATGCACATACAAACAGGCACATATAAATACACACGTAAAATAAACAGGCAAATACATGTTTTTAAATTATGGTTTTTTAAAAACCAAACATTACCAAAATCTCTCCCTGTAAAACCCCAGCAAACCTTAGAAAACACCATCTCTGTTGGCTAGGGAGAGATGCCCATGCCCCCCCCCACTTGCCTTACCACCCTTGGCCCAGGAGGGGTCTCAAGAGCAAGAGAGTTGCCCCTGTCCCTCACATGCTGCAGCACTTAGGAGAGCAGGCCCTGCACCTTTCCAGAGTAGAACTGGCCATGCAAGTGGGGGCTCAGGTCCAGAACCAGGACTTTGAGTTGGCCCACACTAACATCTGCCCCATGGATGAACTGCTGGAGTGCAAGAAGAGGTTAGTTCCACAACCCAGGACTGTAGGATCTCCATGATACAGGACAGTTATGGCATATCTGAGAGGAGTTCCAGTGAGGTTCCAGTACTGATGGAGTGGCAGAAACCAGGGACCAAGGAATCAATCTTTTTTTTTTCTTTTTTTTTTTTGGTTTTTCAAGACAGGGTTTCTCTGAATATCTCTGGCTGTCCTGGACTCAATTTGTAGACCAGGCTGGCCTCGAACTCACAAAGATCCGCCTGCCTCTGCCTCCCAAGTGCTGGGATTAAAGGCGTGCGCCACCACCGCCCGGCTGGAATCAGTCTTATAATGAATATTTGCAAGCAGAATGTGTGGACAAAGAGGAATATTGTGGGACATACTGAGATACACTGCAGCTTCCACAATGAGCTGTTATTTTTTATGTTGGGACAGATTGCAAGAGTGGAGGATAGGTCTGGGGGGAGGTGGGAGATGGGAGGGAACAGGGTGCATGATGTGAAATTCACAAAATAAAAATTTTTTTCAATTAAAAAAAAAAAGAAAAAGAAAACACCATCCCACGGTAGGAAGCTGGTTAATTACTGTGTATCGGAGCAGCAGGCTGCAATGTAGTTATTACAGTCTTGCTTTAGAGGAATCACAAGTGCTCAGCACTTGGTGAGCAAAACGTCCCACTGTAAATAATAATTAGTGAAACCCCAGTTCTGGAGTTTAATTGCCCACAGTGTATACAGGATAACGTGCACACTTACACACGTGTATAATGAAGACCGACATGCATACACATATCCACAAAGCCTGTAATGAAACGTATCAAAATGACAGTAGTTTCAACCTCAGCATGGTAACATCATTTTTACCCATATCCTTCTGATTTTGTCTTTTCTGCAACAAGGATTCATTACTTTTGAAATGTGGAAGGCAATAGATGGTATTTAGAAATTGACTTGTAATGGCCGTAATATAAAAATAATGCACACACTTTTGTGCAAGGAAGTGCAGGCAAGCCTTGGGGAGCGGGCACCCATGATGACTGGGAATGGACTGGGCTAAGCTGTCTGGCTTTCCCCAACACTCCATCACAGGGTGAAGAACAATACGTCAGCAACTCCTTGGCACCACAGAGGAACTCTTCTGGTTCGGGGGGAGGAAAATGCCTGGGTGCCACAAGGTTGTCCAGGGTGGCCAGGCTGCTATTTCCAAGGGAAGAATAAAGCTGGTGGTTAACATTCTCTTTATTAAAAATTTCCCGTATGATGTTGTCAGGGGCTGGGGAGACAGTTCAGTGTAGGAGATCCCCTAGCCAGTGTGAGAGTCTGGCTCTTATCCTTAGCACCATACAGAAAAACTTTTAAGCATGACTCCCATAGTTACTGTACTTACTTTATTAGAATCTCGTGTGAGAATAAGATTAGTACTAACTATATTGTTTCTTCTCTTTAATGTTTTTTGTTAATAAAATTATCTATCATCTATCTATCCACCCACCCAAATTATCTATCATCTATCTATCCACCCACCCACCCATCCATCCATCCATCCATCCATCCGCAGGGTCTCACCATGTAGCCTTGGCTAACCTGCCATCCCTCCATCCATCCTTCCGCAGGGTCTCACCATGTAGCCTTGGCTAACCCAGGACTTGTTGTGTAGAACAGGTTAAAGGCCTGAAACAGCCTGACTATATTATTAACTTACGTTTACTGAATTATTATCATGGACAACGCTGATTTTTGAGAACAAAGACTACAACATCCAGGGTTTCATAAATTCTCCAGAAGATTTTCCAATACACCAACTCCCCCTTGTAGCATGTTCTGAAGTCTTAGACTTGGCCAGAAGTAAAGATACTAATATAACCAATAGAAAGCTTCCTAAGGCAACATCATGTATACCTCAGACCACTCAATTTAGAATCTGTGAACTGTCATAAGTTATTAAAGTTGTCCCAGGTGATTTCAATGTAAAGCTGAACCTGAGCCATTGTTTCCAATAAGAGTGATCTGATACCCAACCCTACCCTACCCACTACCCCATATCACTCCACCTCCCACCCAGTCTAAACGATTTTGTGTTCTCTGTCTCCACCTGCTGGCCATTAAACCAAACCACAGTAGCTCAGCCGAGCTACTTGTATATCCAAAACATTGCTACTTGTACTTTTTAAAAAGTTTGCTAAATGTGCTGGGCTGTGGTGGCGCACACCTTTAATCCCAGCACTTGGGAGGCAGAGGTAGCCAGATCTCTGAGTTTGAGGCCAGCCTGCTTTACAGAGTTAGTTCCAGGACAGCCAGGGTTGCAGAGAGAAACCCTGTCTCAAAAAAAGAAAAGTTTGCTGAATGGATAAAAACATGTAAAAATTATATCCTTTCCCATAATGAGGTTGTCTAAGAGCTTTAAATACATTAGGATAACGCATGTAGTTGGGTACCAATGATTCCTTTTCAATGAATTGTTTTAATTTATTCAAAGTATATTTAGTCCTATTTTGCCTGATATATTGTTGACTATGGGTACTTAGTGGTGAGAGGTGGTGGGGAATGCAGGTCTCGGGGCTGGAGAGATGGCTTAGTGGTTAAAAGCACTTGTTGCTCTTGCAGAGGACCCAGATTTAGTTCCCAACCTCCACGTGGCAGCTCACAATCTCGTCACGGGGAATTGCCCTCTTCTGGCCTCTGCAGGTACTGCAATGTTGTGCACAAGCACACACGCAGTCAGTCAAAACACCCACACACATAAAATGTAAAATAGGGGTGGGGGATCTAGTTTGGCTGACTGGGGAGATGGTTCAGTGAGTAAGAACACTTACTATGCAATCTTGAGATCCTGACTTCAGATTCCAGCACCCACATAAAAAGCTGGGTATGAGCAAGTGCATGTAAGCCCTGCGCTGTGAGGGGTGGGAGGCTGGAGGATGGATCTCTGTGGCTTGCTGGCAGCCAGCCTAGCTCCAGGCAAAGGAATAATGCAGCAAGTGAGAGAACACTACACACCCTTCTCCAAACCCTAGAGGCACACACCCACAGATACACAGCTACCACACACACACACACACACACACACACACACACACACACACCTCTACCACTACCATCACCACCATCACACAAACATATGTACACATAAAATTTTTGATCCTGATGAAATTGTAAGTTTATAGATTTTTATACATATAGAGCTGAATAGCTCTATATGTATATATGTATATCTATGATGCATTTTCTCTTTTGTGTCTTCTTTCAGGACCTTCAGTAACATTTGTTATTTTTATCATAAAATATGTGTAGGGACTTTCATTGTATTTAATCCTTGGTATTCTAAAATTCATGTTGCCATTGTGAATGTTAACATAAAAAAACAAATTGATTATTGCTGATATATAGAAAGGTTGATTTTGACATATTTACTTTTTAACCAGATGCTTTATAGGCTCTTTATATATATTCCATTATTTTTCTGAGAATATATATATATATTATATTCATTTTCTTGGTTTTCTGCACATGTTGTATCTCAGACTGGCTTTATACAAGAAATGATCATTTAGAATCTTATTTTTTAAATGTTATTTTTGCTTTTAATCACATTGGCCATTAATTCTAGTCAGTCTTGCTTGGTTTGACATTTTAAAGGAAGGCCACTATTAGATGCAAACATTTTATTATGTTAATAAACTACTTTTTTGTTGTTGTTTTTGTTTGTTTGTTTGTTTTTTGAGACATGGTCTCACAATGTGGTCCTGGATGGCCTGGAACTATGTAGACCAGTCTGGCCTCAAATTCACAGAGATCCACTTGCCTCTGCCTCCTGAGTGCTGGGATTAAAGGAGTACACCACTACAGGCAGCTAATGAAAACCCTTTTCATTGTTCCTATCTTTACATATTTTGAAAAGATTCCATCTAAAATTTTTAAAATTATGTGTATATATGTGTGTGTCTGAATGTGGGTTTATGCCGAAGAGTGAGTGCCCACAGAGCCAGAAGAGGATATTGGATTCATCTCTTAGTGCTGGAGTTACAGGAGGCTGTGAACTGTTATATGTGGATGCTGGGAGATGAACTCATGTTCTCTGTAAGAACATAAAACACTCTTTACCCCTAAGGCATCTCTCTCCCCTCTATTTTTTTTTTTTTTTTGGTTTTTCGAGACAGGGTTTCTCTGAATATCTCTGGCTGTCCTGGACTCGCTTTGTAGACCAGGCTGGCCTCGAACTCACAAAGATCCGCCTGCCTCTGCCTCCCAAGTGCTGGGATTAAAGGCGTGCGCCACCACCGCCCGGCTCCCCTCTATTTTTAAAGAGGAACTTTGAGTGGAAAAGGACACTGCTGTAGGCGTATTTTATAAACTATTTATTAATAACTCTAAACACCTTCCAACCCACCAACCCGAGGCACAGGAGGAAGGATACTTCTCAGGCGCAATTCCTTGGGGCAACTTGTCAGCAGTCCAAATCAGCCAGTGCCAAAGGGAACACGGCAATCAGCAGCAGCTCAGTGGTTACCTGGCTCTGGTATCGAAATGGCAGTTGCCACAGCCCCCCAACCCCCCTACTTGGGGCTGAGGTTTCTCCTGTCCATTTGAGTTTGTCTAACCTTCATGGGACCCGTGCTGCCCTCCTCACCCCCGCTTGGGGTCTTGAACTCTTCCAGTGCTCCACGTGGCCTCAGTGCCACGGCTTTCACTGCTCCAAACGAGCCTTCACCTGGGCTCTGCCCAACCTAGGCCACAAGTATCTGCAGCTGCAACCTTTGTCTAGTGTCTTTTGAAGTTAAGCAGAGATGAGCAGAGATGCGAAGCAGTGCCAAACAAAAAAGTACTCCAGACCTTCCTTTATATACCTCCTTTAATTACGCAGCAGGATGTGTTCTCATTGGCCGACCTTATGCCCACCTCCTGAGGTACTTCCTGTTGACCAAGACCATGAGTGTGCTGCTCCCAGATGTTCTCCACAGGTGCCAGTCATTAGGCTGATTTCTTTGTCCCTTTTATGAGTCTGCTTTTCAGTGGCTTGATCAAACACTCCCAAAACCTTTACATATTCCTTCAGCACAACTGGGTTTACAAAAAAAATCCAAACCTCCACTACACACTGCATTTTTACTGTTTTGTCATCCACAAAGAGGAGCCTTTGGTTTCTCCTACTTGACACACTAATATATTTACTGTTAGAACTTGTCTGCATTCCCACAATAATGCCTCATTGCCATGTTTTAGACTAGATCAAGAGTTCTCAGTAATCTGTCCCACCACTGCTCTCCTTTCCTTACCCTCCCATTGGTCTCTGTCACCAACAGCCATGTTGTGGTGCTCAGATGTGTGGAAAGAGAGGGTGTCTTAGTTTGGATTTCATTGCTGAGAAGAGACACTATGACCAAGGCAACTTTTATAAAGGAAAACATTTAATTGGGGCTGGATTACAGTTTAGAGGTTTAGTCCATTATCATCCTGGCTGGACATGGTAGCATGCAGGCAGATATGGTGGTGGAGCCGAATTCTACATCTTGATCCTCAGGCAGCAGCAGGAGACTGTGTGTCACACTGGGCATAGCCTGAGCATATGTAAGACCCCAAAGGCCGCCTCCACAGTAAACTCACTTCCTCCAAGGCCACACTACTCCAACAAGACCACACCTCCTAATAATGCCACTCCCTATGGCCAACCATCCAAACACATGAATCTATGGGGCCATGTCTATTTAAACCAGCACAGATGGCAAACACATAAGCATTCACTATGGGGGAGACCCAATCCCAATGAGCCCTAGTTTCAGAGCTGAGGTTCCCTTTAGCTAGGCTGGAGGGCTGGAGGGCTGGGAGGACAGGGAGGGCTGGAGGACTGGAGGACAGGGAAGGCTGGAGGACAGGGAGGACAGGGAGGGCTAGAGGGCCGGAATGGTGGGAACAAGTTTGGGTGAGGATGGAGAAGAGGGACGAGGGGGAGGAGGGGGAAGAAAAGAGGGCTGGAGGAAGAGGAGGCAGATACACTCACCAGCAAGACACAAAGCAGGCAGGCAAGAAACACTGCTTTACCCTCAGCTCTCTGTACCTGGGCCCTGCCCTCCCTGTGGGTGGGGCCTGAGTTAATCCTGCCTGAACCCCTCCTCACCAACCTGCTCTAAGTGGCAAGGTGACAGGATTACCCTTCTCATATGTGGTACTTGGGATCAAACCCAGGTCCTCATGAGGGTACTAAGCACTGAGCTACAGTGGAGTTTAGTGCCATGAAGTAGGATTGTGAATTCACCACCTTCCTGCTGTGTGCATTGCCCTGCTGGCTGCTCCTGTACCAGGCAGCCTGAGAAAGCATTTCCTTGTGCTACAGGCTCAGGATGCCTGAGTGAGACTGTGTTCCCTGAAGATGAATGTAGGGACCCGGACACCTGGAATATCTGGAGGTGCTTCTACATTTTCCCCTTTAGGTGAAGACTGATGACCATACCAGAGACCCAGAAACCAAATGGTTACAAAGAAATGTGAAAATTTATTCAAGATAAGCAAAGGATAGGAGATCATCAAATGAACCCATCAAATCGTATTTCATAAGTATTTCCACCAAAAAACAAACCGGCAAAAGCTCAAAGAACCAGAGAATGTCATGTTCTCACTCTTACGAAAGCATGTTAAAGAAGTCACTGCTGAGGATGCTCGGAGGAGAAGGAAGTCCCAAGGGTGCGGAAGGGTCACACGGGGTCAGGGCAGGTGCAGCTTGACCTCTGAAGTCCTCTGCAGCAGTCCACTTCAGAATCACCGCTGAAGGAACACAAGTTCACAGAATGCCCCGTGTGGGCACCTTGAGAGGCCAGCCCTCCATCCAGTGTGAGTGCGATATTCACCAATCACTGTTTACACAGCAGCTTCTGAACCACCATGATGGAAAAAAGAAAATTAGGGGCAAAGGAGAAAAACCGAAGATGTGTGCATATCCTTAAGGGTGCATTTTAAGCTAAATAACAAACTTTGGTTTCTGTTGTATTTCTCATGTGTATTTCACATGTTCATATGTGCCTGAGGCACAGCAAGGGTTCTTCCTCCATTGGTCTCCTTGTATTCATTGAGGCATGGTCTCTCAACTGAACCCAGAACTTGCTATGGGGATCCTGCCTCTCCTACTGTAGTGCCCACCTGGCTTTTTGGTGGTTTCTGGGGATTCAGACTCCATTCTCACACTTGCACAAGCACCTTTACCACTGAGCCATCTCCCCAGCCCTGTTGGGTGGCTCTGTTTACTTGTTTGAGATAGGCTGTCATTATGTAGCTCAGGTTTGCCTGGAACTATGCGGCAAAGGATGGACTTAAAAACTCCCGGCCCTCCTGCCTTAGACTCCTCATCAGAGCAGGGATGAAAAGCGTGGACCACCACATCTAGCATTTAGTTTTTCTGAGACAGGGTCTTGCTAAACCCAGGCTGGCTTCAAGCTTGCCATTCTTCTACCTCAGCCTCCAGAGTGCTGGGATAACAGAAACGTGCGACCATGCCTAGCTTGAGTCTCACAAACAAATACCACTAGAACCAAATCTCTGCATGCTTTAATTTATCCCACATCAAAAATAAGTAAGGAGTGGTTTAACTGTTTTTTATATAACCCTACATTTCTGATGGAAGCAATTTCACTAAATTGTTTGTGGATAAAAGTGCAAAATCTAAATATAAACAATTATTCAGCCAGAAATTCCTTTAAAAATGCTTGACATTAATAAATAGAATTTAGCCAGGCGTGGTGGCGCACGCCTTTAATCCCAGCATTTGGGAGGTAGAGGCAGGTGGATCTCTGTGAGTTCAAGGCCAGCCTGGTCTACAAAGCAAGTCAAGGATGGCCAGGGCTACACAGAGAAACTCTGTCTCAAAAAAAAAAAAATTAAAAAATCTTTTTGAAGCCATTAAATTATACAAATAACCTTTACTGAATATACAAATTAAAAGGTGGTTGGTCACACAGCACATTTAATGTATGGGACCATATTATCCTGAAGGTCATTTGTGAATTTAGACAAAACTTGGTGCTGTGGTGGCCCAGGCTCCTGGACCTTGGGGAGGCAGAAGGAGCCTGGGGGGCGGCGGGCACGCAGGTGCCGGGGGTGGGGTTCCCACTGCTGCAGCTGTGTCAGTCAGTACACACTGGACGGAGCCTGTACCTCTTGTTGCTTTGGGTTTAAAAAAAATCAGTTTCTTATTAAAAAACAGTCTTGAAAACACAATTCTCATAAGATTCTAATTTCTAAATCTATTTTCTTTCTTTCTGAGACTAAACACTTCAAGACTTCCAGCTGCCCGACCTTGGCTGTCTAGGTTAGAACGGCCAGTAGTGGAAGCCGTCTCCCAAGTGGCTGAGCCCCTGACAAAGTTAAATCGCCACTAACCCATTGTAAATAAATGCTGATGGGTGCCCCTGCCCTAGAATTAAATTCCATGTATCAAATGCACAAGCTCAGCCTCTGATCCCACTTATGACATTTGAAGGGAGGGCGGAGAAGTCACTGATCTGATGGCCCAAGGAGTGCCACTTGTCCTCCTGAGGAGTCACAATGAACAGTCAGGACATCATCTAAGAAGCCTACGATGACCCCTCTGGCTGTGTCCCCAGCCAGTGCCTGCACACCGCGAATGTGCACCAGGGCTGCCCTGACCATCTGCTCTCTTTCCTGTGGGGTGTGGACTGCTCCAGGATCATCTCCTTCTGCTCCCGATTTTAAGAACTGTAGGATGTAGGACCGGATCATATCCCCACTCAGCTTAAGAGTTTCTTGAATGCAGGGGAGGTCTGAGGCACTGGCTACGCTCAAGAGGTGAACCAGCGCCTGGCAGATGTGAGTCCGTAGGCTGGCACAGTATTTGAACTCCAGAAAGTCTGTAGTGTCTTCGCTCTTCTGCAAGGCAGTGACCAATGCATTCCAGATCTCAGTGAACTGCTGCAGTGAGCCATACTGTGCTCTCTTGGCTGGAATGGACAGGGCTGCAGCAGACCTGATGCGCACTTTGAAGTTCTTGCATGATGTCACAACTGATGTTAGGGCCTTGTAGGCCTGGGAGGTCCATGGGGCTGTCCCTAGGAAGAATTCACGGTCACTGAAACTAGTGAAGGCACAGAGAGAAGCAGGGTGAGCAGGAGAGGGGTGGAGGAAGCAAGCATTTTGTGTTTACTCCATCCTCATGAGTAAGAATGATCCCATAGGCTCATATTCTTAAATGCTCAGTCATCAGGGAATTGGCACTATTTGAGAAGGATTAGGAGGTGGCCTTGTGGGAGTCACTCTGGGTGGACTCTCTGTCTGTGGATCAGGATAGCGCTCTCAGCTACTGCTCCAGGACTATGTGTACGACCCTGATCCCACCCACCACAATGACAATGGAGTAAACCTTGGAAACTGAAAGTCAGCCCGCAATTGAATGCTTTCCTTTCTAAGTGTTGCCTTGGTCTCATCACAGCTGCTCTGTAACAGTGACTAGGATTCCTCATAAGACCAGGGCAGCAAAAGCTAACATGTGGGATCCCAGGGAAGGGCCTGAGTACTGGTCCCTGGCTTCCCTATTTCCCTAGAAAACCTGAAGCATAAGCAAAGCCTCCACTACACAAAATAGAATTTTAGAGAGCAAAGAGGCAAAGAAGCATGGATGGAGCTGCTCCTGGCAGTGCGTGGCTCTGTTGTAGGCAGCAGCCCCGTTCCTGCTGCACCAGGCGCCGACTTGCCACAGCACACAGTGCATTTTATAGTTAAGAAGTTAAAAACACTTCTAATTTCAAAGTAAGATACCTTTTTCCCATTTCTGTTATTTGCCCACCCCCAAATTAGCATGTTTTCCACATCCTTAGAAGTACTGCTGGCCACTCAGACTTGAGTGTCTCACTCATTAAGATGGATGACAGGAGCCAGGCGTGGTGGCACACACCTTTAATCCCACCGAGGAAAAGGCAGGCGGATCTCTGTGAGTTCGAAGCCAGCCTGGTCTACAAAGTGAGTCCAGGACAGTCAGGGATACACACAGAGAAACAGGGGAAAGAAAAGAAAAGATGGATGACAGGGAAGACAGCAGTTCTCTTAGTCTGTCCCTTTCTTTGTTGTCCCCAGAAAACCAGACTGGTTCCATTCTGTAAGTGTTAGTACCGTTTACAAGGGCCTCAGATCTCACTGTCCACAATCTATTCTTGCTTCACTCTTCCATGCCTCCTCATGGCTCTGCAGCACCCAGGCAACTTCTCTGCTGTCTCCCAGGGGCTCTGCCTGGACAGCCAGGGAGGTATGGACACTGAGGCAGTTGCCCCTCAGATGGTGTCTGTTCTGCTGACCCACATGATTCCCCCACCCCCTCTTGGGGACACACCCTTAGTTCTCCAGTGCTGTCAGGGGCGAGAGGTAGGGCCAGTGCTGGGATTCCCAGTGGCTAGCGTCTGTACACGCAAGAAGCTACTGGCCCAAGACATTTAAGTGAGGCTTATGGTATTCAGGACAGTATGATGGAGAAAGAAGCCCTGAGCATCCATTTCTGAGCACAGAACTTGTGAGATTTGAACTGTCTCCTCTGTACCGAAGGTGATGCTGTGGACTTGGCCATTTTCCTATACCTCTTTTCTCCTAAGTATTTAATGAGACAATACTGTAGAAATGAGGTAAAAATCTCAACATAAAGAGGGTTTTCTTAAATTATAAAAAGGATCTTTGTAAATATACTTTTTTTTTTTTTTTTGAGACAGGGTTTCTCTGTGTAGCCCTGGCTGTCCTGGACTCACTTTGTAGACCAGGCTGGCCTCGAACTCAACAAAGATCCACCTGCCTCTGCCTCCCAAGTGCTGGGACTAAAGTGTGCGCCACCACCGCCCGGCCGTAAATATACTTTTTAAATGGCAATAAAACACCCCATCAGCCGGGCGGTGGTGGCGCATGCCTTTAATCCCAGCACTTGGGAGGCAGAGGCAGGTGGATCTTTGTGAGTTCGAGGCCAGCCTGGTCTACAAAGTGAGTCCAGGACAGCCAACAATACACAGAGAAACTCTGTCTCGAAAAAAAACAAAACAAAACAACAACAACAAAAAAAAATACCCCATCAAACACACACATAATGACTTATTTATGGTTCTACTAAACTTGGTTCCTGCTGTTTTCTAGTCCTGAGACAAACATCTTTAACAATAGCACAGACTGGCGTATTTCTTCCCAAGAGGTTCTTGACAGGCAAGGGGAGGGAAACCGTCTTACCAAGTGGAAGAGCAGGGTTTTTAAAAACATTTCCCATTGCATAACAAGCATTCCATCGTACTTTCATGGCAGCTTCATTTACAACAGTAGAGATCAGAGCTTGTATAGACTCCTCGATGATTTCAGCAAACCTGGGTCTTTCTATGTGAGAGGGTTGTAGAAAATAAAGCAAATTCCCGAGGGCCCGGACTGCATTGCTTTTGACCTAGAATAAAACAAAAAAGGCCTCAGAGTTAGCCAGAGATGTTTCAGAAAGTATAAATTCCACTTTAAAAAAGACCTCCCCGCCATGTCACAAATGAGACATGAACCTTGTGAGGGTGCTGAGCCCCAGAACTGCGCATGATCACCTGACCAAACGCCAGAGCCCATGCTTTTTTTTTTTTGGTTTTTCGAGACAGGGTTTCTCTGTGTATCCTTGGCTGTCCTGGACTCACTTTGTAGACCAGGCTGGCCTCGAACTCACAAAGATCCGCCTGCCTCTGCCTCCCAAGTGCTAGGATTAAAGGCGTGCGCCACCACCGCCCGGCTACGAGCCCATGCTTTTTAAATGTACCACGTAACAGCCACACGCAGGCTCTTTATCTTCCTTACTTGTCAATTTCACTTAAGGATATATTCTATCATTTTTTTTCTTTTCTAATAACAGATAAGCATGAACATAGTTTGACAATGAGGGAATGCTGGCACTTTCCATGGGACAGGAGGCAGCAGAATAAACTGCATGAGTATGGGGTCAGACCATCCTGCTGGAGAAGCTGTCTGTGCTCAGGTGTCACCCTTGCCATCTTGTGTGTACCTTGTTTTTGTCCGTGGAGGCTTGGATCGCAGACCGCAGCATTTTCAAGAGCAGGAGTCCAGAGAACTCATCCTGAAAATTTGGGTCTGGCGTGTCCCTGTCCCACCAAGGCACAGGCAGGGTAAAGAGAAACCAGTATGTAAATATGTGCAGACAAAGATATAGTCACTGAGTATAAGAGGGTAAAAACTTTACGAAAATGGCTTGACAGATCTTTGCAGATTATACCAAGAACTCACACATCTTTTTGATTTTGTTTGTTTGTTTTTGAGCTAGGGACTCATTATAGAGCTTAGACTGGCCTGGAACTTGGTATGGAGCCTAGGTTGACTTCACATTTGTGATCCTCCTGCTTCAGCCTCCTGAGTGCTGAGAGTATAGACACAGGCCACTACACATAGATTTTGACCTAGTAGTTCCACATTTAAGAATGTAACCATGCTGGGAGTGGTGACACATGCCTTTAATCCCAGCACTCGGGAGGCAGAGGCAGGCAGATCTCTGTGAGGTGGAGGCTAGCCTGGTCTGTACAGAGTGAGTCCAGTACAGCCAGGGCTACACAGAGAAACCCTGTCTTGAAAAACCAAAAAAAAAAAAAAAAAAAAAGAATAAGAATGTAACCACAAGGGGATATCTCAAAATGGACAGACAGTTCACACCCGAAAGTGTTCAATGCATATAGACACCCATAATCCCAAGGCCCAGAACAACCGTTCAGGAGGGGATGGATAAGGATGATGGATAAGGGTGTATCCCTTGGTGGCCTCTGTTTACCAGGTGTTTATCAAGCATCTAGGGTAGAGAATGTCTCTGTGCTACTCTTGCTCTTATGCAGAATTAGCTGACAAAAAGTATACCAGCAGCAACCTCTAGGGATGTGAATAGGGTGTTATGGGACGGAGGCAGATTTTATACTGCATACCCTTTAGTACTGTTCAAATTCTTTTGACCTGTGAATATATTCCTTAAAAAATATAAACTGTTTTTTTTGCAATGGAGTGTCACTGGGTACATCAACTACACTCCAGGGCAGGATTTTATTTATTTTTTTTTGAGAGAGGGAGAGAGAACAAATATGAAGTTGTGGATAGGGAGGTAGGGGAGATCTGGGAGGAGTTGGTTAGGGAAAAATATGATTAATACATTGTATATAAAAATATTTAATAAAACAAAGCCCCCAAGCCTCTGCATCTTAAGAGCTAGGCAACCATGACTGAGGTCTTGGATTTCTACTGTGATATTTTCTACAATGTGGGTGTACACTTACAACAGCACATGGTATTTTTGAATATATATACTATAATAGAATAGTATGCATTCTTAAAACATAGTAAGAACCTACTAGGTTTATAGCTTAAAGGAACATTAAAACAAAGTACTAAAACTGTCTGCATAATATTGGGGGAATTCTTACTAATTCTTTCACAGTGTGGATGAAAGACACCTTTTAGGAATTCTAAAACAGATGCCCCTCAGAGAAAGCAAGCTGAGTCACTTACATGTTGGCAATCAGAGTGTCCGTCAGGTTGCCCAGGGACCAGGCTGCTTTGGCACGCACATTCAGTGACTTGTCTTGAAGTGACATCAATATGGCATTGGCTGTGTCTGCAACAAATATGACGTCCTGTACAACAAAGCAGGCTACATTATTTAAGGAGCTCACCCTGCTGCCCTGAACTTCAGTTTACTTTCACAGAAAGCTATAAGCCTTTAATGGTAATTTTAATTTAGAAATCAAAATTCATCTATGGAATCAATGTGAGCCTGTGACAGGCACCTCTTCCTTCTGTCCCTGGGCTGGTCTCTGCCTCCTGCAACAATGTTCTCACAGTGAAAGTACTTGCCAAGCCCCCTGTGGGCCCTACACCCTTCTGAAGAGACGAATGTCCCACGTAAGATTAAAGGAAACTTCACTGTCTTCTAGAGAAATGGGCACTAGCTTTCTCAATCATTGCTTCCATGGGGTAACGCCCTCTCTTCCATCCTTAGTCAGTCATTCATTAAACATTTGCTGCACACAAGAATCCCAGCAGCGTGTCAGATAATTAACAAATGAAGCGTAGTGCTGCATGCTCTAAGAAGGAAATCAGATTACATAGGTTAATTTCCTTCACTGTTGAGCTCAAGAAGCTTTATGCCTGCAAATCCATTTAGTAGTATAGATGCTAAGGAAAAGGAGGAGGGCAAGGCAGGCCTACTCTCACCTGTCTGAGACAGGGGAAAAGCACATAGACTCCAAGGGCCCTGGAGGTCGCGGCTTTTACTAAGTGGTTCTTGCTGTCATTCAGGCCAAGCAACATTGTAATGCACAAAATCTGCTTGTTATCCTGCAATGAGAAGGTTCACAGAAGGAAATGTGAGAAGGAAGAACCATAAGCCAGAGCCTTCCACAAGCCACTGTGGTGGGAGGGCCTGCGTCTGTGTTAAGTCACCACTGTGACCTTCAGCCGACTCTGGTCACCGGCAGGGCAGGTGCCTGGACCCCGGGACAGGGGTATGAGGAGCCATTTGGACAAGGCGCACACAGCATCTCATCACCCTGCACCTTCCAACCATGCAAACTGGTCATTTTTAACCTTCTGCTTCGTCACAGCCCCTCCTTTAAAAAAGCTAATTTACATAGCTAAGAACAGATCAAAAGCCACTGAGGACTAAGGAGCAGGAGCAGTGTGAATACACCGTGTGCCCCAAATCAGACATGAAAGCCTCACCCACAGCGAAGGGGTCGGAGGTACAGGCTAAGTGAACACCCTGTATTCTCACCGCCGTCACTTCTCATGTGACTCCACTGTTAAGCAGATAATACAAAGCTTTAAGGAAACTCAAGGAGTCAAAGCACTGGAGTGGAATGGCTAGGATGTGGACCCACGACTTTCAGCTGAGGACTCGAGGTGCTTCTGAATCTGACTTCAGAGCTGTGCCACCCACACCCGCCTTCTAAGGCCCAGGAAGCAAGGCTTTCCTGGAGGAGTCAGACTTCACTGCCCTCACCACATATGCAACAGAAACAGTTCCTTTTTAAAGAGATGAGTCTGAAAGACTTCAGAACCAAGAATCACACTGGAGCCCTACTGCCCAGGACATGGTCCAAGAGTGAGACCACATGGCTACGTTACCGGCAGGCTGCTGAAGGCTTCTGGCAAGATGGAGGACAGGGCATCGCAGGCGCTTGCCTGGAGAGTTGGGTGCTCTGAACTCTGCAGGGCTCGGGGCAAAGGACCATTCAGCATGGCAGTCCAGAGCATCACCACCTGGAACGGAGGCACAGTTAGAACCACAGCACAGCAGCCATGGTGGAACCCACTGAAGCCATGCCTGCTAGATGCCGCCTTAGAGATGAGACAAGTTTTGCTGAAGTAGTTTTTATAAGTGCTTTCACTGGTCATTTTCCACAGTAATGTAAACAACTTCTGAAATAACCAGCAAGATCCAAGACGACACCACAGTGTAACTGGGTTGACAGCAACAGTGATGACGACGACGATGATGGTGGTGGAGGTGTTGGTGAGGGTGGTAGCAGGAGCAGAAGCAGCTGTATCTCGGAGGCATTGTTCTAAGGGACTGTCATCATCAACCCATTTTAATCCCCAGCAAAACTAAATGAAGTCTACACCACTACCTCTATTCCTACCAAGAAAACAGAGGCACAAAGCACATTCTAACATGCTAGTCAGCAGATGGGTCACTTGAATCAGGATGAGCCAACATCCTGATGGGCTTTCTCAACATGGCCCTATTTAGGCACAGGAGGCTATGCACATCAGTCAGGAGGATCAGAGGGAGAGCTGGGGCTGTTTCCTGTCCCCTCTTGTCTGTGACCTTGCCTGGGTGACTTAACCTGAATAAGCTTTGGCTCCTCTTCAACCACGAGGCAAAGACATCTTCCCTGAAGTCTATAATAAGATGCGACACTAAGTTCCCAGCACTAGGACATAGTAGCATTCTTAACTTGATTTGCAGGCACTTTAGACTCATCCACCAAGCCCCTCAGGCAGGTATCTGAGGTTTCCTTCCCATACATTATAAAATCCCTGGATTTCAAATTCATTTCAGAATTTGTCTGTTTTTGGTTTTTCTAGTTTTCTTCCCATAGACTTGGTCCTGGGTTTTGCTGTGTACTGGTGCCCTGTCTTTGTTCATGTCTTACTTCAGCTCCTGGAAATCCAGTGTAGACCCTCCTTACCCCAGGATGTGTGAACTGGATGGTTGTGACCTCCTAGGTGGCCCAGGGACTCTCACCTCCAAGTATTCACACCCGTGGAGTCCCAGCCCACAGTGAATAGGGCTGATCTGTGTAACCAATAGGATACTGTGAAAATGACAAAGGACACCCAATAGTCCTATCAAGAAGTTCTCTAGGAGATGGCGAGAGAGCCTTTTGCCAACAACCAGAACAAGTTGCCAGGTACATGAGTGAGTCACCTGGAAGGTCCTCCAATCCTAAGTGAGGCCACAACTGACTGCAGCCCTGGTAGCATCTTGACTCATGACAGACCTCAACCCAGGGACATGGCCCAATCACTCCAATTCCTGACAAGCAGAGACTGAGCAGAGGACAGATGGCCTGGAGATGCTACGTGGTTAGGGTCACTCTGTGACTTGGCTGATGGTACGTAATATGTCTGTCTTCTCTTCAGCTGAAGTAGTACTGAGCAGTTAAGAGGTTTGTCCATAGCCACTTGTCTAGCAAGAGGAGAAATTTGGATTCCCACTCAAGTTCTACCTGATGCCCAAACTCAGGCCATCTCCTTGCAAGTGGTTCCATGAAAGCTTGAGTTACAGCCTTGGAAAGGGAATTGTTGTACAAGCTGGTGTCCTGAGTTCAATCTCTGGAATCCACATAAAGTGGACATAGAGAACCAAGTCCACAAATTATCTTCTAACCTCCACCTATCGGCATTAGCACATATGCCATACCCCCGTAAAAGTAAACAATTTAATAAAAAAATTAAAATTCAAAAAGTTCTAGTGTGCTATTCCACAACAGGAACACCAAAGATTTTGTCTTAGTTAGGGGTTTTATTGCCGAGACATTTTAAGAGACACCATGACCCAGGCAACTCTTATACAGAAAACATTTAATTGGAGTTGATTTAGTTTCAGAGGTCTAGTCCATTGTGATCATGGTGGGAAGCATGGAAGTTTCTAGGCAGACATAATACTGGAGTAGGAGCTGAGAGTTCTACATCTTGATCTGAAGGCGGCAGAAGGGGACCCTGTGACCCGCTGGGCATAGCTTAAGCACAGGGGACCTCAAAGCCCCACCCCACAGTGAAACAGTTTCCCCAGTAAGGCCACACCCCTAACAGTGCTGCTCTGTATGGGACAAGCATTCAAACACATGAATCTATGGGGAGCATATCTACTCAAACTATCACAGATTTGTCAGAATTTTGTTGTTATTATTAGTGTGCACATGTATGACATATGTGGACACATCTGTCATGGTGTATATGGGACATCAGAGGAAACGTTTATGGAGCTGGTTCCAGGGTCACACTCAGCTTGTCAAGGTTGTATCCTTGGGCAGCAAGCATCGTTACCCACGGTGCCATATCACTGGAAAAAATGATATCATCTGCCCCACTTTATTGCTGAGCCTCAAAATACAAAGCACACTGGAGCAGAGGAGAGAACACTGGGAATAGAGGCACTTACCAGGTAGACTGGCACTCTCTGTTCAGGTGCTATGTTAGAATCTGGTTTGTACTGATGTATCAAGCCTGAACCCAGTTCTTCTAGGAGCTGCCAAGATATAAGAAACGAGTTGTCAGAGCAGAGAGTTAGCTTTACAGAGGCCACAAATACCATGTCTTCAGTTTGGAGATCTTCTCAAATCAATAGGAAAAGTAGTTTCTCCCTCCCTTCCTTCCTTTCTTTCTATTTTCCTTTTAGTGCGTTTGAGACAGGGTCTCATTATGTAGCCCCAGCTGGCCTCGAACTTAAGAGATTCACTTGCCTCTCCTCCCTTATGCTGGAATTAAAGGCATGCACACAAGTTAGGAAAAGTAATTCCTAACTGGTTGTTCTTTTCTCAGCAACTATGACAGAGGTATTCTTTCAAGGAGTAAAACTGACACCTATGCTGTTAGCTAACCCTGCACATAAGAACCAGGAGAGAAGCGTGTCCCCCCCACACCCGAAATCTGAGAAACCACAGAATAAAACATGTTAGTTGTAATTAAACTACCTTCACTCCGTGGAGCTGAATGGACGGGTTTGCTTCACCCATGCACTTACAGATCACCTCACCAAGCTCCATCAAATACTGCTGAGCCATTGAAAAATAGCCCCTTGCCAGGTGAGCCAAAACCTACATAGAGAACAGGCCATTAGCTCATCTGAAAGCAGACAAGGCTGCACAATCCACAAGTGCTACAACATTTCGGCAACCACTCACACCCAACAGGGCCTGATGCTGACGGAGTGACAACAGCCATATCTAACTGCTGCTGGCGTCAGTTCCATGACACTTTATTGGTTTGTGATGTCTCACTCAAGAATAATTGTTTGGCCGGGCGGTGGTGGCGCACGCCTTTAATCCCAGCACTTGGGAGGCAGAGGCAGGCGGATCTCTGTGAGTTCAAGGCCAGCCTGGTCTACAAAGTGAGTCCAGGACAGCCAAGCTGTTACACAGAGAAACTCTGTCTCAAAAAAACCAGAAAAAAAAAAAGAATAATTGTTTGATGTAGATTTTTATGGAATTTACAGATGAAAAAAATTAAGGCTGAAAGGGTATAAAGTGTGTTCAGTGTCCTCAGACCATCAGCAGCCTGCGGGACCAAGCTGTGTTGGCTACTTTTGGTGTCAGCATGACTACCTCTGGGGTTAACTAACCCAAGCTGCTGGGTAGACTTATGAGGGATTTTCTTTTTTCAATTATAAAGGACATGGAAGAAGGAAACTTGCTCTCTTTGCCTGCTTTTACTCTTGCTAGCAAGTCCATTCCTTCACAGGCATTAGAGCCGACATCTTTGGGGTTCTGGAACATACTGAAGACCAGCTGAGACATCCAGCCTCATGGACTGACTTGGACCTTCTGCTGGTACACAGCCATTGTTGGGCTAGCTGGACCACAACCTGTAAGCCATTGTAATAAATTTCCTTTATGTATATGTATCATTCTATTAGTTCTGTTCCTCTAGAGAACCCTGACTATACATACGTCTATGTCTTAGACCACATTTGAGTACATGGATGTTTTATTTTCTTTTCAACATATTTATTTATTTGAGATGAATTTTTACTCTGTAGCCCTGGAACTTGGTATGTAAACCAGGCTGGCCTTGAACTCACAAAGATCTGTCTGCCTCTGCCTCCTGGGTGTTGGGATTAAAAATGCAGACCAACATGCCCTGCAAGGGGTTTTCTTCCTTCCATGGAGCAATCATTTTGGTTCAGTAAATAGATACAAGATGACAACAAAGAATTTACAGAGAACTAAGTTTTGCAGAAATCAAACTTAATCATTATATCCACCTGTCACAGAATACTTGGCATGACTACAATAGTCTGTAACAAAAAGGAATACACTCAACAAATTACAAGGGCTGCCCCAAACAAAAAAACAAAGCAAAGGCCACTTCATGCACCTGTTCCTCAGTCACCCTCCTGAGAAGGAATGGTCCCTTCCTTTCAGATAGGAGGACATGGAGCTTCCTACCTGTAGAGCCTCCAGCCGCATGGGGGATGGTTCATAGGTGCTTCCCAGGGCAGAGCCAGCATCAATACCCGAGCAGGAATCCTCCTTAGGCAGCACCACCATGGAAATGCAAAGTCGGATGAGCCAGCAGGGCTCTGAAGACCCCTTTGGTGAGCTGACTGCTGCTTCCTCCAAAGAGGGTCCTGCAGGGACTTTCTTCCAGACGTCAGGGGTGCTGAGCTGGGGAGTTGCTGAGCTGCTGCTGCTGAGTCCAGAGGAGCAGGGCTGCTGCAGAAGCAGCTGGACTTCAGGCAAAGGCGCATGAGTGGACACTATAGCTCCTAAGAGTGTGAGACTCGACACTCGAACGTTAACATCTGTCCAAAGAAAGACAGAGCCTATCACCACAGAACCACTGTCATAAGGGCTGTAGTTATCCCCGACGGCAATTAAGAATTGCTAGATTCTTCTTTAATTAGGTATAGTTAAGCTTCTAGTTTCAGTTCAAAGAAAATATGGGACAAAATCAGGAAGAAACAACCTAAAAGAAAAAATCAAGAACATTAGACATTCTACAAGACAACTGACTAGGAGTATCCAAAGGTGAGTACTAGGAAAAATATCAAAGCAGGTGGTGGGGTTTCTGCTTTTAAAAGACCCCAGAACCCAGGCATGGAGCTGTATTCATGAAATCCTAGCAGCTGCTCTTGCAGAGGACTAGAGTTTGGCTCCCTGCAAATGCTGTGCAGCTCACAACAGCCTATAACTCCAGTTCCTGGGGATTCTGTGCCCTCCTCTCACCTCCTAGGGACCCACATGTACACACTATCCACAGTCACAAAAAATAGAAACAATGAATCCTTACAATCCTAGCACTCGGGAAGCTGAGGCAGGAACACATCTGAGGCCAATCTGGGTTATGTAGGGAGACCTCCTTTCAAAACCAAACCAAACCAAAACACTACAGTGGTACACACAGTAATAAAATGTTATTAATCCATGAACTTGAATGATCCCAGGATTTAAAAGAAAAAGCTAATTCAAACAAACAAACAAACAACTACAACAAAAACAACAAGCAAAAACAAACCCCGGCGAAGGATATCTGGACAAAGGATATCTTAGTGATTGAAGTAATTGCCCATAAGCATGCAGACTGGAGTTCACATCCTCATGCTGAGTGGGTATGGCAGCCCAGTGCTCAGAAGACAAGAGAAGAGAGCCTGGGGTAAAATGTCAAGGTGGAGCTTTGGTGCAACTGAGAGACACTGTCTCAATGAATAAAGTGGAGACACTTAAGAACATGCCTGATACCAACCTTTGGCCTTCACATGCATGTGGCCACACACATGTACTCACACCACACATACATAATAAATGAGAAAAGATAAGTCAGAGGGTCTACATTCGGCTCATGTTTTTGCATGTGGCTGTCTGGCTACCCCAGCACCACTGGTGAAGAGTTCCTGGCTCTTTGGCTGTGGGAACACT
This sequence comes from Lophiomys imhausi, assembly GCA_907164525.1. NCBI lineage: Eukaryota > Metazoa > Chordata > Mammalia > Rodentia > Muridae > Lophiomys > Lophiomys imhausi. Next base: position 12,379,554 of record CAJQZJ010001558.1, read on the forward strand.
TCTGGGCGCTCTGCTCGCCTCTACTGATCTATACTCTACACTGTCGCTACTATAGTTTTATAGTAGGTTTTGAGGTATGGCACTCTCAGATCTTTATTATTTTTCCCTCCCTGAAAACCCTAGGGATAGAATCCAGCCAGGGCCTTGCACATTCTAGGCAAGGCTCCACCGCTGAACTCAACCCCAGCCTAATTTCTCTGTCAATACTGTGATTCCTACTCTAGATTTCTTGCCTGATAAATGTGAGAACCACCTGCGGATATTATAGAACATGATCCGCTGGGCTTTAGATTGATTGGGCTTACACTAAACTTTAGATTAGCTGGAGGAACCAACACTGTCCTAACATGAGCAAAGACTGCCATTTCATCGGTCGCTTTCTACCTGTTCGTATGAACCTTCTATACACTTTGTTAGATTCACCCCTAAGTATTTTAGAATTTGAAGATTTTCACAACAAAAACATTCAAGTATACAGCCAAGCATCTGAAGGAGACTACTGAGATCTGTCCATTCCCTGGGGGTGGAAGATACAAATAAAAAGAAAAAGGTTCAGTTAAATTAGCAGTTGCCTGCACCAGGAAACTTGGTTTTGTTTGTTTTTGTTGTTGTTTTTCCCACAGTCAAGGTTTCTCTGCGTAGCTCTCTGGCTGTCCTGGACTCACTCTGTAGACCAGGCTGGCCTTGAACTCACAGAGATCCACCTGCCTCTGCCTCCCAAGAGCTGGGATTAAAGGCGTGCGCCACCACCATGCAGCTGAGACTTGGGTTCTTAATTACACTTTTGGCATCACTGTGATAAGAGGCCTCAAGACAGGACTTATTTCTCTGTGCCCTGACTTACAGAGTGGCGTAAGGAGTAGGTTGAGCTGAGCCTCATGTGAGCCTCATGAGGATCTTAAAGAATAGGTTCTGGACGGACCATGGCTGAGAATGGAAGATGTGGGAGCAGGCCGCGATCCTCAGACTGACTCCAGGGCCAGGGTCCTTTCCACAGCATTCTAGAAAACACCCACACTGCCTTCTTAATCTACAGCTCTGACTGAGTGAGTCTGATCTGAAATCTTACAAACAAACAAAAAGGAACAGTCTAAAGGCAGGTGCTTACAGCCCATATACCCTATGTGTGGGAAAAGCCAAGACACACAAGCAGTAAGTCTGCAGTTAGAAGAAATGTGAACTAACTTCAGAGGACTTTACATGAACTTTACAGATCCTGTTACAAGTCAGGTTTTTGTATCACCGTTTTTCTTCCCAATACATGATACTTCCATCCATCCATCCATCCATCCATCCATCCGTCCATCCATCCGTCGTCCGTCCATCCTCTACCTCTGCCTAAGCATATGGATTCCTATGCATAAGTGACACAGCCGCTTGTACTTGGCTCACTCTTAATGTAAGGCGCGGTTTGTTCACTGTGAAAGTCAACTCAGTCAGTTCTCCGCTCCTTCCCGCCCCTGGTGGCCTTCTAGCAATAGATAACACCCTTGAAAAGCTGAGGCTAAGCACAGACCTTAGAGCCCGGGAAATGCTCTGAACACTTCTCTTTCTTTTAAAAACTGATACTATACATTTGATGGATATAAAGAAGCAGTTAGCACTACCAACCTTTGTGGCGGATGTAAGGCTTTATGTGGTTCCAGACTTTGGTCAGCAAGCTGAGTTTCAGACGGTTGTAGGGAGCATTTGATACTAGATTTGCAAGGCACTGTAATAAAAATACATTTTTACAATATTTAATTTAAAAGGCCTTTTAAATAAAAAAAATTTTTTTTACATAGTATGTACATGTATGTGAAGCTTAGGGGACAACTGTGGGAATCTGTTCTCTCTTCCACCACATGGATTCTGAGCATCAAACTTGGCTTGGCGGCAAGCACCTTTACCCCCTGAGTCATCCCACCAGCCCTCCCTCCCCCAATTTTTAAAGGTCTTTATACTAAATGAAAACTAGTCTTTTAAACATCTATAGTAGATAAATAGGTATAGACTTCCAAACAGGTGTCTTTAGTATAATCATTACTTATTCTCTTAGGTCAAATTACTTTTAGGTGATGTGAAACACGCACACTGAAGCCCGCAGGAGACTTGGGACTGACCTTAATTATCTGAGTAAGGGTCTGCGACGATGATTCTGCCACCAAAGCCAACAAAAGACACCTGTGTAGCTCTCTAATGCTGGACGCAATCGTGACAGAGAAGGGAGTGAAAGCCCGTCTGTGGTCACTGGTGTCTTCAGCAACAGAAAGAAACTGCTTGGAGCCTTCCAAGATGGCAGACAAGACTTGAAGAGCACAGGCACGGGTCTGGAATTTCAGGAATATTCAAGATGACTCACACTCATCAGGTAGAAGTCGGGACCCAAGCTCCCTTCTTCCTACACATACACAATTCTCCAGGCATTCAGAGCCATCTTCTCGGAAGAATGAAGGCAGTGGCAGGGTGTACCAGGTACTGAGGGCAGCTACAAGGAAGACCACTGGCACCACACACAAGGAGATCCTCAGCCACGCTGCCATGGGACAGCAGTGAGGCAGAACTCTGAGTTCTACCACAGCACACAGATCTGAAGTCCCACGTGTGGGGATGACTAGAGACTAGACACCTACACATCTAAGTGTAAGGTTGATGGAGAGAACCCAAGAGCACCTGGGGTAGAAAGATACAAATACTCCTGAAGTACCTGCTTACACTCCACTGTGAAGCACCGGAGGGTGTAGTTGTGTATATTAACAATGGTAATTCGGATGTTTACAAACACTTGGGTGTAGGAAATAAAGAATGCGATGAGTTATATGTGTATATGTTCATGTACATGCACATGCGTGTATCCCCCTCAGTTGCTCTCCACTTCATTTTTGGAGAAGAGGCCTCTCACTGCACCTGCAGCTCCTGAGCTGACTGGGCTGGCTGCCCAGCGCACGCAAGCACTCCTAACTCCTTTCTTCAGTGCACAGTGAGCACTGTAAGTGCTGAGCCATCTCACAGGCCCCAAGAATAATCTTATGAATGTAAAGGGAAAAACCCACATCTTTGTCATGGATTGCTGCTTATTAAGAGAAAGTCGGGGGGCTGGAGAGATGGCTCAGAGGTTAAGAGCACTGGCTGCTCTTCCAGAGGTCATGAGTTCAATTCCCAGCAACCACATGGTGGCTCACAACCATCTATAATGAAATCTGGTGCCCTCTTCTGGCCTGCAGATAAACCTGCAGACAGAACACTGTATACATAATAAATAAATCTTTAAAAAAAAAAAGAGAAAGTCGGTTACAGAAGGGTCTGAGCTGCCATGTGGATGTTGAATATTAAACCTGGGTCCTTTGAAAGAGTAGTCATTGCTCTTAACCACTGAGCTATCTCTCCAGCTACAAAGACTGTGATTAGCTACTCAAATGATTATGGGGTATCCCAATCTATTGTGGATTACACTCCCCTTTTAGAAAGAAACCTTAAAAATAGGTAAGCTATGCTATAGGGCTTATTAAAACGCTCATTTTCTGTGGGACTTTTTAATATTCACTGCTGTAAGGCTAAGTACAGACTCCTTTCCTTCTTTGGTTAAGAGCTAGTTTCCAGAGAGGAATGAACATATCTAAACAGAGGCAGACATTCCATCTGCCATGGGGTACTTACTGATGCTACCAAGACTGCAAACCATTGTTGTTTCTTTTCTGCGATTGCCTTTTCTCATTAAAATATGTAAATCATTCATGATTTTTTTTTAAGATATGGGAAAATCTGTCAGGACCTTATTTTATATGCAGCACTATAGTGTGCAGCACTATAGTGTGCATCACAAGACATTACAGGTACTCTTCTAGCTTTAGACAGCCTTTATAACCCTTACATAATACATTCCACTGAGTTAAACCACTCCTGAGGTGTTCCTGTTACAAACACCACAGCTTCAGTGGGCTTCAAGGAGACACAGAAGTTATAGTTCAGTGTGCTCTGACTTCAGATGTAACCTTAATGAATGGTCCACAGAAGCCGGTCCCCTTCTCATTTCCTGCCTATCAAGGTTCTCAAGTCAGGACTTGGGATGGTATTAGTGAAGCAGTATTCAGAAAAGATCAGACAGGCCAAGGGGACAAAGGACGTAAAAGTGTGCCTCTTTACCACAAAGCTTTGGTGCAGGACTCTTACCTTTGGAGATGGGTCCTTTAATGTGAGCGTCATTAAGGACACAGACTGTGGGCTTCCAAGCTCAGGCGTGTCAGGAACAAAAGCAGACCAGTAGCCATACAGAACTTTTTTTTCTATCGATTTGACAGTAGAAAGAAAACAAGCTAATGCCCCTTGTCGAACCTTGGCTTGGTATGACCTTTCATAGTGAGAAAAAAAGCTTTAGAAGTTTTTAAAAATGCAAATGGAAAGGCTATTTATTCTAACCAGTTCAAATGATTTGAGAAATTAAGCATCCTGAATATCCCTAGGATGTTATCAACCCTTTCAAAGTATGATCATGATAGGTAATTTTGCTACAAGCCACTAAGGCTGATTTAAAAAAAAAAAAAACAAGCAGACAGAGAATAAGAGAGTAACATTTTGATTAGGAAAATGGAATCAGACAAGAAACAGTGCAAAGTATACATGCATCTGCTCAATGAATATCCCGAATGACCTTATGTGGACCACAGTATTTGAAGTGGCCACATACACACAAAGCCCCTGCCCTTGACATGCTTTTTAGTGTCAGTGACAGATGGTTCAAGAAAGAACTACAACACACTTTACATGACACTAGGACAATGATAACGTTTGAGGTCATGTAACAGAGAGACTAAGTCAAAATGGAGGCACTGGAAAAGTTTTTCAGAAAATATGACTTGTGATCTCATTTTGAAGAGGACAAGTGTTAGCAAGATGAAAAGGCCAGAAAGGAACATTTCCATCACAGCTCCAGCAAGTGGTCATGACTCAAAGTGATGCAAAGCCCCACATGAAAGAACCTTCCAGGTCAATGTCACATAGCAGACAGGTTCTAAAGTCACATGCAACTACAAATATCAGGTAGAACATTGTAACAAAATATTACTACCTCATCTTACTGTGCACGCCTCCTTCCGCATCGGAATAGTCTGACTCACTGCTGCTGACTCTTTTCCAGCTGGAGGAAGCAAAGGGCGAGGAGACCTGTTCTCCGCTCGCATCTATAGGCAGACTGTGGGAGCCCCAGGGGGAGGAGTGCCAAGCGCTCTTGCCGCATGTGTTTACCCCACCCGTGCTGAGGACTGGGGATGTCTCCACTTCACCACTGGACTCTTCTGCCTCCTCTTCTTTCTCTCCTTGTTGGGTTCTCTTTGATTTTACTTTGTGTTTTTTCTTTTTATTCTGATTTTTAGGAGCAAACAAAGACATAATATATACATACACACATACATACATACACACACATATATGTGTGTGTTCACACATATACATATATATATTATGACAGTCATTTTAAAACTACTTTTAACTGAAATCATTGGTACTTTTTCATTTGAAAGCGACTGGAGATGTTCACAACATGCAGTATGAGAAAAGGCAAAGAGGATAAAAGCAAAGAGTGGCAGGATGTGCCAGGCGTGATATATCCTACTGGACATGCACCTGCATGCTTCAGAGTCTCCAAGGGAACTGAGGGAGAAGACAGCTGTCTAGAAAGGCCAGGAAGTGACTGGAGCAGTGTGGAGACAGTGACCTGACAGGTGGGCTTCAATGGCTCGAGAGAACTGCCACCATTATGACCCAAACGCTAAATGCAGCCTGCTTCTGTTAGTAAGCTTTTCTGGAATCAGCCATACCTATCTGCTTCTATAGTGAATCCGTTCCTGCTTTTGCACTAGGGTACCTGTGACAGCCAGCCCTTTACAAAAAGAGGTGTACTGATGCTTCATGGTTTTGATAGGCTGGTAATCTCAGCAATCTGATCAATTTGGAATTTCTATATTAACTACACTAACTGGAAAACAAATCCTTAGTAGCCTTTTGAAGCAGTCGAGAAACAAATCATAGAAAGCATATTCAGTGACACAGTAAGCACTCAAAAGGACAGACACGTACCACAGACTGCTGAGCAGCACTGGCCTCTGGCTGCTGGGGTTTGGAAGGTGATCGGCCATCGTACTGAGGAAGAGGAGTTGGGTACAGCACCGCAGGCATCTCTATGTTTAATCCAGGGAGTCCATGAAACATGGCTTTCTAACAGTGAAAAGTGAAGAAGAACAAACATCCCATAAATCATAAAACACCATGTTCTCATCAGAACACAAGCAGACTGATGTTTAAAAACTATTACAGAATAAAAATGAGACAGAGTAGACACCTGCAGGGAAGCACACAGAGCTGTTTAATCTCATTTATGCTCACCCCCATGTTACTGACCTCATCTGATTTCGGTTGGTCGTGGCAAGTACTGGGATGGGCTAAGAGCTTAGTCTTATCAAGATGCAGCTGGCTCTGCAATTCCCACACCAGATTGGCATGGTTTTAGTGCATCTATAATTTTTTTTAAATCAAATCACTTTTACCCAGTTACTTTTATTAATAATAAACTTTTAAAACCAATTTCTTATTTCTTTAAATCCCAATCCTTTAAATGAGGAAACGAGGACCCGAGGTGAAGACTTGCCTCACCTTCAGCACAGCGAGAAGCGCTCCTAGGTGCTCGGTCTGTGTCAGTCTCATCTTTCCGCCATTGAGAAGTGACTGGATGCCTTTCAGTGCGTTCTGTAACAACTGAGGGTGGGGAGGCAGAGATGCAAGTTAGGAGGCAGAAGAAAACCTGGCTCCTTGGGGACCAACTCGGTAGCAGTTAGAATGGAAGAGGATGATGAGAAACTTTCTGGAGCACACAGCAGAGACGAGGAACCAGAGGACAGAGCCGAGGAGCACTCTGAGCAGCCTTCTAGAAAAGCTCGCTCACTGAGCAGTCTTAATGTAAACACTTATAAACCAGCAAGTATAAATGAAGAGCAGGAAAGGGAGCGGATGAGGCCATGGAAAAGGTGCGGCGGGCCTGGGAGATGGCTCAGCAGGTTCAGTGGCCTGCTGCCAAGCCTGACAACTGGAGTTCAGTTCTCAGGGCCCAAACAGTAGAAGGCGAGAACCAACCAACTTCTCCAACGTGTCCTCTACCTCCACATAAGTGCTCTGGCATGCCTACATGCTCACATGCACTAACATAAGGTGTCATTTTAAAATGCTTAAGGGAGCACAGAGGTGGAGTGAAGAGCTCTGTAAGAAAACACCGTGAGAGGCTCGTAAAGGGAAGGCACAGGTGGGAGAGCAGTTCTGATCACGGCCTGTTTCTTAGCTCAGTAACCTCATTTCCAGGCTCTGTTCTTCAGAAATGCTCCGCACAGGGGAGGGTGTGAACTGCAGACTTGTTGAAATAGTGGGGAAAGCTAATTTTCACACATTATGGCTACAACGATTACACAAGAAGCTAATGCTTGCTAAATGTGAAAGGCAACAAGGCCATGGCTCTGCCCATACTCTAAGTGCTTTATCTTGTGCACTTCAGGAGAGCTCTCCATATGGTTTACCAGTCCAGTGTTAGGATACAACATGGTGGCACCAGGGTCAAATCATTCCATCCGTAGCCACTAGAAACCATGACACATACAGATATGCACTGGAATGGTGTCCAAGAGTCATTAAAACTTAAAAAACGGGAGGTTGTAAAACAGTACATCAAATGATAACTGTGCTGCTCACTCAGAAAGCTGAGGGCCCGAAGAATGAATTATTTCCAGTGGTCACATGTGAGCTGAGTGCCAGAAATAACCTTTACTATCTTGGATCTATAATGTTTGAACTGTGCTTCTTTATTTAAAATATGGTCATATATCATCATATTTGTCATTAAAAATAAAATATAATTAAATATTTTTAAATTAACCTAATTAAAATATTGAGCAGATTTTCTTTCTTTTTATCCTAAAATCAGTCATAATCATTGTATTGTTTTTAGACGCAGGAGAAAGAATATGGACTTTTAAGTTGTTAAAACAAAACTCAGAGCAAACCAAAGCATGCAAAACCAATCCTTACCATTTGAACCCAAAGGCGTGGTTTCAGTGCTGTTGGCGTACAGACACCATTTTCACATACATACAAATCTATCTATCTTTCTAGACCAAACTACTACAGCAGTCAAATCCTGAAGCCTCTGTGCCTGCAGCATTCAGATGTTAAGTAGCAGTCCCACCTACCAGGCAAAATGTTATATCATCCATATCCGACGATTTTGGAGATTGTAAAATAGTCAAGAAAGCTTGGAAGCAGCCATGCTGGTAGGACTCCTCCAAGTGGGGCTGCCCTGGAACACTAAAACACATGTAAAGACAATTGAAACAGTTTCCTTTGAAATGGTGCTTCTAGACAAGTAAGCATTAACAGCAGCAACGCAGACTGCGAAGTCTGCAACACACCCTGGATACTACTGTGCTCTGGAAACAGCACTTTGGCTGATTGGTTACTGCTGGACGGACACAGGCTTGAACACACATGAAGGAGGAAGGGAAATTTCTATAGAAAAACGTTACAGAAGCGGAGCACTGGAAGTGTGGAAAAGAAACTATCTTTTTGGGTTCTACCCTTCCAGTCACAGGAGGGAAATACCACAGACAGATTGTTTGGCATAAGAACATGACTGAGTCTGCCTTCCAGGCACCAGACAGCACAGCACAGTGCTATCCAGAGACGAGGTCAAGTTTCTGCTGTCTGTTTGCCATTGCATAATATAGACCGGCTCCATCTTCTTAAAGAAGAAACTGGACTCAACAGAAACAAGAGCCTAAATTCACACAAATATTCTTTCTAAAAGAATGTCACTAACATTTACACCAACAGAAGATAATACTCATATTGCACGCTTATCACTTCTAGCATGCATTTATCCCTTCATTTCTTGATAAGATTTCTTTAACTAAAAATAAACAATATAAGACAACCTTGTTAAATGGCATGGGAAATGTAAACTAGGATCTTTCTCTTTGTTTATTTATTTATTTTTTTGGTTTTTCGAGACAGGGTTTCTTTGTGTAACAGCTCTGGCTGTCCTGGACTCACTTTGTGGACCAGGCTGGCCTCGAACTCACAGAGATCCACCTGCCTCTACCTCCCAAGTGCTGGGATTAAAGGCGTGCGCCACCACCGCCCGGCTTTCTCTTTGTTTATTATAGCCTATAGTCCAAGCTGGTCTGGAACTGCAGGATGGCCTCAAGGTAAAGATCCTCTTGCCTCAGCCTCCTGTGTGCTGGGAGCATGCGCCACCAGGTGTAGTGAAAGCTAGGTTAGTTTTCTAAGTTGGCTCTGGCTTTGGGCAGGTAGAACAACCTACAAAGGGCCCAAGAGAGGTCCTAACTTCTACTATTGGGAAACCTGTTGGATTCACATACCTGAGACACAGGTTTGCCATACAATGCACTGCAGCTCTCCTGACTTCGGGATCAGAGTGAGTCAAGTCACTCAACTTCATCAAGAGGCCACTCTGGCCTAGCAAGTCTGGGAGATACTGAAACAAAACAGCTTCTGGGAAGACTGTACTTGTTAGACAACATTTTCTTAACTAAAAGGCAATTAAATGTCAAAAAAAAAAAATAGCTATTAGGTAAATCCTTCAGTAGCTACCCAAACATATGCCAGAAATCAGTAGTAAGAATCATTACTAGGTAATTGCTGGGAGTCTTTAGTCTTCGCTACATGGACAAAGGGTAACGATGATAACAATGGTCAACAGTTAACAGAGTACCAAGCACTGTCTCACTTCATCCTCAGAGGAACTCTCTTACACATGAAAGAACAAGGCTCCTAGATATTTAGTAAGAACTTTTCTAGACTATACATGCAATTAGTGACAGGAATGGAGACTTGAAAACAGGCATCTTGGCTCTCAAGTCTGTGCTACTAGCCTTTCAAAGGAAAGACATAATAGTTTAAACTACCTGTCATAGTTAGCTTCAGTAGTCAACCCAACATAAACATAGAGTCACTGGGAAGAGGGGGCCTCAACTGAGGAATTTTCTCCATTAGGTTGGCCTAGGGAAATGTCGCTGGGGGCATTTTCTTAGTTGCTAACTAGTGTAGGAGGTCCCAGCCCACTAAGGGTGGTACCATCCCTAGGCCTAGGCAGTGGGGCCTGTGCTGTATAAAAAGGTGGCTGAGCAAGTCAGAGAAAGGAAGCTGGTAAGCAGCATTTCTCCATGGTTTCTGCTACAGTCCCTACTGTGGCGCCTCTTAATGTTGGGCTATAAGCTGTAAAGCGATGCAAGTCCTTTCTCCCTCACGTTGCTTTTGGTCATGGTGTATATCACAGAACATAACCTAAGACACTACCTTTTGACATTTCGAGCCATTGCAGTAAACCAGAGCTGCCAAGGCTTGAAGAATTTCCATGTGTGTCCAAGAGCTACACTGCTGAATAGCTGAGATCGTATAGGGCAATAGGAAATCCAAGTTCTGTTCATCCACAACCACCTGCCAAGAAAGGAAAGAATAGACATGATCTAACTTCAGAGACTGAACGGTCATCTTTTTTTGTACCAAATCATTGTCTCTAAAGGTTTGCAAGTCTGATCAAGAAAGAGGAAGACCTTCTCCTTGCCCCAGTGTTTCGGTCTTTTCTGCCCCTTGGATCTCTCCAAAGCAGAACTTGGTAGAACTTGTAACTGGAACTAATCAGAAACTGACAGCTATACAAGATTCAATACACTGAAATGTCTTAATTCAATTAAATTGACTTAATACATAACTCAACTCATACAGCAAATAAAACATATCTGCTAAACACCTACTATGTACCTGTCATAATGAGAGGAGTACACCAAGAAGATACGACACATTCCTGTGCCCACAGAGTTTATAATCCTCTTGAGAAAGAGTGGGCTAACCTAAAATCAATTTATGGACATTCAAGTCCATATTCAGTATCCATCAAAGCTGCCTATGGGCTTTAGGTGCCACAGGTGACGGGAAGCTTTCCAAATGCCAGTGACACAAAGACAATAGTAAATATTCAGAAGCCACCCCATGTCTGTCTGTGACATTCTAAACCTGGAACAGCCTCCACTCACCTAACACAAACAGCTGCTTACACATCAGCACCATTCCCTTCTCCCATGACAGGGTTCAGGTTTTAGTAGATGTCCTCCTCTCTTGCAGTCCAAAGGATTCTGGCTGACACAATGCTAACTGGTATTCATCTACTCAGAGGTTTACTTAGTTGGAAGTTTTACAGATGGAGAAATGCAAAACAGACCTTGATAGAAGTAACTGTGGACTTTTTATCCTGAGCTCTCTGTTCCCATGCTACTTTTGGGGTTTTATGCAGATTTCAAAAATAATAGTTTCAGGAAAATCAAAAAATTGGTAGGAAAAAAATAGGGATCACGTAATTTCATTCTGGGATATATCTTGGTCAGTTTTATTTTCCATGAAAACAATAACAACAGCAACAAAAAACTAAGATGGCACGAATTGGTTTACTGAATCAAACACAAAATGATATTTCTCATAAGTAAAAGTCTAGAGTTTCTCAGAATATATATCAGTCAGTTATATTTGGATTTAGTGATCTCCTCTTATTAGGCATTGCTTTTTTTTTTTTTTTTGTGGTACTGATATGAATTGAATCAATGGCGTCATGTGTGCCAGGGGCCCAAGGGTCCACCATTCACTGACTTACATTCCCAGCTCAAGATATTTGGCTTTTCAAAGCCTTTCAAAAGATTAGAATACCAGCCTGGGTGTGGTAGCAAACATCTGTAATCCCAACACTTTAAAGGTGAACAAAAACATCAGAAGGTCAAGGTCTTTCTCAGGCCAACCTGAGCTAAAATCCTGTTTCAAAACAAAACAAAACAAAACCATGAGCCTACCATATCTACAACAGGTATGGTATTTTAAAGGTATTTGCTTTTTCTTAGCATTCACAATCTGAGCCCTAAAGTTACATGCATGATTACCTGTAATCTGTTAAGTAAATGATGGATCACCTGCGACACTTTGCTCACAAGGTGATTCTGATTAAGAGGCACCAGCTGGCAAGCTCGCACAAGAAGAGCGCCGACATCCTATTAAAAAAGGAAAAGACAAACCAAAGATAAATGTACCTGTTAGCCAAGTGAACACCCCAAACACAGTCAAATGGGTAAGTATAGTGAATGATCCACACTCAATGAGGAAGAATATCAGACTGAAAGTTGAGGCAGAAAGTAGGGGTTGGGTGAATGAAATAACAAAAGTTAGAAAGTACTAAAAAGGAAAAGAACTCCTACCATATAGTACTATTAAATAACAATAGCAAAAGGCTTCCAGCATAGAAAAGCACATGCTAAGCTAAAAATACCAAGTGGGCCAGATATTCAATGCTATTGCACAAATCAGAAACAACAGTTACATGACTCTTATATAAAATTAGAAAATTACAAGAAAAAAGATTTAATTCCACAAATCACACCATCTACTGATGCTTACTGAATAAAAAGCTTTTGAGCATGTTGTATGAAAGGAGAGAAGGTTAGCATTCTCCCTGACAAGGATGGAGGAGGCCTTTGGGTCTAACAACATGCATACGGTTAAGGCATTGCCACCTACTTTGTGGCATCTAACCATTGTTTTTCTGTGGTACATTTACACAACGGAATACTATTCAGCCATCAGAAACAAGGAAATCATGCAATCTGCTACCAAATGGATGGAACTAGGAAAGCTCATCCTGAGTGAGCTAACCCAGACTCAGAAAGATGCACATGGCATCTATTCACTTATAATCGGATTTTAGCCATGTAGTACAGGATAAGTATCCTACAACCAACAGACTGACAAGAACAGGAGAATAGACTTTGTTACTTGTTAGTGGGATGTTAGTTACTTTACCCTAGTGGAGTTGCCATGTAGGCCCCCAGTGCAAGAGAAAGCCCTTAGCCCTCATATGGCTGCTGAACTGAAGGGGGCTGATATGCAGAACACCCCACACTGGAGGAGTAGGATAGGTGGAGAAGGGGGAGAGGGTGGACCTGGGAGGGGTGGAGGGAGGGGATTGTGATGGAGAAGTAAATTGAAGTAATCAACATTAAAAAAAAAAAAAAAGCCTTTGAACAGCTGGTTGTGGTGGTGCACTCAGCACTCAGAAGGCAGAGGCAGGATCTCTGTGAGTTCGAGGCTAGCCTGGTTTACAAAGAGAGTTCCAGGACAGTCAGGGGTGTTACAAAAAGAAATCCTGTCTTGAAGCAAGCAAGCAAAGAAACAATCAAACAAAAGCCTCTAAGTATTTAGTATGTGCCAGGTAGCTGGCTAGGTCTTTTGACTCCAAGAAACAAATATTTCCCTGAATCACAAAAAATTTACAGTCTAGTGAGGGAGACAGAAAGATACACAAATCTTTCTGAAGATCTGAAGAATGAACAGAACTTTGCCAGACAGACAAATAATCAAAAAAAACATCGCTAAAATCCCAAGCGATGGGAATGGAGTGTGGGAAGCCTTGGAGATGTGAAAAATCCTCAGGCACTTGAACATCAGCAAGTTCCAAAGGACTGCATGCAAGGTCTAAGAGGAGAAATGAGAGAGAAAACTGGAAAGGTACACATTTTTGTTGCACAAAATATAAAAGTATATAAATAAAAGTTCCCTTAACTTCACTCTTAATTCCACTCCACTCTCTTATCTGTAATGAGCTCTTCTGGATGTTTTTTCCCCCCCTTCATATATAAATATACACTTATCTTTAAAATCCTCCTCCCTCCTTGAGCCCCATATTTGTCTCTTACTGTATGGATTGTTTTATTAGGAAGCTTGCTTCTGCCATTTCCCAGTCCAGAGATTGACTATCTCTGATTAGGTTTACACTTTTATAGGCTTTTGTTTGTTTGTTTGTTTGTCTTAACCAAATAGTAGATTCTGGCAACACAACAAAGAATTAGTCTGGAAAGGGGCTAGACTGGAGGACGATCAGTTATCCAGGCAAGAATTAGTTTGCCTATAGCACAGACAATGGGAATAGAGAAGAGACAGGAAACAGAGAAACAGGTTTGAGACAGACTGAAGAATTTTAATCCGACAAGCTCCAGGATAAAGGAAAGATGCAGTGTGTGCGTCTTGTGTGTATTTAGGGTGGGGTAGGGTAGAATGAGTTGGGGACTTGAGTGTGGGAGATAAAGTATTCATCTTTGAGAGCTATCAAGTTTGAGGTGCTTGTGGGTAGGACTAGCTCAAGGATTTGGGGAATTAGAGATATACAAGGTCTGATGTGTATCAGCAAGAGTACTCTGGCAGTGGAAGTGGAGGCAAACGAGAGTTAGTACGGAAACAAAACAGAAAATACAGCTCCCACTGCAAACTTAGGTTCCAATTCTAGCTTGTCATTTGCCAAAACCCCGACGCTGGATCTTTGGGAGCTTCAATGTGTTTGTTCATCACCGAAACCAACTAAAACTAGCCTCGCTCCGACATTGCTGGAATCGTTTTCCAAGGATGGCAGCTGAGGGCGTTAGAGCAGAAGCCTTTGAAAGATGCTAGCTCACAAGCTTTCAGGTGGAGGGGAGAGAAGAAGGCACGGGCGGAGGGAGAGAGCCAGCCTGGAACTAAGTTATCCGGGGCACTGTAGAGACGCGGAGATGCTGAAGGGAACCAGCCGTGGTCCAGGAAGGGTGAGGCGCCCCGCCTACCTCGGGGGCCACGCCGCCGCCCTCGCCGTAGTTCTCAGAGATGAGCTGGTCGAAGAGCAGGTGGATCTCCATGCGGGACACAGTGCTGTCATCCGGCTGCAGTGCGCGAAGCCTGGCAGACAAGCGGAGAAACCCATTGTCTTGCTCCGGCGGCTGCTCTCGCGGAACCTCTCGCGGTTGCCCACAAGGAAGCGAGGCGGCGACTTGCACCGCCGCCATTTTTCCTACGCGAGATAGCTGGGAAGCACTTCCGGGGCACCGCTAGGGGCAGGGCATCACTGTGTGCTCTAGTTCCGGAGTTTCACTTTCTGGGTAGAGTTGGAGAGCATTCTACTAGCTGTGACATCCTTCTACTCTTGTATCCTATCAGAGTCCTTGATTTGCTCCTTACCCTCAACCACAAAACTTCCCCCACCTAGAGAGATAATCTGGTTGCTATTGCAATAGTTCTTGCTTAGCACCAAGAATAACTGAAGCCGTACTTAAGACATGTTCAAATATTGTGCTGAGCTAGAAGGATGTAGGGCCTGGTTCTTACCACAATAGAAGTATGAAGAGATTGTGAACAGCTTGTATTTAGCAGCATGGATGACCCACATAAAGTATTATTCAAGCCTGAATAGCATTGGTATTATAGAGTATACTGATGCTAAGCTGTTAGTTTCCAGTCTCAGGGTGGGAAGTGGGTGTTTAGGGGTTGCTACCATGTAACTCAGGTCAATGCAGGAAGTCTTCAAGGGTCTCCCTGGGACCTTTGTATATACTTTTTCCCCTCCAGTTGGTGATGACCACAGAATAAGTGGTCATTTTCTTGGTGGACTCACATTGCCACCCACAAGAGAGTATACTATCAGAACTCAACATATTGGCATTACTAGCTTTTCCACTATTAGGATTAGATAACTGAGAGAAACAGTTTAAAGGAAGGAGGATTTATTTATTTATTTATTTATTTATTTATTGGTGCACTGTCTCAGATGTTTAAGGCTCTGTGTGGGTGGATCTGCTTTGCTCTGTCATAAAGCACAATTATCATGACAACAGGAGTATTTGGTTGAGAATGGTCACCTAAATCAGCCAGGAAGCAGCAAGAAACAAGGTGGGTTCAGGACAAAATACCCTAGTGACCTACCTCCTCCAGCAAGGCCCCTGCTTCCTAAACAGTGCCATCAGCTATGGACCAATCATCCTCTACATATGAGTCAGTGGGAGACATGTCATATTCAAACTGTAACAACCAAATAATTTCAGTAGTGTGGAGACCTTTACGATGATGATTTATTAAAAGAAACACCTTCTTGTCCTTCCCCACTGTGCTCCTTGGAATCTCCATCCATGGCCTTCATTTTCAATTGCTTTCTTGGTTACAGAGCTCCAAACAGGCACATTTTCCCCCAGGTAAAAGCTATAGAAAGAGATGAGCAGTTATTAGAAAAGATGGCCCTTGAGACAATTCTTTGTTGGAGAGATAGATATAAAAATTATACAGGAGACCTGCTGTTTGGGGTATCCACCTACCCAGAATGCAATGAGAAACAGCAGTTCTTGATTCTGGAAATCCATAGCACTATCAAGAGGCCAGCAAGTATTACAGGTGGTGTAGGGGTTGATAGATTAATATAAGTTAGATTTAGTGAATATCTAGGTTTCTGATACAGTCTCTTAATTCAGGGCATGAAGATCAACTTTGCTGTGAGCAATTAGCTTATCAGCTATGGATGAAGTCACATGAAACGAGGGGAGTCTCTATGGACTAAAAACAAGGTTGAAGCCAGGTGAAACAAGCAAAGACTTTATGGCCTGGCATTGTTTTCAACTGTTAAAGGGCCAGAGCCCAAATTAAGCTGAAGCAGGTGGAACAAGGAGCGATCCTATTTAAGGACAAGTGCTAAGGGCCCCCAATACTAGAGAGCTCCGAGAGTCCTGCTGGAGAAAGTGCTGGTAGACCAATGGCCAGATCTCCCTGAGGCAGAAGGAAGCTGGTGAGCAGAGAAAGCCTCAGCAAGACAGCAAAAGGCCAAGGACTAAACCCCGTGGCTCAGCTTTTGCCTAGAGGGGTTTGACCTGTCCGAACAGTGGCCTGAACGAAACTGTGGCCAGCTTTAAAGACTGAGGCAGAGCGGCAGAGTTGCTGATACGAAGGAAGTAAGTTGGCCTACAGATGGCTGAGGTCTCCCAGAGAGAAGAAAGCCTCAAGCATTATGTAAGGTGAGACTGCCATAGCCAATTTACCCTGCCAAACCTGTGTCTGAGATATTCCAGAAAAAGGACTGCTAAGTGCATTAAAGGGTCTACCCCAGAGACTGTGTTCCTGATGACTGATGACTGAGGATCTGCCCCAGAGACTGTATCCTTATGAAAATAGTTGTAATAGTTATCAGTAGGTTTAGTGGTTAGGTCTTAGGGGTTGTAGGAATTTATAGGAATAGTAGGTAATTAAGTGTATTTGTTATAAGTGAATATAGTTATTAATAAATAAGTGTTTAATAATTAAAAAGTACAGGTACAAGGTGGGCTGGGTAAATAAAATGTTCTGAGCATGAACAGTTTGGGTTTGTTTTAAATTTAATATATTAGTGTTATTTGTGTGTATGTGTGATCATGTGAATGCCATGAAATACATGTAAAGGACTGAGGACTGCTTTTGAGAGTCAGTTCTCTCCTTCCATCATGTGGATTCAAGAGATCAAGCTCAGATTACTAGTCTTGGCAGAGGAGTCTTTACCCATTGATTAATCTTGTTGGCCTGAACAGTTTGGTGTTTAGAGAGCATGCTAAATCTACTAATACAATTTAACCATATTTGTGCATCAAAAGACTAACATAAGAGTATTCTTTGATCATTGATTATACATATTGGATTATGGCCCAAAGGAATTAGTAAAGATGTGCAAATTTTAATATTTATTACAGCCGTTTAATATTATAAAAATATCTTAAATGTACATTTACAGAGATTTCTGGTAGAAGAGCACATATGATGAACTACAGATAAAGCAAAGATGGTTGGATGGGACTGAGAGAAAAATTGTTGATTAACTATCTTTAAATGAACTAGCTAAGAAATCAAATAGGTACAAGATTTTGTTTTAGAATATGTATTATATATGTATACATAGCTAAATATGCATCACAGTCATATACAGACATCATTTTGGGATGATGAATAACAGGCGATTGTAACAGAATATTTTATTTATCAACCCATATTTATTGATACTTAACAAACATCTATAAAATACATATATCCTATATCCTAAATCCTATAATCTAAAAATCTAAAAACACCCTAATATCTAAGAACACTCTAATACCTATCTAAAAACACTTAACTAACACCACTTTAACTTTTTAAAAAGGATGTTAATATTCTTAACATAGGTCTGTGCAGGGTGACTTGGTTTATGGCAGTTCCAGTAGCAGTATCTTTTAAGCTTAAAGTCCATTGGATTGGTCTTTGCCAGTTTGCAAGTCCAGTTTATTTCAACCGCCAAATTGTGGCTGGATTATAAAGTCAGTCTGTTCCAACTGCCAAACTGTGGGTGGCTTTTTCCATCAGCTAAGACTCGCCTCCATGGTCTCTTTGGCCTGGACAAGTCTCACAGCCAAAAGCCTCTCCAAGTGGCTTCCAAACTCCACCCGCTTTGCAGCCATCTTTAATAGGCTGAATTATGGCAAAACGTCTTTCTTGGGCTAACTTGCAATGAAAAGTTTTTCTCTCTCTCTTGGACTCTGTTTTTCAGTTTATGACCATTACAGCATACCTTGCTGTGCACTTTTTCAGTGTGAATTCTCAGATGGTGAGAGCAGGAGGAGGAGGGAGACGGCGTGGTATTCTCTGGCTTGTATATCACCGCATCTTGCAATCCTTGGCAGTCTTGAGGGTCCACGAGATTTCTCAAGATGTCCAACAGTCCTGTTGCTCCTCGGGGCTACTGATGTTATCTGTGCAGCCTGTGTGGTTTCTTAGCCACGCCCCTTTAACAGAGCATATCATCCGGCCACAACTGGCTTTGTCCATTTCAGCAAGTAAAGGGACGCCAAGCTTTCCTTATAAGTGCTACCAAATGCTAATCTGAACTGCCTAATTACACTAAAGAGACCTAACTTCTACTGCAGGTAATTTATCTTCTTTTTTTTTAATATTTTCTTTTTTTTTTAAGATTTATTTTATTTTATTTATTTTATGCATATGTGTGCTCTATCTGCATGTACACCTGCATTCCAGAAGAGGGCACCAGATCACATTGTGGATGGTTGTGAGCCACCATGTGGTTGCTGGGAATTGAACTCAGGACCTTTGGAAGAGTACTAGGCAGTGCTCTTAACCGCTGAGCCATCTCTCCAGCCCCATATCTTCTTGCTCAAATATGGTCTGATTTTTCTTCTAAGTAGACTGGGCTGGGAAACTATTCTAAAGGTTTGGAAAAGCACCATCATATGGTAAGTGCTTCTTCATGGAGAAAAAAGGGAGAAGCTATAGGATGACACATAGGGTCCCATCCTACCAACTTCTGAAAAGTCTTATGGAGGTCGAATGTAACACCTGCCTGGTCTGGACAAGACTTGGGGGAACAATAAGGGCCAGATGTGTTTTACCTGTTCTTAGTTTGTAGTACAGACATGACTGCACCCGGTGCTGACACATTGCTCCCCTGGCTCACAGTCCCAGTCACCTCTGCAGAGCTCAGCGCAGGTGCCTAGGTCAGAAAAGATCAGCTGAAAGCAGGCATGGTGGGATAAACCTATAATCCCAGCACTTGTAGGCAGAGGCAGGCAACGCATCTGCTAAAGGCCAATCTGGACTACACAATGAATTTACCCTTTCACAGGCAGACAAATAGACTGGTGAAAACCACTGCACTATAGGCTCAAGTGCTGGGATGACGGTTCTCCAGTAAGGAGTAAATTTCATCAGTTTCTTTTAGCTCAATACATAGTACCATTTGTAAACCATTACTTTTCATTTTTGTCAGAAAGAAGGCACACACATAATCTCATTAAAGCAAATCTCCTTTAGAGATATAGATGGAGAGATTGCATTGGTGGAAAGGAAGGAAGGAGGTTGTTTACATGGAAACACTTCCCCACCCCACAGGACACAGAGCTGAGAAGGGATATTCAGGCTTGTTGGTTGTCTTGCAGTCTCTCTGTGAGGTTAGTTTCACTAGCTCTGCTTTATATAGCATGATCCCAAAAGTGGTTTTGGTGCTGTTGTTGCTCTGAAGTGAGAAAGTTGAAGGCCCCTTGTCCCTATTCACAGTAGTTTTGGTCACAGTCACTAAGTATTTATGATCTTTTGCTCTATATAAGCATTCAGGAAGAACAATGATGTAAGAAGGGCCTCAGAGCCTTCCAATGCAAGTAAGACTTAGATTTAAGGTACTGGAAACAAAGCAGTGCTTCACAAGTGTCCTGCAAGGTGGATCCAGAGGACTCAAAAGACTCAGAGGAGATAACACATTACTTCCTGTTCATCAGAAAAAGTAGGCCTTGAAGTGCAGGAATATTCTCAACAAAGAGAGATGGGGGACAGCAGGCAGAGTGTTGTGAGGAAGGGTACAAAAATTTACAAGGGGAAATGTGGTAGGGCAGAGTGCTGGGGAGCCAGTGTGTTACCTAGGAGACACAGCTTACAGAGGCACTCCCACCAGCCTGAGGCAGACTCTTCAAGTCTTGTCCCTGAGACACACCATCCACCTCTCTCTGTTCCCTGGAATATGAGGAATGGCAAGCGGAGATCTGGACAAGTTTGGAAGCCGGAGCAGTAAGCGGTGCAGAGGGCAAGAAAGTCACCAGGACCTGTGGATTTGGGATTCCACTTAATAGGCCAAGAGAAGAAGGCCACTTGGGAGGATTATCTGCTGCAAAACCACAGACAGAACCAGGATTCAAGTAGTAAGCACATAGAAAAAGGAAGAGAGGGGCGGGGAGAGCTTTTGGGAAACTATTGCAACGACAGGGATGTGGAGTAATCAGGGATGGACACCGTGAGGCAACAGGAGGGCAGTGGACAGAAGAAATGCAAACAGTGTTTCAAAAACCGGCAGTTGACGGAATGGGAAAGAGAGGAAAAGAGAGTCCTAAGCTCCAGCTAAGACATTTAGGAGGGATACATTTCAGTAAAAGATAAACCAGGAAAGAAGGCTGCAGGATAGGGGTGGGGAAAGGGGAGGGCAGACAGAAGCAGAACTGCAAAGGTGAGACTTCACTACTGAGAAGAGTCAGGAGACCCATCCAGAGGACCTGAGAGGAAAGTGCCAGGAGTTTAATGAGGCTGTGGTCACCAAAGGGTTAAGGGAAGAATGGGCAGAGAATTAAGAACACTCCTTTAAGACCAAATAAGGTAAGGTGGGTTGTACTTGTAATCCCAGCATGGCAAGGTGAAGAAGGAAGATTGCCATGAGTTTGAGGCCAGTCTGGGCTCCACAGTAAGTTCTTGGCCAGCTTGGGCTGCCAGTACGAGACTGTCTCAAACACACAGACAACAACAATAACAACCCTTTGGCATTTGAGAATATTGTTGGTAAAGGAGATTGAGATTGACCTGTGTTTAACATAATTACAAAAACATTTTCTGTAGACAGTTCAAGGAAGAAGAGGGGGAGAGGCTGGGGAGAGGGAGAATGGCTGTGATGAGCCAGCAGCAGCGGAGTGTCCAGTTAGGTGACCCAGGGAATGGAGAGAGAAAAAGCAGATGCAGAAGAGGAATTCTGTTCTGGTGAACTAAGAGGTGGCCATCAGGGAGGATCTGAAAGAAAGCTTTCTTTCTTTCCTCCCTTTCCTCCTCACTTTCTGCACGCACTGGTTCTGGAGGTCCTATCTCCAGCATCTTCACTCAAGGAAGAGTAATAGAACCATTTGCCCAGACTTACCTAAAAGTTGCAATGGTCTCACTGCAGCCTGTACCTCATGTACCTCTAGGCTAATGGTGACGAGGGACACCAAAAGAAGGAAGGCTCCTAGCTTCATGCTGCTGTTGGAGGATTTTAGCCAACAAGCAGCAGGGGTGAGAGCTGGTGGAATTTAAACCTTTCCACCCACTGAGCTAGAATGCAAGACCAGGGGCGGGTCTGCACACCATGGAAGCCAAAGCCCAGCCCGGAAACTAGCATTGCTAGAAACACACACTACGTGTGTCCTGGTTACTCAAGCCAGGCTCTGTGCCAAAGAACACCCTCCTCTTAACCACGTCCTCCTAAAGCTGGAAGGCTAGGGTGGATAAGGGGCTCTCATCATCTTTTGAGAAAGTATTAAGATCTACCCTGGGCCAGGAATGAGCTAGGAGAAGGAATGTGTCCTCAGGGAATTACAATCCAGAAGCTAGGTGTCGACAAGAAGGACACATCTGCTTTTTCACTTCTCCCTCCCTGCACTAGGATGATTGTTCTTGTAACTGAGCACAGTGAGAGGCAGCAGGGGAAGCTAGTGGGGTATGGCCCGCTGTTGATGAGACAGTAAGGCACTGTAGATCTCCTTTGACTTGATGTGATTATCTCTGCTGCTTGGAGCCTTCATTTTGAACCCTAGCTGGTGATATCCATGTTAAACCCTCCCAGGATGCCTCTCAGCGACCACTGCTATGGGACTTGGATTGAGGTGATAGTGACAAGCAGCCTAAGTGTGAACTTTCATTTCCTCCTCCTTGTAGACATGCCTGCTACTCTAGATGAGTGATTGCATACTTTTGGATGCCAGGGGATATGCCCTCTTCTTTCCCTGATGGTGGGGGAGGGGCACACATGAAGTTTGGCCATGTACACTATACTGGCTGGTTTTGTTTCAACTTGACACAAGCTAGAGTCATCGGAGAGGAAGGAGCCCCAGTTAAGGCAATGCCTCTATGAGATCCAGCTGTAAAGCATTTTCTCAACTAGTGATCAATAGGTGAGTGACCAGCCCATTGTAGGTGGTGCCATCCCTGGGCTAGTGGTCTTGGAGTCTATAAGAAAGCAGGCTGAGCAGGTCAGTAAGCAGCACCCCTTCATGGCCTCTGCATCAGCTCCTGCCTCCAGGTTCCAGCACTGCTTGGGTTCCTGTCCGGACTTCTTCCAATGATGAACTATGAACTATTTGGAAGTATAAGCCAAATAAACCCTTTCCTCCCCAACTTGGTTTTTGGTCATGGTATTTTATTGTATCGACAGAAACTCTAACTAACACGAATACTGTGTCTTATAAAATACCTCAACATGAAATGAGGTGGAAGCAGGGGGTAAGAGGGGGAGTGAGGAGTAGTAGCAGGATCAGTTTGTTGTCCCCTTGTAGGTCCCTGGGAAGATGGCTGGTTTCACTTTAGAGAGTTGAATACTTGGGCTGGGGTTATATGAGGCCCTAAGTTCAATTCTTAGGAACACACCCACACACCCACACACACACACACACACACACACGGTAAGGGGAGGGAGAAGGAGGGAGAGAAAACTTGATGTTTCACAAGGACTCTGGTTCCTAATTCTGGAGCTACAGGAAGGGTGTCTTCCTTTCATTTGTCACAGCTCTTAAATGTCACAAGTTGGATGTCCTTCTGACCAACAACTGACTCCACACACTGCTAGCTCTCCCACGGGGGTTAAAGGTTGAGTTATGGGCCATGCAGAGAATATTTTTGCAAGCTGCTTTAATTCCACTCTGTCTAGCCCAAAGGGAGATCCACTGTGTATGATTTCCGCAATAGTCCGAAGCCTGGCATATCACTGGCTTTTAGTTACTGTGTTAAAATACCTGGCAACTGGAGGCAGGGTCTACTCTGTCCCATGGTTCACTGTTTAAGGGCACTGTTATCATGGTGGGGAAGGCGTGGCAGAGTGTGCAGCTAGGACTTCTCACAGCTTTGCAGACAAGAAGAGAGAGCAACAGAGACAGAGAGAGAGAGAAAGACAGAGACAGATAAGAGACAGAGACACAGACAGAGAGAGACAGAGTCAGAGAGAAACAGAGACAGAGACAGAGAGACACACACAGAGATTAGGTCAAAGTCTCTACATCTCACCCAAGTACCCTGCTTTCCCTAACCAAACTGTAGCTCCTCAAGCTTCTGAAGTTCCTCCAGAGGGCACCACCAGCTAGGGACCAAGTATTCAAACACCTAAGCGCATGGTGGGAACATTTCATGCCTTTTTTTTTAGATTTATCTATTTGTTATGTATACAGTGTTCTGCCTGCATATATGCCTGCATGGTAGAAGAGAGCACCAGATCTCATTATAGACGATTATGATCCACCACGTGGTTTCTGGGAACTGAACTCAGGACCTCTGAAAGAGCAGCCAGCAGAAGCTGTCTTAACCTCTGAGCCATCCCTACAGTACCTTCATTCTTGATCTTTAACACCCAGTAAGGATCTTAAGTATTGAATGGGTTACACAGTATGTTTCCGTGTAAGTTCATATTTTCACAATGTGGAGGCCTGAAATAAAAATATGTTTTGAAATTGCACAAAAGTCAAATGTATATTGAAACCATCCTTATTTCTTTTCAGATAGCCTCATTTCTGATTTTATTTTTGGTGTCCTAAACATGTGCTTACTGGGTCCTGAAGGATACTCAGAGCTGTTTATTGTGACTATTGGAGGTGGTGTAGGTTTTATTTTATTTTTCTAAGCAAATGATGAAGGTAGAGAGAAGAATGAGAATGGGAGAGGTTAAGGAGACAACAGAAAGTTGAAGGCGGGCTTGCCTGAAACCTCTCCTGGGATCTTGAAGCTAACAGACTGGGTATTCCATAAGGTATACACTCTAAGATGGCAGCACTGGAGCTCAGTAAACCCCATTGCAACCCCACCATGTTGCCATTAAAAGTGTAGGTGTAGATAAGAATTCATTCTAATGAATAAAGAGCTATGTTCATTTTGAACAGTGCTTCTGGGTCTGCTACTGTGTGTCACAGCTGGTGTTCAGCACAGAAGTTATGGAGGCAACAGGTATGGGACTTGTTCTTGAGGACCATCCACTTTAAAAGAGGGAGCTAGAGAGAATGAATGGCCTATAGAAACCCTGCTGGTTGAGAACAAAGACGGTGTCAAAGACGGTGTCAACTTGACGCAGGCTTGAGTCATTTTAGAAGAAGGGACCACAATTGAGAAACCACAAATGAGAAAACACCCTTTTAAATTAAAAAAAAAAAGGTCTGTAGGAAAATTTTAAAATTAATGATTCATGGGGAAGGGCCCAACCCATTGTGAGGGGTGCAACCCCAGGGCTGGTGGTCCTAGGTGCTGTAAGAAAAACAGGCTGGGCAAACCATGAAGAACAATCCAGCAAGCAGCACCCCTCCACCGCCTCTGCATCAGCTCCTGCCTCCAAGTCCATGCCCTGACTTCCTTCAGCAATGCAGGATGATCTGAGAGTTGTAAGCTGAAATAAACCCTTTCCCCCTCAAGTTATTTGAGGTCATGGTGTTTCATCACAGCAACAGAAAACCCAGTTAAGACAGATAGGGTTTTATTTACAGAAACAAAAAGCAGAAACCTTGTCCAGGACTACCAAGGGTGACTCCATTTGCATTTTGCATGGGTGATTGGGTTCGCCACCTGCAAAGAAGAGACTAGGTTCTCCACCAGTTCTCAGCTCTCAGTGCACAAATGCCCTTGCTATATTTACCTTGAGCAGGATCATTTTATGCTGCCAATTAAATAGCTACATAAACATTTCCAGTGTGTAGTGCCTCAAGAAATTTCATCTTCTCTTGTGTGGACCGAGAAGAGTTTAAACACACTCAAAAGCCTATCGCCATACCCTATAGCCAAGGAGCCTTTGGGGAGCACTTGCGTTATTCCTGGCTAAGCTCCCCACCAACATTCTTGCAGACACTCCTGTGTTTAATCCTCCAACAGGCAGTAAGGTGGTTTGTCAGAGTGTTGATTGTCCCAAAGAATTTGTGTGAGGATGTGGCAGTCACATGGCTTCGCTGTCATTTCTGCTCTGTCTTTCACTCTCTGCTAATCCCCTTCCTCTGTCTCCAGCCATGAGAGAGAGAGAGAGAGAGAGAGAGAGAGAGAAAGTGATCACTAGGATACTGAAGGTGAGAATTTGATCAGTGTGTTTTCAGCCAGGCATCTTTCCACGTAACAGCACAGGTAAAGCTGCTGGGCCTCAGTGGTCCCATCTGTGAAGTGCGGATGAAGCAGGATAGAAAGAGGAGAAAGACGAGAGGATCATGGGAAGGGAAAGGAGCCCCTCACCCTGGGAGCTAGTTTGCATCTCCTGTTGCTAAGGATGTTCAAAAGAACAAAATATGCTTATTTGGGACAACAGTGTTTGTGGCCTCGAGTTGAACTGTATGGGCCTTCCTTTTCATCTCTAAATGTAAGCAATACATCTCATAAACCTTCTTATGATTTCACTTATGAAAGGAAATTCTTTAAGGTAAGAAAAGTAAGCCAACTAGATTACAGTTTTCTTTTACTTTTTACTTTGATTTTGGGAGCTGGAGAGGTGGCTTTCTAATTAAGAGCACTGGTTGCTCTTCCAGAGGACTCAGGCTCAGTTCCCAGCACCCACACGGTGGCTTACAATTGTCTGTAACTCCAGTTCTTAGGGGATCTAATGGCCCCTTCTGTCCTCTCTGGGTGCCTGGAGCACATGTGGTACCCAGACATACATACAGGCCAAACATCCATACACATGAAATAGATTTTTTAAAAAATTAATTTGATTTAAAAACATTACTTAACTTTCAACCTTTTTGTAAATGACATTCTTTGAATAATATAATTTAGAAATCTCAAAACTATATATATAGATGTTGCAAAGACACCTACCTAAGTGTGACTCTTGCCTTGAGAAATCTACACTCAACTGGGCAGTGGTGGTGCACACCTTTAATTCCAGCACTGGGGAGGCAGAGGCAGGCAGATCTCTGAGTTTGAGGCCAGCCTGGTCTACAGGATGACTTCCAGGACAGTCAGAGCTCCACAGAAAAACCCTGCCTTGAAAAAAAAAACCCAAACAAAACAAAAGAAAAAGAAGAAAAGAAAAGAGAGAGAGAGAGAGAAGTCTACACTCATCTTTGTCCTGTACTATGGCTTTCCTGTCCATTTCCCGGTCTAAATACTTACTTACACTTACCTAGGTGGAAAGGTAACTCCTCAGGTTGCTGATGGCACTTCTGGGCTGCTTTCACTGCTGCCACTGACAGGGGTCATGGTTTATTGGGTATGCGAGATGAGAAAAAATATAGCATGTATGCATTCCTATTCCTGGAGCAGCATCCTTTAAGCTGCCAGCTTTCAGTACTGTGAATGTTTACAAAAGGCATTGTTATTTTGCATTTCTGGTCTCTGGAACAATGGGCAACTTGTGCAAAAGTTTTTGTGAGATACTAAGGGCACACTACAGAGTAAATAAATAAAAAGGAGTCAGGGCCTGCGGATGTCTTATTCCACTAGACATTGTAACTGAGCCATGAAGAGACTCCAGGGCTCAATCTAGCATAGCTATTAGCTCAGTGATCATACATGGGTTCATGGGTCCCCTACAGAGGTCAAGAAACATCTCAAGTAAACAATTTCTTTTTTTTTTTTGTTTTTCGAGACAGGGTTTCTCTGTGTAGCCCTGGCTGTCCTGGACTCAATTTGTAGACCAGGCTGGCCTCGAACTCGCAAAGATCAGCCTGCCTCTGCCTCCCAAGTGCTGGGATTAAAGGCATGCGCCACCACTGCCCGGCTAACAATTTCTGATAAACAGTCATTAGTTGGGGGCAAGACCAAAAACAAAGTTACAGGTAATAAAGAGCACAGCACTGTCTAGGGGGGACTGTCTCCACCCAAAGTGCTCCCAATCTTGATAAGAACATTTGCAAGGCAAAGGGACTGTTGTCAACACTGATTAGTGAGAACTGAACTGTTCCAAATACCAGCTGACCTATCTATCCCGCATGCTCTGAAACTAGAGCGTGAGACCTGGTGGAGACCGTAGGGTAAGGGCTGTGCCCCAGGTGTCCTCCCACCTGTACCTTTCGTCTGAACCAGATCCAGATAGCTGGTAAGAATGTGATGAGCGCCACAGCCAGACCGTCTGCACTTGACCCCAGCCCAGCAGACACTTGCACAATCGAGGACAGGTCCTTTAACCCCAGCTTTGCGTTGCTGAGTGAAGTCCAAGACAGAGAGAAGATGGCACACTCCTTCCTACTGAGCCAGGCTGGCATATGCAACCTGGGTCAAGGCAGACATCTGGAAGCCTAGCTCTGATAGGTATCTGACATTTCTGAATGACAGATCTTTTCTAAGCATTGAGTAATGACATACTTTCATACCAGCACACCAAGTGGAGGAAAATAGCCCCTCTGCCTTATAATTGAGAATGCTAAAAAATGGAGGCCACTTTGAGAGAAATGAGGTGGGGAGAAAGGGAATTGGGACACACTGGGCACTTGAACGTGCTGCATTTTACACACACACACACACACACACACACACACACACACACACACACGAATGCACGCATGCATGTGTATATATCTTCAAGCTCTATTCCTGTTACAAAAATTCTCAAGGGCTGACTCCATTTCACACACAGCCACACCTAGCCCAATTTTATACAGATGCTGCCTTCTTTTCCTCCTCCTCCTCCTCTTCATGTTTGTGTATATTGGTATATACCTGTGTGTATATGAAGGCACACACACCTATGTGCTCATGTAAACAGGCCAAAGAAGAACATCTGGTATCCCACTCCTTCACTCTCCCCAATATTCCCTTGAGACAGGGCCTTTCACTGAAGTAGAGCTATGCTGGCAGCCAGCAAACCCCCATGATCCTCCTGTCTCCATACCATATAGAATGCTCTAAATTTATAGTCACAAGGATGGTCACACTTGCATTTTAGTGTGGATGAGGGATTCAAACTCACACAATCATATTTGTGCAGCAAGAGCTTTACCCACTGAGTCATTTCCCTGGCCAAGATTCAGCTTAATTACTGGTCTTTCTATCTCCAAGCTCTTTCCTCCACATCTTCCCTCTGTGAACTTGCATAGCCACACCTCACCTCTGTGAACCTGCATAGCTCTTCCTTGTATTCACTTAGCATCTGAATCTCAGAGCTTAGCCTAGGGATCAGGACTGGCACCCCCACTTGGTTAAACTACATGAGATGCTAACAGTGTCCCACACTGCACTCCTCGGGGGAACACGTGGTTTAGAGATTTCATTCCTGAGTAACAGTGGTGGGGCAGCTGCTGAGGAACACCGCATTCTTACTACATTTAAATAGCACCAACCTATTCTATAATTCTTTCTTTTAAGTGATTTATTTATTCACTTATTTTATGTGCATTGGTGTCTTATATGCATGCATGTCTGTATGAGGGTGCCAGATCCTCTGGAACTGAGCATGAGGGTGCCAGATCCCATGGAACTGGAGTTATAGACAGTTATGAGCTGCCACGTGGGTGCTGGGAATTGAACTCGGGTCCTCGGGAAGAGCAGCCAGTGCTCTTAATGGCTGAGCCATCTGTCCAGCTCCTATTCTGTAATTCTGTTTTAACTTCATGGCTGCCTATTAGATAATTTTCTATGGTTGTGAAGGCACATACCTGGGGTAAACAACTTACAAAGAGGCAAGGTTTATTCTGGCTCCTGCTTTTGCAAGTTTCCATCCAGATTTTCTCAGCTCCATTGCTCTTGGGACCGGTTGTAAAACTATGGATCATGTAGCAGAAAAAAGTTGCCTACCTCAGGGCAGGCAGCAGGTAGAAAAAGAGGGAGGAAGACTAAGTGATCCTTTTATCTGTTTCAAGTTCATGCCTCCCATGACTAACTTCTTCCAGTTATACCCCACCTCCACCATCTCTGAGTGTTGCCAGGGACTAAAGACCATGCCTTTACCATATGAGTCTTTGGTTGGACATTTGTCAAAAACCACAGCACTTTTAGTGAGGTAGGAGTGGAGTGGGGTGGGAATTGTCACACAAGAGAGGGAATACTTGTGACCCTCCAGGATTTCAGCACAAGAAGCAGATGGAGAAGTTCAGAGAGAAGGGTAAGGTTGGCAAACGCTTTACAGTCAGCCTGAAACAAGTGCAGATTCATGGGCCACCAATGTCTGTCCGTTGCATAGACCCCTTGGAAGAAATGAAGATTCTTGAATTCCACACCAGACCTACTGAAGCAGAAACCCTGGGGCTGGGATGCAGTAATCTAGAGTGCAATGAGACCACCCTCAAGTAGCGATTCTTATGCACACTTTCTCTGCACAGCAACCCCTTAAAAACAATCTTACTCTATCAAGTTAGCAGTGTAGAAGATGCATACTGGGTCTTACACTCACATTTTAAGTGAATACATTGGGTGGATCTCGTTGGTGCTGTGAGATACCTCCTTTATCAGCAGGATGCTCTTGCACACTCTCCCTATCACCCACATATTTACGGTTGGCCCATAAGCCTGAGATAATGAATGTGTGTTTGCAAGCTGTTCTTGGACTACATCTTCAGTCTCTGTGTCTCTGAGTCTCTGACCTCAGTCCCCAGCTCATTTTGACACACCTCCTAGATTCAGTGGCAACAATCAATCCTAAGCTTTCAGGAGAGACGGGTCCAGAGGTACAGTAATAATCACATCCACCAGGTGGCAGGATGAACAGTGAGATGTTGGCAGAATGAATGAAAGCCTGCACGTGTCACACAAGTGTCATGGAGCTAACTTCCTCACAACCCTGTTCTTTCCAGCTCTTGTTGAGACTAAGTTGATATCTGAAAATAGGTTGAAATCCTGATGCTATTTAAACTTGTTTTTACTAAGAATATTTCCAGCTTTTTCAAGTTTATAAAGACTTCAAAGCACAATATCCACCTGTGTCTTCATGGTCTTCTGACCATGGAGAAACGGTAAATTTCCTGATTCTCAGAGGCTGCAGCTGTCTTCTTTCTCTCTGCATCGAGTGTCTGGACAGGGGTTATTGCTGTGATGTTGGTTTTGATGTCAAGCAGGTCGGGCTACATGGACACACAGTGTATTGTGTGTGTTTGTGTATGTGTGTGAGTGTATATGTGTGTATACATGTGTATAGAAGCTTTCATTTAGAATGTCAATGTGGCTTTCTATGTGAGAAGACTGTGGATAATACTCTTTCTGAATTTTCCCATATTGAACACATATGACTTGCATAACAAGACAAGAACAGAGCCATCTGTGCTGAGAGAGAGAGAGAGAGAGAGAGAGAGAGACTGGGAAAACATCTGTCATCTGCTCCTCATCCCAGGTGGACAGGCTTGAGAGCAGAGAGCCTGGGCATTAACCATGGACGTAAGAAAGTCGAGGCAGAGCCAGGCGCGATCTCACTGGGTTGTGTGGGGTGGGGACCTGGGTGGGACTGGAGAGCAGACATAGCCATGCCCCTTCTTGGTTTATGATTCCACAGTCCTAGGTTCCTTGACAGAAGCCTTCACAGATTACTCATGACAGAAAAGACTCCATGCACACAGATAAACCTCAGAGGCATGTCTGTGGAAACATGGTGGCAGTTAGGCATGGCTTACTCCTAGACAGTATGTATTATATATTGTAATGGGATATGAAATAGGATGTAATATAAAGGTATGTAACTACTGGCATACCATAGAAGAAGTGGGAATGATGTCTTCCAAACTATTAATAGTGATTATTTCAAAAAGGTAAACTTATAGGCAGAGATAGTATCTTGACTTATATTTCTGTAACACTTTAGCTTTTGCGTGAAGTTTAAAGTTATGGATTAACATGTATCATGTATACATATTTATGAGTACTGTCAGATAGTTCAGTTCACATATACAAGTAGTGATCAAATCAGGATAATCACCATTTGTGTCATCTCAAACACTGATCACTCTATGTTTTGGGAGCCTTCAGTCTTTTCTAGTTATTTGAAATGGATGACAAAGTGGTGTGGACTGCGGAGTGAGCTGGTGTGCTGTGGGCCAGGGACTCACTCTTCCACTGTCTTTTGGTACTAACCATCCAAACTCTTTCTCCTCTATAGGTTCTCTAGATAGCCACTGATAACTTCGGTTCTATTCTCTACTTCTGTGATATCAACATTTTTGCTTCCATAATTAAGTGAGAACACACCGTATTTGTCTTCCTAAGCTTGGCTTACTTCGCTTAACACAGTGTCTTTCGGCTTCATCTATGCTGTTGCAAGTAATAGTACTTTATTCTTTTCATGACTAAATACTATCCCACCACCAATATGTATGTCATTTTATTTATCTATTCATCCATTAGTGGACACCTTGGTTAATTCTCTATCCTGGCCATTGTGAATAAAGCTATAACAGGGAATGTCGGTATGTCTTTGATATAATGGGTATATACCCGGCAGTGGGATTGCTGAATCAGATGGCAGTCTTGTTTCATGTTTTTGAGGAACTCTTGTGCTGTTTTCTGTAATAGCTGTACTAATTTACATTCCTGCCGAGAGTTCCCGATGGGAGTTCCCCTTTTCTCCATAGCTTCACTAGTCTTTGCTATTTTGAGACTTTCTATAAAAGTTATTCTAACAGGGGCGAGAAGATGTCTCCCATGGTCTTGATTTGCATTTCCATGATGACCGATGCTGAGCATCACTCTTTCTTGTGCGCATTAATTCGTTACAAAGGGTTGACTGAAGACAAAAGCTGCTTTGGGTCACTACAGCTACAATAAACCTGAGGCAAGGAAAGACACCAAAGTGGCGGGGTCAAGGCTTCTGTCCCTATGTCACCAAAACAGTAGAAACGCCTTAGTCTCTTCTTGACAGCGGGTGCCAAGGGCTATACTTGAGAAACAGGGGCAGGGGTACAAGGCATGGCCCGTGTGCCACACATGTGCCCTCTTGAAGAAATGGCTTCCCTTGGCTTTAGTATTCGGCTGCTTCTGTTACTTATATTTAGCCAAATATCAGGACTGAGCCTTTCAATACCCACTCAGATAATCAGTGGAGGCCCTATTCCCCCTCCCCCCCAAAAAAAAAAGAAAAAAAAAGAAAAAAAGATTTTGCCATCAATTTAGATATGAAGAAACTATGTGGGGTGGGAAAGGAAACCTGAGGCATCGCCGGGCATCAGAAGGAAGCCAAAGAAGTATGATCCTGGCAGTCTTCAGAAGTCTATCAATCAGTAGAGACCCAGCACAGAGTGCACACATGTGTCCCCATCACACCCACCCACCATGACCTGCCTGAGGCTCCTATGTCTAGGGGGATAAGGTCCAGGTTTTCTGAATTCATGCCCATGGCTAACTGATGGCTTCACCCTGAATGCATTTATTCTTGAGAATGACAAGATGCTTAACATCCCAACAATTCTGAAGCTTTCCTGACCATGGAGAAAGAGAAAGTATGGGGTGGAAGAGAGGAGCTCTCCGCTGCGGCTGCACGGTGCTCAGGGGCCACCTTCCTAGGGTGTCTGTGATTTTCCAGCTTTCCTGTTGGAAATGTGAAGTCCTTTACACAATTAGGGAGATGAGGGAGTAGCAGCCAGGCCATACCAAACACACACAGCGTGCCAGGGCTCAAAGTCTGATCTGCTTTTCAATTTCAGATTCATCTCCTCCTTCCAGGTGACAGGAATATGACTAAAGGAAAGAGAGGGGAATGGACCATGGCTTTCCTTGCATAGAGGCTCCCATGGGGACAGTTGCTATTTTAGAGGACACTGACATGGGGTCGTGATGGAGTTTGGTGATAAAAGCTCTGATTATGTCCTAACCACTAAGCATCTTTCCCCACCCTTCAACGATTTCTAAACTGTATCTTTGGGGAGGTGAGCTCTACTTTCCTGTCTCCATTCTTGGCATCTCCTCAATTCTCTTTTGTAAATCCCTTCAATTCAATGGTTTGTGTAGTGGAGGGAGAGCGAGCCCAATTTGGTACTACATTCATAGTGCACGTGGCACACTAGGGAGAATATTTCGAGTTTTAAGTCCAGTGGGTTATTTGTTCTTATCCTTCTACACTTCTAGTTGTGCTGCGGCTCCCCTACTCAGTGGCAGCTACTAAGGGGGTACCATAGCCTGTAATAAAAGGGTCAATGCTTAGCAGGGAATTTCAGATTAGACTTGGTTTAATTAGACATCAGTAGGAATTATTGAGAAAGAGAGGGTTTTTAAAACATAGGAAGCACAAGACTTAGCTGAGTAAAGGCACAGGAAGGATGCAGGATGTGAGCAAGCTTTTATCCAAGAAAATGAGGAAAAGCTTCTGGGTAGTAAGGAAGTGAGGGGTGCTCCTGGAGCAACATCCGAGTGGTTCAGTTATAAATCCTCTGACATCTCCATGCAGTGGCAGGGCTGAGTGGTTGCAAAAGAAACGTATGGTTTACACAACATCTTAGCTCTCTGACTTCTCATGGAAACAGTCACTGGTTCCGGATGTGAATAATAGAAAATATTAGAAAATCGTAAACATTCTATGGCGGAAAGTAAAACACACTGTGTGTGAGTGTGCATGTGTGTTTATGTGTATGTTTGTGCCTACATTTACAAATATATTGTTTGGAAATAATGTTAATATATGTTACAGGCCTGAGAAAATGGTTCAATATATACTAGTAAAAAGAGAAAAAAAAAATCCAGGACGATCACAAACTGCAATCACATGTGATTATTCTGTGCAACAGGAAAGAAATGTGACCCAACAAGAGAAGGATGGCTCTCTTTTGATGGTGGCATTATAACTTTCTGGAAGATCTTGTTTTTCTGTAGATTCTGACTTTTCTGTAATGAATATGGGAAAATATGTATTCACTGAGAAATTCAAATGCTAGCCACCTCCAAACATTCTCATACTTGAAAATGAGAGCTCTGAGACAGATCTTTCCTTTGAGAAGGTCAGGGGAGGGAACGGGTCATACTGACTCAGCCAGATTTCTGCTGCATTTTTAGTAACCACATGATTGGGGAACACCAGTCTTGGCCAACTCCTAGGTGTAGTTCTGCAATGTTCAGATAAGACGTAGTTCATTTCACTATATCCAATGTCTGTAGCTAAATAGAAATTTACTCTACATGATAATGTCCTTGATCTAGATAAAACTTTTACATAATGTTATAATATAACTACACATTATATTATAGTATATAGCTACTGTATTGTAACAGTAAATTTTTATTTATCAACCATATATTTATTAATACTTAACAGTTACCTAATTTTTACCTATAAAAGTTCCTAAATCCTATAACCCAAACTGTAATCTAAAGCCTAATTTAAAACACCCTAATACCTGTAAAACAAACACTTAACACTAACCTAAAGTTTGTTAAAAGGATATTCTCTCAGATTAACTTTTGGTGTGGATCTGTACTGGTAGTTGAGTTCCGCCAAGTCTTTCAGTCTTATAGTCTGTGAGTCTTATTCATTAGATCTTAAGATCAGTTTACAATCATTCAAGACTTCTCTCTGAGGTCCTAGGTCCAAATAATTCATGATTGGAAGCCCTTCCAAACCACCTCCATATTCACTACTTGCTCACCGTTTCTTGTTCTTGGCACTCTTGCTCTGGCTCAAGTGCTCTGGCGGCAGCTTTCTGAGTTGGATGGTCCAACTCTGCCAAAAGGTATATTTTGTCATGCTCTCCACCTATGTGGATCACTGATGGGGAGCACAAGATGATGATGAGGTCTCTCGGGGGGTGAAGCAGGAGGAGTGACCTGTGACCACATGAATCTTGACTTCTTCACCTGTTATAATGAATTGGCAGCGTGATTTTCGGCAGAAGTTTTCCCTGCACTTACTTCCAAGTCATGCCCTTGGGCAATGTGTCCCTCCAAAACTTTCCTTGCAGAGGGGTTGAGGAGCAGCAGGAGGTCAGGAGATTGCATGATCTGCTGTGAAAATTTGGAGTTCTTTTCAACAATGTTGTTGCTATGGTTCCTGGTGGGCTTTTCAGGGAACGCCCCTGTCCAAAGTCCCATGATTTGCTCTTGGTGGGCTTGTTCCAAGGCACACCCTTCAATGTCAATCATATCCGGATGTAACTGGATCCACTCATATCTTTTTACCTGAGAGGCCTGTCTTATGCTATTCCAAAATCCCTATGCTCAATTTCCCTAATCCTATCACACTGTATTTGTAATCAGAATCCTTCCTTAAGGCCTGAATTTACATATATTGTTGTAAATAGATGATAAAGGTGGGTGAGGCATATGACTGGGCACTTGGGAGGTAGAAGCAGGAGGATCAAGAGTTCAAGGTCATCCTCAGCTACATAGTAAAGTAATAAGTTTGAGGCCACCCTGGGCTGCATGAAATTTTGCCTCCCTCTCTCCCACCCTCCAAAAGTAAAAGATGATACCTTTAATACATTACTTTGTGGGTATCCTGAAAAAAATGTATGGCCTGTCACCACAACCCTCAGCTAAAGTAGTTCTCTGTTGAAAGGCTTAATTTGACATTCCCCCTCCCACAGGAAATGTCTAACCATGAGGATTATAGTAATTGTGGAGCTTGCCTCAAAGGAGCACCACTGTTCCCCACAGGCACCAGTCCCAGGCTCACACCCTCTACCACCCCCCACACCGGAGACCCATGTTCTCATCCCCAAAGCACTATGGGAAAGGCCTACTCCTTATGTATTCGAGTATTATCAATGTCGATAGAAACACACGTTTCCTTCTAGATTGAAGAGCAAAGAAACAGATCTTACAAAGCCCTTACATTAGTGCCTGGAAAATAAGTGTTTCCTCTGTAAAAGCACGCTCAATAAAGTTTTTACTTTTTAAATACAATGACTGGAAACTGTCTGTGACTTAACATTTGTTTCTTGGTTTGATAATGTTTATGAAATGATTATTTATAATCTTTAATTTTACAATCTCATTCCTAGGGACTTACAGGACTCATCTCCTCAGATATACTCTTACATCATGTTCACTACAGCAATTAACTCAACAGCAAAACGCCAAGCCAATGAAATGGTCATAGAAGGCTATTGGTTAAGTGAATTATAGTAAATCCATTCACTAAACTTATATAATCCCCAAAGAATAAAGTTTATTCATAGGCTGGGCACAATGGTGCATGCCTTTAATCC
The DNA here is from genome assembly GCA_907164525.1 of Lophiomys imhausi. Classification (NCBI taxonomy): domain Eukaryota; kingdom Metazoa; phylum Chordata; class Mammalia; order Rodentia; family Muridae; genus Lophiomys; species Lophiomys imhausi. Next base: position 12,416,210 of record CAJQZJ010001558.1, read on the forward strand.
CAGCACTCGGGAGGCAGAGGCAGGTGGATCTCTGTGAGTTCGAGGCCAGCCTGGTCTACAGAGTGAGTTCCAGGACAACCAGGGCTACACAGGGAGACCCTGTCTCAAAAAACAAAAACAGCAACAACAAAAGATTTATTTAATGTTGACACAAAATACGCTTATCAATAATGCTAAATAACAATATGAAGTGTTATACATAATAGAATATATCAGATTATAGACTACACATTAATTTATGCAAATGGAGACAACAGTGCAGGGCTGGTGTTAATTTCATTACACTCCATGGGCAGACCTTGTCTTTCCTACGTATTATTGTCTCAGTCCCTTTATCTGTAAAATAATGACATCAGCAACATCATAAGGAAACTGAGATTTAAAAGCAATAATCAGAAAATGCCTAACAGAAGTAAAATCTTAGAACTTGATGATGAGCCAAGTGCGGTGACTCATGTCAATAATCCCAGTACGTGGGAGGTAGAGGAAGGAGGATTGTTGTGACCAGCCTGGGCTGCTTAGTGAGTTCTGGATCAGCCTGAACTACAGAATGAGACACTGTCTCAATAATAAACAATCCTGCTGAGACTTCTTCTTACAATGACTATGTCTTTTAGGGAAAGTATTTTCTTGCATGAGGTTGTGTATCCCTTAAAAACATCAAATAATACAGAGAAACTTCACACTACTGTTTCTTAAACCTGTTCTAGCTAGTAAAATTATTTTCCTTTTAACAGTATCATTGGGTCATTAGGATAGTGTTTTGCATGGGTTTTCTGACATTTTCTTACCTTATAAAATGTCCTAAGATGCAGTTTTTTTTGTTTGTTTGCTTGTTTGATTGTTTTTCGAGGCAGAGTTTCTCTGTGTATCTGACTGTCCTGTCCTCGACTCATTTTGCAGACCAGGCTGGCCTTGAACTCACAGAGATCCACCTGCCTCTGCCTCCAAAGTGATGGGATTAAAGACGTGCGCCACCACACCCAGCCCTGAGATAGTTTTTAATAGTATTAAAACTCATAAATGTCATGCAAGCAGGTTCACAGTGCCATGGTTTTGCATGAAGGATTGTCAATGAGTCTTGTATTAGTCTGTTCTCTGTTGCTATAGTAAATACCTGAAGCTGGTGATTCTCCTTTTTAAAAAGGTTTATTTGGGTTATAATTTTAGAAGCAGAAGGTCTAAGATTGGGTGTGTCCTTGTCCAATCAGCTTCTAATGAGCCCTTTCTCTTTACATCAAAGCAAAGCAGATGCCATCCTGGTGGGGAGTAAATGTAGAAGGGAGAGATCACATGGTAATTCAGGAAGGGAGAAGTCAGGAAAGCATGGGCACACACGTTTATAACAACCCACTCTAGACAGACAATTCAAACCTACTCCTGAAAGGTTCAACCCACCCATGAGACAAACGTTATGAGGGTGGGACTCCAGTGACCTAGCTCAAGTCCATTAATTTCCATTCCCATCCCAATTATATCGCACTGGGGACCAAGCTAGAAGCACATGAATCTTTGGGGGACAGATGCTATCCAAACCTGTAGCAAGAAGTACAAGCTAAAAGAGGAGAGAGATGTGGGCTTTCATTTGAGATTTAAGGCACACTAAACATGGTGGGTTCTCTTCATATATGAGTAATCCTCTTGAAGGATGTCTGCAGAGTCAGGCAACTCTCACTTTCATTTTCCTGTGGGTTTCCCTACCATTTCCCAAGACATTATTGTGCCGTTTCCAGATAAATAATTCACATTGAGGCTCATCCATTTGTCACGAGATCTCCATGAAATGAGTACTCTTTTTTTTTAAGTTTTTTTTTCAAAATTTAAAATTACGCCTGTGTAGGTATGTGCATGTGAGTGCAGGTACCCACAGAGGCCAGTAGGGGGCGTCAGATTCCTTGGAGCTGGAATTATTGGTGATGATGACGTGTCCTAGGTGGGAGCTGGGAACTGAATTTAGGTTTCCTAAAAGTTCAATTCGTGCTCTGAGGAGAAGGATTTTCTCTTCAGCCCCAAAATAAGTATTTTTTGCCCAAATGTATGGAAATCTGGGCTCTGGGAGCATAAGCAACTTATATGAAAACAAAGAGCTAAGAAAGGATGGGCAGAACTTGCGAGCAAAGACTTCCAAAGGAAAATTTAAAAAGAAACCTCCTCACACCTACCAAGCCGTGGAACTAGTGGCCATGTTTGCCCACAAACCAGAAAAATGACAACAGTCCGGGGATAGCTGTCCCCACAGGTCACATCAGGAGGTTCATGGTTCATAGTAACTTCGGGACTCTGGTTTAGGGAAAGAGAGGGGGTTGCAGAGGAAGCTCAACCATCCAGAAGGATGACACACTGGAAAGAATTTCTCTCCCCTAACTGGCCTTTGCACAGAGCAGAAGACACGGTCCTGAATCGGGAGGTCTGCTGTGAGTCAGCAGGGGCAACCACTTCCACTTATATTTGTGGTCACCAGTCAGAGATGCAGGGTGCTTTCCTTTGTTCTGTACAGCTTAGAGGAAAGTGCAGAAAGAGCTAGACACTGATTTCTCATGACGTCTACATCTGGGGAAGTGACATGGTTTGCAGGAAAAGAATTTCTGGCTTTGGAAGCAAAGAGGCCAGCTAGGCCATTCATAAGCATTTTTGATTTAGGGCACATGTGCCAGATCTCTGGACCCAATTTCTATGTATTTGAAATAAGGGTAGCATTTGTTTATAAAAGGTGCTGCGAAAATTAAGGTAAGAAAGTTGAGATTTGGGGCTGGAGAGATGGCTCAGCGGTTAAGAGAACTGGCTGCTCTTCTAGAGGTCCTGAGTTCAATTCCCAGCAACCACATGGTGGCTCACAACTATCCACAATGCGATCTGAAGCCCTCTTCTGGTTGCAGAAGTTCATGCAGATAAAACACCCATACATAAAATAAATAAATAAATCTTTAAAAAAAGGAAAGTTGAGATTTACAGGTATCTCCCCAATTCCTTTGTTCTGCACCGTACAGTAACAGCCAGCAGATGGCGGGATGGGTCCCATCATCGCCATTCCTACCTTTGCTGTTGAGCCAAATGCCAGAGGAGGGGCGCCGACACTAAATCTTAAGTGCAAATTGGGTGGTACAGGCACCGCTAAGTGCAATTTGGAAGAAGCCATTAGTAATGGATGCACAATAGCAAACTCATCAAAGTAAGACAAGCATATATCTTACAGTTTTCAATAACAAAGCCAAGGCAATTTGAACAAATGTTGGAAGAATGATCTTTTGAGTAAAAGAGTTTTATTAATTGAATTATTTGCATAAACCAAAAGGAGATATGACTTTTCATGCCATCTCCAAAATCTGTTTCAAATAATCATAGGCTTAAATGTGAGAGATGAAACAAAAGTTTAGAAGGTATTGTGGGAAATACTTTATAACGTATATGGGTATTTATAGCAGTAGGTCAGTCAGATTGCATTAAAATTAAGAGATTTTCTTTATTCAGTGACGGAAAAGATGGTGGAAAGAGAAGGAGTACCAGGTGAAACCATTACAGTCTCCAACAAACTACTTGTGTTTAGAATCCCTTACAAATCAATAGGAAAATGCGCAAAAGTATTGAACAGTTAGACACTTCTCAAAGATAAAAAAACAAAAAACAAAAAACCCACCCACAACTTCAAGTCTGGCAATGTGGTTTTAACTGTGTAGTATTAACATAATTTTTGACTCTTCAAATTTTCACCATACTCAGGACAGCTCCAATAACAAATGTCAAAACACATAGACAACAAAAAGCAAGGTGTCTCCCCCAATAAGAGATTTATCTAATCAAATAACCAGAGAGGAACTACAGGGGACCCAGCAAGGACACTAGATGTACAATTGCCGTAGAAATAAGTTCAGATAATCATTTAAGCAAACAGCATGCACAATGGCTGCGTTCTCTGACAATCTAACCACAGTAGACTTGTCAAATGTGAGCAGCACATTGTTCTTTACCAAATGAATCATCAAAGTTAATGTACGAAGACAAATTATATGAGGAATTTTAAACTACCAGCCAATGAGCATAAGCAATTTCATGTAACACAGATTTTTCTCTATAATCATGCTGCCATTTTGATGTTCCTTCACAAACTGATCCACAAGGTCACAGCTACGACAGTAATGAGGATTAAACAGGGATGAGATGAACGCTGGAGGAAGTCTAAGGATCTTTGTACATTTCACAAAAGCTCAGTAGAGACCCAAAGGCAGTTCCTGGAGCAGCATCAGGTTAGAGCTGAAGTTTCTGGAAATACGTTTTCTGGACCATCTTGGGATTGTAGGGCTTTGAGTTACAGAGTTCATCTAGTTGCTCTGTGTTAGTCAGCTGTGAAACTTAGAACCGCAGCTGTCAACATGGGGTTGTAGCAAACTGACCCACCCAGGATCCAGACAGGAACTTCCAATTCAATAAAATGGAAAAAGCCTCTGAAAAGGGAATGGGCTGGCCAGCTCCCTCAGAAGGACTAAGTAGAAACAAAAGACTAGTACTTCAAATCCGCACCTCAGCAATGGAGATGGGAAATAGGGAAAGAAGAAACTAGCCTAGTTTACTTTATTAATATTATGCATATTAAAATTCAAAATGTGAGTACAGCTCCATGTTAGGGCACTTTCCTAGCATGGGTAAGAAGAGCTTGTGTTCAATCCACACCATGGAGGGGGTGGGGGGACAGCAACAGAGAGGGATTCTACAAACAAAATAGATTCCGTAAACTAGACAGAGTGGCTTACACCTATATCCCAGCTCTCAGGAGGCTGAGGCAAGGGGGTCACAAGTTCAAGGACAACCTAGGCTACATACACAACAAACACAGAAGTGTGGGAAAATATGCAGGAGAAGATGAGTGGTGATTTTTCTCTGGGTGAGGAGGTTCGTGAGATAGCAGGAACCATTCATTCATTCAGTTTTAGATATTTTTGGTTGTGGTCTTGCTTTTCAACCATAAGTATGTGTTTTGGGGAGGTGAAAACAGGAATGGTTATTTTAAAAAAGAAGTTCTCACACTGAAAGAAGTCAAGAATGATCAAGTACAGTAGAATTAGTAATAAGAGAAGAGAAAGGATTGAAGTGACAAGACAATCTTATGTTGTTATAGTTTTATGATTCCAAGTGCTGTCTATAATAGAGCAAGGTGAGGTGGTGGCAGCCTGTGAGCTGAGTGCTTGGGAGGCCTAGGCAACAGGATCATCACAAGTTTAAGGTCATCTGGAACTTCTAGTTCTGCAGAATGTCCTTTAAAAAAAAAAAAGAGTTTATCACTGAGCTGGGCATGGTGACATGCATCTGTAAACTGAGCACTTTTAGGAGACTGAGGCAGGAAGACTGAGAATTTAGAGCTAACCTGGTCTACATAGCAAGACTGTGTCTTAGGAAAATTAAAAGAAAAAAAAAAGGTTCCTTATTGAAACCCAAAAGTGACTCCAGTTTGTCCTAGTTTCAGCATTGTGCTTCCCAGTTGTCCCCCTACCCCCAACCCCCAGGCACATCCTACTGAACAGGACATTCTCTTGAAGCCATGGTTTTTGGGAGGTCCATTGTTTTGCAACATAAAACAAATTGTTTTAATCAACTAAACTAAAAGTTTAGAAACATCTTCCCATTGGCCTGCCTCTGGTATGATGTTAAGTGTGAGTTTTGGCTTCATGTGCCCTAGCTTGCCTTAAAAGTTCTTTCTGTCAGGAACCTTCTCTGGACCTCAGACAAATAAGGACCCTTCATTGGGTGGTCTGTGTCTCCCCTGGGGACTTCAGTTACTATTGAGTGCATGCTTTGAATGGTGGAGCAAGCCCAAGCATGTATTTTTACTGGGATGAGGAAATCATTCAAAAGATTCAGTTTAAACTCTCTACTTCAGCAAATACAGATTATGTAAGTGATCTGGCATAATGACACAATCTACAATTTGATCTAGTACTTTAAACATGATCTGTCTACAAAACAAGGATTCCAGGATCAATCAAAGGGAGAAATGTGTTTCCAATAAATTGTACTGGAAAATTCTTTGGATTTCTACATGTGAAGTACTGAATTTGGATCCTTACTTGTTTCAGGATATTTGATCATACTGTGTACTGGAAAAAACCTGTTTCCAGTTGTGGTATACCTCGTCCCTAGCACACACCTTTAATTGAAGAGTTTTCTGTAAACAGGATTAAATAAAGTCAACCATAGGTCAAGAGGCAGAGTAAGCAACCAGTTGACAAGAAGTGAACGCAGGAAAAAAAAACATAAAGAGTGAGAGGAAGTATGAAGGAAGGATACAGAGACCACAGGAAGTAGAAAGGAAGGACATTCAGTTTGAGAGTTTTAAAGACAGCATGGAGAAGGAGAACCTTTTCCTTCTGGGACATCAGCTGAGGAGGAAGGTCAGCTGGGTGCTTTCTCTGCCTCTCTGAGCTCCTGAAGTCTTCATTGATAAAATTGAATGTTTGGGATTTTTGTTTAAAAACACCTACTCTCATCCTATGAAAACTTCACTCAATGAGCCAGTGAGGTGACTCAGTGAGTAAGGTCCTGGCCCTACAACCCTGACAACCCGAGTTCAACCTAGAACCCAAAGTGGAAGGAAAGAATCAACTCCTGAAAGTTGTCCTCTGACCCCCATGTATGTGTGACCTGTGTGTATGTGCATAGACACACTTCATAATCAATAGAAAATAAAAATAGCAACACAAAAACCTTACTCAAGGACTCTTAGAAGGACATATAGATATGGATCTTGGATTACATAATCATTTATAAAACATGGGGTAAAAAAATAAATAGAATAAAAATAAATAAACTGGATTTCACCAAAAATAAAGACTTTCATGAATCAAAGGACACTACCAAGAAAATGAGAGGTTGTTCATAGAATGGAAGAAAATCTTTACAAGTCATACATTTAAAAATGGACCAGGCTGGGTGTAGTGGTGCACACCTTTAATCTCAACACTCGGGAGACAGAGGCAGGCAGACCTCTGTGAGTTTGAGGACAATCTGGTCTACATACTGAGTTCCAGGGCAGTCAAGGCTATGTAGACAGACCCTGTCTCAAAAAAAAAAAAAAAAAAAAAAAGCTAGAATTCAGAATAGGTAAAGAATTCCTGTAACTCAACAACAACAAGAAACCCAATTTTAAAAAGGGAAACGGGTGTGGAGGATGTTTCTCCAGCAAGGGTATTTATGTAAGTGGTTAATAATCACGTAATCACATGAAAAGATGCATGAATTTGCCAGGTGTGGGATGTGTGCCTACGATCCCAGCACTCAGCGGCTGACGCAGCAGGAGTGCAAGTTCAAGGCCAGCTTGGGCAATTTAGTGAGATTTTATCTCAAATAACAAGAGGCTGGGACTGTCCCTCAGTGGTGGAATGCTTGCCCAGCTTGCTTTAGGCCTTGGGGTTGGTACCAATCTGTTGAGATGGTTTGATAGATAAAGGTGCTTGTCGCCAAACCTGAAAACCTAAGTTCAACCCTCAACTCCCACATGGTAGGAAGAGAGAACCAACTCCTGACAGTTGTCTTCTGACCTCCACTTATATGCCACACAGTTGATTAGTTAGAAAACAAAGCTAGGTAAGTCACAAATATTGATTAAAACCATGGAAAAACTAGGAGCATCATCCACTGCTGATGAGAAGGTTTTGGGAGTTCTTCAGACCATCAAACAGAGTTGTCACATAATGGAGCAATTGAATCGAAAACACATTCAGACAAAATCTGCTGCGTGAGTGTTGGTGAGAGCATTTTGTAAAATTCACAAGGTGGAAGGAAACAGCCCAAACACCCACTGACCAATGAATGCGGAGACACCATATGGCACAAACATACAATGGATGTTATTCATCCCTTACAAAGAAGCAAGTTTTGGTAGATGTGGTAGACACCGATGAACTGTGAAAAACTGGGAAACGCCAGACTTAACAGACTAGATGTTATTTGGTTTCATTTATGTGAAACTTCCAGAGTAGGAAAATGCTTCAAGATGGAAACCAGGTTTGTTGCCAGAGGCAAAGGAAGCAAAGAGTAGAACATGGATGTCTCCCTAAATACTTAGGGAACATTTTGGGGGTTGTGGGACTGTTCTGTATTAGATAGTGCTGGTGGCTGCCTCAATTGTGAATACGCACTAGCTTGTGTACTTGGTAACTGTGTGAACTGTATTTCTCCAAGCACATCACACAGCTGGAGACACCCAGAACGTCCAGTTTAATGAATGTGACTGAAGGGCAAGAGCATTTGTGTTCTTTAAAAACTTCCAGGTGATTCTAAGGGATAGGTAGAGACCCCTTCCTGCTGAGAATGAGGTCTGTTAAGGCCAGCGTCCCTGGCTGGTAATATTCCACGAGCATACTGAGAGAAACAAAAGCCACCCTCGTGACTCTACTGGGCAGACACAGTTAGCCTTTCTGTGTCTGGAGCCTTCTGGCTCATTGCCTAGGCACTCCTCTTTGCCAATATTTATGTATAGCTGGTTGCAGTTAAAAACAAAATCCATGAACAGGTGTATAATGACTTTTCTGAGTTCTACAAGTTCTTCTAGGAAATTGTTCAATGTGAGCATGGTTGTGGGGAATCTTCCAGGTTTCACAAACAGGATGATGGGAGAACAGAGGATTCCTAAGAAACTCATCAGCATGTAATGTAAAGAGCATGCCCAGAGCATGTTCTCACCCACATTTTGTGAATTGACATAGTGAAAATATCTGTAACTTAGAAACACACACTCTGAAGGTTCATTTGTGAAAGGCTGAGAGTAGATATACAACAGACAGTTCTTTATCGCCAAGTTTTTTTTAATCTTTTTTTTTGTTTTGATTTTATCTTGAATTTGGAGATGCTGCATTTGATTGACCTGACTAAATCATTTTAAAAGATTGATTTTTGCTTATGTGTGTATGCATGTGTGTGTGACTGTGTGTGTATATGTACACATGTGTTGGTGCTTTTCGAGGGTAGAACGGGGTGTTGGGCACTCTAGAGCTGGAGTCACAGGCAGTTGTGAAGCACGTGTGTATGGATGTGGATGTCTCACAGTGTGCATGTGGGGGTCAAGGACAACTCGCAGGAGTTAGTTTTCTCCTTCCACTGTATGTATCTCAGGGATTGAGCTCAGGTCATCACGATTAGCGGCAAGCATCTTTACCTGTTGAGATATCTCACTGGTCCTAGATTTTCAGGTATGGTATAAACACACAAACAAAACTCGTCAATTATCGAACGCAATGACTGCATTTAACTTCAGAAAAAAAATCTTTTGCTGTATTAGATATTGTTATTTTGGTTGTTTTAATTACGTAATTTTATTTGTCCTTATTAGATAATTCATTCGGCCTTTGGTTTTGTAGAAAACCTCAGCCATGCATTCTTGACCAGATTTACAGTACCAGACATGAGTTTCCTCCTGTGGCATGGGTTCAAATCCAATCAGAAAGCTGTTGGTTGTCACCGTAGCAGTCATGCTTCTGTCGTACTGGAGGGCATACTTGCTAGCCAGGTCTCTTCTGTAGCTCATGGGGTCCTGGATAGATAGGACTGTGGTGACTTCTTTCCCAACAGCTTGCGTAGCACTTTCCAGTTCTTTGAAACCTAGTGAGCAGAAAGAAAACTTCTACCAGAAATTCAGCCTGATTTCTCAGGGTATGCGGTGTCTTCAGCATTAAGATCTTATGCTGTGATAGACTCTGTAACATTCAACATTCTTAGTATTTCCAATTAACAGATCACAAGCCCCTTAAAGGAGAAACAATGACTAACTATCCTAGGCCCCAACCACCCAGTGCTTGGGGTTGAACTCAGGGCCCTATGCATCTCACTGGTCCTAGATTTTCAGGTATGGTATAAGTATGCTACCATCAGGCCACATACTTATTTATTAAGAGGTTGGAACTTTAGGTAATAACATTCAACTTGATGGGGATACCCAAGATCAGAATATGAGAGGCAAGAGTCAACTCTTACCAGTATAACTACCTAATCCAGGTGACAGCCCATGGGACTTGGCTTTATGACAACCGAGGAGTACCTCTGGGAACTACCTGCCCTTCATAGCTATGTTTGTGGAAAGTTTTTACTTGTAACAATTTTTAGATTTACAGAAAAGTTTCTTGAAGACAATACAAAGAGGTCTTATACTCTTCCTCCCAACTCCAGTTGCAGACTTTTGACAGAGTAAAGCCTCTAAAAATTGACTAAGGTAATTTTGACTGTGTATACAATTTATAATAAATCCAAATTCGCAGCTGGGCACCCCATGTTTCCAATTCCAGGTCCTGATGCTTGTGCTGGGGGTAGTAGTAGCCAGGAGGTTGCAGGGTTCTGGGCAGAGAATTCAGTGGCAGTTTGAGCTCTAGAACTTTCCGTCTTTTACAGTGTTGAAGGTCAACTTGACTGCTGTTGCTGTTATTGATTTAGTCCATGGCCTTACAGACTTAACCCATGGAGGCCAGGACAAGCCAGGGTACAGACTCCATACCTGATCTGTCTCCTTCCCTTTGGCACCACGGTGTCGTTGCTGGGCTTTGCTCATCTTTAATATTTTCTTCTTCCTTTCACGGCAAGTCCTTTCTCTGTAGCTCTGAACCCTCTCAAGTACACACTGTACCTGGCAGTGCCACCTGACTGATAGATTTGCGTGAATTGGGTGCGGCTGTCAGGGAGAAGTACCCCGTGCCCAGATTACAGACAAAGAGAGATTGAGGAAACAGTTCACTATGTTCTCTAGCCCGATGCCTCCCAAGGTTTCTGAACTCTCTTGGACACAGTAATACTGTCTCCGTGCCCTTTATTCCCCGAACACAGTGACAAATGTGCTTTAAAAGAATGAGTGTGATTGTGGTCCTTGGAGAGTCTTGCATGTTTGAGAGCATCTGGAATTAAGAGGAATGAGACCTTGTCAGCTAAACTGTAAACTGCCATCTATTACAAGAGTTATCCTGCTTTTTAAAGATGTTTAAATAAGTTTAAGGTATATCTTATTTCCCCCTACAGTTTCCCCTTTCAGTCCAACAAATGGCTCTTCCTCTTATAATAATAAATACAATACAAAACAACAGAGGTAATTAGGCCACAGTTATGAGGGTTATATGGCTTAGCGTACATTCCCAGTGTCCAGTCCATATGTATTTGGTACCTGACTTTAACATTCTACTATCTAACCATCTCCATGAGTTTAAAGTTCTATATCTAACTCAACATTCATACTAACTTGCAACACAATTTTAAAAGCATCTTCTTAGATCTATAACACTCTCTTGACTCCTAAACCACTCAAAATTTAATTATGAGGCTCTAGATATCTGTTCTTCAACCACCTCAGAGACCTGAGAGGGATAAATATATCTGATTATATAGGAAGTGCAGGGCCTGAAGCTTCCAAAACTAAGAAATGACATACCAGTGGCTGCCTGGACAGTTCCCATTTTCACTCCATACATTACAGCATCGATCTTCAGTCATTTGGCCCCGTTTCTCTGACAGACATTGATTGTAGAGCAGGAATTATGAAGGACTTACCTACCCTGTCTTGGCAGAGCTAGGCTGTCAACTTACCTGCTTCCAAGTTTTGTCCTTTTTGGACAGAAGTCTGTCTACAGTTGAAGCAAGGGGTTTTTCTTGCCAAGAGAAAGGCTTACCACCAATTCAATCATCTCCCACTGGAGATTCTTCGATGCTCATCTTCTACTTGGAGTAGAATAGGGGGTGCTGTCAGGAGCTGACATGTCTCGATATCAAAAAATCTTAAGTTAAGAAAACATCTTTGAATGCCATATTCTGCAGATCTCTTGAGGCTTTTGAAGAGGCCCTATCTATCTCTTATATTAGGGTAAGCAGATGTTGCTTGGGAAGAGGATGGGGGGTTGAGGGTGAGAGGGTGGAACTGGAGGGGGGAATAGGGAGGGGACTGCGATTGAGATGTAACTTGAAGAAATAAAAAATAAAGGAAAAAAATAATTTTCAACCAAAAAAAAAGAAAGGATGTGACACTTTCTTTGTAGGGACTTTATGGAGATAAGTCCTACTTGCCATTCACTAGCTCTCAATGACAAGTGTTTCTGTGTCTTACTTTATGTGGGACATACAGCAATATTTAACTCTTAGCTAATTCTGAAAAATTTTTGTAGATTACTAATTTTGTTAGGTGTGAGCATGATACAGAGATAGAGGAAAGTTTCTCTATTTTAGGAGGTATTTGTGTGTTTTAAATATTTAGAGACAAAAATATTGTGATATCACAATATTTTTAATGGGCTTTAATATATTTCAGGAGCAAAGAGTGAAGTTAACATGGAAGTATGCTGAGGACATCTTGTGTGCCATTCATTACCTGAGGACATCTTGTGTGCCATTCATTATATTGTTTTTTTTTTGTATGTCCATAATTTTTCATAATAAAAAATTGTAAAAGCCAAAAAAAGATGTTTAAATAGAAAGAGATGTGTATAGACAGTAGATGAAATGCAGTCAATCCCAAAATGCCTGCGGTCACAACTCTGTCACACCTCTACACTGTAGTTATCTATCACACAAATGTACACAAGGATCCTCCTGTCCTAAACGGGGATACCAAGTCCCACTAAGAATTCTGTGTATCCCTATCAAATTCACTTCTTTTTTTTTCAACATTTACTTATTTCTTCAAGTTACATCTCAATCATAGCCCCTCTCCTCCCCTGCCGTTCCCACCCTCCCCCCTCTTCTGTCTCTCCCTCCTATCCTCTTTTTTTTTTTCAAGGTGTATCTTCCCCCCAACCACTCCCCCTTTTAGTTCAATAAAAGACCCTTTTTCTTATAACAATAAATAATAATACAAAACAATAAGAACAATTAGGCAACAATTATGAAAATTATAAGGTATAACATGCTTTCCCAATGTCCAGTCCATATGTATTTGGCAGCAAATGATAATATTCTATTATCTATCTATCTGGATGAGTTTAAAGTTTATACCTAACTCAGTTTCCATCCTAACTTGCATTACAAACTTAAAAAAAAATCCTCTTAGACCTAGAACATGCTTTTAATTCCTAAACAACTTAAAACTTAACTGTGAGACTGTAACTATCTAGTCTTCAACCACATCAGAGACCTGAGAGGGACTAGACTCTTAATCTCTATTTGATACCATCTAAAGACTGATTTATACAGTCAGTTTTAAGTATAGTTTGAAGATTATTTGATGTTCAGAGCAAGAAGACAAGTCAGGTGTAGGAAGGTCTGTGCATAGCAGTCGTTTTTTTTTTTTTTTTTTAATGATCCTGGAATTCTGTCACCGACATCAAAGGAGCCTGATGTAGACTACTAGGTGTAAACAAAATTTTATTAAACTATATTTAATAATACCTAATACCTAGCAACATTTAAACAACCCTACTCTAACCCTTTTGAAAAGATACTAAGCCGTGGGTTCTTAGGGCAACTTGTCAGCCTTCTGTCTGCAGGCACACCTCAAACAGCATTCAGCAGTCTGGCTCTGGCATTATTATGGCAGCCTCTGTCTCAATTCAGCTTAGATTTGAGGCGTTCTCCGCAGGCTCAGGGCCTAGCGTTGCCCACTGGCTCATATGGCCAGCCTGCTTCAACCACTCAGCCTGGGGCTGGCTTCAGTCAGCCAAGACTGTCCAAGGACACCTCAGGCCGCTGTATGAACCCCTCACGGTAGGAGCTGTGCCATACGGCTTAGTCCTTGGTCTCTCAGCTTTGCTTAACTTTGAGGCCTTTCCAGGGCTAACGTGCTTTTCTGGGCCTATGTCACACCCTCACGTGACAGGGGTTACCCTCTTGCCTGTTTTGGGGGTCTTTGCTGTGGCTTCAGAGCTCTGCTTGCCTCCTTGTGCCTCGTTCATTTGCTAGATGGCTCTTGGGCACGTGGGCGGATGTCTTCAGTGTCCGGGTTTCACAAACTTTCTCTCAGAGGTTCTATGCCACGCCTTTTCTGCCAGTGGCTGTGACCAGAGCCCCTTCCTGAGGCTTTTTATGTCAGCCTGACCTAAGTGCCAGCAGGTGGCATATGTCTTCACACCCATGTCTCTCTGTCTGTCTGTCTGTCTGTCTCTCTCTCTCTCTCTCTCTCTCTCTCTCATGGAGGACTCCTGGGCTTAAGTAGGGCATGGTTCTCACAGTCTTTCCAGTGGTCTGGCCCTTTCTCGTGCTCTTTGGCAGCTCCCACAGCCTCTCGCAGTTTCTGGAGCTTTGTAGCCACGCAGCTCAGCCTATTCGCAGCAGCTTTCCAACTGAGCTCCACCCACTTCAGCTGCTCAATGTCTTTTGAGGAGAGGCAGCGACCAAAAGCCCTTTTTCAGTTTCCTGGACTTACCTTCTTATGCCCAGAACCCTACGCTGCCATGTGCCTATCTGCATTCCAAAAGCCCTTACTAAATCATTAAAGAACTCCCATTACAACTAGGTGATAAAACACATGTGACCCAGCCATCCTTATGGTTGCTCAGTCCAGTTTGTCAGACCCAACACATGTAAACGAGGTTCACTTTGATCTCCCATTTACCATCAGAAAAGCTAGGTGCCTGCACCTACCTCTGCCCCTGAGATGGTATGAACCAGACTGTCCCACCAATCTACAGGATTTTGAGATAAATAAATGGCGAATAGTTGGTTTCTTTGTTGTTTTGTTTTTGTTTTTAAGTCCTCAGTGTTTGGGGGTAGCTTGTTATAGTCAAAACTGGCTCAAACCTAAACAGGTTCTAGAGGTAATGTACTTCACCATGCGGCATGTGGACAGGAATGGCTTGTAAGCTGCTCAGTTTGTAGCACTCTGCCACAGAAGTCTGAATGGACTAAGGCAGACAGAGAGGACACAAGAAAGATCTGGTTCATTTTCAAGTAGAAAATGGAATATAGAAAAGTAAGGAATTTCTGGATTATAAATGAAAACTTTCCCATTTATAATCTCTTATAGCAATAAAAGACTCTCAAGTAATGTAATTTCAGGGTAAGTATAATAATAATAATAATAATAATAATAATAATAAAAGACCACTTTGTAAAGACCTCTTTGGGTTTTAGAAAGTCAGCAGCCAGGGCTGGTGTGATTCTCTGTAGGAAAAGGTACCTTCAGCCAAGCCTGACAACCTGAGTTCCATCCCCAGAACTCACATGGTGGAAGGAGAGAACCGACTCCTAGGAGTTGTCTTCTGAAATCCACATGCATACTGTGGCAAATGCTTATACAGACACATGTGTACGCAAATAAATAAGTACTTAAAAACCTTTAGTTAGCAAGGAAAGCTGCTCCCCTTCCATGAGGTGACTCTTAGCTTCTTTGGGTATCTCTGGAACCTTTTGCAATGAACAGGAAGATGGTGAGACCCCTAAGGAGAAACTCTGGTGTATTATGTTGGCAAAGGGGTAGGTGTTGGACTTGTTACAGAAGGGGATTTGGACCACAGAGAGAAGCTAGACTGGAGGAAGGCTTTTGGGTTATTCTCTGCTCTCTATTGCCCCATCTTATCCCAGGAAGTGTTGCTGGAAGGAAGACTCCAACAAAGGCAGTTCTGTGTGGTGTCAGAATGGTGAAACATTACAGTTAGCTAGAGAGACACACAGTAGATGGAGGCTGATCTACCATCTTTAAGGTGTTTCTCCTTCCATGCCCCACATCCCTATTCCCCAAGACTGAAGTTCAGCTAGTAATAGCACCCAAGGGAGACAGCTATTGAAGAAAGGATGCACTCTGTCAGGGGCACTGTGGGGGTCAATTCAGTTATGCTATAGTCTAGCATTCAAATGCTTATCTGGATGTTTCTAGGACCATGTCGCTGTCATTTAAGTCCCAAAGCAATAACCTTAAGAGAAATCAGCTTAGACAATCTGGGGTGGGGAGACTGAGCCAGTAGAGACCCTTGAAGAGTAGGGCCAAGGCTCCCCTGGTGAAGGTATTCTTGCCTGGCGGTTCTGAACTGTCCTGCTGGCAGTCTGCCCCGGTTTGCAGCTGGCAAGGCAAGCCCCAATCACAGGAGCCAACTCCAAGCTTTCTTAATGCTTATCCTACTTGTTTGTCTGGTTAAACCCCAACTGAAAAAGGTTAAGAGTGGCTAATGAGATACAGAGTCACCAACTGGACTAAATGTGATTGACACAAATTGAGATTAGATGAGTCCAGATGGTAATATTCCTCCCTATGACTGGATGTCCTGATTTGTTGGGCAGGACCTCCCATTGGGACCCATAAAAAAATCATTAGGAAGGCACAATTGAGGAGCTGGGGTTTAGCATATGAAGAGATACAGGATCTGAGCTCTCAGGAGGAATTGTGGACTCAAGAAGGGTGAAAAACAAGACACCTGAGAATCAGAACTGACATCAAAGACAGATACACGTTTAACAAGGCCTACTGATCAGAGAGAACAAGACACGGAACAAATCTTAGAGGGAACTCCACAGAAGGAGACACAGGCTATCAAATAGCAAGGTAAACTCTGAGAGGCGCAGGAGAGCAGTGTTGTGACAGAGACAGACATGGGACACCTAACTCTGACAGATGAACTTGGGGGATGTAGGAAAGATAATGGAGGCCAAGTGTTTCCTGGTTAGATTCTGAAAAAGAAGGGTTAACTTTTTAAATCACTGATCCTTTGTAGTGATCCTCTACAAACCCTGAACAATGCTGAGAGAATCAGCAATCACACCTGGACATGGCTGGCACCCCATCCAGCTGAGGCCAGGAGAAGGGCAGAGGTACCTCCCAAACACCAGTGCTGAACCTGAAGGATGAGAATAGCCCCAAAATTCCTAGCAGTATTTCAATAAAGTTCTAACTCCCAATGTATACAGGAATTGGTGTTTCTTTTCTTTCTTTCTTTTTTGTTTTTGATTTTTTTTTTTGAGACAGGGTTTCATTGTGTAGCTTTAGTTGTCCTGAAATTCACTTTGTAGACCAGGCTGGCCTTGAACTCACAGAGATCTGCCTGCCTCTGCCTCCTGAGTGCTGGGGTTAAAGATATGTGCCACCGCCACCTGGAGGAACTGGTGTCTCTAATCCATGCTTTTTAAAGATTTTAAAAATTATTTTAAATTATGTATATTGTGTTGGGGATGGTATAAGTACACATGAGGCAGGATTCTGAGAAGGTCAGAGGTGTCAGATTCCCCTGGAGCTTGAGTTATAGGAAGTTCTGAGCCTCCTGATACAGATGCTAGGAACTGAACTCTGGTCCTCTGGAAGAGCAGTGTGTGTTACCAACCACTGAGCCAGCTCTCAGCCTCTTAACTTGTGCTAAGAAGAACCTATACCCCAAGGTCTTGGTCCCACTCCTGGACTAGCTATCCAGTCCTACAGTATGTTGTATTGTCCTAAAATAGGGGATTCTAGAGCCCTTCCTGCCCTCCTGAGTAATCACCCAGGAAATAAATGCAACTCCAGCAGACCTGATCTATGGGACATGCAACTCCAGCAGA